>OW799223.2:8892527-9517527 GCA_941918905.2 Xestia sexstrigata | reverse complement strand
TAAGTCGAGGCCGATGTCGTACGTAATTCAAAACTTTTTTTTCATGAAAGAATAGCTGGTTTGTATAATTTGAAATGAGAATGTGAAACTTAATTACTACTTTTTTAATTTATTACGTAATATACCACCCAAAAGCTGTTGTAGCGAAGTAAAGCTTTTGAAACGGTAAATCATTATTTTCAGGTCAGTAAAAGTTAATTCATTTTTACTTTATTTATACCGGTCTCACACAAGTTTATCAAAAATTACGGCACTGCTGATTACATAAGATTCCCGCTACATAATTACCCGCTTACAAGAAGTGTAATGAAGGCAGTCGGTCTCAGCTGTGTCACTGTGTGCTTGTCAGTGAGACTATAACTTTCTTCTCTCACGACTTTTGTCTCAATTCGCGGCATGCGTGTTGCTTAAATTAAATACACATGTCATGCCTGCACGTAAAATAAATAACCATTTTAATAAATGTATATATATATATCTTGTTTGAGAGTAAATACTTGATTACATTACAATAAATTATGGGATGAACTGGAGTTCAACAACTTCAACAAATAATGGGTTTTGACAACTCTAGACAGAGAGAAGTAGAATGAGAATAGTGAGGCTCTACTGTGGTGGGACAAATGGAAATACTAGATAGAAAGTACTAGATGGAAATTATCATAAGACTCATTCAAAAGTTTATTAAATCTAGTACCTAGGTACTGCTATGCGACTGACCAGTTCTGCCGGCTGTGATGCTGGCACAGCTGTAGGCCCACATTTGCAAAACTGGAGCCTTGAGACAGCTGGACTGGCTAGGATGGCTTTCTCGTTAATTGGCGAGAAGAGGCGCAACATCGAGAAAAGTGGAAGGAATGGGAGAGACCTTGTTTGCCCAGGCGTGGGACAGTTCAGTATAAAAAATAAATAAAAGTATTGGGTCACATTAATATGTCACCCTACCGGGCTTCAGTGATAAACCGTTGTAAAACCACATTTATACAACATACACATCAAAAACAGTTTGTGATCACTAGCTGCTGATATAATTTTTTAAATTGGTCTTTATCAAGAAAAATTCTTTGTTATTTGTTTTCTTTAAATAGAAATACCTTTTAAATAAAGAATCTAAAAAGAAAAAAAAAAAAAACATCATAATTATAATCTACCGTAACATAAAAGATTTTCATTTTTCAAAGTGATCGCAAACTTTTTTTGATATGTGTACGTATCCCGCATGGTTTCACGATACCCAGCACCACGAATATTCATAAAATTCTTAGAAATGGTTCATTAGCAGGTGGGCGCTGGGCGCTGTCAATATTGTAGAATAGGTATATTACAAAGACGTGAGTCTCGATCAAACAGGTGGTATATATTCTTCACAAAAGACATGTTCAATTTGTGTCCCTAATGCGATATTAAGTATAGAGATAGTAGCACTTCCTCGTTACAATAAAAATGGCAGTTAAGGTAATGTCTTCGGTACGTCAAGGTTGTGAATTTGAAGAGGTACAGTCTGCATGAAAATCCGACACACTATAATATTGTTTCAAAAGATATTAAACAAAAACGAATAATTATAAATAAGCATAAAGCAAAGCATTAGATAAATTACGAATAGGTTTGGAAAAAACTTGAAAAGATGGTAATTCTCCAAAATGGCTCCTATATTTTCCAAATTTCTTTACTCTAAGATGCTTACCGTACCTCGCCACTTTAAATTGACGACGGCATCGTTTTGTTCAAATTCACAGTAACAACAATAACCATATACTTAGTACATACTTAGAATCGCCATGAAAAATGAGGTAAAAACTACCTTATTGCTTCGGAATGTCGGTTTTGTCTCTTACCATAGATTCGTGAGTTTCCTCAAGTGTTTTTGACTTGAGAGGCCTCAACGGCGATAATCTTCAGGACTTAAGTACTGCGTATTGAATGATTACGAAATGCTGCTTTACGTGCCCCGAATATACTTGAATCTCTGTTTACTGGCTGCCTCATTGGTCTAGTGATGGTAAGCCTTACTGCTGCTGAGCTTGAGGTCTTGGGTTCGACTCTCAGGTCGGGCAAAGTGTTATGGGATTTCCAATCAGATTTTAGCATAGCAGTCCAGAGAATGGGGTTGTGGCCAGTTGACATCAATAGGCTTCTAATCCATTACATAGGACATACACTTAGCTGACGAAATATTGCTGTACTATGCGCAAAATAGGTATTCAATGTGGAGAAAAGATAGCAATTAAACTAGGAGCTTGCTGAAGGTGAAAGGCAAACGGCGCCCTCAGGTGCCAGAAATGGGAAGACATTCTTAATATTCCTACCGATTTGGGAGGATATTCTCGTTAGACTCCTATACTTCTGTCTAACTTATGTTATGCTGTATAACTCCAACGTGTTCCGAATACACATTACTATTCTTATCTCTGTTTACGTCAATTCAAGCGTTTGTTATTACCAAGTCAGTTGTAGCATCCATTCATTGTACATTTATTTACCTGTGCAGCATATGATTAGGTGTTATTAGTGTGTAGATATATAATATCTGGCTGCCAAACTAGTAGGTTCGATACATAAGTCACGTTTTCGCAATTTACGACCATCGTGTTCGATGTTGAAGTCTATATTTTAGGTTCCGAAAATATTGTTTTATTGCTGCTTCAAGTACTAATAAAATGTTTGAATGCCTTACACAGTACACTATTGATATTGTATTGGACAGGGATGGCAAACCTAGTGGAAAATATGATACATTTATAGTCGTGCAATGGTCCTAGCACCAAATAAAACATAAATACAACATCACGCTTGTAATCCCTGGAGGGTTAGGCAGAGGTGTACCTAATAATACACCCACATTACGCCAGTTTTAACATAACTGTAAAAGAGGGCGAGCCTATTGCCATCAACCGGGCACAAATCCGGACTTCGTGGCTGCTACTGAGAAATTCCTGCCCAAACCAGGAATCAAACCCAGGGCGTCGCGTCTGGTTCAGCTGTCACTTTCAAGATCTGAGATAATATTTAATTAAATTTCTGCATAATAACAAAAAACTACGAATCTTTCCATAAACGATTTATTTATAGTTGGCTTTAATTTGTTTTTTATTGAGAAATATGATCACTTTAATATGGCTCGCACGTTTGAATATGTTCGCCATCCCTGGTCATCATCATCATTTCAGCCGAAAGACGTCCACTGCTGGACATAGGCCTCCCCCCAGTGTCGCCACATTGACCGGTCCCGTGCGACTCGCATCCAGCGGATTCCCGCAACCTTCTCGTGGTTAGTATACAACAACAACAACAGCCCATAACGTCCACTGCTGGACATAAGCCTCTCCCATGATGGGAGGAATTTGCCGTAATCTCCACGCTTGGCAGGCGGATTGGAGATCGCAGTGATGAAAGACTAACAGAAAACGCTGCTGCCCATTTTCTGGTCTACGGAGGCGCAAGGTGTTCTGCATCAGACATTAGTCGCCTTATACGACACCCGTGAGTGTAATGGGTTGGTTCTATTCTACTCTGCCGGATACCACACGGCTAGCGTGGTTAGTATGTAGTAAGACAAAGCCTGTCTACAAAGTTTCAATAGCACATTATGACAATGAGCCCTAAAACTGTTAATAGTTAACTGTAATAGTGTGTCTGGCCTGAAAATCTCCTTCAGCCATGTAAGTACGGCTGCAAATCAAACCGCGATTAGAACTCGTACGCTTGCCAAGTGGGTCATAAGTGCATTTTGTCACAATGTAGGGTGAAACTGTTATATTTATTAACCGCATATGCTATTTGGCTGCGAGTGTAAACACGAACTGCTCATTGTTAGGTGTGGTATATTGTTGCGGGATATAATAGATATACATGTGCTGTTTGCTGTGATGAGATCATACGTATAACCTTCTAAGTACCGATGAGGTTATGTTGGTTTAGTATTTCGTACTTATTTATCCTTGTACTTTTATACGAGACAAGAAAATGTTGTAGGAAAACTTAAAAGTTTATCTTTTTTTTTTATTTCGTCAAAACTATAAGTTTGACTTGGTAATACTGATCGATTCCTTTAAATTAATTATCTAATAAGGCTATAAAAATCCAGATCTCCTTTGCGTGTCGATAGACTCAAATAATACCTGACCAGTATATTGCCACCTTCACAGCTCAAAATAAAAAGACCGTGCACTTCTTCGTCTTGTCGATGATTCTCTTTTTTATAATCAAACTAGTTTTGACCAGAACTCTGCCACCTCGCCGGGTTTGGTGGTGGCTTCGGACAGGTCCCTCAAAGTTAATGAGACGCTCAAAGCTAGTAAAATGATCCGCTACATATTACTTTCCATCGCCCGCTTCCGCTTTCCACCGAAAACGCAGTCTTAAAAGATCAGATAGGGTGCGCTATACTTAGCCGTGGACTGCAATACAAATTCATTAGTAATTCAAACCCCTGGTCCAGCTGTGGACTGTGACAGACTAAATTGATTGATTGATTGATTGAATCGTTACTCGATAATAATAGACTATTTTACCAACAACCGATAGTTATCGGTAACGTTTCGTTTAGGTAGTAGGTACACACTTTAAATCAATCATTGTTGTTAAAAATCGGACAATTATTACGAGTCGAATTTGTACACGCAGGGTTCCGTACCACTGATATCTTTTACCCTACAGTGGTATATTTTTAACTTAGTTTATTTTTTATATTTGCTGTTATATATATAGCGGCCATAGTAATGCATACTATGCGAAAATTTCGATTGTCTACAGTCTACCTATTGTAATAGTGTCCTGTTGGCACCCTTTGGTTACGGAACCCTGAAAAGCACGCACCGATAGGCGCGTGTCAGTTCATTTAGTAATGAATAATGTATTACAGAGCATGGCCAAACTTGGCCTTGCATACCAGTCGACAACATTTGCTTATGTAGGCGAGAAATTAATAGTAAAATGTAAATTAATTTGAGCTACTGCGTAAATATAATGGACTGCCTACATAGTTGATGTAGATCTTAGCGTATGTGTTATAGATCTTATCTGTCTATGAGTTAACATTGAATATAGACTATGTTAAGTTTGTTTGCAAACTTATCACATCATTTTCGTCTTTTATTTCATTTTTTATTTTTTATTTGGGACAAGCCCGCCACACTGTTCCCAAACCACTGTAACTCCTGAAAGCCAGAATCAACAGTGGCGACCACCAGAAAAGCGCCGAGACAATGAAGCTCGACGAAGTCCCAGAGAATGAATCATTTTCGTCTGTCTAGCTTTTTTCCAACTATGTTGGGGTTTGTTTACTGTCTAACCGGATGCAGCTAAATATCTGTTACTTTCGTGGAGTAACTCCCAACCTAATCTCAATCATTATATAACCACAATATATATAAAAAAAAAAAAAATGCTGGACATTGTACACAGCGCCATCTAGTGCCACACTAAGCAACGAGGCTTGTGTCGTGGACACCAGATAGTTGATATACTACATAGATACTTTTTTGTTTGTAAAACCATTCTTAAAATACATCCATGACTCGGAATCAAATGTCCATGCTCATCACACAAACATTTGCTTTTACCGGGATTCGAACCCGGGACACTAAGAACGTAAGGCAGTCTCACTACCGCTGCGCCATTCGGGTCATCAATATACAAATGAGATTGCTTTGTATCTTCGAAAAAGCCTTCTCCGCTAAACTGTTCTACATTACGATCATTCAACACCATTTTAAATCTTCATTGGGTCCATTGTCGATGTCTTTAACTCCGATAACAGTCAGCACGTTTGAGCCCTACGATACTTGTGACTGGCTCCATTGCCACCTCGATTGATCCCTTGACTATCGACAATTTGTGCCCCAATACAAACAACCAGTCAATCTTGTAATTATACTATTTATAAACAGAGTGCACTGTGGCATGTTTACGCGCGTATGTTTGCTAATGGATTGCATGTGCATATTATATGTTGGGAGATATAAATCATGTTTCTTTGCTGAATTAGGATAATTTATGATACTCAACTATGTAATGGTTGTTAAAAGACCCTAAACGAAGCCGAAAAGCACTTGGTCTTCCCATCATTGAGTTTTTTTTTGTTCTGAAACATACTCGTACTTGGGAACCTTCTAGTTTTGAATATACGGTCTTTAAGGTGACTGGTACATTAGTGACCGATACCTAAACACGTGATTGTACTCATAATAACAAACAACTTTTACTATGGGACCAAACCCGAAATTGCGAAAAAATAATCTGCTGTTCAGTACATTTTGACCAGTTAAGCGAACATAAATTACTGAACAGCATTTTTTTCACGATTTCAGGTATGAACTAAACTCAGCTTGATGTTTTCACTGACTATGCCGTAGTCTGCAATACTCTGTAGATCAAATATAATTGTCACTGTCAATGGATTTATACAATACAGAGTGTATTTTTCTAGTCCAGGGTTTAGATTCAATTGAAAGATTCCAATACAACATCGAACAATAGTTTCTTATTCGCAAATGTAACAGGTGTGTTCGATCTGGAAGTTACGAGGTTCGTGCCTTTATTATTCAATGTCCTAACCGCGCTTACCAATAAAATATCTTCGATTAAAATAATATGGATATCCGTGAACTATATTTTATCACAAAACTATCGCGTATTGACACTTACTGACCTCTGCTGTCATAACTTCACAACTAATTATTTGAATTTTATCGACTTTCAAATGTATTGAACTAATGGCGTACCTATGCTATGTTCATCGATAACTCAATCAATTATGTTCGTTGACACCGAAGTCTGACATCATACAGGTGAGGTTGGTATGTGCTTGCATAGTGAGCACAAAAGCGCGGATCCCACGCAGATCTATTCAAACAGGATCCGTCATAATACCAACATGCTAATAATATAACCATAGAGTTAACGGATGCTTCTAGATTCGTTCGTTTTAATCCATCTAGATTCGTTAAAAGTTTAATCCTAATAGAGGCTGATAGTTTTTATCACCCACAACATTGCTCCATTATCAAGCTCATTCTTTCCGTTTCTTTTTTAATCAGGGCTTATCTAGCACCGATTTATTTTATACCCGTATCAAAATGTATGAGTGTTCTAACGACCAAGAAATATAAGCCAAAGAGGATACTTGAACCTTATTGGTGTCGTAAACCCTTTTGATATTGTGTATCCTTTATGAGATTGATACGGTGTGAAATGTGTTTCATTTATAAAATGATATCACCAAGAATGTTTTTATATACGAAAAGAAAATGGCTGAAGTGTCTCGGGGCATTTTAGCATAATATGTTTTCTCTTTTATCTAGATTAGTTCTGGTTTGGTATGTGTGCTATACGTGTGTTGTTATAAAGTTCAAAGTTGTGCGGAATATGCGAAATTGCACTTTCTGTAATTTGTAAGATAGTGTTTTTTTTATTATTGAGGGAAATAATTTTTAAATGCGTCGCCATGAAAAGATTTTCTTCGTGCTTTCTTAAATGACAACCTTTATGAGTTTTATGACAGTCAAGCGACAGCAGTTTCATAAAAAAGATAGTATGATGTGAAGAGAAAGCTTAAATAAAAAAGTCGCTAAAACATTTTACTGTTCTACGGAGCTGAGTATACGACTTAAATCTTGTGAACCAGTTTACCAAACGAAGCTAGTTTGGTATGTTAATGGGATTGATAAAACCCACATCAACGTCAGCGTATCCGTATCGATAGTGCTACGAAAGTTTTGAAACAGGCTACTAACATAAGATAGTGTGGCATTGATTCGAGAATAATTATCATGTAAGAGATGGTTGTTGGCAAAAGGCTCGCCCCCTATTACATGGGACTTCAATATAACTGGCGATATGTGGGTGTACTGTTAGGTACACCTCTGCCTTACCCTTCGGGGATTACAGGCGTGATGTTATGTTATGTAAGACATACATGAACTGATGCCGTTTCTCATGTAGATAAAGCTATACTAAATCGGTTTCAATTGCACCAAGTACCTAGGTAAAAACTACACATAACACAGCGTATATTTTTAGAATATTCGAAATATTCAAAAATGGCTCGATATCCTTCACAACTTTTCGAGAAAAACGAAAATTACAAAGAATAGCAGATAGTTTGTTTATGTTTTACACAATATGAATATGAAAACTCGTGGAAACAATTTTACAAAAACTTTCATGCAAGAGCAAGATCTACTTATGCAATATTTTATCACCGACGCTTTTTGTTATGTATGAACACTATCCTAATTTTCCGACCGTTTCAGTGCTTGGTTTATTTAACTTATTCACAATTATATGAAAAACATCAAAGTAGTAGATACTACTTCCTACTACATGAATGACAATAATAGGCTAGTTTCCACTATCAATAAATTGCAAATCTATTTAGTCCGTCAGTTGGAGTATTGGAAAATAATGGACACGTATTTTTTGTTTTTGAAAATCAATTAATATTGACAAAGATAAAACACATCAAAACTCGGGAGTGGGGGGATCGTGACGTCAGAACGCACTAAAAATTATAGCACGGCGTGACGTTTTGAGAATTTTAAAAGCGTCGTATCTTCGTCAATTTTGGTTTACGTAATAAAAGAAAAAATACGGGTGAAATATTTTTTGATAATATAACTGATGGACTAATTAGATTTTCTCATTTAACAAGCCTATTCTTGATGCTTTTTTAAAGGAATGTTTAAAGTTACTATGATAAGATCAGTAACTAATGCCAAAGTTTTGCAATGTGCTTGTTTAATAAGCTCAAGGTGGTCTTGCACCTAATTAAACTGATTCAATGGTTGATTAATAGTACGGAAATATGACGGCTTAAGAAAGTTGTGAAACGAATTTAGTTTTTTAAGTAATTAGTCAATTACCAACATCAATCTCCTGTCTTTTTTATGCCAATTTATTTGGAGTCGACGCAGCATGTCTTTTTTCATACTTCTCTATTACTCGTCATCTCAGTAATCACCTCCTTTCGAGCCATATCATCCTTCACACAGTCCATCCATCTTTTCTTTGGTCTTCCCCTACTGTTATAGCCATCACGTTCATAGCATGCTCAACATTTTCCTCACTACATTTTTTAACGTTTACTTAAAAAAGCTTATGGATTAATCCCATTTTTAATTGCTGAGAAGACATATAACCTATATCCACTTGTTCAAAATTATTTAAGTAGGTAATGCTTTTACTTTTAAAACGACTCATAAAACTGAATGTATCAATAATGATACAGTGTTATGAAAGCATACAATTTTAAATTACATAATTTTTCAATGGATGTGTAGTAAACTTCATCTCGATTCCCGACTTTACGTTAGATTATTCGTCATTAAGTCGGAGTAACGGTATTCCCTCATTATGTCGGTAATAAAGTTTCAATACCAAAAAGGGTACACATACACAATTATCAAGAATAAAGTAAATATTGGTCGATTACAAGGAAATGTTACTTTAATCTTTCTTTTGTCTTCCATAAAACAAACATTTACCGTTAATTCCTGGTTTGTCCCATTGTTTTTGGTTTAGTGAACTCGGAGGAGACAGACGTGGCTTTTTTGTTTGAAGTTCCGACCTGTAACGCGGTAACTCTACACTGGCGGCCGCCGGGCGGCAGGCGAGTACAATCGCTACAACAAAAACACAACTTATTGTGGGCACTCTCTTTGTCAAGTTTTCATGCTCTGACGGTCGGTACAATGTTCACAAATGTTAACTCTTTTATACCTACTCTGAAACGGCGCTAACTTTGCGTACGGATAATTGGTTAATTACCACTTAATTTCAAAATCTTAATGGTACTTGAGCTCGTGAATTTCCCGGGGAACTCTCAACTCTCATTTTCTCGTGTTGTTACACGAGAAAATGAGAGTTGAGAGTTCCCCGGGGCTAGGGCGGGCGAAAACGCTTTTGCTCAAATAGTTACACTATGTTGCTGAGACACTGTTTTTGTTCGAAACATGAACATTTATAAAGACATTAACCAGCCAGCTTGTAAAAAAGAATTTACAAAATGTTGCCATTAATTTAAGAAATATATTACGAATAACACAGTTTCACGATGAAGTTTTTATTTTTACTTTAGAATATTTAAAGAATGGCAGACTTTTCCACGCTGCCTGAATTCTTTGTAGAAAGTGGTTAGTGTGGCGTGAATATTAGCATAAAATTATAATTGTATAATCCGTAAAATTGCTTGTTTTAATAGACGGATTTATTGTTTCGCATTTTTCTGATTATTCTTAAATACAATTCGTGATTTGTACATTGTAATGACTTTTATGGTAATTTGTGTTTTGGGAGAAAGTAATGCTCACATGTTTCAACATAATTTTGTCGTCATTAGGCATGGTCAAATGTGTTACGGAACTTTTTCTTGGAAAAATATCTCAATGGATACTTTGTAGCCAGTAGTGAGTAGGTAGTCATATTTTGCGAAAAAGATAGTAATAATATTATTAAAACAATTTGTGAACTATTCCAAATATGTAGTCCAAAATTCTGACATATTTCTGCGAAATTCCATCGGATATTGTTGGGTCTATGTGAGAAAATCTCGCACACGGCGCGGTTGTACGCACAAAGACACCTCGTCTATGGTCACGGTACTCAGGTTACAGTTTACCACCGACCATGTGAATTATCTAACCACGCTGGTCCAGCCGTTGAGTAGGGTTGTCAGTTGTCTGACGCATGACGACAACAAATGTTTTGACCTTTTTGGGCAAAATTTGCTCGCAAAATTATCAAATGGGCTTTCAGTAAATCTTAGCGGGTTTGTAAATATAATTCTGTAGAAGTTCTATGCACCTAGTCTAGTAAATACTCAAAAGACATCAACGACAAACTAAAACCTTACAAACTAGCATAAACAAGTAATCTCTCCGCCATCGCCATGATTAAAACAGTTTCCGTTACCACTATTAGTCGTGCGTCCACATATCTACAGTAATTACCATCGCTAATAGGAAGGCTCAGAACCGGACCCTATCCAGCGTCCAGTCGCAAACGGAAACTGGCAAGACTGGCAACCCTCGGTCCGGGTTGACGGAGGCTGTGTACTGTGAGCTGTGTAGAAAGGAGCACGCGGCTCCAAGGACGACGACGTGCGCGCCGGTTGTTAACCTCGCCGGTAAGAATGCGCGGGATCGCCGCGGGAACCCGGCGCTTGCGGTGCGGGACCGGCTCGCGGGCCGGCCAATCGACACTGCCTTAGCATTCCACTGCGGTGAATCGTACACCTTAATGTCTTACATACTTTAAGTGTCAATGGAATTTCGCTGGTACTACTAAAATGCTCCCTTCCAACATTTTGTCAATCGAAACGGATGCGCAGTCCCAAGTCGCGGTGACAGCTTTGATCTTCCCCACATCTTTTTTCTTCTCGTTAATCTTTTTCTGTTCGGGTGTGTTGTTTGTTTCAAATACTGTATTCATGGGATGAAGTCATTCATGGAGTTTTTATTTGTTTTGCTTTACTAGCGTTGAAAGGCAGCGCAAGCCGAGTGCAACTTGCAACTATGAATGAATAAGTAGGTGTATACCAGTTTCATAGAACTTGAACTAGTTATTTCACTTGAAGTAACTTCATTATTTATTATTTTTGTTGTCGTTAAAGCTACACGTAATATGATTTCAAAGAAATCTGATATGAATGTTTTCTCTTTTAAATTACACACGGAAGTGAAATAGGTTCCTACTTGCAGGTCAGTCGTAAAATATTTCAATGATATCGTTTTTCAGTGCTTTGACATTTTTTTTAACGATTATAAACTCAAATACACTTGCCAAACATACCTACTATTACCGCATACAGGTACATACATGTAGGTAGGTAGATATATCGTATCTCGTCAGACGAGATAAGTTTCAATCGGATGCTGTGATATTGATTTCATGCCGTGCATGTTCTATAACCATGGACTGTTATTTGAAACGCAAGAGAATAAGAAACAATTTGCAAGTATGTTTTTTTTTAATGTGTGTGAAAATTTACAGTCAATACGGCGTTTCCTATACTAAGCTGACTTCCAATGTCAATAGGTCATTGCCCTTTATGACCTGTTAAACAGCAAAACAGTGAATTTTACGTATCGTCAATAAGTATTTTAATCACAATGTACTTAAATCATAATAATGACTCAGATAAAGAATCACAATTCATTCAAAAGTAATCAAACTTTTTCATAAGTAGTTAAAACTTTTATAAATTATTTAGAAACAAGGAAGAGGGAAGGACGTGTAATATTTTGGCGTCTCGTCTACGTCTTTAGCGAACCATAAGTGTTTTCCTAGGGCGCAGACTTGTCGCAATTAAAGCTTCGAGTGTGACTCTTGTAGCCAGTTGTTTTAGTGCTTGTAAACAGTAAACTAAATAGCAGTTGTTTACATAGACTTAAATGTTTTAGTTACTTTTACTGGAAGCCTCTATCAAGCATAGACTATCAACAAAGCAGTCTTAAAATGACTTGATTTTCATCAACGAGGAAGGCAAATGTTATTGGGGTTTATTCCTGAACGCTTATTTAAGTTTAGAGACGTTTCATCATCAGCCTACAACAGTCCACTGCTGCTCGCCAACTTTCATCCAGTTGCTACCAGCAACACTGCAAGAACCCAGACTCTACCGAGCCTGAGGGCGTCCCGATTCGCGGTCTCCATGCACTCAAGCACACGTCTACCCCAAAGGTCATCGGTTCTACGGCTAGTATGGCCAGCCCATTGCCACTTATTCTATTCTTCCAGATGCGAACCCTCGATAGACGTTTAAACTTCTAAAAATGTATGGTTATACAGACGAAAGGCATTAAGTAAATTTAAGCAACGTTTATGAATAAACCTCAGTGTGTATTAACAGTAGGCGCCCATTCAATCCACGATATACTTAAACAGCAAATAAACCAGTACTAAAGAACGTGACTCGATAGCTAACAGTCAATCTTGTCTATACACAGACGTAATTTACATGCTAAGACCACAATTTAATTGCACTTGGACATAATTTCGCGACCGCAAGTCAGGATGCGGTTAATTTTAACTCTAAGGTTCTAGCTACTAGCCATAGGGGCCACATTATATGCTCCAACTAACCAGGGGTAATCATTGTCCGGTTAATTATTTCCTTTCAGACGATAACCGCTGCATACCCCAGAATCGTTCCATTTGTGCGAGCTTAGGTGACGACTGCCATAAAAAAGAATATGGCTTCATCAGTGATGTCATTCGATACTGTTTTAGACTCGAAATCAATTTGATTTGCTGACATTTAGTTTTTGTATTTCCAATCTCGTATTTTTCAATTTATTTTGCTATCCGAACTGACATCGAGGTGTCTCGTTGGGAAATTATCAGTTTAATGTTGAAACCCGGATACCAATCAATGGTGAAATGAGTAAAGTCTGAGTCAGAGATTTCTAAACTTTCAATCAGCAGCGCCTTGTGAATGAAAATGGCGGCAGTGTTAAACAAATAAAGAAATGAACATGTTATTTGAAAATCGTGTTCCGAATGTGTTATTGGTGTTGCGGTATTGTGAGTATTTTCTGTGTTTGTGGTTTCAATTACATTTCGTGCTCAATGACTAACTAGGGCATAGTATAGAATTTAAATAACCACACACCTGCTTAGAAACTTCAACAGTTCTCATATCCCTATTTCTTAGAAAGTACTGAGCTAAGATGTGCGTGCGTAGCGTAGGTAAGTTACGAGTAACTTAGGTACAGGTTGAGCGTTGATTACCTAAGCATTTTATAACAACTATTAAAGTAGCATTAAGATTTCACAGAGTAGAGGAGTCATTACGGGGACTTTGTCTATTTTTGTTGTGAAAGGCCGTAATGAGGCAAACGTTGAGACTCGAGGAGTTACAGAGTCGGCACGTTTGATGCTTAATATCTAATCAACAGTTACGTGTAAAGTATTATTATCAATAGAATAATGGGTGCTTAAGCTTGGATATTTTACCGACAATGAATCGTACCTCGAAGAAACTTCGGTTTTTGGGCGCAGTGTAATTAATATTTAGTTATGGTAATGCGTGCACAATTTAAATTAACACTTACATAAGCATTGTAAACAAGTAATTACTTACTTAGCTACATTAAAATTTCACAGGTTTTTTATTTGTTAAGCTCGTTGGATAATCATCAACATTACATAAATTACGTTAACATGAATGGTGTAATCGTTCGTTCAGTGCAGTGACTGACAATTTTGACAGTCAGCTGTCACTGTCGCGTCAGCGTGATGAAGCGTGATGCTACAAAGCTTTCGTAGGCATTTTGATAGACAAGATGATGTGGTTGATTTTTATTGTGCACATGAGTTAGCTTTTGACGCCATGCTTGAGTAATAACTGAATAATAATGTACATACTACGATTAAAGGCAAAATATGTGATGTTTTGAGATAGTATATAAAAAACTAGACAAATTGTATGCATAATCAGTTAAAATATTTCCACTGCTGGGGCACAGGCATCCACTCTATGAAAGGGAATGGGCTGTAATCCACTGTTGGTAGGTGTAAGTTAACATGTCTTCGATTTTGTGGTTTTAGACCTTATCGGTTTCCTTACGATCTTTCCCTTCACCGTTTTGAGAGCTGACAAGTTGTATAGTCTACCGTACGATATCAAAATCGCGTCTCAAAATATCACCTTTGATCTAACTAAGAATCAGAGCAACGTACACTGAATGTAGGTCAACTGAGGTAGAATTGACATTGAACGGCAGATTAATCGCGGGTCGTCTCGTGGTGCAAACGGGCCCGCCGCATTGTTGGCTCGCAGCCAACTGGACCGACTCTCGACCGAGTCGAAGCAAACAATATCACCCATAATTACCCTATTTATGATCTAACACTAAGAACCGAAGCTACCAGACTAATTCCCCAATATTAACACTTCGGAAACGACAAAAACTGAACGCATCACTCAATTCAATATTTAGAACGTCTGGGTTATTTTCAGTGCGTGCGAAATTTGATGATTTGCCAACGATTATGCTTGTCTCGGTCAGGCTTGGTATTTAGTTCGCCTGAACTATTAGTGCTTTTGTATCAACAATAACAGATAATGCTTAAATAAACTATTTGAACGTTTCTTCTACTCCATGAATGGCAAATACTCGGGTACGCTATACACTTAATAATACCTGCCCATTTCTGTACCACTGTTGGGCAAAGACGGACTTAGACTTAGACTTTGATTAATTTATAAGTCCAGGTTTCGTCCCGGGGTTTTCCTTCATCGATGTCCAAGAGATACTCAGAAAGTATATCGTATGAATTGTACACACAACCATACACATAGCTGACATAGCATTCCTAAGTGGAAGAAAGAATCCACTTTCCTTTAGAAGATGTTTGGTGAGCCATTCTTATTAGGAGCAGCAAACATTTTTATAGGCATAATAAAATCCTAATAATATTTAGCAATACGTCGGTTCTCACCCACTTTATGGCGTAGCTATAACACTAAGGACGTACCTAATAGATTTCGAAGCTTTTAATCAACATCAAAGTCGTATTTAATCCTTAATAATATCCCGTTGCAATAGGCACGATCAACGACGTGTTATTTCCAGTCTAGCAAAGGTATATTTGGGTCACTTGCGTCATTCATTACTCGTTATTAATTAGCAGGAAATTATAGAGCTTTCAAGAATGTTGCAGAAAATCTGCATAGAATATAATTAGTTGACGTCTAATGCATAATGCATTGAGTGGACCTACATTAGACCAGGTAGGCAATGCATTACGTATATCACTGCGGCTATTACCAATCAGAAATGTTCGGCATGTCTAGACGATGACGATCTTCTAGTTTACTTTTTTATGTGTTCTTTTATTAGTTTCTGTTGTAACTACACATTTCACTTTTTCAAAAATAGACTTTGTTTTGCGCAGACTGACGTAAATGAGATCCGTTGGTGCAATAATAAGTATGTATTTTCTTATTAGAAAACTACCTACATAACTTCCTCATAGGTTCATCATTGCGTTGATCAATCAAATGGTTTTTTTAAGACGAAGAGCCGACTGCCTGGCCAAAAGTGTTCGAATTGGATTGAAAAATCCAATTCGAACACTTTTGGCCCGAACTGGAGACGAACCCAGAACTCATGCTTAGCAGTAGAGCTTTCGATCAATGAGGCAGTCGGCTCTTTGTCTTAAAAAAACCATTTGATTGATCAACGCAATGATGAACCTATGAGGAAGTTATGTAGGTAGTTTTCTAATAAGAAAATACATACTTATTATTGCACCAACGGATCTCATTCACGTCAGTCTGCGCAAAACAAAGTCTATTTTTGAAAAAGTGAAATGTGTAGTTACAACAGAAACTACACATTTTTACATGGGCCTTGCATGATAGGTACACCTCTGCCTAACCCTTTGGGGATTACAAGCATGATGTAATATTGCCATAACAAGAGCATAGGAAGAAGCATATAGGATTACTTCCACTTTCTGACTTGAACCATAAATGCGTATTTTACGATCACTTCATTTTACTCCACGATCAAAAGTCAATGATTGACATGACTCGTTATCGTTTTGTGAAGGAAGCGGTCTCACACAACGACTGCCGACTTAGATGTTCGCGCATCTTCGGCTTCTTCCGGTCATTAGACAACAGTAGTGGTCGCTTTCATGCCGGATGCTGCGCGTGAGTCGAATGATGGATCGAAGCTCATTATTGGAAGATGAGAGTAGGTAATATGAGTATGTGTAGCAAGTTATGAAATGAAGATGGCGGGTAGATTGGTATGTGAGATGCTTGTTTTTATTGATCCGTGGTAGGAATTGTCGCTGGTTTGGATCAGTTTTACCAAAGAGTTTGTACAATGATAACTATCCTAATACTTACACATAGGGTTTCAGTAGATTTTCTTTTTTTTAACTTTGAAGTTTATTTATTCATGTATTTTAATGTACTATCTTTTTTCTGGGAATCCTAGTGTAAGCTTTCTGCTCTAGTTAACGAGTTTGAGTCAATATTTCTAACAATGTTGTGTGATAATTGATAGGCTGATTGCATAATCCTAAGATATAGATAATTTAATTAGGTCGAAGACTGTTCAAAATTGCTTGTTTACTTTTACTTAACGCAATGCGTGTTTGCCAATTTAGGTTTCTACTTGATGATTCAATTAACAATGAGTTTACTTTGTTTACATTGTAACTGTGCAGAATACTTATTCTACTGAGTTAATTAAATATTATTAAAACATTTAAAGATTTTTTGAACTTTAAAATAAACAAATAGGTAACGCATTCGATTTTGCGAAAAAAAAAATTGTGTGTGTAACTACATTTTTATTTTCAACAATCCGCCAATAACGTAACTGGCCACGTTTTATTATAATAAGCAATACATGGATTAATGTTACTTGTTACTGAAATATGATGTATGAGTATCATATTATCTATTCACTCGACTCACTTAGAACGTCATCATCATCATCATCAGCCTATTAATGTTCCCACTGCTGGAACACAGGCCTCGTCTTTATGAGAGGGAATGGGCGCGGTCCAGCAATTCACCACGCGGGCCCAGTGCGGGTTAGTAGATGTCACATGTCTTCGAATCTTTTGGTTCTAGAACATGCCTCATGTTTTTCTTCACCGTTTGAGAGCAGCGGTGATAAAATAAATTACACAAAGTAATGCGCCTGCCTGGGTTCGAACCCACGACTTACTGTTCGTAAATCTGAGCCGCCACCACTGGGCCACCGCTGCTCACTTAGAACAATGTTTCAAAAATATTTATAAAATACGAGATGTCGATAGCTGTATCTCATATTTACTATTCCGGACCGGAGACTATTTAGTCTCATGCACTTTATTTCTTGGGAACTCATGTTCATTCAGCGAGTAATAGTAAAAACTCGTTCATAAAGTTGTCATAAAAAACTAGAATATTAATAAATTCCCACACCGACGGGTTTTTCAGGGTGCCTTATATTTGCGTGGGAAGTGACCATAAAAAACTTGCTTTATTTTGCGTGCTAACACTCCCATGAAAATAGCCTATTTACGTGTTTTACAATAAGGGTTGTATGATAACACCATAACACGCAGACAGATACTAAGATAAATTAGCTGGTATAAGATTTTCATGTGTTGTTACTGTAAAACTAACCAACCAACACCAATTTGTCTGTCTCATTCAAAATGTATGGGAATTTATTTGTATTGTTTGTCCGCTTTCACACTTACTTAATTAACGAACATTTAATAAATTACACTAGCTGTGATTACGAAATATTTCAACATTTAATAAATTACACTAACTAAGATTACGAAATATTTCAACATTTAATAAATTACACTAACTATGATTACGAAATATTTTCTCGTATGAATTTTTATTTGTATAAGAAATACATCATAAAAGTATTGAAGTTTAAATGCTTGGCAGTGATTGTGCGGCACGCGGGCCAGGCGGCGCGGCGCCACAATGTGTTACGTGACTATACGCAATGTGCTTCTTTAACATAATTACAATACTTCTTCGAACGCACCTTATCAAAGCCACGATGATAACATTTCGATCAAGCGACTCAAATTGAATTGTTTCGGTTCATGTTATCGAGCACGCGATCGCATTCTACATAACATTTTATTATGCCATACATGTCAACGGTGAATAACCCTTTTACAATACGATAGCTCAATTTACGTTTCTTTTTGTTTCAGGCTTGATCCACCCGCAGCGCAGAGCCAATACCAAATGGAGAACAAGAAGATAGCGCCGGCTACGCAGCAGCCGCTGACCCAGCAACATCTGATGGCGCATCATGTGCACCCCGAGCAGATCATCTACTCACAGCAGCATCCACAACTAACCCACCTAAGTTCTTCACAAACTGGCCAAATACAACCAAATGGCGTCATGCACCAGTTACTGCAGAGTCAGTATCATTCGAACATGAATGCACGATCTCCGCTCCTTGAAAACAGACACGATTTATATGGCACTGGACACAATCACGATTACGCCAGGCATTACGGAGCAAATGATAACTATAATTATCCGCAGTCACCTCCGAGGCACGAAAGAACAGAAGTGCACACAGACCAAAATGTAAATCATGAGCTACTCCATAATATCCCTAAGGGATACAATGCGGAAGTCTATCAAGATTATTTAAAACGCAACCCACCGAAAGATACCAACCAAATATACCAAAATCATCAACCTACGTATAGGCCTAATGTTAACCCTAATCAGTACGGATCAAAGCCATATCTTCCATATTCGAATAGGACGGGACCACAGAGTAACACTGAATTATTACGAAGACAGTACAGTGAAATTCAGCAAATGAAACTGCAACAACAACTTCACTATCAAAATCAGGCACAGATGCACCAACAGCAAAAGTTTGCTGAACGGCAATTGTTACTTCAACAAATTCATGGAGTGCAACCACCACCTAACTTGCAAAACAGTATTTACTCTGACGGTTCATATAGAGACTTAGATCGATACAGTAGTAAAAACGACTTCAAAGAATATAGTAGTCCTGATATACAAAAAGACATCGATAGTTACGCTAAAAACAATGAGTATAAGGAATATGAGAAACAAAACAGGCAATATGAAACTCAATGGGCTCAAAATCAGCAAGCAGAATACAGAGAGCAGGAACAACAGTACAGAAGGCAAATAGAAGCTGACAAAGGGAAAAGTCAGTCCCCTCCATCAGATTATAATAACCAAAGCCAAAAGATTAACATGAGTGTCGCATCGCCCATGAAGTCTAGCGAATCTAGTAGTCCCAGCGTGAAATCTCCGTCGTCTGATAGCAGGAGAAGTAGCGGCGGCAATCAAGCGCTGCGTTCACCTATAGCGCAGCGGATACCATCAGCTCCAGTTACTATGTCTGGCATACTTTACAAACAAGGCTCAGACGGATTGAAAGTCTGGAGGAAACGATGGTTCGTGCTGTCGGAATATTGCTTGTTCTACTATAAAAGTAAGTAAAAAACAACAATCAACGGTTAAAAATACACAATGCCATATTGTTACTACGGGAGTTTATTGACTAACTTGATGAAACAGTAAAAAATCTGTTGTTTTTTCCTGATTGTATTGTATTAACGTGCGTTTTTATGTTATAGGTCAAGACGAGGAGAAACTACTTGGCTCCGTACTCCTACCATCTTATAGAGTATCTGGTTGTACTTCGGAAGACAAGGTACTTCGGAAGTATGCTTTTAAATTGGAGCATGCTAACATGAGAACTTACATCCTCGCGGCGCCTGATCAGGAGGCCATGATGAAATGGGTGAAGGCGTTGACCATGGCCGCACTAATGCAAAGCCCCAAGTAAGATTGCCTTCGAGATCAGATCACTAGATAGTTACGCCTTGTTGATACCTGCTACAGATAATGTTGACTTGTTGATTGAGCTATTACGTTTTCGATAGTGAAATATTTGAACAGTTGTTTTAAGTTCAAGTCTGTTGGTTCTAAAATCCATTAATGTCTATTTTCAGTGAGCAGCCGCAAAAACAGAGCGATCGGACGGCTGCGAAGGTAGAGGTGGGTATTATTGTAAGCACGTATATTGTACCGGTTCAGGTGATCGGCAATTAGTTTGCCAGAGCAGAACCAAGGACAGCCATTACATGGTCGTTATAACTGCAGATAATAGTTCGGACGACGCCGCTGCAAATTGATTGTAACATTAACGACCTGTTCCGAATGCATTTCATAAACGTAACACAATTGATGGTAAGTGTCAATTAACACCATCGTGTATGATATCATCATAATGAAAAACTTGTTTTTCTTCAGGATGGCGACGAAATACCAACCTACGCTAACGCACCACCTAAGCCTAGACGCTCCAATGAAGGCTACAATTCACCAAGCCCAGACATGTAAGAAAGATTTTATTAAATTGTGTCCTATACTGTTACCGTTATGAAACAAACTTATACTATTCCATTCGATACATTACAGGTACGATCCAAACTATGACTTACTCAAAAAGCCAGCATCACACTACAGTCACGGCACTAGTCACGCACGATATCAAGAGCACGCAAATTACCCAGCCAGTCCGAACCAAGAGCCCAAATACACTCGCAGTCCGCAATCTCCACCGCCAGTACAACAGCAACCACAGTATCAAACAAAACGACCACCTTATGATACGCAACATCTCTCTCTGCCATTAACAAACACAGTCACCGACAAACTTGAGAACAACCAACCCAGTACATCATCCATGTATAAGTCTAATGCGCAGTCGCCTTACTTTGATAGGAATCGTAGTCAGCATCAAGTGCAACAAGACAAGAGAGAACAACTATACGAAAGGCAATCGCAACGCAATCCTTTCCTTCAAGATAAAACACCCCAGGAAGTTTCTTCTAAAGATGAACGAAACGAAATGCAAACTAAGAGTTGTCGATCTAATAATATGAAGGAGGAAAGAGAAAGGGCTGAATCTACTCATCATGATATGACGCCTGAAAGTATAAATAATGCTAAGTCGAATTTAGATTTGAACGCTTATAATCGGGATGTGTATGGGGAACTTAGTTCAAGGCCTGGAAGAGCAGGGAGCTCTATCAACGAACGCTTGTTAGCCGAGAGGCGGACCCCGGATGCATACGGTAGATCTACAACCATGGCTGCTTATAACAAAGAAAAGATTGGAGACTATGAGGATGTTTATTCACAATATGCCACCGAAAATGAATACGGTAAAACGTACGCCAAATCTCCAAATCCATCCCAAGACCGCGATGGTGTTAGCATTTCTAGTCATCAACAACAGCAGCAGCAACAACAACAGCAACAGCCAAGAAACACGGTGAATTATGTAAGTAGAATGATATATATTTTTTCAATGCGTTGATATTATTCAAAATATCTAATATTAATTTATTGTCTTGTAATTTTTCAGCCCCAAGAGAAAACATTCAGTGGACCGTCTGTATTAAGGAGAAAGAAGATGCAATCAAGTGGAATTCAACCACCAATGCCACGACCACACAGCGCAGATTTTCTCGAATACGAATCTAAAGCTGAGATGTTGAACAGAACCGCTCCTACACGATCAGCTTATGATACGCACAAGGAGCCACCACAACGGCCCAAGTCTAGTCTGGACATCAATTCATATTACGATCCTAGTTCAGACAGGTATTATTCCGAAGAAAGTTATGCAGAAAAAATGCGGCAATCCGCACAGTACTTAACGCAAGGACTTGTTCCCAGTGTGGCTCCTAGAAATATGGACATTCCTCTGGCGAAGTATGCGAGCGGTTTAGCAAAGAAACAACTTAGTACTGCATATTCCCAAATTACAAATAACAATTTTGAAGCCGACTTTACCACGGCTAAGGATAACGTCAGTTACAATTCAAAATATGGTGATCTAGAGGCGTTGAACTCTAATTGGACATTAAAGGAGAAAGAGATACAGAAAGAGTATATGAACAGATGTGGCAGCGTGATGAGTGATGGGTCTAATGTAAGCGGGTATGTCAAGGAGGCAGCGAAGTATGATTCTAATGCTGATGGCTTCATGAGGTCTGCAAGTGCAAGATTGCCTTCGACAGCCCCAGAAAAGGAAGGTGAAAAGAAAGTCCAGCAGGTAAATACAGTTTGTTAGATAGTGATGCGGGACATTGGTCATTTAGAACGTAATATTAATGACTGTAATTTTTCCTTTCTAGCGTGAAGAGTCAATGAAACGATTGTTGGAATGGAAGCAAAGGATGTTGCAATCACCTCTAACAAGAAAAAGTACTCCTGCTACCATATCTCTGGCAAGATCTCTTAACCATAGTCGTCAGTCCTTGAGATCAGATCAATATAAGCCCAAGACATATACGAATGCTTCCTACAATAGCTACTCTTCTGACGATGAAGGTATGTGATAGAATGCTAATAAACTTTTATTTTCCTATGTATATGATTATGATGTGTTCGTAAGTAGTTACTTTTTTGTAGCATGGTTAAAATTTTATAAGATTAGATTGGTGATAAATATTGGTATTCAAGCAAGTGTGAAAGGAGCATGAATCTGTTTATTTAATCTTTTGATTTTTTATAATATTTTGCATGAACAGGAACTGTGAAAACTCGTCTTATTTATTTTATACAGAGTTAGGAATTTAAAAAAATCGTTTCAAAAGAATACTGCATAGCATTAACATTATTTTACGCAAACAATCGAAATCATGCCTTAATTTACAAAATTCTATTAAAATTATTCATTAATCTTTAATCATTTTTACAAATAATTTGGGCACGTACAGTACTGTTTTCCCTTATAAATCCTATTATTTAAAATAATGAAAATGCCATTTAATAATAAATAAGAAAAGATTTATTCATTATCTTTATGTGTATTATATTATCATATACATGGAACACCTGCAGTAGCATTATGATGACTTCGCTTTGCGGAGGGTACCTTCCTGCCTGCGGGGTCATTGTGCCACTAACATAATCTTACTGGTCTACTATTCGGTGGTGGGTTACGAATTTTAGTTCTTGTTGGTTATATTTTGAGTAGTTTGCATCACTCTAACACCCAAAGCCAATACTAACATTGTGGTGACCATAAGGAACACTATGAACCATTATTATGTTTTGAATAATTACTATAGATATAGTAATTATTGGTTTCACTTTTGCACCTCAGAGGGAACATCGGGCACTGATCTGCAAAAACCCAGAGAAATGCAGGCAGGAAGGTCTCATAAAGTGAACTTAACAATTCCCATCATTATGCGACCTATAACCCCGCAACCGCCCTCCATTGCACAAATTGATCCTGTGGAAATCTCTTCTCGTGAAGAGATTACGGATAAAACCGAGAATACTTATCAAAATATTCTTTGTACAATATCTATTCCTAAAGTAGACGTAGAAGAGAACGGCAACGATTATGAAAAAACGGTATTTGAAATGGAACTAGTTCAAGAAAACCCTCCGCCAACCATGTCTGAAGACGGGTGTGAAACAGACGACAGTGAAGCTGAGTCTGAAACGCAAATAGAATACACTGACAATGATTTAGACGAAGTGTTGTTAGACTCTGAAGATGAAAATCAAAGTGAACGCCAAAATAGTGACGAAAAAGAAAGAGATGAAACAAATGAAAACAATGACATGAAGGAAGAAAAAACTGAAGCAAAATCAGAAACACCTCCGTCTGGTAGTCCTGGAGAGAACCATTATTTGCCTATGAGTCCCAGGAAAATGTCTGTAAACGAACCCCCTCATAAAGCTATATTCGAAAATTTTAGTGTATTTGATCAGTCTATGCCACAAGGATATGAAGACAACCCATACGTAGAAATGAATTTAGGAAATGAAGATGATGATACACAAACATATGAAGTAGTTTGTGTAAACAATGGAAAAGTAGAACCTGTTTATATGGAACTTAATAATTTGTCGTCTTACGAAACAAAGTCTCAAGATGAAGCTGCAAGTACTAAATTATTGGACACTGCATCGAATTTTGCTGACTCTAAAAATCACACTTTAAAAAGGGCTGCTAAAACTGATAAGAGCTCCAAAGATAAATCTGAAAGCTCTGATATTGATGACGAAACAAATAAAGACGTTTCGTTGGCTTCACCTTTCAGTCGATTTAGTATATCAGACACGTTTCGACCGGCTTCATATTATTTAAGCAGCAGTAAAAGTACTTTAGATGTTCATGATAGTTCCGACAGTGAGATAGCATCACCTCCTCCTGTTCCAAGTTCTTCTCCTCCTTGTGATGATTTGTCAGATGATGCTCTTTCCAAATATATCCTAGAAAAATTGGACAAATCAGATATGTCATACGATAATTCCATTTTAAAAATGCTAACGAGTGAAAATCAGAAGATGAATACCGTTAAACGGAAAACAACATCGTTAATGATTTACGGAAGTCGAACATCTATTCATGATACACTTTCTAGGGGAGAGAAAATTCGAAATAGTAGAGCAAGTCTTACCAACGACATTAATAAAATGAATGGAAGTTCTAGTAATTTACTAAGCAGTACTTTACTTGATCACTATAATCATTCAAGCAGCATCGAAACAGATTCTTTGAGAAGTTGTAGTGCAGATAGAGGTTCGTCTCGATTATCACTCGAATCAGATGTAAGTAGTAAGTTTGATTTAGTACCGTCAAATATATCTTCTGAGGTTACTAGTTTGAATGAAAGCGAATCTGCTATAGATTTTAGACATCCCATAGGATATCGAGATTTAGAAATGATGATAAAAAGAAGACCTCTTTCAGATGAATCACTATTTGAACTGGTAAAGGCTGAATTACCATTTAATAACGACGTTCCTACTTACGTAGATTTAGATAGATTTTTAGATAATTTACAAGCTGGTACAAGTGAAGCGCAAAATGTGAGTCTCCAAGGTCACTGTCATTTGAATAGTTCAGCCCCAGATACATCTAATTACAAAGATAATGTAATTCAAGCTGCTCTACAAACTGCTTCACATACTCGTTCCTCAAGTACTCCTATCAATCATAATACTAGATTAAATAGCTTTGGCAGCAGAAATTCTATTGGCCAACAAATCCGACATATAAGTGAACAAACCTCTAGCTACACAGGTTCGCAGAGCTCCTGCAGTTCGTCTGGAGTACCAAAGTCTCCAATGTCTTATTATTGTAAAAATTACGATGAAGAAAAACTTCTAAGTAAGAATTTAAACAACGAAGATTTCTCTGACAAGGTAAAAGAATTTGAAAATGAGAAGATTGCACTTCGCACAGGGAATGAGACCAATGCCTCTTCAACCTCCACAGGATTTCATAGCAGAGAAAGCTCTACGGAACACAGTGCTCCTTATTACTACTCTGATCTTTCTTCACAAGAGCATATTAATGTTTTACCTACTTCTCATTACTTGAAAAATACTAACCTTCATCGGAAACTGAATAACCAACGGCGCAGGGGACCATTACATAAGAAAAATGATATCTCACATATTCATAACCCCATTCGAAATAATCAACTTATTTTATCAGAACCATCTTTTGAATTGGCTGCTACAGCTAGAAGTGTGTCTGTTGAGTTTTTGAGCGCAGCTGATAAGGATCCTGAGATAGATATGAAGAATATATACGAGTCTACTGGTGGCAAAAATTCAAAAATTCCAGAGTCGATGAATTTGTCTGGTCTTGGATGCAAACGAAGTTCGGGTATTCATATTAATCATGACAACTCTTCGCCAGACTCAAATGCAAATTCATTAATAAAACTCTCTAGCACAAGCATGTCATCTCACTGCAGCGGAAATTCATCAAATACCGTATATTATGACGCAGAAGCGGACGCAGGTGCCTATGAAAATGTTGTAAGCCAAGGAGACAAACATTGGGACGAGGATACTCTGTGGAGAGATAATCTCAGACGTGTATCTCATAGGCATGCTCGATCGATGGATGACTTAGATTCAATGCCTGCGGGAACATCCTTATCTGCTAAGATAAATGAAGCCTGTGGCATGAGTAGTATTAAAAGAGTAAAGAAAGACGGTACAAACAAAATATGTAGGAATGTCACTTATGTAAACTGTGACATACAAGGACGAGTTTTAAGAAACAGGGAAAGTAAATCTGGTTTTCTTTGCAACTTTTTAGAAGAAGAACAAAAATTGGACGAAAACGACGTATATGTTAGTCTCGCTGAAAGCGTAGAAACGTCATTAAAACAATCAGATGAAGGTGTCTATGAGCAATTATCGGTCGAACCAAACAATCCAATGGTTTTCACAAATAAAAGTAGATCCTGCGAAGCTGAAGAAAGGAATAAGAAAAAGTTTGAAATTGATAGGGAAAAACTTAGACAGTGGGATCTGATGTCGAGTGGTTTAATGAAAGGCAGGGTAGGACGTGTGCGGGGTTCAGGCGCTAGTGGGGGCGGGGGAGACGCTGCCTGTAGTACGGACACTGGAACTGATAGTGCAAGCAATGAAGGTATCCTCTAACATTCTAAGGTCCTGTAAGGTACACTATGTAAGTTATATTTCTGTTACAATATTAAAGCAAAGCAAAGTCATTGTTTTTAATTATTGGAAATGTAAATAATTTGGCATTTTTATGTTTTTCTTATCAAATTAATTTATAATTAGATTTGGTTCAAAGGAAGGGTTGAAACACGATAAGGTGTAAAGAAAAACCAAGCATGCGACTTTAACATGGATTGTGTTTTTTTTTTGTAAATATTAATCAAATATTTCTACTAATACGTGCACTGAAACACTTTATCATGTTTACTTCTCGAATTTAATTGAAATGAATTGGATTTACCCATAAAAGTGAATTTTGTGTGATTTCAATCTCACGAAAGTAATTCTTGCAGCTTCTATGACAATGTCAGGCGCGCATACGGAATCTGGTACAAACAATAACACGGCAAATCAGCAAGCATTGTCAAAGAAAGCTTTTCTCGGAAGTAACACGTCCATTGGAAGGAACAGTCGGGACGCCAACATACCGGTACGTGCTGTGAGCCCGAGGGTCAGATGGGTAGAAGATAAACAATCTAATGATCATTACGGCTCACAACAAATGTCAACGTCTCAGCAAAATGTAAGATCATTTAGAAATTCATCACTTACATACCCTGTAACATCACTTTTCAAAATTTTCATTTATCAACAAAAAAGAGGCAGTCTTTCAAACTTACCATTGATGTTAATAATTAACCTTACAGTTACATACATTAAATACAACAGAGGACTCTTGGGCTTCAGCCAGATCTCCATCAAGAGCTTCTCAGCAACCTATAAGAGCTGTAAGCCCTAGAGTTCGAAGGAACACTGAAACTGATGAAATGGTATGTGGTCATGGAAACTTAGCCGTTAATGTTATAGTATGTAGTTGCATTCATTATTGATGTGTTCTCATTTTTGTTTTGTTTGTTCACCTTTCACATAATTATGTATTATTTTATTATTTGTGCATTTTGCTTTTTCATTTGTGTTACGTTTTCTATTATCACATTAGCAACGAGGGCAGCAGCAATCGAATCAAAATCAAAATGAGCAGTTAGGTGAGATTCCTACTGCTGGCGAACTTCTTGGTCGAACTCACGAAGAATTGGTGTTGCTCTTGATTCAATTACGGAGACGCCATGCGGCGACCCATCGGGCCATCGAGCAGTGCTGCGCACAAATCAGTAGCGTTGAGGTGTTTGTTTATGCTTTTTATTATTTTTTATTTAGTTGCATTATTTTTTGTTTTGATTGTTTTTACATATTATTATTTTGGTAGTACCAACTTTGTGTAGTTAATTTCATAAACTTTGAAATCCAACGTTGTTAAAAGCAATTGGTCACACCTTTATAACGTTATTTCTTTGTAGGATTGCCTTAGTTCTCTAAAAGCGATGGAACGCGAAGAAAGTCTTCAACGACTCGAATTTCTCAAAAACCAATTGATGGAATTGGAACATCAATACGAAAAGAGCAAACCTCTAGTACAGTTAGTGGACAATATGGTTAAGTTAGGATCTCTTTATAATCGACCTGGTTCTACCATCGAAAGGCTGGAAAGAAACCAGAGGCTACGACAAAAAGTTCTTGCTGAACACGCTCTTGAGCAACAAAGGTATGACTTTTATCATTATTTATTTATTTTATGAAAATCACGAAAACATTTAAGATTACAGTTCAAGTTTTGAATACTAAACGGCCGTATCTTTCAGATGGCTCGAAAGTGTAGCTGCAGGCAAATCTTTGGAGACAGAAGCAGCTAGAGCGAGAGTGGCTGAACTATGGGCATTGGAACAAGAACTATCTGATGAAGCTGCCATTCTGCAAGGATTGAGAACTGATAAAGACGCCATAGAGAACTTACTTTCTGGTAAGAAATCAGTGCTCAACTTAAATAAGTTGGGAATGAGGGACATAAATGTGTGAAAATCAGTTCAATCAGTCATGGTATGGGCATGTGAAGCAGAGAGTTTTGAGTATGCATACTATGAATGTCGAATGGCTTTAAGAGAAGGGCAAGACAAAAAAAAGTAATGGACTGTGTGAAACTGGATATAGCTAGCAAGGGGGTGGCTCATGATTTGACAACTAATAGAGAAGTATGGAAGAAGAAGTCGATAAATAGGATTTAAAATTGGGATAAGGACAGAGAGAATGGTGAATGATGTATACCTACGTATATGAACAGTTTGAAAACTCAGTTGCTTTGTATTTCCAGGTGTCCGCGGTAAGTTGGACAGCGTCCACAAAGGAGAACTGAATCTTGATGGTAACCCTGCCCCCACCCGAAGATCGGCTCCCTCGAACAACCCTGGAGGAGGAGGCGGCGGTCTTGAAGAAGAACTGGCGCGCGTGCAACAGATGTTGGCGCACAATTCTAAGGTTTATAAGGTTTTCGTCTATATCATGCACTTTTATTTTTTGTTTATTTATACGTATTCTAGTACATATGTTTTTAATTTATGATTTATACTTAAATCTTTTTGCACTACTATGGACCTCTTTATAAAAGATATAAAAGCATTTTTAGTAGTTGCACTGTGTGTCTGGATTTCAAATAAATATTTATGTATTGCATGTTTTACCTTTTGGACGTAGTTAGTGATTTGCAATGCATGGGATAAAATTATAAAAATAAAAATATAATATAATATAAAAAATAATATTATTAAACAGAAATTGGAGCAAACAGTAGCAGACAACGCTCGACTAGAGCGCGAGCTGCAGCAGCTGCGGCGCGCGCTGCAGGCGAGGCGAGCGGCCGGGCACCAGCACCACGCCACCAACCCTACCGCCATGCTCGAGGACGGTCAGTATAACATTGTACACAAATAGTAGTAAATAACGAAGGCAGAACGAAGTGGAAAAAAGTTGAGAAAGTTGACCCTTCACCGCTTTTGAATTTTAACAGTTGCGAAGAGTAAAAAAGAGACAGAATATAAATAATAATAAATGGCGTTAATATTAAAATAGACCATCACTTAGATGTGAATGAAAAATAAACTCGATGTGCCATATTTATGGCGGCCTTCCATTTCGATACCCATTTTGAGCAAATTGAATGTGGCCTTAAATCTAAAACGAAAGAATGTGCTGTATGTACTAATTGCTTCATGTTTGATTGCAGAAGTGTCTCGCGTCCAGCAGTTGGTGACGGCATTACAGCGTCAGCGACAGGAGCTGAGCCGAGCAGTCAGACTCCTGACTCAACAGTCACATGCTTTGCAGAATACCCACAACTCTATGCCCGGTTAGTTATCTTACTATTACGGAACTTCTTCTCTTATTCCAGAACATACTAGTACAGATGGTCTTTATTGAATATGCTTGCTTACCAATAGAACTTGTTAATTCTTGGGCTGTCTCTTGCCTCCATTCTAGGGGTCAGTACAACCATACAGGTTTCATCAGAGTTAGAAATTGATTTTGCAAGCTGGCCATTATCATTGATGTCTTCAGTAAACGAAGCTTCCTAAAACCATTACTTTCATACTTTCAGATAAACGTCGCCCCATGTCATCCTGGCAGGAAACCAACCTCGACACCGGCCACACGATCGACCACGGTCACTCCGACTACGACTACGATGTGGGACCGCTGATGCCACCGGGTCATTACGAGCCATCCAACGTTGAGACGCCCTTGTATGTAGATACTAGAGGACCTGGTGCTGATGTCACTTCTCCACTTAACAGTGAGGACTTGCAACACGCTGGATTCAGTGAGTATACTTTGAACTTCTGTGACGTAATTGAAAGTTCCCTCGCTTTCGCAATAGCTGAGCCTAAGACAGTTTTCTTAAGATAACCTTACGTTTTTTTTTCAGGTAATCTCACAAATGTCGAAAAACAGGAAATCAAAACAGTCCGCATTGTCAAGCGGGAGAGTGAACGACGCCAACGAGATCGGGAACGTTCTCTCCAGCCGATGTCTGACTGGCCGACTAACAACATCACTGCTAACCTAGACCAATTCTTAGAGGAGGAGCTCGTACAGTCCCTCAATTACTCTCGATCAACATCATTACCTCGAAACGAGCAATACGAACAAGTATACGGTGTGAGACGTGATAATAACTACTTGCAGCCAAATATGGATCTCAGCCCCAAATATGTGTCGAGTCCATCTCTCTCTAACTACGATTACTCTCAAAACATGTCTTCTCTTAGCAGTAGCTACAACAAGAGCTACGATAGGTCTGGATATGACCGTAACATGTCTTTGTCAACGCAGTACTTGAATAGTCCCACAGATAGCTCCAGGACTTTGACGAATGATCCTCTATCAAAGACCAGCAGTATCGTTAGCTTGACCAGGTCGCACATGGAGTTGTCTCCGATCTTCAAGAGTGAGGCTGCAAAGCAGATCATAACGGAGATGTCGGGTGATGCTCCGAAGAACAGCTCTTTGCATAGACGGCAAGTGCCTAAGGAGAAGAGGAGGCACTACACGGCACCTCATCATCTTAGTGCTAAGACGTTGAATGAGATGCCCAAGGATGCGTACAATCAAGATGTAAGTATTCGTTGCATATTTTTTTAAATAGTCTTAGCAGACCGTTCTAACAAAAGCTTTAACAAACTAGTTGAAAAGATGACAATCACCAAGCAAAATCATTCCCGTTTTACGAAAAACAAATCACAGATTTCGTGCCTCACGCGGCTATCGTGCACATTGGAAATGAATCTATGGAATTCCAAACAAATATTGTTCGAGAAAGTCGAGATAAGGAAAAGGTTACAAAATAAAACTATACTCGGAACGTTGAATGATAAATTATCATGTTGTTGTGACTTTTTACTTTTTTCAAAGAGATTAGGCTACAGGGCACCCTTAACCCGATCGTCTTTGTTTTAATCTCAAAGCTGACTAAATTGTCCAGAGAATGTTTTCTGAAATTTTTGATATCATTCTTCGTTTCTAAAATATTGAGCGCCAAAATCAAAAATTCGGAAAAAAAAAATTGTTTTTTCGTCACTGTCTTGTGTTATTCTTATACACTTCCTCGAAAACTGGTCCATAACGCACTACGATTAAGTACAACATGCAATGTATTTCACACACGTGCGTTTTTTTCCATTTTCCCGCACGTGTGCGGTAATGAAAATTGCCACAGATAACTATACCTATACTTAGTCCAAATTGGTTCAATGCCTATAGTCGGAGGTAAATGGTTAATTTCGGCAAAGCACTATTGCGTCTTTACGGCGTAAATATTTTTTAAATATTCAAATTGTTTTTATATAGAATACCATAGATAAACACGATTATTTAAAACTAATATTTACTTTTTTATGCAAATTAACATTTATTTGTGTTCTAAATTAAAAAATATAAAAAAAAACTATTTTTATATCAGGCTGTTTAGCGGCTTCATACCTTTGCTTCTCCTTCAACCTGGCGAAAGCAAAGCGTGAAAAAAAAATTAAATAGTAGCGTTTTACCTTAAAATAAAACGCTTGTTGTGTCCGGAGACTCATTCGGGGTCATATAAACAATATTTGAGTCAAGCATCTTCCGTTTCCGTGTCACATCTATACAGGTGTATGCAACTATCGCCTTTTTGACAACACGATGATGACGTATTTCCGTCTTCGTTTACCAGGTGGCTGCAGCGCGCCAAAAGTTCATTGTGGCCTCAAAAACCTAAAAACTTGAGACCCATTTAAACCAGGCAGACTTTAAAATTATGACCCCGAATGAGTCTCCGGACCCAACAAGCGTTTTATTTTAAGGTAAAACGCTACTACTGTGTCCTTCGGCCTCATTCGGGGTCATATAAACAATATTTGAGGCTTTGTTTGTTATCGCCTGGTGAACGGGACGCCAATGTGTTATAAAGTAAATTAGCTAAATTAGATCAAGGATCTAATAAGACCAATGAGTTTAAAAATAAAACCCCAATTTATATTTATTTACTAAATATATTGTAATAAAATAATAACGTTTTAAAATACCGAATACCTACCAATGACTAGTAAACACGTATGAGAATAAACTGAACGAACAAACGGGCTGAGAGTTCGAAGTACAATAAAATTGTCCACGTGTTTTATAAGTGTCGATCTGTCTTGTGCAACCAAGAGATAATCGTCGAGTATATTAATAGTAGTAGTAGTAGTATAGTATGCCTAGATTTCTGAAAATCTCAGCGGTCCAGTTTGTCAGAGATGCAAACACTTTGCGCACTACTATGCCCAGTTCACTATCTGTCGGAAACCCTGTTGCAAAGCCTCGCTTTGCATAATCATTGCCCGTTATCCATAGAGGGTAGATTAAGTTTTTATAAAGACTTGATTTTATCATTAACTTTAAGGTCAACATATCCTAGACGAGCATTAAATTTTTCCACATACTTAACTAACATTATTACAGTTTTCATTTATGAAGTATTTGTATGGAATTTAACAATGCAATGACAGCTGGCTCCTATAATTGCGTTGCCAAATCAAAATAAAATGATTGAACCCGTGCAGGATCTGTGACGGGTTCTGACAACCTTTTGTATCTGGTTGCTCCTGGGCTATATCTAAGTTATCACCATAAAACGAGTATATCGGGTTAACACAATCATAAAATTCCATTTTCAGAAAACATCATATTAAGAGGGTATCAATATGAATTTTTCAAATCACTGACCTGTTTTGCAAGCTTTTTGATTACCTTGCTTTGCCCTCGAAGACGCTTACTTCTCTTCTTTTTACTCGCCTTCTTCCTCTTACGGGTTTTATCAACCTCTAAACCAGGCGGTGACGATTCAGAGGAACTCGATGAACCCGATGACGAAACAAAATCTTTACGACTACGCGTCTGTATTATATCCGCCATTTTAAGAAAAACTAAATTGAACACTATTTGATATAAGTTTAGGTATACGTAGTTTTAGACGAAAGTTTAGAAGTGTTTGAAAACTATTTTGTTTTAAATTATGCATATACCGAACGCCTACAGCGTTATCCAAAATTAGTATAAATTCTGATGTTATAAAATATTTTGAAAATATCGAACGTTAACAACGTTAAACTTTTAAAGATGTGAACCGTCCGAAAAACTGGACGCCAATGAACTTTTGGCGCGCTGCAGCCACCTGGTGAACGAAGACGGTAATACGTCATCATCGTGTTGTCAAAAAGGCGATAGTTGCATATACCTGTATAGATGTGACACGGAAACGGAAGATGCTTGACTCAAATATTGTTTATATGACCCCGAATGAGGCCGAAGGACACAAATCATAGTTTCATACCAATTCATGACAAAATTATTTTTCGTTCTTTTACTTTGTTTCTTCAAAAGTGTATTGAAAAACGTCGTTTGATACACGTGGACATTTGTTATTGCAGTTCTCGGCTCAAAAACACCCTCGCCTTCGGCTCGGGAGTTAATTCCGCCTCGTACACAATAACAAACTTTCTCCACTTGTATCCAAAATGTACTATTCTGTTTTTGACTTACTCGAATTATTCTTTATCTACACTCAAGCTACAAATCCTCTATAAAAGTATCTGAAACAGTTAGCCTATTGCCAACATTAAAACAACCAGTGTCATAGTAACCATAATATCATCTAAACGGGTGTTATAATGTTGTACTAAATTTCATTAGGCAACTCGTTTTAAAAAAAAAGAACATTGTCATGCACGCTCGTTTCACTACCACAACGTCGTAATTAAAAAAAAAACTTATAGGTTAATTTGAATTCACGTCGTATCCCGCCATTTTAGTTCGATATTAGTATTGCATTAAGTACTTTGTTGTTTACAAAAACGAGTGATACAAGCTTTGTGCATTTTAATAATTAGGTATTAAAACAATCATGTGATACTATTATCACTAACCTAACCCACATTCGTGTTTTAAAACCCCTTATTATACATCAGTTGCTTATACAACTATTTTGCACCGCTGTCGGGAATACGCGTCGTTTGAACTTTTTTGAATTTATCTTCACAACTCTCCGAGATATAAGGGAATCGCACTTTTTCGTGAAATCGGAGCCTATACTGGAGCGAACGAAATAGTACATTACTGCAGAATCCAGTAAGTAAGCCTGCCTGGCCAAGTATGAGTTAACCAAACCGAACCGCAGGTTCTCTCCTATAACCTCCTATAACCATGTTAAACTCTAATCTGTGTCTGGTACTATGTTTATTTTTCTAAGAAAATCTAAAGAGGATGACCTACTGTCCAGTAAGTAAATTACATACTTACTTACTGGACAGTAGGAGATTCCAAATTTAAAATCTTGCTTCTTACTGGACAGTTGTGAATAAGTCTGCGGTAGAGTTCACTTTCTGAATACTTTTTAGAGATGTTATGGCAACATTACATACCATTATTGTGAAAAAACATTTCCAATGTCAAAATAGCTTGTTTGTAGACCTACATATTATATGTGAAATAAGTATGGTAGTAGAGGATGTGAATTAAAAAGTAACTTCTCCGAAGCATTTGTTACCGTCAAAATTGATAGCGTGTTTCTGGGCATAACGTTTGCAATTATTGTATCACAAGCCAAATCTAAAATGAACATTTTGTCTAGAAGATGGGTCGTTCAGTGGATGACGCGGACATGGAGCGAGCTTTACGCGGCGCAGCTCCGGACGTAGTACGTTCTGCGCTGCCACCACACGCGCTCAGACTGGCTGATAACACCATTGATCAGCTGCTCGCAGCCCCACAGAAGATTCTCATCCCGGAGAGATATATACCGGAGAAGGTAAGTTACTCGGTAGCGATGAATTTATTTAAAAATCAAAGTCTTAGTAGCGACCAGTTGCGAAGGTTCCATACAACTCGATTCCTACCGGATTCCCTTTGACAAATGGTACAGTCAGTATTCTATAGACAAATAATATACTCACATTAAAGATAATATGTACTCCGGCTTACCTCTTACAAAAATTGACTCTTCGCTACTGGTACCGACTGTCGAGCATGAGGTTTTTGGTTCGATTCCTAGATCGTGAAAAGTGTTGTTGGGTATTTTTGTAAGGATTTTCTCAGTAGCAGCCGCGGAGTCTGGATTTGTGCCCGGTTGATGGCAATAGGCTCGCCCCCTATTACATGGTACTTAAACATTATTGGTGAAATGTGGGTGTACTATTAGGTACATCTCTGTCTGCCTTCGTGGATAACAGGCGTTATGTTTGTAGTCGTCAAATAAACAAGACAAATCTGTCATTATGTCAAAAGGGTGGCGTAACTAAACATCAACAATCATGTTAAGCTTCACGAAAAGGTATGAGATACACCACTCGAAGCAAAAATGCCTTAATAAGGACTTGAACTAAAATGTGTAAGGAATACTAATGAGGCCCTGCGGGTCGTGCTCTAGTGGAGCTAATTGTTTCATGCATAAATTATCAACTGTTAATCGGTTCACTGATGCACGATAGTGTAACTAACAAACAAACAGACTTTCGGATACATGTTTTGTTTTGGATTAGAAATTAGTAATTGTATTGTTCCGCTATTAAAGATTCCGGAACCAACGATAGCATTGTGTAACTGCATCCAAGTATAAATTAATTGGAAGTAATGGATTCAATTAAAACAAATGAATAAAACCTTTGCAATAGAAAAACAGATCTACAAACATTCTTATAGCTACAATATAAGACGATCAATAACCAGGTTATAAGATTATCGCAAAAGACATGAAAAACCATCATCAGGGTAACAAACTTACCAGAGATTGTTGTCTCACAGCCTCCAGAACTGTCACCAGAAGAACAACAAAAGAGGCAAGAGAAAGTGGAATCGATAAAGAAAATGCTGACAGGCACGTCAGCTGACCCCAGCAAGGTAAGCATAATACACCTGTTACATCACCTCCAACTCACTTCCGAAGTAGATGTACGATGCGTTACTTCCTGAAGTTTTATGAATAACGAGGAATACATTCTATGAATGTATGAATTATGACTATTTCCGATTACTATTTGAACTGTTATGTCTTATAAAAACTGAACTGATGCATTTGTCGATTTGCTTCATATGACATTGTTTCAACTTCTTGAGCGACGCTTCTTCATAGTCTTCTTCCATCACTCTCAGTTGGAAATAGATCATCATTTACATAGTTTCTACCTTCATTTAGTTGATATTGTACATTTTGTACATCTAATGCATTCAGTTCTCATGTATTTTCACTATATTAAACATTGCACTCTAAATTCGCTCGCCCTGCTTTCATTGTTGTTGGAATGAACTATTTTTATAATTTTTGCATGTTCATTCTGCTCTTGACTGACCTTAGAGTCCTAGATCATAAACCTGAATATAATGTACCTATAGACTACATATAAATAGATTGGTGTTTGCAGATGGAATTACGTGGTTTCAATAAAAGAATCTTAAATATTTATTCATCATATTGATGAACTATGTATTGATTTGCGCGGTGCTTGATCATTATTTTGCTGAGAAGTTATTTAAAAACTCTGACATCTCCTAAGATATTCATTGAAATCAAATGATGTAATATTTCACATTCTGTCTGGAAACACCTCCAAAGCTTGTATAGCCGCTTAGAATGTTGGCTGTAAATATGTAAACCGGCACAGTCCTACATGTGTGTGCTTGTATGATGACCGTTAGAGTCCTGACGCTGGAGAGAAGAGGCAACGGGAGCACTTGCTACAAATGAACCAGATTCTCGCCAAGCAGGTCACTGAGATGAGCAAAATCATCGCCGGTAAGGACGTTGCTTCATACTAGTTTTGCCTCCCACCGTTTTACTTGTATTCTCTGTAATTTTTGTGATATTTGTTTAAATGTTTTAAGGTTAATCTGTTTCATAATTCTATGATTCCTTTAGTATGTTTGTTTCTTTTTAGATTTTCTCGATAGTTAACTTAATTAATTGCTAGATATTTAACATATATTTTGTAGGAATTGTGGATGTATGGGACAGGTTTTCGTTACACTAAATTGTCATACGTTTTAAATACCATCATTACATTATATTAGTACCTACTACGAAAGATTTCAAAGAAGACATAACGTCTAAATTCTCCTGCTAAAACAATTGGCAATCTAGTGTAACTAGAAACACTTACTTGTATACTCTTAACTACAAATAAAATTAAATGTCACCTTTTGCAACATGACACTAAATGTTCATGTAGACTCCAAACATTGTATGAACGTCTCACATTTTGATTTTCTCTTAATTTTCTCACAGAATTGCCATTTTGACGTATTTTTTCTTCTATTCAAAGTAGCAATTGTTGTGTGTTTGATGTAACTAACCCTACCACGTGTGTGTCGCGCCTGTAACCGTTTGCTTGATGTTGTTTGTCCCATTTGTGCAGGAACCAACACTGAGCAAGGACCGTCCGCATCCAACCACTGATAGCCAGACACTTACATTTACACCTGCACATTATACACCACCTCCACGTAATCCACTCCCATTAACTCAACCTTAGGTACAGTAGCATCTTTTAACAAAAATCTATGAAAATAGATGGTTGGCAAATGAAGCTCTGTGCCTATTACAATTAATGAACAAAATTGCTTCAAACCCCTCAAAAATATGTCATGTAAGAAAATTGGCTGACTCGGACGGTTCTTCGGAGATCCTCACTACCCGTGTGTTGCGGCATGGTTTCGTTTTTTGCATTTTGTTGTGAGTAGCTCACTTATATTTGTTTTTAGTTAAATTACATTAATAGTCGCATTGGTTTTGTTTGCATTTTGATGTGTGAATGGTGATTTGAATTAACATACTTTTTTTTTGTGAATGGTACCTAAATTTTTTTTTAATTTTATTTTATCAGTTAAAGCGTTAGAAGAACTGCCTCAAAATGGTAATGCTGACGACTTGGACGATCGGTCACCAGACGTAGAGCTGCCCATCTACCAACAACGAGACAATTTCTTTACCTAGAACTTTGGGAACTATGATAAAACAACATACATCACTTTTTATAGATTCTAGCTAAATCGTATCTGTAGCTAAAGGTTCTTTGATACTTATGATCACTTCAAAATTTCCCCATAGGTACTGGTATTTGGCTGTCTTCGACGAATAATATTGTACGTAGGTAAATTAATACGTTACCTGTACCTACTTAAAATTGAAAGATATAACCAAGCTGGGCTTTAAATAAAATATAAGCAGTCAATGTAGAATGTTCAATTAATATAAACTTAAATATTATTGTACCTACTCGTTTTCGTTCTCGTTTTGTGTGTTTATAGATGATTATAAATCAAATATTAAAATCCTCCGTAGAAGAATAGTGGTAAATAATTGAATCTACTTTTATATAATTCGTGAAATTATGTGGTGTTTACTCATTTAAGTACATAAATGTTTAGTAACTTATTCGTGTGGAAATGAGAAAAGCTTTAGTTATCATTTGATTGCTTTTAAAAATTGTATCATAGTAATACATAACGATGAAAAATGTTCAGGATATACTAGAACAGATTATTATTTTGTGGATATCCATCTTTATATGTGTAGGAACTAGACATTTCAATGTATTTTGTTCGAATAAATTCGATTTGTATTGTAAGTTCCACATATCTACCAGAATATCATTTACATGAATATGTAATTAACTGCTAGGAGATAAATAGGAATTGGTATTTGTTGTAGCACTTGCTCAATTTTGTGGACATTCCTTAGCGATGTTATATTTTGTAGAAATACAAATGACTCATAAGATACTTAAAATGTTTTTGTTTATCCAGTTTAGCACATATTGGCATACCGTTAAATTCAATACTTTGGATGGTAACACTTCCTATTACATCTAGACAAAACGACTGGGTATTATCAGGTTGAGGTGTGCAAACAAATTCTTCTTAAAGCTGTTCAATGTATTGAATATAGCAGTATGCAGTTATCAAAGATTATTTTTGGTGTATAATACAAGTCTTCTATGTAAAAGGCCTTGAATTGTTACTTTAGAGTTAAGATTAATAGCGAAATGTACCTAGATGATATTATGATGTATACAGTTGCCATGTTAATTGAATAGAAAGTGCACATTTATAATAATTAACGTAACTTTAGATAACGAATGACAATGCGTTTTAGTATTATTTCGTTTATTTTTTCTGTACTTTAATGTAAATATTAATCATATTTTAAGTTTTATTTAATTTAAAATTTGTGTAGGTACTTACTTCTTTATTTAGTTTATTGTATGCACATTTATGTAGCTCGTCAATTACTTTTGTACCTAGTATTGTATGAAAAAATATGTATCAAATATATCTAACCTGCTTCGTATTATTATGTAGCTGAAGCAACGAATCGTTTGTGATTCAAATATACGCGAATATAAAGGAGAATGCTAAAAACTCATTCATAGAATTAATGTTTCATTAGAGGAAGATTTACGACTTAAGGATCGTTATAATTATTCTTCGACTACATTTTGCAGACGATAAGGAACAATTTGAGAAAGATAAGTATAACGTTAATGGCGAGGGGACCGTGTACAATTTTATTTCATAATTTGCGGATTTTATGGGCTAGGTATTAAGTCATTTTTTTGGGAGAACGTTGCCTGGGAAAACTTGAGGACAATATTTACTGCAAAATGAAGTCTTGCTATGGGTTGCAACCCTAGGTAGTAAATGTATCAATGTTTACAATGTCTTAAAAGCTTTAAATATTCCTGCCTACAATAATTTCTCTAGCTATTTAGTTCAGTTCATAGTGACACTTAGCTTTTACCATTTGAAGCAAATCTCAAATTATTTTAATGTACTTAGGGGAACAAAATTACTTTAATACGAAATAAAATACGTTGTATTTAGTGCCATGGTTTCGTCTTTCTTTTTTTTTTACGGTATTTTTGTAGGTTTGTAGACTGCCAGTAAACATATGCTTATGACAATGTGTGTTAGAAAATATTATTCTTAAATTAAGGCCTCATGGAGCTTTATATAGGAAACCTTTGCCATTATGCCCCCTTTAGTTTTTGTCAAATAAAATATCCCTTCCTTAAAGTTCAAAGACTGTAACTTATCTACATCAACATTGATTTGTTTTTACTGTTAATTATACTTACATCCCTAGATTAATTTATAATTAAAAAATATTGTTAAAAACGCTATTAACTTCCAAAAATATTTCTACTAGTGAATTTTGATTTTAAAATACTGGAGTTTTCCGAATTATTGTATCGTAGGAGATATTTATTATAATAAATAGCATTGATATAAAAAAATGTGATTTCCTCACTTAGCTGTTTATAAAAAGTGACGAAAAATATTCCTTATCGACTCAAAAATGATGTTAAAACTGTAGATACTATCCCTGATTAAATAAATGTTATTGAAGCCTAAAAAATCCTATACTAAAATAAACTTTCTAGGCGCAATGAGCCATATAAATATAATAACAAAATTACCAAAAATAATAGCTATTTTAAAGGTAACATTTATTAGTACCTTGCTATTCCCCAATATAATGATATATATTGCCTTATAAGTAGACTGCCCGTAATTGAGAATGATTTCTACTTCAATAAATATTAGACATAGGTGTTAGAACTGTAGCCCCTAATATTCAACGAATGATTCTGAGGATATGTATAAACTTATACCGGATGACTTTTTTATCACTTTCCAAAACAAAATGGGTATATTAGGTGAACGGAGTAGAAGCTTATGGCATACATAGTTTTTTTTCTTTTTTCCACAGCTTAGAAAAAAATCGATCTATCGTCAAAAAACGCTACAAATTTTAAGTAAACTTTTCATATTAGAATAACGAAAGAAATTTTGAAAAAAAAAATGAAAAATATCGAATTTCAAATCGATCGATTTGAATTTTTTTTTTTTTTGAATTTTTTATTTTCGCAAAAATTGTATTATGCCATTTGCTTCTACTCCTTTCACCTATTATATTTACCCATTTTTTTTTGGAAAGTGATAAAAATGTCACCTGTATGTAGCTGAACTTGCAGTAAGCTTTAGCATATTAGCTTATTAATTGACTGTTGTTTGTAATCTTATGAAGCAAGTGGCGAAAGAATTCTTAATACATACATAGGTAACTAGTAGGTACACGGAGTGTAAATTACGGTCGACCGAACTATTTGGTTTACATTTTACAATGTAATTTGCATGTTAAAATGTAAACTAAATAGCTTGGTCGACCGTAAACATCGACGCACAAACCTTTACGAGGTAATGATTCACAACAATCGGTCACAATTAGGGCATGCGAAACCCGGTTTCGATTCCATAGTAAAACCAAGGGAAATCCAGTTTTACTATGGGACGGAACCCCGGGTCTGCATGTCCTAGTTACAATGTTAAGAACAGCGGACTTTAAATTAATAGAACGCAAAAAACTTATGTGCTGAACACATGTAAAAAGTTCGCACGTCGATGTTTCATAAACCGTGTATAAAGATTTCGTTTTTTTTTAAAGCAAGAATGAAGAAGAAGAATGTAACCAAGTTTGGGTATTGTCCTTTGTAGTGTACAAATATTACTGAATGTTTCATTTGTTTTAATTATGTTGTACATCAATCAATTAATAGTTATTGAAGGTTTTTTTTGTTTAAGAAAAGCTACTTGCTTCGAACGTAGCCTAACAAAATCTCCCATATTAGAAGTACTATTTTGACTGCCTTAAGATGAGTTGTTGTGTAAATACCTACAGGGAATTGTGCATATTGTTTTATATTATTACCTCTATCCAATTTTACATCAATCCTTGTAATTATAGCGCGTATGTTGTTCACATCTGAAAATAAATAATATGCTATATTACTCATTTGGTTTTATTTGTTGTTCTGAATTTTACCTCATAATTGACTCACCAGCACTGGATGCCTAATAAATCAGGTCAAGCTGCTAACGAGACTGTTCATTGAAATTTTAGGGCATCATTCGTCAACAGGGGAGAGCATATTTTCCTCAATAGTGAAGAGACCCAGACTACAAACTAACTGCAAATTTTCTTATAGAAATAACTCTATGCAAATACACAACAAAACAGTATTGGGATATTTTAGTTACTCATAATTATGTGACCTAACTCTCCCAAAATACTGAAGAAAATTTAACGGTAAAGCCGCAAAGTTAAGCCTCACTATCGTGTATGTACGTTGGGAATCCAACAGATAACGTCAGAATTAACAACTGTTTGCATGCAGGTAGCACGCAAGTATTTTTTTTTTTTTAAAGAACATGTTTTCATCTGCAATATCATGTGTGGAGTTATTGAGTATATCCAGCATATTTTAGTGGAAGGTTGGAAGAGATTCCGCCAAATTAATAAAAGGATATAGGAACTTTTTTTAAATTTCGTCGGATTCAGAAATTTATTTTGCCAAGTTTTTATGCCTGTACATTTGATCAAAAATTGCTTTGAATTAAATTTATCGAATCGGAGGCGTCGGCCACGGGTGCCTCAACCACTGGGGGCCTAAGCCACGGATGGGCGGTAGCTTCACGTTTTGTTTAATGTAATTTGTTTAAATCTATTATATTACATACAACCTTTTGCCCGCCAAAGCGAGGCACGCGCGTGCACTCCACTCCACGCCAAGCCAAAATTTCACGAACCATTTTATCACATATTTATCTCGTTTGGCGTACAGGGCACCTACTTGGTTGTCCGTTTAAGTAACTGTGGCGGTCAAAAGGGTAAACATCCCTAAAAAAAATGAAGAGAAAAAAGAAAACTGAACGTTAATAAATACTTCGCTGGGTCTAAAGTCAACACTCTCAAAATCGAATGACAGACAAAAATAAAAGAAGCCAGTTTTATCTTGGCTTTATCTAAATCTGAAAGTTGTATGTCTATGACCAGTAGTTGACGCGATAAGCACAGTTGAGTGATGGATTGCAGTGACGAAGTTCAAATTGAATTAAGAGAGACAGATTTATTTGCTATTTAATTAGAAGAATATTTAAGTTATTGAATGGGTTTGTCTTTGTTAAACGTTGCGTTAAGACATTTGAACGTATTTCTAGGGTGCCAGAGCAAACTAAACATTATTGGTGGTGCTGCATCACGAAAACCGTCCTTACCTACTTCTCTTCGTCTTCTGCCTACTAGTCTAACCGGATCCAGCTGTGTTTTACACGGAGCGAGTGCCTATCTGACCTCCACAATCCCGTAACAGTCTTACCTCTTGGTAAGACTGGCTCTAAGGCCTGAGTTCCTGGTACGCTGATGTCGGTCGCGTACGTCGGTCGCGCGTACGAGTATACATTGTGTTCTATATAGCGCCACACTGCGACGTTGACGTCAGCGGCGCGTATGTTGCCACTGTATTTCTCGCTGACGTACGCGACCGACATCTGCATAGCAGGAATTCAGGTCTTACCTACTGCTACGACTTATAAACGCTGCCTATGTCAAGTTGCTACCAATAATAGGTGGTTGATTGTACCTTTGCCCTCAGTTGGTAAGTATACCTAAATGCCGGATCAAATAGACTCGGGTGAACAAATAATTTTAGAGCGTTTTTTACTATAATTTGGGTGGCAAGACTACTAAGGACACTGCCAAAAGAGATGCATTATAAAGAGAATAAATTATAACATAACATCACGCCTGTAATCCCCGACGGGATAGTCAGAGGTGTACCTAATTATAGTATACCCTCATTTCGCCAGATAAGTTACAGTCCTATGTCTAATTAGTAGACACAATAGTTAAACAATTGACATAAGCCTAACCTGGTGTCAGAGTTTGTATGCCACCCATGGGCCTCTGACTTGGCTTATTGCCAAAACAGGGCTCATATCCAGCCTCCGTGGCTGCTACTGAGCAATCCCTGATGGAAAAACCCAATAACACTTTGCTGGGAATCGAACCCTGGACTCTTGCTCAGCAGTCGCGCTTGCGACCACTAGACGAACGAGGCAGTCAAAGTGAATAAAATGTAATTACAATAATAGTAGAAACTTTATGAAAGCGACTAATTTCGGTTTTGTGGCGAAACGCTATGAATTGCGGTAAGCTGAGTAGATTGAAGTAGAGTCACGAGCAATAATACATACCGACACTAAGTACTGCCTCGTTGGTCTAGGTCGCAAGCGCCACTGCTGAGCATAAGGTCCTGGGTTCGATTCCCGGGTCGGGCAAAGTGTTATTGAATTTTTCTATCTAGCAGCCATGGAGTCTGGATTTCGCTCGGTTGGTTGCAATAGGCTCGCCCGTATTAAATGGAACTTAAACATAACTGTTGAAATGTGGGTGTATTAATAGGTATGTACACCTACCTAAGCCTTCGGGGATTTCAGGCGTGATGTTATGTATGTATGGAAACTACTAAAAGTATCAAGCACATAATATTTTATGTAACATCAATGTTTACGTTATCTGTCATGAAAATTGATCGAAAAAAAAACGTAATCTTTACGTATTAGGCAACTAATGATCGTTAAGACGCCGTTAGCACTGCTTATTGAATGGTTCGAGACGTGATTGATTGCACATCGCAGAAACCGACGAACGTAGGTATACATCTCTATCTTTTACTTGCAATTACTTGCAAGACTCAGCAACATCCATTAATTTAAAACGTACAATAAAAAAAAAAACATATTAAATATTTGTTTTCAACAAAACAGGTTTCGATTGTTTCTTTAAATATTTTAAAAGTCATCTATGATTCTAAGACAGTTTCTTTCGACTACAGCTGTCTATGAATTATTTATGATCCAATAAAATAAAAAAGAAAGTAATATCATTTTGACAGTTCATGAAAAATTGGTGGAGTCCGATGTTGTGTTTACGAAATCTATGAATTCTTTGTTCATAATTTAGTTTATTTTATAAGAGTTTGTATAGACTGCAAGGTACAGACAACAGCTCATCAAGCTACTACAAACTGTAATTTTTTCTCATTCGATTTTAAACCTACCCTTCAACATTATTATGGTTTAAAATCATTTAGAGAAATTTGACAGTTTGAGGCAACTAAATGTGCTGGCGTCTGTAACGGTCTGTGACGGTCTGCCACTTTTCACCCTTAGTACCTAAGGAATAAGGTTGAAAAGGAGTCGACCGTCTGTGAACTCAGGAGTACCTAAGTACTGAAATAACTCTCTAATTTGGAACATTTTTTTTATGTTCTGGCTTCAGACTGTGTGGCTGAGACAAGTCTTAAAATAAATAGGGAGAAACGACATAAATATCATCATAAACCGATGACCACAGAACATATATACCCTAACGCCGATGACCGGTTGAAAATAATAACCTGGGTATTTATGCTCGTTACAACTTGCGTTCACTAGATCTATGAGAACGCCTACTTTTTATGCTGCAAACGTCTCCTATACTATCATAATTACAAAGTATAGCTATTTATATCCATAAAGCATTGCTATTTTTACAATCTAGTTTATGTAATACGAATGTGTTCAGTGAGATGTAAAACTGTACTAATTACTTCTTCCGTTTGTAACCCTTCCCCAGTTTGGAGCACTTTACAGCACGCAGCCAGTTGCTTAGATTTTTTCGTCTAATGCGAAAGTGCCTCTAGTCAGGTAGTAGTGTAGTGTTCGCTTTTATATCAGAATAAAAACTTATAAATGATTAATAAAAATATTCATAACTTACTAAAATTCCAATCGGATATTCAAAAAACAATAAAGAAGAACTTTCTAACAGTGAATTCAAAAATAACCGCGTTTTTCTAAACGCGAAAAAGTTCAGTTCGAAATTTAAATTCTGCCGATTTCCTGTTAATTCCTCGAGGTGAGTGCCGACCAACACTGGGACTTCAACTCTTTGTTTCCTCCGAAGTGATTGTGATTCCATGCGCGTACGCACACAGGCGGGCGTTACGTGGATGCAGTTCAATGCCGCGTGTCTTCCTTCCGTTATTTCTCGGCTTCGGAGACAATCGGCGCGTGTGACGATTCATCTCAAATGTCAATCGACCAATAGAATGCAAATTCAATGTGTCGCTTGAACGATTGAGTGTCGAAGCCTTTCGTACTAAGTATCCAACGGTACTGCGGTATAGATTTTTAATGATTTAGGACAACTATATATGACACAACGCTTATTTAAATAACAGTAGTTAATAATGCATTCAATTTTCACGTCACTTGTGATGAGATTTGTTACGAATATTTTAGATATTTTATTGAGATAATATACTTCTTATAGAAAGGAGGCCTGTGTCCCACCAGTGGGAACATTATAGGACCCCTTTAATGGATTAATATTTGTTATACATAATAAGGAACTTTTGTTTCTTCTGGACTTAGTGATTCAGGCTGAACGATGTCTGTCAGTGAATTTTAGATTCTCATGAAAAGATGTCTACGACAACAACACGATGTTTTTTCTTTAAACATACCTCTTTGGTTGTGAGAAAATTGAAACCGGAATTTTTCATTACTGTATACACAAAACATAACATCCTGTAATCCTCGGAGGGTTAGGCAGCGGTGAACCTAATAGTACCTACACCCACATTTCGCCAGTTATTTTAAGTCCCAAGTAATAGGAGGAGGTTGTAGGGGAGGGCGAGCATATTTACCAACTACCTATCGTCAACTACTATCAACTGTTTACATATAATAATAATAATACCAGTGTTGGGCAAAGGCCTCTTCTCATCAGAGAAGACACGAGCATTGATCATCACGCTTGCTCAAAACGGGTTGGCGATTTCAGACTTATATTAATTATAAGTCCAGGTTATATGAATACTGCCGGGGTTGCGGGACTATTCGAAAGAGATACCGTGGCCCCGGAACACAAAGGGCGATGAAGGAACATGGATGGGTTTTAGTCAGTAAAAGTCTGACACTCCCTCCTGCTCCGCCCAGAGCGGGAGAAGTCATTTGATGATTTCCCATCCGAAAAAAAAAAAAAAAAAAAAAAAAGGTTATATGAATAGATTCTATAAATTAACACTTTAATGTTTCGAAATACATAGGTATCCTTGCATAAAAATTCTCATTGGAGCAGTGGCATTGCCTTGCGGAATGCCGGCTTACCTACCTACTCAAATGGCAAGAGCTGTTTTCGAACATTAAACAAACCTATCAAATTAAATAAACAAACAAACTAGGGTAAACAAAAAGATCGGAGTTGGTTCTCAAGATATTTATTTTACCCTTGAAAATTACCTATGGTTAGTCTTATCAGAGTAGGCCAATAGCACATTAACTATTGTTTGTATTTAACTGTTTAGTGTACATATAGCGGTTTTAGGTTGACATTCAAAATGTAACCTTTAATAAAACCATATTTAATTCGTACCTAAACCTATTTACCTACCTATCCTTGTCACATGTTACTTGGGGTCAGCACAACACGTTTTTTTCTTCATTCTCCCCTGTCAATCGTCACGCTACCATTTACTCCTTTATTTATCTTTCATATCATTCCTCACACAATCCATCCATTGTTTCTTTGGTCTACCTCTCTCTCTCTCTCCATCAATTTCCATTTATATTCATCACTCTTTTTAGTAACATGCGATTCGTCTCTCCTCATCACATACCAAGACAGTCGATTCCCTTTCAACTTTTCTGTAACTGGCGCCACTTTTAAACTTCGTCTAATAAATTCGTTCATAACCTTATCCATTCTTGTCTTACCACACATCCAATGTTCAATCAAAAATGACAAAACGCTTACACATTTCCGCACTATAACTGGCTCATTTTAAACAAATTAGGTCCACTCGCAAAATAAAGTTTCAACAACAGTCGTTAACAAATTAAATAACCTTTTGAAAATACACCTAGTTGTCTACTTAGCCCCGTCACCCACTAAACAGGGTTTCATTAGGTCCAAATTATGATAAGCTTACAAAAGTAATTATAATAATTCATGTCCTAATTTTACGGGCAAGAGGCCTTGTTATGATCTGAGAGGACGCAAAAAGATAATGAATGGGACTATTAGAATATCTCTAGCCACTAGGTCATTACAAGACTTGTTTTTCGCATATTTTCACTTTGAGACTACTTTGTGGATGCAAGTTGGAGTTAGCCGATATTAGGCTAAAAGGGAAAGCTTCTGCCAAGTTTTAGTACTTGTGTGGAGTTAGGCATGTGTTGAGTGGATGTTTTTCCAACGGCAGGCCCTTAAGTAGCACCAGTGAGTCACTTTATTACTTTATCTAGCGCTCTGTTGATGTGTCTGTGTTTCTTTACATTTACACTGAAGACTCGTAAAGTTTTGTACACGATTTTAGAGGGTAAGAAACTTGTTAATCCAGTACATTGAACTTACATGACTGTTTTTAACACCATAAAATTATATTTTTGTATCGAAAACCAATAAAATCGCAGCAAAATGGACGCCATATCATTTCAATAACTGTACCGTAACGAGTACCAAGGCGGTGATGTTAATTCTGCTTCATTAGTGTTTCTCGAGCCAAGGGACGATTAAATTCGGGAGTGTAGAGCGTACGGGACATTTTTATCATTTACATAAATTAAATGTAATAAGGTATTTAGAGCCTTTCCCTTTAGACTGGTTTGGGGACCGTTGGTCGACCCAGGCACCCACCATTGATCTCATTGTTTGATACATTGCACTTTTGGGGAGCTTCGCTTGCACACCATCATCGATCAACCACTATACAGGCTGTGGTTTCAACTATCTGTTTGGATGTTCTACTGTTTCCTGTTATTTGTCTAATGTTGTACGGATGTAAATTTGGCCTTTGAATTACATTGTCAGGAGGTTTCCCATAGTTAACATTTTAAACCGACTTCTAAAAAAAGGAGGAGGTTATGTATTCCACCAGTATCTTTTTTTCAGGTATGTACACCAACTAATTCATTATGGATTAGTTGGTTTACATACCTACTGGGCCGATTTACGAGATTCATTCATTTTTCATTTGGTAGAGGAAGCCCGCGCGTTCTCGTTTATAAAATTTTATTTATTATAATTATTATTATATTTATTATTTTATTGTATTTTTATTTATTTTTTTACTTTTTCTTTTTACTGTTTTTTTTTTCCTTTAGTAGTTTATGAATTATGAGTTAGCTCCCTCGTATTATAATATCTTCTTGTGCTATGTTGATGTCATGGTGGTCCCTTCATAACTTCTAGTTACAATGTAAAATTAATTCATGACAAGAATTTGTGTGGAAAACTATAACTAAAATGTGAATATTGTATGAAGATGCATTTATATATATAACGCAAACACAGCTTTACCTAGATAAAAAAATACAGCACAAACTTATTTCACTCTAAAGCACAGTTACACTTAGTTAACAAAGATGATAAAAAAGAATTAACTGAATGTTGGTCCTTCAACGTCAGATACTTCACAGTATTGATATCAAACAAACACACCCGATTTTCTTTGTACTGCGAATTAAATACTAAAACAGCGCAAGAACCCAACAGAATTCAGCCTTAATACCAAATTCATAGCACATACCGATCATTTTAAGGTTTAGTCGCAAAATAAAAAAGAAGCAGGAAAAACGAGCGTTTGTTTACACCCTGTGGAAGCGGTTGGCGTCGCGTGCGCACATATAACCCCGCTGCAGCCTCGGCGACACACAATCACACGCCGGTCGCCCGTCGCAACACCGCAACTGTGAGTACCACACATTACATGTAGAAACACAAAAATACACGCTGGAAATTAAGAAGGGGTGGTTGTCATAGATCGATAAACAGTATTTTGGTTTTGAGCGTAGTTTTGTGAGAGCTTCTGAAAAAAATAAGTGACAAGAAGAGACAAATACGGATAAAAATTACTAAAAGGTTATTGTATTTCCAATAGGTTCAATTTATTAAAAGGTTATTGTATTTCCAATATATTCTATTAAAAAACCTTCATTAAAAACAGTTATTGTAAACCAATTTAAAAGATTAGTACATTTTCAGTGTACTCCTTACAGTGTTTCTGACATACCTACCAATAAAATCTCAAGAATAAGCATTCATAATTAAACTTAAATAATTAGTAAATAGTGAGATCCAACACAATCCAAAACATTTATAAATTATAAATACTTTTAAATTTTACCTCCTTTATTTGTTCCCCACATAGAACAACATTATTAATATTCATTAATATTCTATTCTATTTGTCACCATCATTCACGTTAGTTAAACATGCGACTTTTACCCGGCGGCGCCAGCGCAGGCAACTGGCCAACTTTTATTATGTTTGTTTATAAAATTAAGCACAATAAATTTGCAAATCACATAAATATTCATCACGGCATCTGTTTCTTTTGAACTTGACTCTTGTTTAGTGAAAGTGTTAAATATTATGCTTGTTTTATGTTAATTTTATTGACTTTCGATAATTCTTAAATGGGTGTACTTAAAACTATAGAACTCACTCTTATTTTGGTCATGATTATCAGTTTGATGGTTGGCAAATTATAAACTACTTATAAAACAAAAATAATGTCCTTTTATTAATCTGTAAAAATGTTCAGTCAGCAAAAATGTACCTACTTATGTTTTGATTAGATAATAGTATCATAATCATTCTCCTGTCCTGATCCCAGTTTATTTGTGGTCGGCGCAGCATGTCTTCTTCTTCCACACTTCTCTATTACTTTTCGTTTCATCAGACACCTTCTTTCTTTTTTTTTTACCTTTCCCGTTAGTTACAATTTCGCCAATTTGCATGTGTTTAACTATTACAAACAAAATACTGTTTCCATACGTATTTGCAAAAAATATTCATACACTAAAAATAATAACTGAAATCTTTCAATAATATTGCGTGCAGCTATAAACATATTAACAGTTCGGTAACAGTAACAGCATGTTAATAAATGAGCGTTTTTATGGATATGCTGATTGCTTGGTAATTTGTTTCCTTTTTTATTCGGAAATGAAATTACAATTTTCCAGTGAAAATTATAAAAATTTCTGTCTTCACTGGTACTGCAGCTTTGCCAAGTGATTTCTTATTTTGTATTTTCCAGAGAGGAAAATTACATTATTTCAGTGCATGGGTAACGATTTGTATTTTTGCTAAAAACATTAATTTTGTCTTTAATAAGCTTCCTAGATCAAATCTTTTACGGATAATAAAAGTTTGATTTATTGAAATTATGGCTCAGTAACACAGCATGGTAGTAAAGTTTTTCAGCACAAACCAAAACGCGTTTATTAACGAAATAATTGTTGTTCAAGATAAGTAGTTTTCATTGTCCCAAATCACAACAAACGTAATATTGGTGTCGTCACAAACTAAACTTAAGTTCTTATTTATTTGTATTTTTTGAATCGACTTATATGTTAACTATTTCGTTGTTGAAACTACTAACAGTTATACCTACTAAAAGACAGTCACAACTACTGAGTACATATTACTTTAAATATTGCATTCATGAATTATTATATTATAAGATCATGATTTAGAAAAAAAATCTTGTAAGAAATGAGAAACTTTAGCAATTACAAATTGTGTAATAATTCACTTTTTTTTAATTGCTTGACGATAAAACCATTACAAAAATACAGTTTTAGCTTTAGTCATGAGATATATGGCAGTCCTGTCTCACTGTCGCTAATAACTACTGAATTTATGATTTAATTAATGAATAATTTTAAAAATTCAGCAGAACTGTGTTAGATGAAAAGATTTTTTAAACAGCGAGTTTCTCTTGTTAAAATTCTAGTTGAATCGATCGTCGTTTGTTTCGATAAGTATCTGAGTTAGTAGGAATTATCTTTCTACATTCATCGATGCTCACATCACTCAGCACTCAGTATTCACATGTATGTAATATGCATTATGAAACGCGCCATAATCGCACCTTAAGACTCATGTCACGGGTGTGGGTTTTGTCTTCTAAAGGGAGCAAGGGAGCCATTGATGGACAAAGGTTTTTCACTTTCGGCCGCTGACCTTAGCTGTAGGAGAACGACTCTTGTGTGAACTCATCAAGTGTTTAGTATTCAGGAAGGGTGCTAGTATCATGCGTGTAGGTAGGTACATACCGGTGATTCGCTGATGCTCATGCGACACGCGGAATTGCGACCGATATAAAACCGATGCTATTGACATTGCTGACGAATTGTTTGCGGTAGAACGACCGGGAAAAAGGGTTTTAAAAACGTGCCTAAAATTTCTGAGTTGACATTTTAAATGGAAATTAAATATTTGTAGTTTTATTTGTATGCATTTGGAGTAGCATTTTATGAATATGGAATGGGCACTACCTGTGTGAGCTTCGTATAAATATAGATATTTATTTGACTTACCTATAGTACTAACTTATTTGTAGTAATTTGGTAATGTAACTGCCAGATGCCTCGTTGGTCGAGTGGTCGCAAGCGCAACTGCTGAGCATGAGGTCCTGGGTTCTATTCCCGGGTCGGGTTAAGCGTTATTGGGTTTTTCCATCAGAAATCTTCCAGTAACAGCTAGAGTCTGGTTCTGTGTCCGGTTGAGGGCAATAGGCTGGCCCCCTATAACATGTGACTTAAAACATAACTGGCGAAATGTGTAATTAATATTAGGTACTATCGTGGTCTTTCCCGCCTGACCAGTTTAATTTTTTTTCGCTTAAATCATGCGGAGGCGCCGAGCTACGCTCCCTTAATCTTTGGGCCTATTAGGAAAGCGTCAACTTTGGTGCGCAAAATAACAATAACTCTCGTTTGGCGTGCGTCGTCAGTGCGCTCGGCCGATTCGGTATCTTTTCATTCATTATTTCTATACAAAGTTAACGGGGCGGGGCTAGAGAGCGTTTCTATGTTGCGAGTGCAAGCAAAAATTTGCTTAGTGATGGTCAGGCGGGAGTGTCCTCGATAGTACACCTCTGCCTAACCCTTCGGGGATTACAGGCGCGGTGTTATGTAAATACTGTAAGTTTGAGAAACAAAGTACCCATACATTCGTGCAGTAAGTACTCTGTACAGTAATAACATGACTTTTGACATGCCAGTTATAATTATCTCATCCTTCGGGCCAATGTTACAATAATTCAATTAAATGTCTGAAAACACAAATAAATTCCACAACAATGCAATATGGCAATATAATATTGGGAGGTAGTTTATTACTTCTTGGTAATTGAGCGAGGAGCTTCGATGCGACTGCCAATTGAGTACTAGCAGCTGAACAGATTAGGGTGCACTGTTTGCAGGCAGATACCTGCAACTATTTTTGTGTTAGTTTGAGAGACGAAGTGACTCAGCTGAGTATTCCAATCTTTAACATCGTTTACTTAAAGTTCAACAAATTAGAAAAAAATATTAGTTAATGTGCTTTTGTTAAATATAAACAATCAAAATTCATTCGACCTTTCGGCGATTCGAAAGTTAATTTTTAATCATACGGAAATAGAGAAGTCGGTAGTGAATTCCACAGACTGGCGATGGTGGTTCGCATAGTAAATGTGGAATCTTAGCGCTGTTTTCTTGTCCGTAGAACTTAAACCATCTAACGGTGAAGCATTGCGTCTAAAGGACTTGGAAGATTTTTGTATGAAGCGTAGCCGGATTAACTTCCGCCATTTTGATTGTTTTTTTTTCAAAGTAGCGGCCACGACTGTACGATAAGACCTATATAAATCGATAGCTGGTATCAATACGAACAAGTTTTGAATGAGGCAAAATGTTCTAATGTGTCACCTTCACGATACGCACGACGATATGTATGAGCTAACAGTTGGCAGTTTAGAACATTTTGTCTCATGCAAAACTTGTTTGTATTGATACCAGCTATCGATTAATAGAAGTATTATGCGTAAAAAAAAAAACAATTTGACAGAAATTAATCGGGCCAAAAAATTCAGACCCCTTTCTTATATTTCTGTCGTATGGATATATATTTAAAGATAAATCAATGTCGTTTTTTATTGGCCGGTGTGCAATAAAAATCCTTGTTTTGCCTGAAAACCAAAACCTTTTTGCTGACTGTACTAACGCAGTGATTATAGAGAAAGGGAAGAAGTGTGATGGTTCCGCTATCCGCTATGTACTTAGATCCTTTTATTGTTATGAGAACTGTGTGTTATTGCGTGCAATAACACGCAATAACAATAGCTACACAGCTATTGTTCTAACCACGCAATAACACACAGTCCTCATAACAATAAACACTACAGAATAAACACTATTATGGCTCCAGGAATTTAAAATATAACATCTTTTTACAGAATATGGTACATATTATTGAATTACGTACAAAAACAACCATTTACCGTAGTCGTAGTTAGTTTTAGATAAATATATTACGGTTAAAAATTTGGTAAAAGATAAAGTCCGTGATACATTTTCAAAAAATAAATATCAATGTTTATTATTATCGTCTTTTAATTTTTATACTTACATAATATTTACATTTTTAAATATTTCAATATAAAACACAATAATAAACACATTTAAAAAACAATAAAAAAACATATAGTAGCCCACCGGTATTGGGAACAGGGTATTATTATTATTTCCTTTATTAATATTTAAACAAATTCGTTACATTTTTAAATATTAATTTAAAAAATATATAAAAAACATTAAAAAATATAAAAAATTGTAGCCCACCGGTATCGGGAACAGGGTCCAAGCAACCGGCGCGCGGCGGTCAGGGCTCCAGAGAGAGGAACCTTCTAACAACACGAGCCGTGTCCAGGAGTACCGCGCACTGAATCAAGCATTATTATTATTATTGTTACAAACGATCAAACAGATTTGAACTTAAGCAAGTGGTAAAACCTATTTATTCGAATTTTCAAATAAAATACCGAGTGTCATGGGGCCTAATGTAAATATTAGGAGACATTACTCCTGAGCCAAATAAATAAATAAGCAAAGGTAACGTGTTATGTCAATGTTTTGGCAAGCATTCCCTTTTGGAACAAAACTGTGGATTTTCCCGAATTTTATATAAATTATTCAAATATTATCATTAGGTAACTATTGGGAATTCGATGTTGTCTTGTTTATATGTTGGGATGGGATCATATTAGTCAACAACAATGTTTTAAAGGACGTTTTTTGTAAACACAGCGCCTTGTTTTTCTTTAAACTGTAAGTCACTACTGGAAAAATATTTAAATTTTCTTTCATAGAAAGTTTATAGAATATTTCCGTTTTTTTTTTTTTAATTTTCACCACAATCATAATTTCTCCTGTATCGTGGGTGCGTTTACAAACATTTAAACTCATACAGACAGCCAGACCCGGAACAACTACCGAGGCCATACAAATTTTTGTTCCGTGCGGGGATCGAACCCGCGACACGCAGCGCAGCAGACAATAGGGTATATGCATGATTTTTTTTTATCACTCTAAACAAAGCGTATTAACATCAGAAACACAAAAATTGAAATTATTTTTTTAATGTCTATAAAAAATACTAAGCTATAAGCATTTGAAACTGCTGATTAGACAGAGAGATCCGATACAGCGAATGACGTCATTCGCTGCATCGACGTACAAAATCCATACTAAATTCCGTTTATGTAGAAAGAGATAGATACAAAAGTTTAAATGGTTATTACTTTTGTGTTGTTTGGCCGATTTATATCTTGTTTTCGCTTTTTGTTATTATTTTTATAGTACTTTAACATTCCGTATCGACATAAAAAAAAGAAACTTTATGCATATTCCGTATTGCTCAGCCACTGCTCCAACCGTGCCGTCCTTAATTACTGCAGAGTAACTTGTGGATTCAAGCCGTTTTATTTACCCGACCAATCTCACTGTACCCTTACTGCCTGGCTCAGCTGCTCGTGCAGATACAAGACAAAGAAAGAAAGAAAATGCCTACCTTCCATAATTTAATGCTTTAATTTTGTGCTACCAAAACATTCATTCTCTGAGTCAGTCCCTGATGCTCAATTTGCATTGCTGATAGACCCCAGATGTTAAACCGGTTTCTTATTGTTCGGTAAATTAGCACCGGTGTTCGATGTCACCAAATTATAAATATTAATATGTGGTTTAAGCTGACGAAGTATAATTTAAACTGTGAATGATGCTTTGACATTTTTAGTCAATCTTTTGAGAACGAACTGTGGAAGTAAATATAATAGAAACGAGGAAGAACTTAGAAACAGGTGCGTCGAGCTTGGCACAAATTAAATTGGTATTACCTATAGTTTAGAAAAACTAAAAAGCACGCTTCAGAGTGACGTCATTTTATTTCTCGAATTCTTCTCAGTAAGCCATTGCATTTGATACCCATATCATAGAAAAGCTTAAAAAACGAATCCACCAGCTTTGGGAGTCAACCATATTGAATTTAGAATGACGCCACTTAGCTAACCATGCATTGTCATCCAAACTAAACATGTATGCATAATTTGAACTCGATGAGAAACCGGGACGTGGGTCTAATTTAACTTCCAAGATTTTTATACATAATTCGTTTCAGGTGAAGCTTATAAAATATTGTTAAAAGTGGGTGTTGTTAGCAGTGGGTGAAGTTAAGCTGCGGATGATGATAAATAGAAACGTAAATAAAATTCACGATTAAAATAAAGGGTGTAAAACACCTCTTAACGAAGCCGAAAGGCACTTGTTATTCTCGTGATTGCAATAATTTTTTTGTTCTACACCATACCACTACCTTCTAGTTACGGAGATATTGAGGGTCAAAGTTCCAACTTTTTGACAAGTTTTTTTTTTTTTAATCAATTTTTTAATGTAAGGTTTTTACTTTAAACACCTCCACGACCCCCGTATTATTCAATCCATCCATCAGAACAATGTTTTGAGTGCGTTACATTGAGTTCTACCACAAAACATGATTTTTCACCCAAAAATAAAAGTCGTTTCCCAGCAATAATTGTTGCGTAAAGTTACTTAGTTTGATGTACTTATTGCTTGGTTGACGGCTTCGTGATGAGGTCTTTTACACCCTGTATAATCCTATATAATCGATATAATTGATATAATCCTATATATATATATATAACTGTAATGGTAGATGTATGTTGATAAATAAATAAATCCTTTGGAACTTTCCCATTACAAAAATATTCTTTTGTCAGACACTTATCTGAATGCTTTATCGTAATATGAATATAAATACGAACACAATAAAACTCTGTAGTTTATGAATGTTCGTTCACTGCTTTATAAGGTTTATCTTACTTTATAGCGGAATAGAAGCTACGCATGTCTACGCGACGGTTTTTAATGGCTCCAGATGAGATCGTAATATTCTACTCAACAACTGCGGCGATGCATTGAATACTAATTTCACAACAATAATTTTAATCAAGTTGCATGTTTACGGGAACATGTAACTACGACATCTTACTAACATTATAAATGCTGAAGTTTGTGAGGATGGATTGATGTTTGTAACTCTTTCACGCAAAAACTACTGACTCCGGTCAGTAGTTTTTTTTTTGATAAAATTTGGCACACATTTGGATTAAACTGAGTAATTATAAAGAGGTAAAATTTGTTTGTATGTAGGGAGTATTCTTCGAACCTACTGATCCGCTTCAAAAAATTCTTCCGCTAACGGGAAGCTGCATTAACGTTATAGTGTCTTAAGTTACATTTTACTTATTAGCTTTAATTTGTAAGGTTACTTACGGCGTATACTAATGCTATGAGTACTTACTCATTATGTGAATTAAACTTTGCCAGATTAAAATGACTTATTAAATCTAAATAGGTCTTTAATTATCAATAACAAACAATTGTGCCTGCCTTTGAAAACAATGCATATTAAAGTGTAAAATAACACAGAAGGCGAAAGTTTTATGTCATATTTATACTGAGCTGCAAATTATCATAAAGGCATAACTATTACTTTGAACTTTAAAATGTTCCCGTGCGTTAATTTCGGTACATAACGGGAGCTACATAGCTAGTTGTTTATAAACTTTTAACGGAAGAATGTAGCGCGACATTTTACATCTATAGGGCGAGGATCGAGAACGAGGATTCTCAAATAATATCAAGGCTGAGCGCCTTTTAGTATATTGTGACACAACAAACGATGTCAGTACTATTGTTAAGGAATAAGATTGTAGACTAGAAACTTGCATTATCTGCCTATAATTTATTTATTTATTTTATTTAATGTTCCCACTCTGCTGGGACATAGGCCTTCTCACTATAGAGAGATGGACTGGGCTATTATAATCCACCACCCGGGCCCAGGGCGGATTGGTAGGTGTCACATGTCTTCAAATTTTTGGTTCGGGGATGTTTTTTTACACAAAGTAATGCGTCTGCCTTGGTTCGAACCCATGACTTACTGCTCGTAAGTCGGGGCGGCCACCACTGGGCCACCGCTGCTAAAAAAAAAATAGTTTCTACAAACGAGATTGAACTAGATGTGCCAGAGGTCAAATCAAAATTTATTAGTGTCATATTCAGTCCAAAACTATTTATTATTTGAATAAACCGTTTACACGCACACGATCACTTTAGCCTGGGGCCTGGGGTCTCCATTTAAAGCTAGTATGAAGGCATCTAGGGAATTAAGTGGCGTTCTTTGGCTATTGTTACAAACGATCAAACAGATTTGAACTTAAGCGAGTGGGGAAAAGCTATTTTCCGCTCAGCCATTAGGAGGTTTAGCTTGTCATTGTCTTACTTCTAATCGTTTCAAACTGTTTCAGAAAAGTGTGTTTTGCTGTAGATTAGTTAATAGTTTCTTAAGCTTTCGATTTTAGTTTGAGTGGAGTCTATCTAGGTTTGGGCTATTATTTAAATTAAGATTTGAGTTCGTGACTCTTCGGATTTTCTCATACGTATTATGTTTTGATACATTGCTCACTAATTACCATTGTGATTATTAAATTGTTTTTAAAATAAAGATGTCTGTAATAATTAAGATTTTGTTCGCGGAAAGTCTTTAATTTTACTTCGACCTTTTGCTGCATTGCACTTAGCAGTCAGTATCATGCTTAGTCAGCTACGTGCGCTTGTTTCTAGAAAATTACTATACGAGAACATCTTATTATCTTAGATTAATTCACCCTTGAATCAGATGTTCTTATTACACATCAACGTTCTACATTTACTTGAATTCAAAACAATTTTACAGTACAATTTATTAACGCTAAAGATTCAAGTACTTTTACTTTTTTATAGAGATGACAGTTAAGTGATAGTTCTCAGAAAAAGTGAGATGAATTCAGCACGATTGGCGCGTCTTTTGTGAATGGTTAAGTAGGTATAAGAACAAGCCTAGTTTTTACAATGAGAGGTTAGGTCAGTGGGTGATGGTGACACATCTGGAGCGGCTGTACCGTTACTCTGGCGCTTGTGCTTCGACTCTGCGCGTGCGCAGCTAGAGTGATAACGTTGTTTATTACTTGATCATTATTGTCAGTCGCCCCTTGTAAGATTCTGGTATTCACCTGCATCCGGTTAGACTGGAAGCCGACCCCAAAAAGGTTGGGAAAAGACTTGGCAGATGATTACCTGATCATTATTGGCGCTTATTAGTGTGTGTCAGTATAATGTTTTGTCTGCGTCAGCGAATGGTGTGTTGGTTGATAAATTGTTAATTTGTTCATTAATTAATATTTGGGCCACCTTGAACTGCAAACTTAAATTGGTCAGTTGTTTGTCACTGCTTGTCAAGAAAACATGCATCGATCGAACTTGGTATATTTATTTTAGTTTTGTGATTTCCCTGCTGCACAGATAAGTTGGCTGAACTGTATCTGTTTCTTTATGTCGTTTGTTTTCTTCTTTGCATTCGAATCGTAGTTGTTTTTATCTGTTGAATGAGCATTTAGATAAAACCTTTTTTTTTACGTTATTTGTCTCTGGTTCCATAAACAGGGAAAACATGGCAAAAAGTCAAATAATTATTTTTAGTTTTCGACTCTGTCCACGGTTTTTGATCATAAATTAATGTAATTTTTCGGTGTTAAGAAAAACCCAACTGTGTTCCAACCTGTTTTCTTTTTGCATGTGGCATTGCTATTGGTATAGTAATTTTATCTTTATATATTGTATATGTTTTTATCTATACTATAATCTATAAGTACTAATATTATAAAGAGGAAAGATTTGATTTTTTGTTTGTTTGTTTGTGAGTTTGTTACGATTTAACTCTAAAACTACTGGACCGATTTGAAAAATTCTATCAGCAATGGATTGCTACATTATCAGCGAGTAACATAAGCTATATTTTATCCCCGTACTCCCAGTAAATCATAAAGTGATTTACTCGCTTTAGCATAATCATTCTATAATGTTCCCACTGCTGGAATACAGGCCTCCTCTCTATGAGAAGGAGCGAGTTGTAATACATCTCAAGGACCCGGGGCGGGCAGGTTGATGTCACATGTCTTCGAATTTTTGGTTTAACTACGAAGGACCCGAACCTTCGTTTTTCCCAGTTTGGGATCCACACGATGCTCTCCTTCATCGCTTTTAAAGCAGTAGTGATAAAATAAACTGTATAGCTTCGGACCTTCTAAGTCGCTGGGCCACAATTGCTCAACCCGTTTTAATCAGGTTATTTATGGGATAAATATAGTATTGAGGAGACCCTTTTGACTTATCTACCTGCATAAAATCCAATGGAATGAAGAGAAATTAAAAACAAGTAAATACTCTCGGACTATCAAAGCAATAAGTTGAAGACTTTATCGACAGATAACAACCAGGTAGCAAGTTCTAAGGTATACAAACCTCTATAATCTTCCTGATAACTAGCATAATTAATAAGCATATGGAATGTGGAACCGTCGCCAGCTAATAGGATCCGTTACTCGTATATACCGTACACACCCCGACACCTAAGCTCCATGGGAAATGGGTAACTGTACTGACTTACTAGTTAGTAATATGCAGCTAGGTAATTTATTTTACTTTGTAGATACGTAATGAGGAAATGCCAGGTGATAGGAAAACTTGTTTGGTGGTCCAGGTTTGAAGACGAGAAAACCTGTATTTGACGTCGTTAGATATAATTATCTGTACCTATTTGATTTTTTAATTTTACATTAGTGTAGGTTAAATAAATGTGTTTTAAAGGATATTATTCGCCCAATACGACAAGGGACTCGGAACGTGTGTAACTAGTGAAATGTTGATGTTGTACTAAACAACTCCGCCTTTGGGCAATACAAGCGTGCTTTTATTTTTTCAATACTTTTGTGCTGATTTTCACGTAAGTAAATAAAATCTATTTTATAAAGAATTACTATGTTTTACTTATTATGTTTCTGTTGTCCACAGGTTCAAAATGAGAGCGATACTCGCGTTGGCCGTCCTGGCGGTCGCAACGACTGCAATTGAAGGTAAGAACACGTTAGGTCATCATCATCATCATCATCATCATCATTTCAGCCGAAAGACGTCCACTGCTGGACATGGGCCTTCCCCAAAGTGGGATTTTGCCATAATCGCCACGCTTGGCAGGCGGGTTGGCGATCGCAGTGCGGTTGTTACAAAAGCACAGAGAACGCTGCTGCCCATTCTCTGGTAAGTCGTTTAGTCGCCTCTTACGACACCCACGGGAAGATATGGGATGGTGCTATTCTTTACGTCTGACACCATACAGAATACGTTAGGTAAAGCAATGATATTATAAGAAAAAAAACTTATAATATCATTGAGGTAAAGTAAAAATCCAACTGCCAAAGAACGTGTTGCACAAACATGCATACAATCTGATTGCTTTTAAAACTGGAAAAATAGAAAAGCAGTAGGTAAGTCGAATTGGTAACATAATTTTTTTTAATATATTTCAAATAAACTTTTGGGAACTGTTCTCCATGTACACTTCTGCAACCTAAAATCAAGAAAAAATATCAGTAAAATAAACCATCGTTTATATCTTATCTCCCAGCACAATTAATGTTTCTCATCACGATTTGAGGTGACTTATCTGACACTAAGGCTTACCGATGGTAGCTCACGGCCGATGGATTAACGGGCTCCTCATAACAAAGGGTTGGGTGACATAAATCAATCTCCCGGTTAACTGCCGACTAAGTTGAGCTTAACCCTGCTTATCTCGTGTTGCAACTATTATACCAAGTTATTTATCATTGTATTGACTAAACTTGTTATTGCGTGTGTTAAAATTATGAGGATAAATTATTCTCGATCAATTTTCTATGCTAAACAAAGCACTATCGAATTTGTTTATTGGCGTCTGTTCTGTTAAGAGCTCACACCAAAATCTGTTATGAGTCAATAGTCTTTAGTAATGCAGTAATGCAGTTACCTATTGCTTTCATCATTGGCATGTGGATTTACAATCGCACTACCTTCATGTTGACAATATTACCTATATCTTGGCTCTTTACTTCTTTAGTTGTCTCTTACGACACTCTGCAAATAGGCATGTAATTAACTAATACAATCAACTGATTAAGATCAATAACTTGTTTCTGTGTCGAAAGTTAACAGGAACAATTTCCAATATTAAAAGATGGTCAATAACCAAATTCGATTACCTACCTACATCTGACATAAACATTACTAGTAAAATGTGAGTGTTCCATTAGGTACACGTATACTTCTTCCTAACTCTTCGGTAATTACAGGCGAGATGTTATGTATGTTTAACTTCCTTTTGAACCACGATCTACATTGTACATTTCCGAAATGATTACGAAATATAATAATTATGTTATTATCAGCTTGTAAAACCTTTGTTTTGTTTATACAGCGGACAGCAAAGCGCGCATAGTATGCTACTTCAGCAACTGGGCGGTGTACCGGCCTGGCGTGGGCCGCTATGGCATCGAGGACATCCCCGTGGACATGTGCACACACATCATCTACTCCTTCATCGGCGTCACCGAGAAGAGCAATGAGGTGCTCATCATTGATCCTGAGGTGAGAAACAAAGTGGTCGATCAGGGTTTTAGGACTATTTCTTTCAACTGCCAAATAATTTGTCTTATCAAAACTTCCAGAATATTGATCTAATTCTTTCGTTGAGAAGTTTTGTTAAGACTAAATAAAGATAAAATTGAACAATTGCCTCCAGATTTAAACTAAATCATTCTAGAAAACTTGCCACTTGCGGAAACTTTTCATAAACTTCTTGTAAACCATTATTTACGTTTCTTTTGGAATCCAATCAGGTCTTTTAATATTTCTTCCACGTATTCCTATTGGACTACCCGAATGGCGCAGCGGTAGTGAGGCTGCCTTACTTTCTTAGAGTCCCGGGTTCGAATCCCAGTAGGAGCTTTGTTTTCGAGTCATAGATGTTTACATAATGTATAATAAGTATGTATTTACAAACAAAAAGTATATATGTAGTATATCAACTATCTGGTGTCCACGACACAAGCCTCGTTGCTTATTGTGGCTCTAGAGGGAGCTGTGTGTAATGTCCAGCGACATTTATTTATTTATTCCTTCTAGCCACTTTATTTACTTCCTTACACCCACACCTTTTGCAGCTCGACGTGGAGAAGAATGGCTTCAGCAACTTTACGGCTCTGCGCAAGTCGCACCCTAATGTCAAGTTCATGGTGGCCGTGGGAGGGTGGGCCGAGGGCGGCTCCAAGTATTCGCACATGGTCGCGCAGAAGCAGACCAGGATGAGCTTCGTCAGGAGCGTTGTTGGTGAGTAAGAGGAAATGATGGGTCTGGCTTATGAAAAATCAAATCAAATAATTATTTGTTTCGCACAACAAGGTCCATATATCGGTTAGTGAATAAGTACTTAAGACCTATGTTGGTGGCAATGAATTTGGTGATTCAGTTATGTTCAAAATTTAGAAAAGAAGTAGCTATTCTATAATCCTGCTGTAAGTACTACTGCTGATTTTGCCACTCTGACCACTCTGTTATCTCTTTGTAATAACTAGACTTGTTGTAGGGTCTCCAAAATATGATATAGGTCCACAAACATATTTTTTGTCTGGTACTTACATTCCTTCTATTGCAGTAGAGGTAGAGTACGAAGTTGTACATTAACATTAGATTAGATTAGAGATTGGTTAGTAGTTATCGTCCCCGCATGCATTTGTCACTCGCGTCTTGTTAGTCAGCAAAATGCTCTGTGGATAAACCAGTGCGATATTTTGGGAATAGGAAAACAATAAACATGCCTCACAAAACAAGGACGTTCGGCAAATAAAATGTGTCAAGTGCGAGTCACAATCTAGCCGTAAATTATGCACTGTGGTGTGTTTTGGAATATATTTCCTCATACGTTACCAAGATTCCTTATTTTATTGTTAACATAGTTTCGTGTAGCGGCTCCCACAAGGAAAATAAAAGAAATCACAAAAGAGTGGAATTTGTTTGCGGACTGGATATTTTCTGTGCTAGAAGTCCGAGAATTGCAGCGAGAGAAAATGTTTCAAATATTAAGAAAAAAATATTTAGAGATATTTCTCATGAAACTGGGTTACTTTTCCTTATATTATTGTATTTTTTCTAGAATTAAAGTATAAAGAAAACAAGCAAAATTCACCATCGATATATTTCTGCGAGGAACAATCTTAGATATACTGATACTGTTAGCTTGCGTCATGCCACTGCTGGGCAAAGACAACTTCCCATGACTTACAGTTTGTTTTCGACCCAGGGCTAATGCTGATTTTGTTCAGCTCGTCCCGTCATCTTCTACGATCATGAAATCTTAGATACTGACTATAGATCCGGATGAGCACTTTACCAAACGATTCAAACAATTGTCTTAACCTAAATTCTCATTCACCTAAGATTTACAGAGATTGTCTTATTAAATAGCAAGACACAAATTGTATCAAGGGACTTGATATTCAATCTCTTTTTCAATTTTCGCGTTACATCTCCGAAAAGTAGGCAAACAAATATAATATAAATATTCGCGAATGTCGTGTGTGTAAATTTAATATTTGTCAAAATATCCATAACTTTATGCAAGAAAAGGTTATTCTAAAGCTCAAATCGTATCTCGGTGTTTCTATAATATTAGGTTACTCTTTTTAGTCTAGACACCTTGGTTAAGGCTTTGACTTCTTAATTAGTTAAGTGGGAATTTCAGCTGTTATCTGAAAACCGCTGAACGTATTTTAAAGGAATCACCCTACTATATTAGGGGAGTACCTATCTTGTAAGACCGTAGTAAAATGTAAGATCAATATCTTTGTACCCCGTTGCTAAACCAGATTACACTTTAAGCTCTTATATTTAAAAAAATACTGCAGCAATCTCAAAAGTTGCTCTTTTTTATTTACACAGATTTCCTAAAGAAGTACAACTTCGACGGTTTGGATCTGGACTGGGAGTACCCTGGTGCTGCTGACCGTGGTGGCTCCTTCTCGGACAAGGATCGATTCCTGTACTTCGTGCAGGAGCTGAAGAGAGCATTCATCAGGGAAAAGAAGGGATGGGAACTGACTGCGGCTGTGCCTCTCGCCAATTTTAGACTGATGGAGGGATACCATGTACCGGATCTTTGCCAGTGAGTGTGGTTTTTTGTAGTAATTCATCAATCATAACGAACAAACGATGATCATAATATAATACCTGTAATCCCCGAAGGGATAGGCAGAGGGATTAGTACACCCAAATTTGGCCAGTTATGTTCAAGTCCCATGTAATAGGGGGCGAGTCTATTGCCATCAACCTGACACAAATTTAGACACCGAGGCTGCTACTGAGAAATTCCTGATGGAACAACCCAATGACACTTTGCCCGAGCCGGGAATCGAACCCAGGACCTCATGTTCACCAGTCGCGCATGCAACCACTAAACCAGCGAGGCAGACAAACAATGAAGTAGTTTAAAAATGAGTTTCTTTTCCAAAAAAGGTAGCTTTTCTAATTTATGGAACGACATCACTCAAAAGCAATTAATAAGGCTCCAACGAAATCCTTTATGGAACTACCCCAACTCAACCATGTTTCATAAGCAATTAACTCCATATTTTCCGACGACGAAAAAGTTTGTAACAGTTTAATAGTTTGATAACAGTTTTATCGCTACAAAGTTACTGAGCTCTACATAAATAACGTTGGAAGGAAGGCTGAAAAGAAAACAAACATTGTTTTGAAGTGCTTTAAAAGTTGTTGTAGTTTGAGAGAGTGCTAAGATTAACGTGGGTTGCAGGGAGCTGGATGCTATTCACGTGATGTCGTACGATCTGCGAGGGAACTGGGCCGGCTTCGCGGACGTGCACTCGCCTTTGTATAAGCGTCCTCATGACCAATGGGCTTATGAGAAACTTAATGTGGTGAGTGCTTCTTGAGGTTTTTTTTTTATACGTACTTAAAAAAAACGATACAATTTTTTTTTTTAACTATCCTACAATATCAATATAGTGTAAAATAGCCGGGCGATGCAAATAAAAAGGCGATGATTCAGTAGTTACTTAGCACGTGAATATCAGATGAATTGACTGTTTTTTCCACATCCCCTTTGACGATGACAAATACTACTTACTTTATTTGTAACCGGCCCGTATTTTCTCGCAATTATCCTCTTGGCTGTATACTTTTTTGATTTATTGTTAAACCAAAAAGTTTTTAATTGATGTTTCTTTTCAGAACGATGGCTTAGCGCTCTGGGAAGAGAAGGGCTGTCCCAGCAATAAGCTGGTGGTCGGCATTCCGTTCTACGGCCGCTCGTTCACACTGTCGGCTGGTAACAACAACTACGGTCTCGGCACCTACATCAACAAGGAGGCCGGCGGAGGCGACCCTGCTCCCTTCACCAATGCTACCGGATTCTGGGCTTATTATGAGGTAATCTTCTACGGCTACGCTCTCGTTATGGTCGGAAATTATCCCACGGGGACGGTTTAAATAAAGGGTGTAAATAGACCCTTAACGAAGCCGAAAGGCACTTGTTCTCCCCGTCATTGCGATATTTGTTTTGTTCTAGACCATACCTGGGAACCTTCTAGTTTGGGAGATGTTGGGGGTCTAAGTTCCAACATTTTCACATTTTTAAATTTTTTATTAGGTACATGTTTTTAATGGAAGATTTTAACTTTAAATACCTCCACGACCCCTGTACTATTCAATTCATCAATCAGGACAATGTTTTAAGCAATATTTTTGCGTAGAGTTACTCAGTTTGTATAGACGACGATGGCTTCTTAAAGGGTCTGTTTACACCTTGTATAGCCTATGATGCTCGAGGATAATGTAGCTTCCACTTAGTGAAAGAATTTTCGGAGTCAGATCAACGGTCGTTACAGGTAGTCAGTGGCCCATTACCGAGTACTAACTGGGTTTTGGAGGGAGTTCCAAGATTACCCGCTTCATTAATTAAGTACCTCTTACTAATATTAGTATACAAGTATAGCTGACAATCATGTTTGCTTTCTCACCTGATACCAAGGGGTCACCGCCGGCTATGAAATCCCAAAAGTTTCGCAGATGCGTAGCCGTCATAGAGGCAAAACTGAAAATTCTGGCCTGCCTGTAATTACACCAGTTCCCAAACCCCTCCTACTGGAACACAACCTTGCTTTCCCTCACGTAGATCAGCTTACTTTATTTTTTCCTCAATTTAGCTCTATTCATTCGACTCAAACCTGTAAACACGTGTATCGGTTGTTTCTGTTTGCGCATAAGTAAGCGGAGATAACAGTTTGGCACGTGTGAGTAAAAAGTTATACGAATTTCCTAACCTACAGGAAATTGACAAAGTATCTAACTCTTCCAGTCCCCAGCTTTAAGTTTGGAAATATCCCTTACTAGCTTCTGCCAGCGGCTTCGCCCGTGTGAAGTTTGATAACTGTCCCATGGGATCTTACTACCGGGATAAAAAGTATCCTATGTGGTTATCCAGGTTATAAACTATCTGTGTGCAAAATTTCATTATCAGTCCGTGCTTTGTTCTCCTAGATCTGTACCGAGGTCGACAAACAAGGCTCAGGATGGACCAAGAAGTGGGACGAGGCGGGCAAGTGCCCGTACGCCTACAAGGGAACCCAATGGGTCGGCTACGAGGATCCCCGCAGTGTGGAGATCAAGATGAACTGGATCAAGGAGAAGGGCTACCTCGGAGCCATGACCTGGGCTATCGACATGGACGATTTTAAGGGACTTTGTGGAGCTGAGAACCCTCTGATGAAGCTTCTGCATAAGCATATGAGCAGTTACAACGTCCCACCACCTCGTTCTGGAAATACCACTCCCACGGTAAGTGTTTCTAATAAATCATGTCAATCTCTGAAAATGGAATTCAGAAACCACAAAAAGGTAGTCTATTTCCTTCTAAGAGAACAGATATTTATTACTTAAGTGGGTATTACAGTACACGCATTGGAAATTCATTGTCCCCAATAAAATATTTGAAACCAATTCGTCATAATGAATAACGATTTTTATCCCTTTGCTTTTCCTAACTGGAAACCATAAATACTGTTGACTAATAAACTTTCCCAACGTTTGGGCGAAGTAGACACGCGCGATTAATCGCAACAGAAACAAATGGATGGTCCATTACTCATATTGATATAAATCTCAGCCTGAATGGGCGCGGCCGCCGTCGACGACGTCCGACCCGGCTGAAGGGGAGCCGATAGTCACGACTGCAAGACCGGCCACTACCACTAAGACAACCACGAAGAAGCCTACGACCACAGCGCGACCGACCACGGCGCGACCGACCACGACGAAGGCGCCTCAAGTCGTCCAAATTGAGGATGATGACAACGATATCGAAGTGAGACCACAGCCTCCAAAGGCCCCTGAGACACCGGTAGCAGCAGATGTGCCTGTAGCACCTGAACCACCAATTGTGAGACATTTTTATATGAATTTTCTTTTTCCCCGTTGTAGAGTTTTTGCTAATAAATTATATTTTTGCAGGAGAACGAGATCGATAATCAGGACGTGTGCAGCTCGGACGACGATTATGTGCCCGACAAGAAGAAGTGCAATAAGGTAAACTTAAACTCAAATGTCTCGCTGATGGTGGCGGGTGTGTCGGGTCATTTAATTCCCTTCAATATGGTTGAGTTGAATGGCGCCGATGCGCGCGTCATGTTCGTGAGCGGGCGCTGTCAGTTGGGACTGGTCATCTCTTGGCTGCCAGGGTTCATTTTAATTCGTTTGTTGTTAAATTGTTGTCTTTTTCTACTCTGGACGCTCTTAATGTGCACGTCTTTCTACATCGTTCTCACATATATGTATAATTTCAAAATTAATGATGCAACCAAGATTTTGTAACAATATTTTGATTCAAAAGAGTGTCCATGGAGTTTCTTGCCCGTTCTTCTCCATAGAGATCTACGCTAGGGAATGGTCAACTACAGTACTTTCTCAAGTTATTATGCCTTGTGACTGGGTTTTTTCATTTAAAAGTGCCGTAATGGTCTAATTGTAATAAATGCTTTGAGTTTGAGTTTGAGTTTAAGAAAAAATGTGGCTTTTTAGTTAATTTGGATGAATTTTAAAACCCCGTACACACTAGCTTAACTTTTTACATCCTTTTAAATTAATTTGTTACATTTGTCCACAGTACTGGCGATGCGTCAACGGCGAAGGAATGCAATTCACCTGCCAACCAGGAACGGTGTTCAACGTGAAGCTGAATGTCTGCGACTGGCCCGACAATGCCGATCGTGCCGACTGCGAGCCCTAGACTAGTCGTGCGTGAATAGGACGCCTTACTGGTCATTGTGGAGATACCGCGTTTGATCGAAATCATATTCCCTTGCAAGACAGTTGATAAATTATGTTGCTCCGTTGCGGGTTGCATCTCAGTTCAATCTGGAATGGACTTCGTATTCGGATGCATGTAGACCTAGATGGCTGTCAATAAAGGAGCAATTAGCCAATGAGAATTCTGACTATAAAACTGGTGAACTAGATTCTAGGAAGCGTCTCTAAAGTCTGGCGGTTAGTAAGACTCGTTTTTGGTAATTTGATTTTCCAGCTTCGTGAAATTCAATTACGATACATAAATTAGGTGTCTAAAGATGCCTTTTATGAGGTCTAGCTGTTCGTTGCCTTGATTTTGATAAAATGGTGTCTCTCCTCTAAGCAATGAATCATAATAATGGTCGTATTTACGAAGTTTTAGGTTACTGAACAATATTGTCGTATTTTGTTATCATGTCGCAACATAATACGCCAATGTTTTCTTGTGTCTCTGTTATTATAAGTGGGTAGGCTTATTGTGATGTTTAGGTTTATATTTACTTGTGTAAATACTGCGTTTCCTACTTTAAATGTTGCTTTTTAATTGGGAGTACATAAATATTTTAAAACTAAATGTTTCCTAATTAAAGCATTATTTGATAAGAAAGTAACAAAATAATAAAAATATTGAGATTATAGTGTATCAATCACTGCCTTAATATCGTGTACAAGACTGCATCGATTAGAAATAATTATAAAATAAGAATCAATATATATATCTATCTATATCTTTATGTTTCTGTCATTTTTATGTACAAACAAAAAGAAACATTTGAATGAGTAGCAAAAACAGGGACATTTTATTTGCTAATTTTAGTTTGTAAGGAACTTGCAGTTTCCGCCGATAACTCTATTCAGCTGTTATGAAGTTATGGCAGAAAATTGTGTATATTTTATAAAATTTGTTTCAACTTCGGAAGCCAATTAGAGCGCTCCCCCGGCTTTGGGGATTTAAATGAATTTTCCGAGCACTTGTCGCGGGTGGTCGCTTGCTTAACCAATCTTAGCTTAATTTATTTATTTTAATAATTTTAAGACAATAAATTATGGTAAAAATCTGGCTTAGTTTTTGTTGTTTACCTACCCCCCTACCCCTAACCTTGTTGTTTATATTAACAGATGAAATTAGACTGTCTGCATTTGCATAATTTTGGGATCTTTGGGATTAGATTGGGATCTGTGACTGCACAATAAACTTTTTTAAGCAGATAAGTAATAGTATCTTAATCTAGAATGTATTAAGAGCAACTTATTGTGCTGACTGACTGAACTGCCTCGTTGGTCTAGTGGACGCAAGCGCGACTACTGAGCATGAAGTCCTGGGTTCAATTCCCGGGTCGGGCATAGTGATATTGGGTTTTTCCGTCCGGAATTTCATTACTAACTACCAGCCACGGAGTCTGAATTTGTGGCCAGTTGATGGCAATAGGCTCGCCCCCTAATACATGGGACTTAAACATAACTGGAGAAATGTGGGTCTGCTTGTTAGGTAGCCTTTGTCTAGCCCTTCCCTTCGGGGATTACAAGGCGTGATGTTTTGTGTATGCCATGAAATTGATCATTTTGACTCATGTCTTTAACTAGTGTAATTCGTTTTGGGCCGTTAAGACTTTAAATCATCAAAAACCTTGCTAAAATCAAAAATCAAAAACCTTGCTGTATTATGTTAAAGTAAAACAATAAATAAATAAAGGTATGTTTCAATTTTTCTACAGCATTATTTAAGTGTTTGTGGTTTTATTTTAATTCTTTAAATATTTTTAACAACCATTTCGATACCTAGAAGGAAAATCGAACATATCTGAAACAAAATAAGTTTATTCCTTTATGATAAACTGATTCACACATCGCCATACAAAATAACATTGTATTGTATCATATTGCTAGTTTAAAAGAATCAGGCGCTTTTTTCCCTTACTTATGAAATCCCGTGAAAACGTGTTTGGAATCACGGAATAAGAACCATGTTCTGTGGTTAAATCACACGAAATTGTATTTTTTTAAGGGTACAGTAAGGGTAACCGCCCCTTTAGATATTATGCGGGTTATCCCCGTTTAGGATATTATTTTATTTGAATGGTAATTGGCATAAGGTCTACCAACGGAATTTTTTTTTGTTTGTACAGATTGGCTGAGGTTTTCTGTTTTTTCTCTAAATGTAAAGAAGATGGGGCAGAATAGGCCCAACTCTATAGTAACTTTTAATCCTATATTATGCATGACGACAGTATCAAAAAATTGCAAATCTATTTAGTCCGTCAGTTAGAGTATTGGAAATTAATTGACACGTATTTTTTGTTTTTGTAAATCAATGAATATAGACAAAGATAAAACTCATCAAAACTCGGGAGTGGGGCTCGTGACGTCAGAACTAGCTAAAAATTATACCTAGGCGTGACGTATTGAGAATTTTAAAAGCGAAATATCTTCGTCAATTTTGGTTTACGTAACAAAAGAAAAAACATTTTCAAATATTTTCTGATAATCTAACTGACTGACTAATTAGTTTTTTTTGTAGTCTCGCCACATTGAAAACAAATTTGTGCGTATTGTATAATTATCACTTGCTTCGGTGAAGGAAAATATCGCGAGGAAACCAGCATGCCTGAGAGATATTTCTCGACGGCACAGTTAAGTCAGAGGCGGCATAAAACCACTGACACCAGGTTACTTACACTAACTACACACGGTAAGAAGAAAGAATTGAAGAGAGATATAAACTCGACGGCACAGTTAAGTCAGAGGCGGCATAAAACCACTGACACCAGGTTACTTACACTAACTACACACGGTAAGAAGAAAGAATTGAAGAGAGATATAAACTCGACGGCACAGTTAAGTCAGAGGCGGCATAAAACCACTGACACCAGGTTACTTACACTAACTACACACGGTAAGAAGAAAGAATTGAAGATCTGATCAATCATAACACTTAACACTTTATGATATGAGAGCATGACCCAGAGTCCAAACAAATTCACAAAAAGTGATAAATAATGTAAAAAAGGTGAAAAGAGCGTGTGTTTAAATGGTATCTGATGGTGCCACGAAGCCAATTTATTCACAACGTGATAAATAGCTGCCAAATATTTTTGTTTAATTTGCCAAAACTATTAATTAGGTACTTGATTCAAAGTTCTGACTTTGTCGGCAGAATCTGTAGCGAGCAGCCAATTATAATAAGTGAATGTTACGAATGTTACAACGTTATTTTGCGTTCCATTTGAATCTTGCTCTTTTACAATAATTTACGTCGCATTTCGTTGGTCGTAAAATATTTTATTATGTACCTACAAAACTTAAACGAATAAGGATATCTTTTAAGACATTATTTTTGCTCAGTAAACGTCGTTTGTTATTGTAATAAAAGTACAAAAGTCCTGCTATTATTTCCAAATTCGAAATATGAACTTTACCCTTCTGCAACTTTAAGGGCCTGTTTCACCACCTACGAAATTAACTTCCCGTTAACTTACTTGGTAGATATAAACAAACAAATAGGTAACACAAATTCAAACAAACACAAATATAAATAAAAACTAGCTGACCCGCGCAACTTCGTCTGCGTCACATAAGAGAGAGAGAGAGATGGTTAGAGAGAGTGTGAGACACCCTTAAAAGATAGACATAATAATGCTATCGCGGACTTTTTACAGAACATTTTAAGAGTAACAATTCCGTCATACACGTTTGTTGCGTAACTTTAACCATTTACTCAGCGCACGCAACGGAAGATCTTAAAAGGAATATTTTTTCCTTTTTTTGCAACATATTTCATTGATGCTCTGCTCCTATTGGTTGTAGCGTGATGTTATATAAACGTTGTAATGTAACGTTGTTGTTCGTAGTTACCTTCCCCGGTAAATGGGCTATCGAACACTAATTATTATATAGTTTTAACTCGAACCGGTAGTTTCTGAAATTTAGCGCTTTCAACCAACCAAACAAACCCTTCAGCTTTAAATATTATAGTATAGATTCAGAGGTAACAATTTAATTTCAAAATATAGAAATGCAAACAATTTAAATACAAAAATCTCACAGCATCAAAAAAATAAAAACAAATCACAAAAAGTGAAAATAATGTTGGGTGGTTTAAACCTGCTACCCCGTAGTTTACAGAGCGGTCATGGAACCGTTAGGCTATTTACTTCGTTGACAAAAGCTACAAATAGCCGTTCTCATGTACGTACATAATGCAAAGTTACCTACCCCCCCTTATGGAAGTAGCGTGATAATATTGTTACGAGCTGGGTATGGGATAAATTAATTACTACCGAAGAAACAACAAATAACTTTAATAATCACAAAACACTTATAACTCAATCACAAATTCACTACTGATCACTATTCGCTTAGATATCGCACTTCTAGTTCACTTCGATTCGCTTCGTTGTGTAGCCAAAATCAGACTGCCTGCTCCCGCAAACACGTCGACTATTTATATGGCGATCGAACGTTCGAGAAATATCCACGACTTCCTAGAATCTTCTAGACAATTCCATAGTGGGTCTTTGTCCTTTGAGAAACTTCCACAACTTGTACAAAGGAAAGAAGTAGGTACTTTATGCCCTCGGCGTACGGTCGAAATTACAATGATGTTCTTTTGTAGGTAGTTCGCGAATTTGTACCTACATCATTCGGGACTCGTTTTAGCTACCTACCTACTATTACCTACCTACCTACTGTTGGAAGTATAACGCTGGCCATCTATAGAATTTACTTCAGATTCAAATGTGAAAGCTGGTGTTCGTTCTGTTTGTCACTCGGCAACTATTTTTCCTATGAAAACATGTCATGTGTAATTTTATAATAATATATATTAAATATTTCACTTCTTTCCAACTGTGTTTATCACTCCACTCTGCATTACAAGCAATAGGTTATGTGCTACATGTGTGAAGTGTAAATATTTTGTGAAAATATTATTATTTTACTCGAAATATGGATGAGTATACTAATTCGAAAGTTACGATGGAAAAGCTAAAAGGTACCATCAACTATCGCGATTGGGCATTTCAAATGCAAAATATACTAGTATTCGAGGATTTGTGGCAATGTATTACGGGAAAATACGAAACCTCAGGTGAGAACGCTAACAAATTAGCTCGTAGAGAAGAGAAAGCTCGAGCGAGGCTATGTTTGAGTGTTGAAAAATCGTGCTATTCTCACATTGTGCAGGCGAAAACTGCGAAGGATGTATGGGATGCCTTGCAGAAGGCTTACGATGACACCGGGTTGCAAAGGAGATTGTCGTGTCTGCGAACTTTGTGCTCGATTAAGCTAGAACAGTTCGATAGCATGGAAATTTATGTCAATGAGATCTTGTCACTTGCTGAACAACTCAGTAGCATGAAGAAACCACTTGATGATGAATTTCTGGCTACTATTATGCTCCAAGGGTTGCCTCAAGATTATGACCCAATGATAATGGCTCTGGAGCATTCTAGGATAGACATAACTACAGATACGGTTAAAACAAAACTACTTCAAGATAAGAGATGGAAAGGGAGTGCCGCTGATAATGGCGATGGCTGCTTATTTACACGGAATCGTAGTAATGAAAAGGCTAGCTCTCGAGGCGAGAAGAAAAATGCCTCAAGTACATCAAAACACGCTAGTACCTCGTCAAGTACGAACAAGTTGTGGTGTTGGAAGTGTCGTTCTAAAGGACATGGCAAGAAGGATTGTCCTCAATTGGACCGCAATGGAGCGACGTCGACTTCCATGGTGTTGTCTGCACTTAACACTGACAGTTCGTGGATTATTGATTCTGGAGCGACAAATCATATGTCAGGACGCCAAGAATGGTTTCAAGCTCTTGATGAGTCGTCGACTAAGGAGGTTTGTGTTGCTAACGGAAAGAAGTTAGATGTGAAAGGGAAAGGTGAAGTACATTTTACGGTTAACTCTTGTGGACATACAATAGATACTACTTTGAAAGATGTAATGCTTGTACCTGATCTTACTGTTAATTTAATATCTGTGTCTACCCTTGCTGAAAAGGGATTTAAATTTATTTTTGATAAAGTTGGATGTAAAATACTTAAAACTGGTAAAGTAGTTTTATATGCTAGGAAAGTTGGGAGAGTTTACAGGCTTCATTCTGTGGGTAAAGTCAATCTGACAACGTCATCTACGTCTAAGGATATGATGTTATGGCATCAACGTTTAGGTCATATAAATTTTGACAGCTTGGCATCACTTAGGAAGGTGGCTAATGACATTGACTTTCAGGTTGATAATCAGAAGAAAGTTTGTGATGTGTGTCTTAAGGGTAAGCAATCCCGCGCTCCCTTTGTGACCAATCATAACAAACAGGTGGCCGAGGCGCGGCTGGCGCTCATTCATAGTGACGTCATGGGGCCGATGCCGACTAGTTCTCTCGGAGGCAAGCGCTACGTCCTCACGTTTCTAGACGACTACTCCAGGAAGGTGTTCGTCTATCCCATTGCAAAGAAGAGTGAAGTGTGTAAGTACACTAAAGATTTTATTAGACTGGTAGAGAATCAGTGTAGTGCTAAAGTCAAGGTAATGAGAACAGATAATGGCTCTGAGTACGTTAATGCTGAGTTGACGGATTTTCTTAAAAAGAAAGGCATTGTACATCAGCTGACGGTACCCTATTCTAGTCAGCAGAATGGATCCGCGGAGCGCCTAAATCGTTCTTTACTTGACAAGGTCAGATGTCTACTGTATAACGCAAACCTTGATGACAAGATGTGGGCAGAGGCTGTAAACACTGCGGCGTTTCTGATCAATAGATCGCCAAGCTCGAGACTTTCTGGTAGATTACCAGACGAAGTGTGGAGTGATAAGAAAGTAAGTCTTAAAAATCTGCGTGTTTTTGGTTGCGAGGCTTTTGCTCATGTAGATGACTGTAAACGTAAAAAGTTAGACCCCAAAAGTAGAAGGCTAATCTTTTTAGGTTACTGTGATAACGTCAAAGGATATCGTTTGTTCAACCCTGATGACAATAAGATCGTTATATCACGTGATGTGGTGTTCAACGAATCTGTGTTTCCAGGGAGAAATTCTAAAATAGGGCCAAAACGTGTGTTTGAACCTATTTATCTTACAGGAGGTGATGATGAGAGGGAGATGCTGGAGACTACGTCGGTTGAGGCGGAGTCAGAGTACCTGTTGCCTGAGTCGTCAGATCATCCACTTGAGGCGGAGCCAGATACAGTTCCTGCAGAATCACCAAATCATCCTGTTGAGTTGAAGTGTGAACGCGAGGCTAGTAAAGATTCGGTAACGTCGCCTGAATTGGCACCAGACTCTACTAGTACACGATATAACCTACGTTCACGTATGCCTAAGACAACCTGTAACATAACTAACGTGTGTAATGTGACAGAGCCCATAGAGCCACGTACTGTCAAAGAAGCTTTGAAATGTGAAGATAAAGAGTTATGGCAGAAGGCCATGAAAGAGGAAATCGATTCTTTTGTCTTACACGGAGCTTGGGAGCTTACTGATAAACCGGTTGACAAGAACGTCGTTAAAAATAAGTGGATTTTTACCCTTAAACGAGACTCGGATGGGAACATTATACGTTATAAGGCAAGGTTGGTAGCTAAAGGCTATACTCAAAGATATGGTGAAGATTTCCAAGAAACTTTTTCACCGGTCGTTCGTCATTGTTCTATACGATTGTTGCTATCTCTGGCAGTAGAAATGAACCTTAAGATTGATCATTTAGACGTGCAGACAGCATTCCTGAATGGAAATTTGCAAGAGGAGATCTTTATGCAACAACCGGAAGGTTTTATATGCCCTGGGAGTGAGAACAAAGTCTATAGATTACGAAAGGCTGTTTATGGGTTGAAGCAAGCATCGCGATCCTGGTACCGAAAGGTAAAAGATGTCTTATTTTCTTTGGGATACAGACAGTGTAAACAAGAAGACTGTATCTTTACTAAGAGATCAGGTGAGTCGATTGTTTTTATCGCTCTGTATGTTGACGATTTTTTCGTGTTCTATAATGACAAACGTCTGGCTGAAACGTTAAAAAGTTCTTTGTTAAATGTTTTTAAACTCAAAGACTTAGGCCCGGTACGAAACATGTTAGGTATAAAGGTAGAACGTGATGCAACTTCCATAAAACTTAGTCAGGAAAAGCGGATTGACAATATGTTAGATCGTTTTGGCATGACAGACTGTAAGCTTGTAAAGTCTCCCATGATAACTAATGTTAGTTCGGTAATTGAGAGTTCTAATAATGCTACAACTAACGTTGTAACGAAGTTTCCGTATCAAGAGTTGATTGGTAGTCTTATGTATTTATGTGTAACTACGCGACCTGACATTTCGTTTGCCGTGTCATATTTAAGTAAATTTAACAGTTGTTATACGGAATTCCATTGGAATCAAGCTAAGCGTGTACTGCGATATCTTAAAGGTACTAAGCAAAAGGCTTTGGTATTTAAGAAGTCGAATGTAGATCCTGTTCTTGAGGGTTATTCTGACGCAGATTGGGCGGCAGATCCTGATCGTAAGTCGTACACGGGGTATGTGTTTAAATACGGCGGTAATACGGTATCTTGGGGTAGCTACAAACAGTCCTGCATATCGCTTTCGTCCACCGAGGCGGAGTATTGTAGCTTGAGCGAAGCGAGTAGAGAAGCGGTGTTCCTACAAGCTTTAATTAAGGAATTGCTAATGAAGACTAGTTGTAAAATAGTAATGTATTGTGACAATCAATCTGCTATACAGCTTGCTATCAATCACACTCATCTCAGACGGAGCAAGCATATAGAAATAAGATTTCATTACGTTAGAGATATGATAGATAGGTTTAACGTAGAAATTGTATACATCCCTACGGATGAGATGTTAGCAGATGTGTTCACTAAGCCCCTGGGCTGTGTCAAGCACGAGGTGTTCACTCGTCAGCTTGGTGTGGCATGAAGCCATCATGATGCCCACGTTATGGGGGGGTGTTGGAAGTATAACGCTGGCCATCTATAGAATTTACTTCAGATTCAAATGTGAAAGCTGGTGTTCGTTCTGTTTGTCACTCGGCAACTATTTTTCCTATGAAAACATGTCATGTGTAATTTTATAATAATATATATTAAATATTTCACTTCTTTCCAACTGTGTTTATTACTCCACTCTGCATTACAAGCAATACCTACTAGTAGGTACCTACTGCTGTAACTGTAGGTAAGTACGGGCACGAGGTAACAATATATAGCCTAAATATTGAAGAACCCTTTAAAGAATATTTGTGCAAAATTTGAACAGAATCTATGCAGCAGTTTTGACGTGATGCGCGCACAAACATTTCGTACCAACTACTTATACCGAGGAAAGCTGTTTTTCTTTTGAGTTCCGCTATTTTGTGGGTCTCACCTCAAAATTCAAAATTCAAGAAAACTGAGTAATTATATTTACCTGTATTAGATTTTAAGTATATGTAGCAACTTAAAAGGTTACACTTCATTGGTTTTTATTGTATATGTGTATGAAATTAATTAATTTTAAACACAAAACAAAATTCTTTGCGTCTCTGGATAAGATTTAAAAAAAAATGCTAAAACAGGTATTTCTATATTTTTATTAATAAGTATTTATTCTGAGTTTCATGATACTAGAACAATTTTTTTTTTATACAAACTTTACCCCTCCTTTCCGGGGGGGAAAGGAGGGTTAAAGTTTGTAAACTTTTTTTTTAAAAAAGTTTGTAAACTTAAAAAAAAAAAAACTATAGGCTAAATGTTATTCTGAATTCATTTAAATAGATTTGTGAACATTTCAACAATATCCGTTCAGTAGTTTTTACGTGATGCGCGGTCAAACAAACAAACAAAAATTAAAAAAAATGGTTTTACCCACCAGGGTGACTTAAAATAAGTAACTGAACATATTCAGTTACTTATTTTAAGTCACCCTGGTCGGTTTTTTTTAAATCTTCAATGTACAGATTTTTTGGTCTCAACGATTTTATTATATGTAAGTAGTATTTGGTACAAATTCTGGTCCTCTTTAACTTATGCGGTAAGTAGTGGCTATTCGGACATCGTGAAATAGGCTCTAATTTTCGATCTAAGAATACTCACTTGAACAAATGTTTAACTGACAAATGTTAATCAATAAAAAGGTATTGGATCGAATTGAAGATAAACCGTTAGTGTGATGTGTAGATTGATAAATGTTTAAATTGATGATAGTTTAACTGACGAATTGTCGGACTCAACGTTGAGGTTAAAACTGTAGAAAAATATGTTAACCGGAACCTTCGTTCGCGTGAATTATTATAAAAATATTAGGTACTTCCTTATTTCGAATCGGATTTTGTTATCAATTTCAAGGTTTTTTTTTGCACAAAACCCTAATGTTCTTACTTATAAAATAAAAGTAGCTTTAGGTATCTACTCTTTATAGCATCAGCTATCTGTTAGTAAATGCCTCGTCAAAATCGGTTTAGTCGTTTCGGAGATTAGCTGAAACAAACAGACTGACATACAATACAGACAACATTTAAAAAAAGAGTTTTATTATTAATATATTTTTTTATATGCATTCAGTAAAATCTGTAAATAACAAACAGACACTTCAATTTTATTTATTTTTACATAATTATATATGTACCTAGGGGGTGCCATCGACTTATTTAGTTGCCTCAGTAATAATTAATTGTTTTTACCTGACCTTTGTGCATAATGTACTATCGAGGACACTCCCGCCTGATCACCACTAAGCTAATTTTTGCTTGCACTTACAACAGAAACGCTCTCTAGCCCCGCCCCGTTGACTTTGTATAGAAATAATGAATGAAAAGATACCGATCGGACGAGCGCACTGACGATGCACGCCAAACAAGAGTTATTGTTATTTTGCGCACCAAAGTTGACGCTTTTCTAATAGGCCTAAACTTTAAGGGGGCGGGGCTCGGCGCCTCCGCATTTTTTTTTAACTGATCAGGCGGAACAGGCCACGACTGTACATAGGTACCTACATGGATGAAATTGCCGCCTTATACTTTTATTAATGCATTATGATCAATATGAATGAACGTAGGCGGTCCTGAAAAGTACATATGCACGTGTAAGTTAGATATTCATGGTATGAACCTGACGAATTAAGTAGTCTGTGATCATGTATTTCGATCACAAGGCAATGTTTCAAATATCTAATAATACATCCTTATAAATTGTCGAGAGGAAATCACACATTCGATATAATTAGTACTTACTTTAGAAATAGGATCGTGGCCTCTACTATTGAAACACTACCTGGGGGCCTAAAATGGCTGCTTCATCAGAATAATAATATGAATCACATTGAAAATTTAAAATTCTTAAAATTATCTTTATTGTAAGACTATTTAAAAAAAAAAAAAAATTTAACGTGATTCATATTATGATTCTGATGAAGCAGCCATTTTAAGGCCCTCTGATGTCCTGTCGCTTCTGCCAAGCACTATAGGAAAATGGCGTGCGTTAATATAGGTATCATGTATTTAAGTAAGGTTAAAAACAAACTAGTACCATCTTAGGTAATGTCAGTAAAGCATCCCAATTCCCACTGCACAGTCAGTAACCTACTAAGATTCAATGTGAACACGCCCTAACACACATAGGACGATAGGGTGTTAAAATACAGAGTGTGTGTTTAAGACACCGAAAAGATACGTCTGCCACACGATTACATCTTGGAACACTTCAGCTTCAAAGTTTTTAGCAGCTCGTTAAAGCGAACCAGAGTTTAACAGCTCGTTAAGCATTAATTAATTCTTTACAAAGGCGTTTTGTTATTATTTAATGTTATTTTAACCTTTGGTTAGTTAATTATAATAATACTGCGTAAATAGGGCGATTGGAGTCGGTATCCTTTGTGTGTGTGGGCGGCGTCTTTTGTAACTAATTCATAAGTTTGCTCTTTATGATTTGGTAATGAAGTTATTTTTGTCGAATGTGTAGGATAAGACTGCCTACTTATTTAGCTACGTAATGAATGAAACATTTGTGTGGGATTTACTCGTATTACTACTGTGTGTTATATTTGTTTGCCATTCATGTTAGATTGTTACGTTATCAATGGTATTTTATGCATGGTTTTCCTTCGCGTTATCAGACATCAAGTCTTATCGAAGTCACTATGGCATTCCTTGTTTATCAATAGTGTGTTATCTAAGGAAATAAGAGATTTATTAATAAAAAATCGCCTTTAAAAATCACAATTTTGTTAAAAAAAAAGCTTTTCATAAAAATGTTTGCATATAATAGAAGAAATACTTTTATTTATTCAAAAATAAAATGCAAAAAGATTTGGGCTCGTCCGGGATTTGAACCCGGGACCTCTCGCACCCTAAGCGAAAATCATACCCCTAGACCAACGAGCCAACTGAGAGACTAATCGAAATTGTGGTACAAATTAGACGTGAACAATAAACATTTTTAAAAAGAGAAAGGTACGCTCACACGCGGTTGGTTGGTTACCGCACCCATCGGCCAATACCGGAACAGCAACGTTATAAAAATCACGCGCCGCGCGAAAGAATGCGTACCACGCACATTATCACGCATATGGAATAGGTAGTTATCATCATTTAAAAATACATGAATAGTTTTGTTTATTAAAATAGCAGAAGAAGAATAAAATAGTTAGAATTTGGATTAAGTAGGTAAAAGTTAAATATTTTTTGTAGCATTATTATACTCTTAACAGGAAAAACTTTCATTAAGGATGCGTTTTCTTATGAGAATACACAATAAATTAACATGAAAATATCATACTGACTATAAATCTAGATACTTTAATAATTTTTTACTCTTCGTCTCTTCTAGGCCTATATGTTGACGACATGATGGTCCCTTGCAAAGCAAAATTGATTTATGACAAGAATTTGTGTGGTGTAACTACAACTAAAAATATTTTTCCAAAAAAAAAAAGTTTCTTTATCTTTCAAAATTAAGTACTTACTTACTTACCTACCTACTTCGAATATTTTTTTGTAAAAATAGAAATAAAATTGGTAAATTGGCAATTAGTAACTATTAGCCACCAGTGCTTTAATTTATTATTTGCCTACCTACTTACATTAGACACTGGTCGTAATTTAATTGGAAAAGGCTATGAGCTTCGCCTAGGTCCGTCAAAGGAATCCCCGACCATCGACCGACCTATCAAGTACCAATTAATATTCATTGAATATTTGAAAAAAGGAACAGAACCTCCCACATGTGTTTGTGCTTCATTTCTTTACACTTTGACGTACATAAGTAGGTTATTTATTAAAGAGGTTTTAATGAGGTCGAAATTCAAAACGAAAACTGGCCACAAACCTTAGGCATGCCATTATCACCTCTAAACCCTTGGTGTTATGGCCGATTTATCTGTGTTTTCACAATGTTATATTCTTATCAACCTTGTCAATGAGTTTTGTAGGCACAAAGTATCAGATAGTATGGGAAAATATTTTCGTAAGTACGTGTTATATTTTTAGTGTTATCTAAATTATTGGATAAAGTTGATTGGATACAATACCTACGTATGTTACATACTTGATATTGAATTCACTGAAAGGTCGTGGCAGATTTTTCATTGTTATTTGGTACACTCGGCGACATATCAAGCTTTCCAATCCAGTATAACCTCGCTTTGTATAGATTTCCCGTATAATGAGATATCCGCGTAATTAGTATATTGGTTTTTCATAGCTTTAGGTTGCAGTGCGTATCTACCTACCAGAAAAAGTGTTTTATTGTGACAAAGCTGGCAGGTAGCCCACCTGATGTAACATTGTAGATGCCTTTTTTTATTAAATCTGTCATAGCCCGTAGGACACGTCCACGTATCCGAGTCATTGGATTGCGTCCTGGGCCCGTCAGTCACGGAAAAAGTTGTCAGGTATTGTACCTATTTCCCGACATTTTTTTTACATGGGACCTTTACTAAATGGGAGTTAAGCAATGATAAATTATTCAGGTCTTATGCATTACAGGAGTAGTTTCGAATTTTCAAGTTTGAAGTGCCGAGCCTATATTGTCTTTAATCGGGCACACATCCAGATTCCGTGGCTACTACTGAGAAATTACTGATAGAAAAACCCGAAAATGTCAAAGCCTAGTAAAAAGAAATTAATACGTGGCCTACTCTATCCCTTATATCTACCCCTTATAAAATACGCAACAGGTTAAACGTTGATTAAAATATCATGCCAGTGTTTAACACTCGGTAATTAAAAAATATTAAAATCGTATCACAAGTTCACAAAAAACAGAATTAAGCTTTATTTTCAAATATAGTAAATAATTGGCATAAATTATAAATAATTAAGTGAAAATGAGTGAAATTTTGTGACTTTGTTCTCGAAGATGTGGAAGACGTAGGTACCTACTAACCTACAACAATTTCCAAGTTTTCCTATGATTCTCGGTAAAGTAACCAATATTCCTCCTCAATATCATTAAAACTGTGCATTCTCAACGATTACTGTAGAGCTTTAAAAGAAAATTTCGAAGTACGTTGTAAAATGTAGTAAAAGTGCAAATGTAAGGTGAACCCGCGCATCGGGCCGCGCACAAGCGAAGCGGGCTGACTCCGCTCCGACGGCTAGTAGCCTCGAGGAAAGCGCGGGTGCTGTCCCCACGCTACCGTTTGCCGCCTTTGCCGAGCTTTCCCGCGAAAAACTTATCATAGACTGTAACACGCATTAAAAAATATAACCGCAGTAATTATTTAAAAAAAGAATAGAAAAAAATGTTTAGTGGCTGAAAACATTTTTTTTATCGCGTTCTAAAACAGTTCGCAAGAATGGGTTGAATATTATTTGTGGTAAAAATAAAGGAGTTTTGTAAAATTGGCGTCAAAATTAAGTGAAAAATAAATAAATATGGTTTAGCAGTTTTTGTGACACGGACTAGTGAAAGTCATGGAAGAAAGGAAAATAGCAATAAAATGCCGTAACAGGTAAGTTAGATGTAATTTTTTCTTTTTACAATTAATCAAGAATTAAAAGTTTCTTTTGTGCGTGGCGTAACCTTTTTTGTCTTTTATTAATATTGTCGTATTGTTTTTATACAAGAACAGGTTATTATCTTTATTCCACGTTCATGCCTATAATTACGTAAAATTATTATTTTGTAATTTTTAAGCACGTTTGTGCTAGAAAAGGTTTTGCAATGCCCTTCCAGTAGCCTTGCATTAAAATGATCGTAAAGAACATAACATTACATTTTTAATGACATGAACGTGCATAAAAATGAAGAATCTATTACCGAAGCGTACTGCAATATAACTTATTAAAAAAGCAATTTAGTCCACGCCAAATGGAATTTAGGAGATGACATTAAAAGACAGAAAAATACAGATGATGAACTAAATTGAAATTAATTTCCGTAGTAATTCATCAATTATGGAAACCGACAAATGGAGCCGTAAAGAATGAAAAAAAGTTTGAACGAAAACCGACTGCTACAGTTTAAAACCCGATGATAAAGCACATTTAGAGCTGAGTGAATTTACAGTTTGTAATTGAACGACCAATGGCTGCCGAAATGAAAACTAGAACAACGAAAACACGGCTGAGTTATAGCGTTCTAATGGTTAAAGTTGGGAAGTTTAGGAGCGAGTTAAACGGGCAATTGTATTGCAGTTAGGTAACTATAATTTAGACGACGTCCATCCCGCCATCCCGTCATCCCGTCAGCGTCTCAAATTATTATCAAAGTGCGATTGCTTGACAAATTGCTTTAGTTGGACACCTGGGAGTTGGGCGAGGCTTTTGATCTCGCAATTAATGTATTGTAGTAGATGAGCCGTATTTAAATGAGCAGTTTGATTAAATTCTATTCTAGTTCACAATTCCGTTTTATCTCTCGACGTTTCTGCATTTCAAAATGGTTCGGACTCGGTTTGAGTCCACTTAAAGTATTAACACATATTTTCACTCGGATTGGATTATTCGTAGTTTATCCCACATAAAAAGTTTGCTCTAATTTTCAAATCTGCTTCTCATATCGCTTTGAAATTGGATTTCCATAATATTTGTTAGCATTTTTTTTCTGTTTGTAATTTTTTGGGCAGTGATTTAATATAGTTGTAAGCAATTACTGAACAACTATTACCCAGCTTTCATTACATCCAAATATTTGAATATACTAAATAAAACCGATTTTACATCTAGTCTCGGCCATATTAATTCGTTTAAATGGTCTGGTAGCGTCTTTAAGTGGCTATAGAGTGACTCACAAAAAGTAAAAGACGTACAAATGCGTTTTATGGCTCAAACTCTGCTTGTCTATGACCATCGTTATGATCTGAGGTTAGAAAGTGGGTTTATGAAGGTCCAATAATATCTACAAGGTTGGTAACTATTAAGTGAAGCTTAACAATACTTTAATCCGTCACAAATTCCCAATGAAAAGAAAAGCGTTTATTGGTGGTGACATCTTTATCTGCCTAGCCGTCTCCCATGTTGGGGTCGGCTTCCAGTCTAATCGAATGCAGATGAATACCAGTATTTTACATGCATGGAACGACTGCCTATCTGACCTCCACAACCTAGTTGGGTACTGTACCAGTACTGGGTAATACGATACCCCTTGGTAAGACTGGTTGTTAGACTTTCGGGCCATTGACTACCTGTAAGGATTGTAATTTGTGGTGACATCATTTTACGAAAAATGTATTTCTGCCAAACTGTAAAGCAGTTTGTTGGTAGATGTAGTTTCCATATACCTACGAGCAAGCAAAAGCTTCTCATGATTTTAAAATAGGATTTTTTATATAAAAACATAAAAAGGGTATTTCTTATATGTCGGTAACGAATCAGTTATCCCTGCGTTGCAGGTGCCATGACTGGCAACTATTCTCTCGTACCTTTGAGGCGTGTAACGATTTTCCCTTTTTTTACAAGGAGCAAGTAATTTTTTCCTATCATTTCCACCACCGAGAATATTCTACTCTATTTTATGCATTTTCTATTTTATTTTATCGTGAATTCGTGATCCACTCATACATTGACGCTAATCAAAAACGAAAAATTCACTTAAACCGTAATTTGATGGTTAGGAGATCTTTTCCTCAAAAACCTTTTTCTTGGACGAGAAATTTTAAAATAGAGGCTCTTTTCGTGAGCTGTGGAAATAATTTTTGGTGTCGGTCACGTAGTGATAAGCTTGACCGTAAATCGAGTTCGACGATGCATTGAATAGAAAAGTGTTCGGTTTTGGAAATGGTACAGTGCGATATGGATCTTATTCATAGGTTAGTAAGCGGGGTTTAGCATTGAATATATCCTTGACATCATTATCATAGGCCTATATAGCTAGCCTTTTCCATGTATGTTGGATGCATTTGAATACAAGTATTTTACATGAAGCGATTGCCTATCTGAACCACAACCCAGTTAATGAGAAATAATATGATACCTCTTGAGAAGACTGGTTGCCAGACTTTCAGGTTTCTGACTACTCGCAACTACTAGCAACTGTACAAATAACAGCCTAGACCAACGGCTTAACGTGATCTTAATGGGTCTCTTGACGACCCGAATGGCGCAGCGGAGTGAGGCTGCCTTACGTTCTTGGGGTCCCGGGTTCGAATCCCGGTAGAAGCAAATGTTTGTGTGATGAGCATGGACATTTGTTTCCGAGTCATGGATGTTTATATGAATTTTAAGTATGTATTTACAAACAAAAAAGTATCTATGTAGTATATCAACTATCTGGTGTCCACGACACAAGCCTCGTTGCTTAGTGTGGCACTAGATGGCGCTGTGTGCAATGTCCAGTGATATTTATTTATTTATATAAAATGGATGGTCACCCATCCTAAGACTGACCTTGGCAAGCGTAGCTTAACTACTTGACTCATGCATCTGTTATTATTCAGCCACAAACCTTGACATCGCGATATAATAATGATCCTTGACATATAAAATGCGTACTAAACAAATCTCTACATAAAACTAATTTTTGCTAATCTTATCTATAAACACAATAGATACTGGAGAAGGCCATGGATGTAACGTCACTGGAAGATTTACTGTTCTTGATGTAGGCATGCGTGCCGCTTCACTGGCTTTAAGCCAAATTATTTTTTGCCAAATCTGCGAGAATCGTACTAACGAATAAATACGACGAAGGTCGACGGGTCCCTTGTATAAAATTATAATTCTGTAATTTTACGCTGACTGCTTGTAAGGAACCGGAAGAGGCTATTCTGTGCAGTTAGAGTTCATGTTTAATTGTGGGTAGGTAGAACATATTTCATTTGTGAGAAGGGCTTTATGCACCTTTACCATAGTTTTTTTCATTCATAGTCCTCCCATTTACCTGACAAGTTCATCATCATCTGCCTAGCCTTTTCCTAACTAGAATAGAATAGCATAGAATAATATTTATTTGCCTAAAAACATGGTATAAAAAGATTGTCAAATACAAAAAAAAAAACAAGAGTTTATAATTCATATTTTTGCTTAACAGTGATAAGCTTACAAAATTTTCAAAACAATTATTTAACATTTATACACTATAATAATAATTATTATTATACACTACATTTAAACAACTATGTTGGAGTCGGCTTCCAGTCTAACCGGATACAGCTGAATACTAGTATTTTACATGGAGCGACTGCCTATCTATCCTCCACAACTCAGTTAGTACTGGGTAATACGATACCACTCGGTAAGACTGGCTGTTAGACTTTCAGGCCACTGACTATCTGTAACGACTGCCAAATATCTACAAATGACAGTCGGGACCAGCGGGTACGGAGGAAACTCGCTATGTAACGGGTGGTCACCCATCCACAGACCTAGGCAAGCGCGGCTCAACCTGAAGATTGGTCCAAGTGGCTGTATTTTTTTAGCCACGAGCTGATAACCTCATATAAATTTTAATATTTAAATTTCCACTAAAAGTGACTGTTCATTAATCGGTCAGAGGCCTCAATTCCGCGAAGGTACACTTCTACTCCTTGATATACTCCTTTACTGAAAGAAAGATTGATGATGCAGTCATTAGGAGTTCTGTAATTAAAGACATTATGGTTTTATAGAATGCTAATGGTTTTATGAAACGACTGTCGTCTGACCTCCTTAACTCGTTTAGTTCATTTCCAAATTGTTAGGGGATTAAGCGAAATTGTTAATTTTTGTTTTACAACTTTTTTCGTTATAATTTTGTGTTGTTTTTTTTATGTATTTTAAAATCCGGGATTATACGATTTGGGATCTACGTTGTTTATGGCTATGGCCCAATTAACTATTTACTAGTATTATGTAATTTTTCTTGTCATTAGTAGAATGAGGAAAATGCCGTGAGGAAAGTTTTGAGTATGAATGTAAGAAGGATGGGTATATGAGTAGAGGAAGACAAAGAAACGATGGATGGACTGTGTTAAGAATGATATAGCATAAAAGGAGGTGTCTGATGAGATGATGAGTAATAGAGAAGACCTCAAATTCCCCTTCTTCCATTTTTCGAAAATAAAGTGATTTTGTATGTTGATTCTGAGTACATACTGTTATACGAGCTGGGTATGGGATAAATTAATTACAACAAATAACTTTATTTAATTACAAAACACTTATAACTAAATCACAATTAATACACAACTGATCACTATTCGCTTAGATATCGCACTTCTAGTTCACTTCGATTCGCTTCGTTGTGTAGCCAAAATCAGACTGCCTGTTCCCGCAAACAAGTCGACTATTTATATGGCTACCGAATGTTCGAGAAAGATCCACGACTTCCTCGAACGTTCTTTAGAGTAGGTATCTACCTCATTTGAGACTCGTCCTACCTACCTACTACTACCTGCCTACTACTACCTACCTACTACTACCTGCCTACTACTACCTACCTACTGCTACCTACCTACTATAAAGAATTTTATAAATATAATTTAAAATTAAGCTATTTAGTAAATAATCGTAATAATCTTTTAATACAAAAGCTAAACACATATTGATAAAAATAATTTAAATTTTATAAACCAAAAAATCATCATAGACTAAGGTAGGAAGAGAATTAAAAAGTAATTGACAGTTTGACAATTTGGCGTGTCAAAACCCGTAATTGTAGGTACGGGTACGACGTTACAATACATACATGAAATATTTGTATGCATTGCTCGTTTGAAGTACTTAAAACAAAATCAAATCTACCAAAACAAATTTCTTAAGAATAAAAGATTTAGATTGAAATATTTTTTATAGCGACAAAGAACTTTATTTTGTCTTGACTGATGAAATTCAATGGCCTAAATAAATTACAAATCCCCTTTTTTCGGACATTTTTTAGTTGATACCGTAGGTTTTTGACGGTTATATTGTTATTCACTAATAACAATATACACCACTGTGTTACCAATACGTATTTAATTAGCTACAAACACCCGTGACTTCGTCCGCAAAAATTATGATAGCTCGGCTAATACGCATGATATATCAATATAATTTGCAGTCTTATAGCACCCACGAATAGAGTATCTTTCTATAAGTACAGTGTTTTTTTTTTAGAATTGGATTATTAGTTCCGGAGATTATTAAGTAAGTTTGTATGTAGGGGTACATACAAACTTACCTCTTTATAATATTACTTAGTACAGATTATTTTATTATAAGTAAGGTGGTAAAGTTAAGTCAAAGAGGTTTTCTAAGCGACCTAATTCATCAATAATTTAACCATAATTACCCTAAGTTTGTAATCAATATCACTTATCGGTAAAATGTGGGCGTACAAAACTATCCTCGAGACAACCCCTTTGGGAAATTTGATGTGTGACGTTTAATCACTTAATTTATTTAATATTAAAATTATATGAAAACTTGCCATTGTGATGAGCATGGACATTTAATTTTGTTTCCGAGTCATGGATGTTTCAATGTATAATAAGTATCTATTTACAAACAAAAGTATCTACGTAGTACACACATCAAAAATGTCTAGGGATCAAGCATTTTTATGCGGATTTCTTGAGATTGAGATGTGGCTTTGTAATAAATTTATGATTTTATAAATTTATATGGATCCTTTTTGGTGCATTTCATAATTTAAATCAGGAACTCTCAATCAAATTCGAGTAAAAGATGAAAATAAGCTGTCAATATTTTCCCTATAAAAACATACAACGCATTGAAGACATTTTTAGTGCTACTGTTTCCCTACTACTGATTAAAACCAACGTTATTATGGAGCGGCGACGTCATTTAAGCAGGGAAGAAATGCTCAGAGCCGTGGGAATGATAGAAGCTGGTTCCCGGCAACGTACTGTAGCTTTAGCTCTGAATACAAGTCAGAGTGTTATCAGTCGACTTTGGACACGTTACCGAAGCACTGGTACCGTGGCTGAGCGCCATGGAGGACGGTATCGCTGCACCACACGGAGACAAGACCGATACATTCAAATCTTAACTCGAAGAGCTCCAACAATAACCGCCATGATGTTAGCCGTGAGGCTTCATCACTCTTCAGGGAACTTAATTAGCGACCAAACAGTCAGAAACCGCTTGCATGAAGTGAACCTTCATTCCCGAAGACCGCTACGGGTACCACCTATAGCAATGCACAATCGTAGGATTCGATATCAATGGGCTCTTGAACACAGAAATTGGGCAGAAGAACAATGGCGTTTCGTGTGCTTTTCTGATGAGTCTCGTTTTGGTATGAGACCGGATACAAGACGTATACGACACTGGAGAACCCCTGGACGCCAACAGCGATTAAAATCCTGCCAGGAAGTCCATCCTTATAGTGGTGGAACCATCATGGTATGGGCGGGTATTTGGATCGGCGGAAGAACTGAGTTGATTTGGATCAGAGGCAACCTCAACGCTCAAATTTATGCTGAGACGATTGTATCAGACGTCATCGTTCCTCTACAAGTGCAAATCGGTCCCTTATTTCAGTTAATGCATGATAATGCACGACCGCACACCGCAAGAGTTGTAAGACAGACTCTCGCCGCAGCTAACATCAATGTCCTGCCCTGGCCTGCTCAGTCGCCAGACTTGAACCCGATTGAGCATGCATGGGATATGCTACAGAGAAGAGCTCTGCCGAATATGGAGGGTATCCAGTCGCAAGAAGACCTTTTTTTGTTGTTGCAACGAACATGGGCGGCCATTCCACAGCGTGATTTGGATGAACTCATTTTGAGTATGCCAAACCGATGTTCTTGTGTTGTTAGTGTTCGCGGTAGAAACACGGATTATTAATTGTTTAAGTTACCCAATAAAATTTTAAAGAAAACTGTTATTTCAGTCTTTTTTTCGAACTTTAATGTTAGTGGTTCAAATGTCAAAAATCCCTTTATTAGGAAAATGGCAAATTTCTTTATTAATGCAAAGGTGACTTGGTTTATCGTTACTGTGACAAACGAAAACACTTTATTTGATGAATCCTTAAAGAAAATTTTAATTAATATCAATCAGGAGAAAAGTTATTGCAAAAATATATGTTGATCCCTAGATACTTTTGATGTGTGTATATCAACTATCGGGTGTCCACGACACAAGTCTCGTTGCTTAGTGTGGCACTAGATGGCGCTGTGTGTAATGTCCAGCGATATTTATTTATTTGACTGAGGAAGCGTGGTGATCGATGCTCGTGCCTTTTCTGTATGAGAAGAGGCCTTTGCCCAGCAGTGGGACAGTCATAGGCTGGTATTATTATTATTATATTACTGAGGAACTGTTGGTGTTTCTCTTCAAGTGAAGTAATATAAGCTAGGACATTTCAGGGCGTGAAAGGTCTCTACTCCTATGGATTCAGAAAGCGAAAAATAATTAGCTGGTGTACATTAAAAACACTGTTCTAAGCATTCACAGTTTATAGAAAATATATAAAAAAAAACACTTTCTTTCTTTCGTCATCATAAACAATTTTCACTGTTTCAGGTAAACCTGTTTATCAGAGCATCAAGCTCTTTTTTTCCATTCTTGAGATATCTGAAACACGCTTTAAATGAACAACAGGGGACTATACAGACCTACGTATAAAGACATTTTTAATATTCCTTCTTCCATTGAATATTTCTGAAAATTCCATTCTTCATATTTGCGTTCTTCCTTGTTTGTTTATCACAAGTATGCTCAGCCGCTTGACAAAATGGTGGCGGATAAATAGTTGGTCCTCGAGCAAATATTGTAGAGATCCTCAGATCTAAAGGTTCCCGGGGGATGTCGAGTGTGTACCTACATTTGCGAGGGTACGCACACAGGATCCCGCACAAATACTCTAAGTACACACTAGTACATATTTGTGTACTTGTTTGTACATAGGTGTGCTTGATCATGCATTTTGGGGACGGTTTTTGTTTAGTGGTATCTGGTTTGGTATAGTATAGTTATTGGGAAAGGACGGTGGGAATTAATTAATTACTATTAATAATTATAAATATAATCAAGCCGACTCCAACATGTTTAGTTGGGAAAAGGCTAGCTAGATATTGGTGTCGATTCTGTTGTGCACAAACTAAACTTATTTTAGGCTATTGCTATCTTTTACTAAAAGGCCGTGCAAGAAAAGGACGGCTATAGCTATGAACTAAGTTAGAGATGTCAAACTAGTTTATGCCTTGCGCTTCACCGTGTTTTTAGTCGACATGTTTTTACGTGCACAATTCATTTGTATAAAAGGTGTAAAACACCTCTTAACGAAGCCGAAAGGCACTTGTTCTCCCAGTTATTGAGATATTTTTTTTGTTCTACACCATACCTGGGAACCTTCTAGTTACGGAGATATTGGGGGTCAAAGTTCCAACTTTTTGACAAGTTTTTTTTTAAATACAAGTTTTTAGTGTAAGGTTTTTACTTTAAACACCTTCACGACCCCCGTACTATTCAGTCCATCCATCAGCACAATGTTTTGAGTGCGTTACATTGCGATCTACCACAAAACATGACTTTTCACCCCAAAAAAAAAAGTCGTTTCCCAGCAATAATTTTTGCGAAAAGTTACTTAGTTTGATGTACAGAATGCTTGGTTGACGGCTTCGTGATGAGGTGGTTTACACCCAAATTATGCCAAATAAAATTTTGCCATCTTAAAAGTATGCCATTGTAAATTTGGGCATATAAACATTCGGCTAAGCAATAACTTTATTAACTATTTTTATGCCTTAAAAATATTCATTTAAAGAAGATTATGCCAAGTGTGTTATGCTAAATAAATTTCGGAGCATCAAGATTCTGCCAGATAGAAGGAACCCGCTATTCCGTAGGCCCATCGGGATGATATACCAAGGGCTGGCGCACATATGGCGGAGCGCAGCGGAGAACAATTTTCACTGTCAAACTATCAACATTGTCCTCATTGAAATAGTATCTAAAACAACACAGGACAATCGGCGCACATAATTATGTCAACTGTTGTGTTAATTGATTTTAGAAATTTTTTCAATGAAGACAATGTCGATAATAGTTTGACAGTGAAAAATGCTCTGCGCTGCGCTCCGCCATTTGTGCGCATGCCCTAAGTTGTAGTGTAGAACTGGGATGTACAAAAAAACCGTTGATGATTTTCATATTAAGCAGAAGTACCCAGACAAAACACTATATTATACGATAAACTATAATGATAATGAGAAGATCTCTTGAAAAATATTAAGTACAACATCATATTCACTTATTTATTCTAAGCCCTGCTAAATAACACAGGCTGATGCCAAAACGCAAATTATAGGGCTATTTAACTTTTTTTTTATATTGATTTAATAAAGAAATATTTAAAGACGTATAAAGTAAGTAAGAAAATGAATCAAATGAGATCTCTTGAAAATATATTAACATAGTACAAAATCATATTCACTTGTTCATGTTTAGCCCTGCCAAGTAACACAGGCTGATGCTAAAACGCAGATTATAGAAGGATAATATTTTGATATAGTTGATAACCCAATCGCGGTTGTTTGGCGGCAACCCAGCACTGAGGGCCAGGCTCGCTTGCAACAATATTGATTCAGTTATAAGCTCTTCGGAACTTGTTAATCATGTAACTAGATACGTTAATGAAGATACAAGCAATATGTATTGTGTTGTGGAGATTGATAGTGATTGAGTTAGCTCTGACACAATACAAGGTACATATGTTCGTAAATTCATACCGTTTTACCAAGTGGTTAGACAGGAAAACAACGCCATGATCTACGATCTTTACAAATTCTGTTTGCTCCGGCATGTTCTTACATCTGAGGCCTAGAGCCACGAGGGAGCGGAGCGATGTAAACGTAACGTAAAAACTTCGATTACAAAATTAAAAATTCTTAAATTATGAAAATATTATAGATATGTGAAATATCTATAATATTTTCATAATTTAAGAATTTAACTAAAATGCTATAGGATTACTGTATGTTCGATGTAAAATCGATGTTTTTATTCCGCTAGAGGCTAGCAAGCCTCTGGCCAAACAAGTGGTGGAATGTGGGCGTACTAAAGGTGCACCTACGCCTCACCCAGTGGGGATTACAGACTTGATGTGATGTTACGTTATTTCAATTATTTTTCCTCTAACCCAAATTTTTGGCGTAATAGTATCCTTGTTAACTTTTTAAATTGCACAGAGGCTTATAAAAACGTGCTTTCTATTTTAGTCAGTTTTGCGAATAACGTTTCCATCCACGTTGACATGACATGAGCCTATTAAAAATAAATATACTTACCTTCTATCTTTTTACTCTGAGATTACCATGGGCAAGGTAGCGTGTGTTAATCAGAATAAATAATTGCTCTTTAGGGACAGTTATAAAATATTTGGCTCCACATAGTTTGGTAGCACGACATAAATTATAGCATTTTTTTTTTTCAGATGGGAAATCATCAAATGACTTCTGCCGCTCTGGGCGGAGCAGGATGGAGTGTCAGACTTTTACTGACTAAAACCCATCCATGTTCCTTCATCGCCCTTTGTGTTCCGGGGCCACGGTATCTCTTTCGAACAGTCCCGCAACCCCGGCAGGCATCGGTCCTTGCGGACCCCTTCCTTTTTGCTGACTCTCTTTGAGGCGCGCGTGGAACACGGACGCGCCGTCGACACGGCCTGTTGTCATGAGACGGACGGATGGCGAGCTAGCCCATAGCCCACCGTCCATAGGCCCGCGCCTACGGTGGCCGGGGTCCACGTGGTGGCCCCCGACGCCCGGGGCGTCTCCCGCGGCGGCTGGTACGCTGTGAGGTTCTCTCCCACTCACGTTCCACCACCTCCTTCTCTAGCATTACTGCTTCGCAGAAGGGGGTAACGGCGTCCTATTCCGTCTCGCTCCGGACCATGGCTTGCACCAGGGCCGGACGCGAGAGGTCGCCGCCGCCAATCGCCGCTTCGAGGACACGGCGGTGCTCCGCCCACGCGGGACACACCTCCACCGTGTGCTCCACCGTGTCCGCCGGTCGATCCTCGCAGTGGAAACACCCGGGCGTTTCCTTCCGCCCGATTCGGTGCCTCCCGAAACAACCGTGTCCGGTGAGGACCTGCGTCAGGCGGAAGGTGAGGACGCCATGGCGTTTCTCAAGCCACTCCTCAAAGAGGGGACTTACCGCCACTATTGTGGCGTGCCCTATAAATTATAGCCTTACATAAATGTTATCATACATACATATTTCTTGTCTACATACAACATAGGTAAACACACTCTTCACGAAGCCGTCAACCAAGCATTCTGTACATCAAAGTAAGTAACTACGCAAAAATTATATATCGCTGGAAAACAATTTTTTTTTTTTGGGTGATAAATTACGTTTTACGGTAGAACTCAATGTAACGCACTCAAATTTTTGTGCTAATGGACGGATTGAATAGTACGGGGGTCGTGGAAGTGCTTAAAGTAAAAGTCTTACATTAAAAACATGTATTTAAAAAAAAAAAATGTGAAAAAGTTGGAACTTTAACCCCATTATCTCCGTAACTAGAAGGTTCCCAGGTTATCGTTAAGAGTATTTTTACACCCTTGATACCAGCGTTTTTATACATATATCTGTGGGTGTACAGTACCTATTATACGAGTACCAACATTTTACCACTTAAGTCACCTACAAAAAATGCCGGAACAATGGACTCCACTCACTCTTTAGACACTGTAGGAAAACAAGATACCAACCCATTGAAAAAGAAAATAAAAACATGAAAATTACGAAAACCTGAATTATGTTTAAAAAGTTCAACACCCCGTCTGGGTTTTATCTCGTTAATTTTTTCGGTGAGGACGCAACTGACATCACAAGTTGTCTGCAAAAATATGGAAAAAAACAGTCATGAGCCTTTTGAAAAAACACCCTGTAGGTTTACTAAGTATGTTTTACTTCGGGTGGCCTGGCCTGTAGCTCTAAAATCAGGGTTTTATTTAGAACTTGAAAACTAGCCAAAATGTGTATGGAGTAGCAGGTCTTGGCATGGTAAAGGTATCAGCACTTACCACGCGGTCGAAATTAAAAACTAAAATACGCATGGTACGAGCGCTTTAAAAGGAAAGTTTTGACTTCCGATTTCAGATGTTACATTATGTGGGGATGTAAATTATCAACTAACATCCGTATCGTCGTAACAAGAGCAAACATTGATGAATTTGACCGTGAAGGCGTAAAATGTTTGGCAGTAAGACAATTTTTCTTATGAACTACTTAAAATCTCTATCAACTGACAAATTTCAAACTGTCAAATTTTTACCGATAAAGTTGAAAATCTTAAGAAATTGGACAGATTGTTGTAACTTGATGTGCTGGCTGGCGTCTGTACCACACATATTTTCATTTGTAAACGTAATTTGCATTTCTTCGACAGCTTACTATACATGTCATAGAATGAACTTGCTACGGAGCAATCTGTGATGTTACTCGTAAATAGGAAACGACGAACGAACGTCGGACTAAATGTAAAAACTAATACCAGGGAGTATGTGCAATTGTGAATATGGAAAAAAAAAAACACACTCACCCATTCACACATTGTAAATGTTTGTCATTTGCAGTTTGCCTCATCATTCTATTTTTTGCACGAATCTTTGAAGGTAATAAATAATCTTCTTTTGTACAAAAACATAATATAGCTAAAATATAGTAGGTAGGTAGGTAGGTAAGAATGGCGTATAACTTAGGTAAGAATGGCGTATAACTTAGGTAAGAATGGCGTATAACTTAGGTAAGAATGGCGTATAACTTAGGTAAGAATGGCGTATAACTTAGGTAAGAATGGCGTATAACTTAGGTAAGAATGGCGTATAACTTAGGTAAGAATGGCGTATAACTTAGGTAAGAATGGCGTATAACTTAGGTAAGAATGGCGTATAACTTAGGTAAGAATGGCGTATAACTTAGGTAAGAATGGCGTATAACTTAGGTAAGAATGGCGTATAACTTAGGTAAGAATGGCGTATAACTTAGGTAAGAATGGCGTATAACTTAGGTAAGAATGGCGTATAACTTAGGTAAGAATGGCGTATAACTTAGGTAAGAATGGCGTATAACTTAGGTAAGAATGGCGTATAACTTAGGTAAGAATGGCGTATAACTTAGGTAAGAATGGCGTATAACTTCTTGAGTATAAAATTCTTCGACATTCGTCGTATATCGTATAGTAACGTCTGAGGTCCCAAGGCATTTGATGTGAATTTTGTCTTGTAGTTAAGTTAACTCTGAAGAAAATTTTATGGATACTTTTTTGTGCTACCTACTCTAACACACATAATAAAGTATCTCCACAATAATAAACAATGACATAAATAAGTAGGCATTAGAAAGAATAGCCTTTTTGACATTATAGATCAAAATAAATCTTTAGACGTGTTTACGACTCATAACTGAACTCACACCTCTCTCTCTCACCTCCTCTCTGTCTCTTTTAACTGATCTCATATAATGTTTCGGATAGACCACCTTTGTGAGAAATTAATATGAAAGATACCAACTAAATCAGGTCCTATTATAGTTCTTTAATGGTCATACGTCTGGCTGAAACATGTGTGGTTATTTTGGAACACAATAGGGTAGTATTTATAGAAATATGCCTTTTAGTTTCAGGCCAACTATTGGGCTAATGCTAGGCACGTTATGAAAAAAGTTGGAAGCTACACTTATGATGTTTATTGGTATTCGTTTGTCACTTTATCGTTTCGTTTCAATATCATCATCGCGTTAGCTTGGAATCACCTACTGGGTTATACCTAGTAAGCCTGTTTTTTTTTTTTTTGCCATAACCTTTTATATTCCGGATTTTTTTAAGAATTTAATGAATGTCTATAAATTCTAAAGTAAGACGTGTGCCATATTTGTTTTGAGATCTAAATTAAACAAAACCTGCCAAATGAATGCGTCTGACATTCACTTTATTTGACATTTCGACCGGCTGGTAGACAGAATATATCTTCTGTGCTTGTATTTATGCTAGGTTTAATCACTAGAAATTGCTCGAATTTTAATCATACTTGTTCTTGAACCGTCACTTTAGTAAGATATTCGAGTAAAAAAGTATTATTCAAGAAGATTAAGCGGGCCGTTGGAAATGATAAAATCGATCGGAGTCGCCGGGCGCCTGCAAGACTAATGGCGGTTCTGAGAATGTTCGCCTTTCGCTACTTTTGCTATCGATGCCCGCTTGTGGGGTTCCCATTGATACTTTGTTTTGAAAAAGATCAGTCAACACGTCATGATCTTTATTTCTGACTATCCAAAATCGTTTATTGTTTGGTTTTTCATCAATTTTAATTCTTTATTATTTTAATTTTATTTTAATGCCATATAAATTTTAGTATAAAAATTGCCTACGACCTATTCTCAGACCTACCAAAATATACACAAAATAAAATTCATAAAATCGGTCAAGCCGTTTCGGAAGAGTTCGATAACAGACACTGTGACACGAGATTTTGATATATTTGAAGATACTGGCGATGATAGCCGAAATACAGGCTTATGCCTAGTTTGTACAGAAGTTTAATTCTTTTGAACAGTGAAAAATAAAGCCAATAAATTCAATATAATATTTGTATTATATTGAATCATCATTACCAATTTTATCAAAATGTTGGCACTGAAAATTATTCGAGAAAATAGCTAATGTTGTTTTATGTTGCATTTGATGTTACAAAGAGTAAATATACAAAGTTTTATTATTTTACTGTTTCTTGTACCTTCTGCAGTTATTGGTCGAGTATGCTGTATAAACTTGTCCTTAAAAGAAGCAAATACGATCACAATATTGTCTTTAAGAAAGCACCTGAGCATTGTAAGAGCGTCCAAATGTATGGAAAAGTTCAATGAGAATGAATATAGAATTTTACATAATCCGACATTGAACCAAAAGGGTTGGATTTCCAATATCAGGGTACAATACATGCTTTATTTATTATGCGGGAACATTTTTATGACGGCGTTGAATATGAATTAAGTTCCCGTAATGTGGAACATGACGTGTTCTGACTTCTGATGAAGAACAATCGATGATGATGTCACTGCGTGTAGGTATGTTTTAATAATAATATTACTCTACGTTGACAACGTGGTGGGGCTTGCGTGCTCCGATGAGCCCTAGGTCTATGCCGGTAGGGTTTACTTTGCCGAGATAGGTCTAGGGTGAGGGGCCAGACCAAGTGAGATACAATCCAAGCCAAGGTCGCACATGCCGAGGGCTGCATGGCTAGGGGAGAGGTTAGTCGCTAGTGTGCCAACTCTGGATAATAGGGGACCTCCAGTTTTATTTTCCCTTACCATAGTGAACGCAGGGCTCTGCTGTGGTCGACTTTGTTAGTCCCTAGCTACTCGTGGGAACAATATGTTAACAAGGTCGAAAACAAAAAGTATTCAGGCAAATATGCCTGCTGCAGATGATGAAACATCGCCGGTTTCTTCATCGTCATCACCAATGTCCATCTTTTCATCAATTGCATCATCACCACCTTCATACTTATCACGTTCATCAAGATCATCATCAGTATTATCAGCAATGACAGTAGAAGTTGTGTCGGAGGCTAATTTAGCCAAAAATCCTTCACCCACTGCTGTTTCAACTACTACGCGAAAAAAATGGAGTAAAGAAATGAATGAATTCATTTGGCGTAACTACCTTATCATCACAAATTTAGAATCTGACACGAAAGCATATCTAACATCATTACATCATCAATTCATAGAAAAATTCCCAAATATGAAAGTCTCCAAGCAAAGAATTGGAGATCAAAGAAGAGCAATAGTTTCCAAGAAGTTACTACCTTCCACCACACTCGCTACAATTAGGCTTGAAGTAAGCAACCATTTAAGAACTCACAACAATGACTTAGAATTACAGTTTCCACAGGAGTTTCCTTCATCTCAAACAGAATCACAACCGCACTCTCAATTAGAACCTAAACGTAGGATGAAATGGTCCAACGAACTTAATGAAACACTCATGAAATGTTATTTTAGGGTAACAAAAATGGAGACGGATATGACAGTTTGGCGAAAAAATTTGAAACAAAAATTCATAGAATGTTGCCCCCATTTATCACACTTATCAGAACAACGCATTTCGGACCAAAAAAGAGTAATAGTTAATAATAGCATGATTCCAGAAGCAAGGCTACAGATATTAAAATCATTTGTAGAAAATGAATTAAGTGAAACAGAGTCTTTCCAAAGGCAACTTGATAATAGAATGTCAAATACAGACGCAGGAAATTTACATTTACACACAAATACAGAAACACTAAATATAGATATATAAAATATAGGGCCATCAGAAACAGATAATATAGGAGTAGGAATGGATGATGGTAACACTAATAACTTAAGACCAGAACACCCTATACATCTTAATACACAACACACAAGCCCAATTAGAAATCCTGAAATAGATGACATATTCTCACAAACACTACAGTACTACAAAGACACCCACCCTACAGAAAGGAGTTACATACCGAAGCAAAAGTCATCAAAAAAGTTAGCAAATATAGTTAGTTACATAAACAAAGTAATTTTGCCGGAACAAGTTACCAGTGACACAAATTTTAATCATCTCCAGACAGTAATATACTGTGCTGTGTGGACAGCTGCAAAGGCCAACGGTAGTAAAATTACTCTCGCGCCTCCTGTAGATAGTAGTAGTAGACCCCAACAAGCCCACAAACCTAAATGGCAAAAAAGACTAGAAAACAAAATAGAATCTAGGGCCAAAATTGGAAGATTAACTCAGTATATACAAGGCATTAGAAGCAGAAAACTAATCAAAGCAGTTGAGATAATATTAAAAGACTACAGAATACATACATTACACGAGCAACCTAACACACAACTAGAACATTTCCTAGATACTCTAAAACAGAAATTAACAGTAGTAAAAAGTAGACTAAATCGATACACTAAATGCACTCTTCGTAAAACACAAAATAATCAGTTTAGGAATAACGAAAAACAATTTTATCGATCCCTAAGGAAATCAACAACAAATGAAACAACATCTAATAACAACACACATACAGCATTTCCAACTACAGAAGAGTTACAACAATTTTGGGCTGGGATTTGGGAAAACCCTGTCTGCCATAACACTGAAGCAGAATGTATTAAAGCAGAGCAGGTCATTCATACTAACACAGAAGCGATGATCTTTGATCAAGTTGAAGTAGCAACTTTTCATGACGTCCTAATTAAAATAAATAATTGGAAAGCGCCTGGTTCAGATTATATACACAACTACTGGTACAAAAAATTTACACACACACACCCTCACATATTTAACCATATTAACAATTTCATAAAAGACCCCGCAACGATCCCTACATATATCACAGAGGGTAAGACCTATATGCTACCAAAAGACCATAGCGACTCAGCGAACCCAGCAAAATATAGGCCAATTACTTGCCTGCAAACAATATATAAAATTATGACATCATGCATTAGCCACATAATTTATAAACATCTTGAAACACATAAAATATTAACAGAAGAACAGAAAGGGTGTAAGAAGTTAAGCCAAGGATGTAAAGAACAGTTGACAATAGACGCAGTAATACATAGACATGTTCAACGTACTAAAAACGATTTACACACTATGTATATAGACTATAGGAAAGCATACGATTCAGTACCCCACTCGTGGTTACTGGAAGTTTTAAAAATATATAAAATACACCCACAACTTATCAATTGTTTGTACTATTGTAGAACAATGGAAGACACGGTTACAACTGAACACATCAACAGGAACAGTTGAAACGGAACTCATTAAGATCCAGCGAGGAATATTCCAAGGAGACTCACTCAGCCCACTATGGTTCTGTCTAGCATTAAACCCTCTTTCAAACAAACTTAATGCATTAGTACCCGGTTACCAACTCCAATTTAGTGATACAATGACTGACATACTGACTGACCAACAATATTGTAAAGTAAACCATCTCCTTTATATGGATGACATCAAATTGTACGCGTCGTCCCCTGAAGACTTATATGAGCTAGCGGATGTAACTGAACAATTCTCAAAAGATATAGCTATGGAGTTTGGGATTGATAAATGTAAAATTAATTCAATAAGCGCAGGTAAAACATATACACATTCATACCAAATGCAGACAGGCGCGACAATAGATTCATTAGACGAAACCGGGACGTACAAATATCTAGGGTATATACAAGCTAAACAGATTCAGCACAAGGAAATCAAAACCACACTTACTAAGCAATTTAAGCATAGGTTAAAAACAATATTTAACACTCAGATAAACGCTAAAAACACCATTAAAGCTATTAACACCTATGCCATCCCCATACTCACCTACTCCTTTGGCATCATAAAATGGAACAAGACCGACCTCAAAAAATTGCAAAGGATTATAAACACCACTCTCACTAAACACAGGAGACACCATCCTAGGTCATGTGTACAGAGACTCACACTACCAAGAAACGACGGCGGAAGGGGAATTATAGATATCACTAACCTACATAACAAACAAATAACAACATTGAGAAAATACTTTGACAGTAAAAGCTCCACTTCAACCCTACATAAAGCAATAGCGTATAATGACAAGAAACTTACCCCTTTGAACATGTATGACAGGACAACACAAAGTAATGAACAACAGACTGACCGACAGACAAAAATCGCTGAATGGACTCAAAAGTCACTGCATGGGAGACACCGACACGACCTTAATCTACCTAACGTCGACAAGTTAGCGTCGAACGAATGGTTAAAGCGTGGAGAACTGTTCCCTGAGACCGAAGGGTTTATGATGGCGATTCAGGACCAGGTCATAGAAACCCGAAATTACCAGAAACACATAATGAGAGTTCCTCAAACAGTAGACGATGCAATAGTTCTTCGGAAACCATCCAGCACATCACAGGTGCGTGTAAAGCAATAGTCCAGACTGATTATAAGCACAGGCATGATCAAATAGCGAACATAATTCATCAAAAATTAGCAATCAAATACAAATACAATACAAATACAAAATAGTTTATTGTGTTATTAGATATTACATTACATGTTAATGTGTTTGGAGCCCCCATTTAGGCAAACAATGCCTGTATTAGAAGGCTCCGCTCTTTCAACATCATTGTCGTACACTTATACTAACACGAGTTGAATATTAGTATACTGTGACCTTAAGGGTAAATATGCAATGTAAGTACATTTTTCTGTATTTATATTTAGCTTATACATACTAATCTTAAGATATTTAGAAATTATATAAGTAAAAGTTGCAGTTTAAATTATTAACAGTAACAGTAAAGACAAAAAACTTGTAACACTTATTCCCAGTCAGTGCAAGTGATGTAAAGTGTGGTGTGGTAAGTAGTGCGGTGTTATGTGTGGTATGTGGTGAGGCGCGCGATGTGGTGCGTGAAATGTTGTGAGGTGTGTGGTATGTTTTGTGTTGTGTTGTGGTGTGGTGTGGTGTGGTGTGGTGTGGTGTAGTGTGGTGTGGTGTGGTGTGGTGTTGTGTTGTGTGGTGTGTATGCTGTGTGGTGTGGTGTTGTGTTGTGTTGTGTGGTGTGTATGCTGGATGGTGTGGTATGTAGTTTTAAATAGTGAGTGATATATGTGGTATATTTCGGCTACCTAACATGTTCCAGGAGTGCCTCGGTTTCCTCATAGGTAAGTGGTTTTATCCAGTCTATTAAACTTTTTTTGCAGTCATGGTAACTTTTATTGTAGACATAAACGTGTTTGTTAATTTTGTTATACAGCTGAGTAGAGCGTTTATTAAATTGTTTGCATGCAAATCTAGTTTTACTTTGGGGAACTTGGAGAACTAAATCTTTTCTTCTTTTAGATTTTTCTTTATCATTATATGGTAGGGTTTTATGTTTTTTTAGTATGGTTTGGGTTATGTACAGTTTTCTTACGGAAAGTAAATTACTTATTTGGTATAAGCTTGTGGTGGAGAATCTTTTATTTTTAAAATACATTATTTTTATTAATGCACGCTGCGCTCGTTCTATGTTTATAAATTTTGTTTTTGCTGTACCGCCCCAAATTGGTATACAATATAATAGTACAGACTGGGCCAGTGCCACATATATTTCATTTAAGAGATTTCTGGGACGGATCTTTGAGCTCTCTATTTTAGTAGGAACAATATGCCTGAGGGTTTTAAAGATCCAACTGAGTTTCCTTATCCTCCCAGAAATCTGCTCAAGTTGAGGGTACCAAGACAGTGATTGATCCACCACAACTCCAAGATATTTAGTTTTAGACACCTTTTCAATGCATGGGCAGTTACAGTTTACAGTAGACGTGTCTCCACATATGTGCACCTTTAAATCTAACTCGTCAATAGGCTGTTTTCGGTTACTGATACTAAAGCATATGTAGTTAGTTTTATTAGTGTTTAGGGAAAGTAAGTTACTTTTTAGCCATTCAGCTACCCGAGCCATTCCTGCCTCTGCTCTTAGTTTAACTTCGTGCCAGGATGAACCAGAGAACACAATAGATGTATCATCTGCGTACGAGAATACTCTTGCATTTTCTATTTCCATACTACAGAGATCGTTAATGTACAGGAGAAAGAGGGTAGGCCCTAAAACACTACCCTGTGGGACGCCGTATGACACATCCACCTCGTCACTGGAGTACTGCCCTATTTTTACTCTTTGTTTCCTGTTGGAGAGGTAGTTTTTGAGTAAACTGAGTGCCTTCCCTCTTATTCCGGCTTTTTCCAGCTTGTTCACAAGGATTGGGACAGAGACGGTGTCGAATGCTTTTTTCAGGTCTAAGAAAACAGACAGGCATCTGTTTCCTTTGTCAAGGTGCTCAGCTACAAGAGAACTTAGCGCAGTTACTGCATCTTCAGTACATACACCTTGCCTAAATCCAAACTGTGATTTAGATAAAATATTGAATTTTTCGAAATAATTAGTTAATCTAATATTTATAATTTTTTCAATTACTTTCGATATCGACGGTAAAACGGATATAGGCCTGTAGTTGCTGACATCGTCACTGTCCCCACCCTTGTAAACTGGGGTTATAACGGACTGTTTTAGTGGAGCAGGGAAGACACCCTTTTGAAAACAGAGATTAGTCAGGTGAGTTATAATGGGGACAGCTACCTTTCTTATGTATTTTAAGAATTTAGTTGATACATTATCCCAGCCAGGGGCGCTGTCAGATTTCAGATTCATCAGAATACCATCTACTTCAGAATCATCCGTATCTAATAGTACGAAAGTATTAAGTTGTGATCCTAATGCATTCGTTTGGTTATTAGGGATATTATTTATTTCAGGATTAATTTTTTGCGCAAGTTGTTTTCCAATATTAGCAAAATAAGCATTAACATAGTTTATTGACTCTATGGGGGTTGTTTTTATGTTTAATAATTCTACGTTTTGACTTTTTAATCTGTTTGAGTATGTGATGGTTTTTATATTTTTCCAGAGTAATTTGTTGTTGGATACTGATTGTGCAAGTAAATTTCTTTCATATTTTCTTTTCAATTTTTTTATTAGATTGTTGCAGTGGTTCCTGTACCTAGTATAAGTTATTTTTAGAATATCGTTATGAGGGTCATTGCGATTTTGTTTTTGCAATTTATTTCGGTTTTTGATACAGCGAAGGATGCCCGAGGTAATCCACGGCTTTATAATACGTTTATTGCTTGGGATATTTCTTATATTAGTGTTTTCACTTACAACGTTTGTTAACATATTAATTAAACTATTGATTAATAAATTTGGATCATTACAAAATAACAAGTCTGATATATTCCTTTCCTGTAAATCTTTTAAAGCTTGTTCATAATTTAGTGTAGTGGAAATTCTATTTACTATTTGAATATTTTTTAATTTCGCTACAGAGATAAATGTTGCATAGTGATCAGTCACCGAGGTGTGCAGGATAGCTATAGATGCCGAGAACTTTTTGTTTATTTTAAGCATGAAATGGTCAAGACAGCTTTGTTCCCTCGTGGGCAAAGTGTGCCCAGGAAGTATACCGAAAAACGATAACATATTTAGGTAGTTAACTCTACTCTTGTGCTCCTGGGATGACTCCGTCTCTTTATGTTTGAGGTTAATATTTATGTCACCAGCTATTATAATGTTTTTGCGAGATGTTAATGTGCTTAACTGTGTGCTGAGGGAGTCAATGAAGTTGTCGGTATTTGAGTTGGAGGGAGATCGGTAGACACAATAAACAATATTACCCAATATGTCTAATCGTAGACAGGATGCTTGAACCAACTGAATTTCCTCAACTTTAGGGTTTAAAGAGCCCTTAACATATACAACTACGCCGTCATTCTGGTTCAACTGACGAGTCGTCATATACGAGTGATAGTTGTATAATTGCGGAATTGCTTTATTAGCATGCAATCTACATTCCGTTAGGATTATAATGTCGGGTTCAAATTTAAGGGTAGATATAGTGATCAGAAAATTGTCAAAATTACAGTAAATACTCCGTATGTTTTGAGATATTATGGTGAGGTCGCTTTTATTTACAGATATATGTTTGTGGAGTTCTGTAGAATCGCATTCCACTGTACGGGCAACCTCAATGCTATCTATTTCAGAAACAGTATGTAGTGTATTATCCATTTATAATTACTGTCAATTGAATAACCGTCAAGTTTAGGTAAGTATTTATTTCAATAAGTTTAGACAATAAGTAGCCATGTACTGAGATTTTAGTTTGTGTTGTTTTGGTGGATTGTAAATCGTGTCCGTAGATGGATATAACTGTGTTTTGTATGTTGTAACTTAGTGTAGATATTTCGTATGTATGTAAGATAGATATGTATATGTGTGTATGTTTAGTGGAGTTTCGTTTTTTATCAAAATAGTTTAACATGACGGCTGGGTAGCCATAATAGCCAATTGAGTAAATCTTTAACCAGTATTCGGTGGGAAATAATTTTATATGACATAGTAATACAAACATTTTCAATGCTAAAAGGAGACAATTTGTAAGGTTAAGGGAAAATAGTCATTTGGCTAGCAATAGTTTATGTACCTGTTCTTCACTTCTTATAATTATAGTTGGCGAATTTTCATCCTTTTTAATGTAAACCTTGCCGTAGGCAGTCCAGCAAAATTTGTAGATTCCAGCTTTACTTAGATCACGTGCCAGGAAGTGAAGGCGGGAGCCTTTAGCCGTTAAATGTTCCGATATGAAGACCGGAGTGTCTTCTTGACTTTTAAATCCCATGTGTTTACAACTTAATTTATTTTGATGTTTTATGTTAAACGCCTTGGCCATTTTCAAAGTCTCAGTCTTGAGGATTGTGGAACCAATTTCAACGACAATAGGTGTGTTTTGCTTTTCCGCTGTTTTTCCGCGTACTCGATATATGTCCTTAATGTCGTATTTTTTTATGCTACAGTGTATGTTTTCAAAAAGGCACATAGCCATTTCTAGAAGATTTTCTTTGGTCTCCCCATTTTTTCTGGGTACATTTTTAATCATAAGATTACTTTTCCGACTTTCAGTTAGCATGTCCTCAATTTTATTTTCTAAAATGGAGATATATTTCTTGTCTTCTTTAGACTGCATTTCGAGTCGGGTAATCTTCTCTTGAAGGTCCGAGTTTTGTGCTGTTAAGAACGAAATCGACTTTTCTATGTGTGTGTTTGACTGTTGAATCTCCTGTAGTTTTATGTTTATTTTTTGTGTCTCTTTCCCTTGTTTTTCGTTAAAGGTCGAGAGCATTATTTTCATCTCTTCCTTAAATTCATCTAGCTGTTTGATCAGTGAATCATCCCTATCATCCCAGCTTCTTTTGACGCGTTGGAACACATAGTTAGGTGGAGTTTTATGTGTGCCCGCTGTGTTAATTTCCGTGTCTGACACAGATTTATTCAGGAAGTTAGGATCCGAAGTGTTCATCATTTCTTCGTATAAAATCAAAGTAAGTTGACTCACCGTGAAGGTACGTTACGACACTGCAGAGTCGCGGTGAAGTTTCGTGGTGGGCAGACGCGGTGAAGTCTTGTGATAAGCAGGCGAAGCGGCGACACGGAGCGCGGCGCCAGAGCAGGACAGGAATTGTGGCACAAAGCTGCGTACGATAGAGTGCTAGCAATAGCCAAGTATTGCTGTGTGCGTGACTAGTCCGCGCGACCGGCCTCAGCGAAGCCAAAAAGGGATAGCAATTATTTTGACTGCTCTCTTTCTCGCGGGTCGAGGCTCGGGGGGCTTCTGACGCGGCGACACCTCGCAGTGTTTTTTAATTATCTAGTCTAACGTACTTGTAAGTAGAACTATTATCGCAGTTAAAGTTATAAGAGATTTCTTAAGAAATTGGACAACACGTCTGTACTGGGCAACGGTTTGGACGAAAGAGGTAAATATAACTTCATCTCCACACCACCAGTACCTTATTATAAATACCAGCCTGAAACTGTTCTTGAAAACGCCACTCACAAATTGTACTTCGATCGAGGAATCTTCACAGATAAAACCATTCACTACAATAGACCAGACATAACATTATTAGACAAACGTAACAAAACCGCTCAAATTATAGACATCGCCGTACCAAACACCCACAATCTACAAAATACAATAGCCGAAAAACTTTCAAAATATATAGATCTTAAAATAGAAATCAGCCGAATGTGGTGTCTTAGCAATGTCACCATAGTCCCTATTGTGGTATCAACAACAGGAGTTATTCCTAAACAACTCCATCAGTCTTTAAGAACTCTTGACTTACCACCTTATACATACCAAAGTCTTCAGAAAGCCGCAATCCTGAATACATGCAGGATTGTCAGTTTTTTTTTACAAAATGAAAATGAATCTGTAGTCACCACCACAAACACAACCTCACACACACACACAGTCTAACACACATAGATATTCATCATCACAAAATTCCATCATATTATCATCATCTCATCATAACACCACTTTCCCGGGGTAGTACTTGGCTTCGGCCCGTACTATTCTATAAATCCGGCAACAAAGCCGAGATACGTAAAAGTATAAAAACAAATAATAATAATAATGGGGCTTGATTCAGAAAGAAGTACTTCTGGACACGGCACGTATTGTTAGGAGGTTCCTCTCTCAAGAGCCCTGACCACCGGCAGCTCGGACCCTGTTCCCAGCGCTGGTAGGCTACTATTTTTTATATTTTTAAATGTTTTTTTATAGTGTTTTCTATAGAAATATTTAAAAATGTGAAAAATATGGAATGTAATGGATAAAGGAAATAATAATAATAATCATTTTATTATCAGGCAACTGCCTTAGTTGCCTGATAATAAAATTTTATATAGGTAAAATACACAAAATAACAATTAACAACGATAATATACTAATACATATTTTAAAATCATACGAGACTAAAACTATACACGCAACGTTGTCGGCGTCGGAGTTAAATTCACGGATGGATAATGCAACTGGTCTTGTTGTCTAAGCATGTTTACACAAGAGATAAATTAGCACAAAGAAAGTTTTTTTTTAATTCATTTCTAAAAGATATTAACGTTTTTTACAGAATCATTTTTGCGGAAGGGAATACACACACACATTGCTTCTGCTGATGTATTAAAATAACTTACCTAATATTTTTGCTTAGAAATCATAGCTATAGTTTTGTTAGACGCGGCGCGGCGGCCATGAAAGGGAAGATCAATCGCCTGTTTTGATAACGTTTTGGTGACACAAAATCCTCACTTTATTGGCCGGAGATGAACGGTGAGATGGGAATACGATCGCTCTTTACCTACATTGAACCATAGGACTACAGCATAGTTTAGTAGCGTCGCTTTAGAACAGTTTGACCTCGATGTCTGTCCCTTCTTAGAACATAAGCTACGGTTTTGTGAAGTATTGTTGTAATGTATCAGAATACCATCAGTAAGGTATTAACTATACAATTTAATACAATTCTCATCTATCATCATCATCTGCCAAATATTTCCCAACTATGTTGGGATCGGCCTCCAGTCTAACCAGATGCAGCTGAATACTAGTATTTTACATGGAGCGACTGCCTATTATTTATTGTTACTCTGGGTAATACCTACGGTATTCCGTCACATGAGGTAATCGGTACAGAGTATAAGTTTCATGCTCCACTACAAGCACACGGGGCATGTGTGCGTGACCACTGGCCGCTTGTCGCGTACGCGACGAGAAAACCGGAAAAAACCGGTTTACCCTGTCACAGCCAGTTGACAATCTCAGGGTCGTCAGGGCAACACAAGTTGCTTATTTTGTGACAAGTTTGAATATTTTAATGTTAAAACGTGGTATATAATAATAATGGTTGTTTATTGTACTGTGTGTATGAATAATACTAGAAAAAAAAAAACATACTTTAACTATCCCAAGGAGTCCATTAGGTAAGTAAATATTTGATTATTACTTTTTCAAGTAAGGATCTTTATTTTATTGTGTGATCCTTTTTTTTAATAAGAAGTAGTGGTAGTGGTAGGTAGTGGGTAGTTTTTTTTATTATTATTATTATTACAAGCTTAGACTAAACATTTGTACGTATGTGGGTGGGTTGGTATGTAGTAGGTACTAAGTATGTGTGTTACGTTCAATTGAAAGTAAGATTTGAATCTAATCCGATGTCTGATTGAGCTAAAGGAAACGAAATTTTTGTATGGGACTTCGGCCATAACCTGTACCTTTTAGGAAAGCTGGGAAACTAACCCCTGAATAGAATAAAGTAATATTTTATCCTCATTTTACTTCATAAATGTTTTGTTTAATTTGTCTTCACCTATTGTGACAACCCTACCAAAAGAGGTAACAATTTACACGTTCATATGAAGCTTATACTCTGTTCCGTTTACCTAATCATGTGATCCCGTGGTAAGACTGGTTGTCAGACTACTGGCTACCTATATCTATTCTTATCACTTTCAAAAAAAGAATATTAGCTAAACAGAAGTTGTACAACTGATGTGCAATAAGTTACGGAAGGCACACACAATGGGCTTTGTCTATAATTCTTCAGAAGTAAAAAGGTGGCACTCAGTAGCAGTGCTGTGGTGCGATTTATAGTACACAGTTACTCCGCTCACAATACGCGTCGCTCCAAAGTTTGTTAACACAGTCGATTTGCGACTACAGGGGAATATTCGCAGGGAGTTTACTGTTACTAAGCTTTAGTGTGAGAAAGCGGTGATATTGTTGTGAATTCAGATACACGTAGGTACTAAAGCGTTTACTGTCGGACGACTAGTTTTTAAACTTATTACTCTAGGCATTTATTTTATTTTACTTTATTTAATAAATAAAATAAGGTAGGGGTTGAAAGTGTGAGCGCAGTAGTATAGTCGGCAACGAGCCATTTATTTTAATCTTAATAATTTAGGAAACTATTACCTAAATAAAATCGGAACAGAACTATTTAACCTTTTTACCGCCATAGTCGTGACAAGCAAGCGCGTGCCCTATATGCCATATGACACAAATTTGTGACAAAATGGTCGGTGAAATTGTGGCTTGGCGTGGAGCGACACGCGCGTGCGTTTATGCTATGGTGGTCAAAAGTTTAAAGAATGTTGACTGCTTGTGGAATGAGTTAGATAGCAAAAAAGCAGTTATTTGAAAAATCTAAGACATCTTTGTGCCATTAGAACTATTAAATTGAACAGAAAGTTCTAATGTTCAGGCTTTTAGTCAATGGTCATAAAATTGAAATCCCTATTGCCTAGTGAAGATTTATCAGTACCCTTCCAAGAGGGTTTTCAATTTAAAATGGCCGTCTGATAAATAAATCTTGTTTCAAACACTAATCATTGGGGCCCAACTCTTGGGTACTTAACTGGATTTTTCCACAGCCATGATTTATTATAAAAAGCGCAACCATTTTTGAATTTCCGGTTTGAGAGATAAGTTATTATCGCTATAGCAACACTGACGTGGTCACACTTGGTCCCTTTACCGGCTTCAACATATCCAATCATGTTGAAAGATTATGCAGGGGTTCTGGTGTATGCAGAGGCCACGCCAATTTTTTTTACAGATTTATTTTTTATGAATACCATAAATGTGAAAGCTTTTTTTAGTTTCATGATACATTTATGGTTTCGAAAAACATTCGATAGATAAGCCTATCTGTCAGGTCCATCCATCGTATGGAACGTGAGCAAGGGATTTATTATGACCAGAATACAATTCAAAAATATTTAGGGGGAATCTGGGACCGCGGTCCCGGTCCCAAAAGCCCCATGACCCAATGTAAGGTAATTCCTTCTATCCCATCCTTCTTAGGTGCTGTAAGGTTTCCTTGTTGTGTTTCCCTTTTGTTATTTGTTTTGAAAAAAACATTGTATGAATTCCAGAAAAAATTGTGTTACACAAACTTATAAAATTCATGTGGTTGACAGATTTATTGCTCACTTTCGATTCGTGGAGGCAGAACTACTCGTACTGAACGTTGAATTTTTTAGTACCGCACGCTATTATTGGCGACTTATTTATTACGTTTTTGTTTGTATGATAAAAAAATCAAGACTTACAACAATTGCGTTTATAAAATAACAGACTTATGCCGTTCATATTTAAGGTGCAATGGTTAAAAAAAGATTCGAAATGTGAAATGTGAATTATTCAGGAGTTTCCAAAAGATCGACTGGTCACTTTCCGTTCATATCTCGTTTTCTTTTCTGGCAAACAATTACATACAAATTCCGTTCTAGTTTCTTATTAGTCTACTGGTGAGAGCCTAGAGTATAAAACAGGTCCTTATCCCCACATACGAACCTTATACTCCTCCAGATAACCAGTAATTGCATACTAAGCAAAATGTTCGTGCAAAGGTATAAGGGCGATACGCCTACGTGATCGCTTCTCGACTAATAAATATGCCCATTAAAAACGATCGATCATCTAATAGCACATGTAACGAACTGCCGACACGTTCTGCTATATCCAATTATCAATATAATTAATACACAAGTTTATTTTCGCGTTTCTTGCCTATTAACTTGCTAGTTGTTTTCTTAAGGCTGGGGTATCTGCTAAATTAGCAACTCTATTTGTGGTGGTTCCAACTTCGTTTGAAATACCTACTGTTATAATTAAGTGCTAATCAGCTTGCACTACAAAGTGGTTGTTACGTCAGTCACTGCCGAATAGTGCGAAATGAGTGGTTTTTATTTAATGGAAGCCTAATATATCATTAGATAAAATTCAAATTCATTTTATTTGCTTGCAACAGAATACTTACAGGATTAACAGCGGGTCCCAAACTAGGCACAACCTGTACCTTGGTGACCCAGACAAAACACAAGTTAAAACAAATTAGAATGTTCTGCTAAAAAAATAGCTTGGGGTAATTAGCATTCGATTGCAAATTAAAAAAAAAAACAATAATTAATAACATTGAAAGTAACTTATATTAATATGCAATATGTGAATACAATTTGCAAAATTTGTGAATTAGGGTAAGAACAAAGAATTTAAGAGTAATTAAAAACAGAAACTTTGTAACAATGTTCATACTGACAAGATTCAATTTAAATGTGTGTGTGCGTGCATGTGTGTATGTGCGTGTGTCTCTGTGTGTGTATCTGAGTAAGATTAGGAGTGCTAAATCAGTTAGTGTAGTATATTTAGCTATTTGTAAATGATTCGTTCTGTTTCGTCGTAGGAGAGTGTGAGGAGCTAATTCTTTATGATCTTTTTACACCGGGATATTTTGAGGTATAGGTAGGTATAGGTCTATTATATTGCAGTTCTTAATAGCTTCATTGTAAATGCGAGGATATAAATAGTTTGGAGAGCGTCTTGCTATAAGAGAGTTTGCCCGGGGGACAGGTATGCTAAATATACGTTTGGAGATTATCTCTGTGTAGTCTGGTCTGGATTTTAAGTTTTTGTGTGTTTGTAGTGCTGCATCTAGGATAAAAAACTGTCGGACACGGAGCACCGGGAAATTCTTATAGAGATGGTCAGTTGAATACAGTAGAGGTTTTTTGAGCATAACTTTGAGGACCGCTCTTTGTGCTCTCTCGGCTTCAATAAATGTGGCCTTACCTGCGCCACCCCAGACAGAGATACCATACTGGAGGACGGACTGGTACAGATCAAAGTAAACAGTACGCAGTACAGGAGTGGGTGTGCAGTCACGTAGTTTTTTCATGATGTGTTTCCTGACTCTGCCGAATAATGTGTGTATTTGTGGTTAAAAGGATAAGTTCTCATCTAAAGTAGTAGTAGTTTCATGGATTGCGTATGCTCAATCACAGTGCACGAACAGCCCGCAAAAAACAGAACAGATCAAAATGCCAATTGTACACTTTGTAAAGAAAAAAGTGACAAATATTTGTGTGAAAAAAAAAACTTAATGCCGTCTAGGAGTAGTTACGAAATTTCAAAGAAAAAATGCTTCACTTTGAATATTTTTTTCATATAGTAATTATAAAGTTAGAATTATTTCAATTTCACCAATTAAAGTTTAGAGTCTAATAAGCAACATATATTTTTTTTACACATTTATATTCACTCATCAAAGAGGAGAAAACCTCTCATTAGCAGATACCACCCCCCATTTTTTTTTGTTTTTTTTTCGGATGGGAAAATTATCAAATGACTTCTCCCGCTCTGGGCGGAGCAGGAGGGAGTGTCAGACTTTTACTGACTAAAATCCATCCATGTTTCTTCATCGCCCTTTGTGTTCTGGGGTCATGGTATCTCTTTCGAACAGTCCCGCAACCCCGGCAGGCATCGGTCCTTGCGGACCCCTTCCTTGAGGCCTTGACTCTCTTTGAGGCGCGCGTGGAACACGAACGCGCCGTCGACACGGCCTGTCGTCATGAGACGGACGGACGGCGAGCTAGCCCATAGCCCACCATCCACAGGCCCGCGCCTACGGTGGCCGGGGGCCACGTGGTGGCCCCCGACGCCCGGGGCGTCTCCCGCGGCGGCCGGGACGCTGTGAGGTTCTCTCCCTCTCACGTTCCACCACCTCCTTCTCTAGCATTACTGCTTCGCAGAAGGAGGTGACGGCGTCCCATTGCGTCTCGCTCCGGACCATGGCTTGCACCAGGGCCGGACGCGAGAGATCGCCGCCGTCAATCGCCGCTTCGAGGACACCGCGGTGCTCCGCCCACGTGGGGCACATCTCCACCGTGTGCTCCACCGTGTCCTCCGGTCGATCCTCGCAATGGAAACACCCGGGCGTTTCCTCTCGCCCGATTCGGTGCAGGATCCTCCCGAAACAACCGTGTCCGGTGAGGACCTGCGTCAGGCGGAACGTGAGGATGCCGTGGCGTCTCTCGAGCCACTCCTCAAAGAGGGGACTTACCGCCACTATTGTGGCGTGCCCTGCACGGGGTTGCGACAGTCGCTCTCTCCATGTCGCCATGAGATCACGCCGGAAGTCTGTCTGCTGCGCGACAATTTGCCGCGGCAGCGAAGTTTCCCCCCGGCGTACCGCCTCCGCGCGCCATTCGTGCAGAGGCGCGAGGACTATCGCCTCCAGATCCCATGGCGGCAATCCGGCAAGGAGGCACGCCGCCTCGCGGGCAATCGTGCGGTACCCACGGGCCAGCCTTACGGCTACCACCTTTTGGGGCGCGTTCAGGTAGTGGGCTGCACGCAGCCTCAAGGAACGCACCCACACCGGGGCCTCAGATACCACCCCCTAAAGAGGCCTTTCACAAAATTTGTGAGTTGTACTGCGGTACTGGTCTAGTGGCCACAAGCGCGAGTGCTGAGCAAGAGGTCCTTTTTTTTTTTTTTTTTTTTTTTTTTTTCGGATGGGACATCATCAAATGACTTCTCCCGCTCTGGGCGGAGCAGGAGGGAGTGTCAAACTTTTACTGACTAAAACCCATCCATGTTCCTTCATCGCCCTTTGTGTTCCGGGGTCACGGTATCTCTTTCGAACAGTCCCGCAACCCCGGCAGGCATCGGTCCTTGCGGACCCCTTCCTATTGCTGATTCTCTTTGAGGCGCGCGTGGACGGACGGATGGTGAGCTAGCCCATAGCCCACCGTCCACAGGCCCGCGCCTACGGTGGCCGGGGGCCAGAGCAAGAGGTCCTGGGATCGATGTTCAGGTTGGGCACAGTGTGATTGGGTTTTTCCTGAGTAGCCGCCATGAAGATTCATGCCCGGTTGATGGCATAATAGGCTCGCCCCCTATTGCATGGGACTTAAATATAACTGGCGAAATGTGGGTGTACAATTAGGTATACCTCTGCCCAACCCTTTCGAGGATAACAAGCACTTCAAATCTAACTATTGTAAACATCCACAAAACGGTAACAGCGACACAAGTTATACTGACTGACTTTTATAATTATTGAATTTCAGCTAAGGGTTCTTACAGACGAGCGGTACGTTGCCAACGGCAGATAAACTGCAGACGTCGCCACCTGTCGACGTCTGCCCTTGACGTGCCGTCGACGGGTGGCAACGCTTGCAGTTGTGGCTTGCTGCGTAAATGTGTGTCGACGGCTGTCGTCGACGCGCCGGCGGTAGCTGCCGACGCCACAACTGCAAGCGTCGACGGCAGCCCGAGAACCCTTTACTAAAACATTAATATTGTCAGCATTCCTTGAAATATGGCAAAGTTGACCTTAAACGGAGTTTCAAATATACGAAACAAGGTTGTCTGTGTACATAAAATTTTGCAATTTTGCTCGTTTTACAATGCTCAAGTTTATTATTAGACTACGCAATCATTTTTCGCATTTATAATTTACTAACGGTTGCCAACGGTTTCACTCGTATCCTAGGAAAACTTCTGCATGAACCTGAATATAAAAAGCTTCATCATCATCATCATTTCACTACACTTAAAGTACTTACGGGAAAATCACGGATATTATCCCGTAAGTAGGTACTTTAAGTGTAGTGAAAAACCGTGAAAGTCTAAAACAGTGCATCATTATTTCAGCTGAAAGACGTCCACTGCCAATGACGACCCGAATAGCGCAGCGGTAGTGAGGCTGCCTTACGTTCTTAGGGTCCCGGGTTCGAATCCCGGTCGGAGCAAATGTTTGTGTGATGAGCATGGGCATTTGTTTCCGAGTCATGGATGTTTATATGTATATTAAGTATGTATTTACAAACAAAAAGTATCTATGTAGTATATCAACTATCTGGTGTCCACGACACAAGCCTCGTGGCTTAGTGTAGCACTGGATGGTGCTGTGTGTAATGTCCAGCGATATTTATTTATTTATTATTTTATTTACTGCTGGACATAGGCCTCCCCCAAGTGTCGCCACAGTGACCAGTCCCGTGCAACTCGCATCCAACGGATTCCCGCAACCTACACCAGGTCATCGGTCCACCTATTGGGAGGCCTTCCAACACAACGTCTTCCGGTTCGCGGTTGCCACTCCAGAACTTTTCGGCCCCATCGGCCATCCGTTCTGCGAGCAATGTGCGCAGGGCACACTGCCACTTAAGTTTGGCAATTCTTCGGGCTACGTCGGTAACCTTGGTTCTCTTGTGGATGACTTTATTTCTGATTCGAACACGCAAGGAAACTCCGAGCATAGCCCTCTCCATTGCCTTTTGGGTGACTTTAAGAGTTCTGATGAGGCTCATTGTGAACGACCACGTTTCGGTCTCGAATGTTATCACTGGCAACACACACTAGACTTACGTCTTCAGACACTGCGGTAAGTTGGACGAAAAGATACCGCGCAGCTTCCCGAATGCTGCCCAGCCGAGTCGGATTCGACGATTGACCTCTTTTTCGAAGTTAGACCTACCTAACTGGACCGTTTGTCCCAGGTACACATAATCGTCTACAACTTCGAGTGTAGAGTCTCCGATCTTGATAGGAGTGGGTGTGACATGGGCATTCAATATGACCTTGGTTTTTTCCATTTTAAGACCCACTCTTCCGAAAGGGATTAATTTTTATGCAAAATCGTGAGTCGACGGAACGGGAATCGACATAGCGGGAATCTAAACTAATATTATAAAGCTGAAGAGTTTGTTTGTATTTTTGGTTGAACGCGCTAATCAAGCAACTCCTGGTTCGAATTAAAATAATTTATTATTTGATGAATTCGAAATTTTAGTATTGGCCTATTTATCGAGGAAGCCTATAGGCAATATAACATCACGCTACAACTAATAAGAGCGGAGAATCAATGAAAAATGTCTGTCTTATGTGACGCAGACGAAGTAGCGCGGGTCAGCTAGTAATTCAATAAAACTATAACCTTAGTAGGATAGAAGGATGAAACGTTACACTGGCTCACACAAAATATCATTATAGCAATGATGATTTAGTGAGATTAAACGCCAGCCCTCAAAGCTCTCATAACTTAGGTACCTCTTCTGAATCAGAATCAGAAATCTTTATCTGTTAAACATAGATATTTACATTAAGGTGTTAGTTTAACATATTTGAGCGCTATGTTTTGCCGCGAACGCATACAAATTTTAAATAAAATGTAATTAAAAAACTAATATATTTTAAATACTACATAAAACAAATAATAAAGACAAAACGACGCATAAACTAAAAAAACATTAAAAATTATCATTTGTTAACTTTCAACCGCTTAATATTTTATTTCAATGGACAAACCGCATTTATTTTCGAACTTCATTTTTCTAAGAGAAAAAGTATTTATGAAAAAAAGAATCACGAGTCTTCATTGTCTCAGCGCTGTATTGTGCCTGAAAAAAAAAGCAATGTCTACACCTATAGACTCATCACATTAGAAATTCGTTGACTTGAAATGAATGATAATGAAACATTAACTTTAGTACTTACATAGTAAAGGGCAATCCCAAGTAAAGATAGATATAATTATCTTATGAAAGGCTTCATAAACTTACCAGGTTAGGCTGGTACCTAGTCTAGAAAAAATGCTCATTGACTGAACTTTGGAATACAAAGAGCTGTTTATTTATTTACTGCAGTCTCTTTGGAGTACCTAACTTTTTTTTTACCTGTGGAAATACTCTAAGGATGTCCTCCGCGTGGGGCCGACGGAGGGGTCTGTCAGACTCCTACTGACTAAAATCGCAGGGTGTTCCTCCTCGTCACTTCTGGCGTGGGTACACAATTGCATTCTTCACAATCACCTCAGAAGTTGGAGTAGCTGACCTGGGTTAACTTAAAAAAACGGTCGGTTTTTTTATGGTTTTTATTCGTCAATGGTTACATATGATTGCATAATGAGCGTATTTGGAATCGATCAGACTTGGAGTATGTTTTATTTTATTTGTAACATGCAGTAGCGCTGGTTAATGAGAAATGAAAATTTCGTGAGGAAAGTTTTGAGTATGAATGTGGATGGTATATGAGTAGAGGAAGGCCAAAGAAACGATGGATGGACTGTGTGAAGGATGATATGGCACGAAAGGAGGTGTCTGATGAGAAGACGAGTAATAGAGAAGTAAGAAGAAGACATGCTGCGCCGGCACCAAATGAATGAGGGATTTTCTTTTTAGCTCTTTCCTAGTCACTGGATAGATGGCGCTGAACTTGGTCAGTTACTGCAAGGAACGGAACGTAAAAAAACTAAATAAATAAATAAATAATAAATAAATATCGCTGGACATTAACACACAGTGCCATCTAGTGCCACACTAAGCAACGAGGCTTGTGTCGTGGACACCAGACAGTTGATATACTACATAGATACTTTTTGTAAATACATACTTACTATACATATAAACATCCATGACTCGGAAACAAATGTCCATCACAATGGCAAGTTTTCATATAATTTGATTAACTGATTTTAACAAAGCGTGAGAAAACTAGGTTATATTCGGAAGCGGAAGCAAACGAAAGTGTTAGTCAATGAGCGTATGTAACGTGACGCAATGTTTTTTCCCAAACGTTTTGGCTTTGGCACCAGGTAACGTAGTCACACAACGCCATCTAGAGAGTTCTTGGAAACTATTTTTTTTTTAATCCCTCAAAAAGAAAAACTCTCATTAGGATAAGGGCAATAGAATGTTGAGACGAGTTAATTTGATCACAATGGGTCCTGTCCATAGATTGCTTGTGCGGCGGGTGCTCATAGTCTAATCATGCAATTAGCAAACCTTTAGAAGAAGTGTCTTGTTACACAGGTATTCGGCCAGATGATGACATACCTGTTGCTATAGTAAACAAGTTGATATTACATTTGGTATTCATAAATGGGTAGCTTTGTCGCATCACATAGTCGTACCGTGAAATAGGCAATGTGAGATATAGACCAAAAGCGACACAGTCGTATCGCGAAATAGCCAATGTGAGATATAGTCCAATAGCGACATAGTCGTATCGCGAAATGGGCAATGTAAGATATAGACCAAACGCTCATTTGAAATGATGTTTAGGCATAACGCGACTTAGGCACACTGCGTTATAGGTATACAGCGAGCAAAGGGTCATTATCAATGTTTAAAAATTGAAACAAAAGTTGTTGAATAATCAGTTTATAGCACAATTTTAAAATTGATTAAAAAGTTTCGGGTCTCAACGATATTTTGAAGACTAAGCTCATTTTATGTTCATCTCTTTTTTTTGTAGAACTCGCTACTTAGCGCAGGCTCTATAGGCTTACTATTAAAATTGAATTCTGTTAGCCAGACTAAAAGGAGAGCAAAAAGAAAATACTTTGTAATTTATACATAGAGAGACCGTAACACAAATAGTTGTACCTATATGAGTATGTAATTAAAATATCTTATACTAAAGCAGGTGCTGGTAACTGTAATACATACATTACATATGCCTATGTACATAAACATGTGTTATTAAGTAGTCTCGTTTACCTTATTCAGTGGCAAAGCCAAACACACTCTTTTGACAAATAAAATTGACATTACCACTCGCTATGAATAAAGTACCCTCTTTGCCCAGTTTAAATGATGACATGTGTTTTAGGAATAAACTGGCACAGAGGTATGAGTAGCAAAGACGATGATCAGTTTTTTCGGGATCTGGCTGGTCAACCTATGAGGCTGTCGTCTGCTTAACCGCACTATTCCGTGGATGCCTGAGTTAGGCTACGCTAAAGGGGGGGGGGGAGGGACAGCCTTTTTTTTGTGGATGGGAAATCATCATAATTATTACTCCTCCCGCTCTGGGCGGAGCAAGAGGCAGTGTCAGACTTTTACTGACTAAAGCCCATCCATGTTCCTTCATCGCCCTTTGTGTTCCGGGGCCCCGGTATCTCTTTCGAACCCGCAGTCTCGGTAGGCATCGGCTCTTGCGGACCCCTTCCTTTTTGCACCTCAAAGAGATTTGAGGCGCGCGTGGAATACGAACGCGCCGTCGACACGGCCTGCCGTCATGAGACGGACGGACGGCGAGCTAGCTTACCGTCCACAGGCCCTCGCCTACGGTGGCCGGGGGCCACCAATAGTTTATAGCCTGGATTAACACATAGGATACTTTTACACACACAGCCTGGATCGGAACAATATAACTATTTAGGGGTGGATTTAACAGTGGCGTGCACTGGTATTCCACGAAGGGTAGGCCACGAAATAATGATAGCAAAAAAAAATTTCGTCCGCGCCATCTTAGATTTTCTAAATCGACACCCATGAAGAAAAAACCGAAAATTTTTATCGGCGCCATCTTGGATGTTCATTTTAACCTTATTTTCATTATCAGCGACCCCAAAAACCTCAAAAACGACACCCATGAAGAAAAAACTGAAAGTTTTGTTGGCGTCATCTTGGATTTTCATTTTGACCACATTTTCAACATCAGCGACCACAAAAACCACGAAAATGACACCCATGAAGAAAAAACTAAAAATTTTCGTCGGCGCCATCTTGGATTTTCATTTTAACCTTATTTTCATTATCAGCGACCCCAAAAACCTCAAAAACGACACCCATGAAGAAAAAACTGAAAGTTTTGTTGGCGTCATCTTGGATTTTCATTTTGACCACATTTTCAACATCAGCGACCACAAAAACCACGAAAATGACACCCATGAAGAAAAAACTAAAAATTTTCGTCGGCGCCATCTTGGATTTTCATTTTGACTTCATTTTCATTATAACCAACCACAAAAACCACGAAAACGACACCCATGAAGAAAAATATAATATCAATAATATAATTAATTATTATAATAATAATACGCGCCAATAACCCCCAGGAATCATTATTTTAATCAACATACACCCTAGCACTGGCCTGCAAATTGCAAAAAACGTAAGGAAATTTGAATTACGCGGGCTAAAGAACATCCACCTTGAATCCTGGCTTTGTGTTGTAGCAGCCAATCATAGCCCAGCTACACTCGCAGGAGTTACCGCCCAAAAATGGCTGCAATCTATACATGTGTGCGGTTCATATACAAGAAAATATGCACCAATGTGCCGCTGTGTGCGTAAATTTATCAATGGGTTATAGGCCAGCAGACTATTTGCCTATAAGATGCGTCCGGCGGGTGAGCGTCGACCTTCGTAGCAACTTCCAGTACAGTGTTAGTTACGTAACACGGGCGCGAAAAATTGCTCTAAGTATTCGAACAGGAGTTTGAACTTTTTTTTAATATTTTGTACAAAGTGTTATTTTATTACATAGTTCATTAGTTATAATAATTGCCCCAGTTGGTAGGGTAGGCTTTGTCTAATTGCCTCTTCGTAGCGCACGCCCATGGATTTAAAACTACAGGCTCAGCATCGCGCGCTAGCTCGAGCAAGGGTCGGGGGAGGAAAACGATGCTCTAAAATTCAATTTTTTATAGAAATCGATGTCCCATAACGCTAATTGGCTTCTAAGCAATGGTAAAGCAGTACTCACTTTTCACGAATTTCAATGTTCAATGTGTTTCTAATGTTCTTTGCGATTGCGTAACAAAAGCGCGCACAACGAATGTTAGCAAAACTAATTCGGGAAGCGAAGGCTCGCACTGAGTACGGCTACTAAATAAGGATAATTCCGTACGGAAATTCTTGCATTTCTCAATGAAATTAGATTTACGGTCGAGATTTGTCTACATTTTCACATTTTTTTACCAGCCAATGTTTTATAAACTATTTTTACTATGTAATTTTTATAGAGAGATGAAGAGAGCATGCGTGGATTTTCTCCAAAAAAGTCCCTGAAAATTTGTGAAGTAAACATTAGAAATTAGTATTATCTTATGTAATTTTATGTCCAAGAAGCCTATTCGAACTAATTTATTATGTTTTTACGGGACCTCCCGACCGAGACCCTATTTACATAGGGTGTACATAAAATCCGAGCCTAGGCTCGTTAGAACAAGTAAAAGCGCTCCGGTATCCTGGGTACACCCTGAGGACAATAAATCGGAACACGTGTACCTAAGTACTAGCTATATCAAATGACATGGTTTTTTACCAGCAACGTTATTACGTAACGTAATTGCTTTCTTTGTGTGTCAAGTGTTATGATCAGGTATGGCTGTTAGTAACCTTTTGATGTTCCACCGTAGTGCCTCAACACTGCTGAGCCGATTTTGAAGAACCGGAGTCTCACATATCTGTATACAAGACATATTTAGCAATGAAGAGGGACTTCGGGTAGTTCCACAAAAACCGAAAAAAAACCATGTCTTATGAACACTTCTGGTACGTTTTCTTGTCCATTTCTAGTTGACGTTTATGTCGTCTTGGGTGTTAGATTTCAACTTGGTTTTTAACAATATTATAGAACAAATGGATATTATTATTTTTAACTAGATGGCGTTTTGTGTAATGTCCAGCGATATTTATTTATTTAAATGCATTGGCCAACATTTTTGTTTTCGATTTTTCCATATTGGCCTGTTACTTGATCAAATCAAATCGACAACAGAATAAACAAAATGTGCATAAGGGATAGCGATTTTGTGTGACTCAGGAAAATCGAATAATTTAATGTAATAATCAAATCTAACAATGTAATCTTTTTATAATTTTAATTTATGTACTAGTTAGTAGTTAGCTTAGTTTATATGGCAAGAAATAAAAGGCTTTTTATTTTATTTTATTATTATATCAGGCAACACGCCTATACCGCTGAAATCTTCCTTGTTCAGATGTTTACCGTCATCTCTGAAAAACAACCTCATTATTATTCATAACCTCGTTTTAACGGCATAGAAGAAGATAACCGTGATTGACTGGATGCGTATCATACGGCTGAAGGTCAAACTTGTATGTTAAGGCTCAACTAAGGAGATATTCAATGTCTCATAAGGGATAGCTTCTATTACAAACAACACGCATACTATCAACAAAATACCATGAATATTTTTATCAATATTAATAAATTTCAGCGAAGAACATTGAAGCACTAACTTTTCATGGTACATAGTAATATTAAAATGAGGTTTACTTATTAAATTATAGATAGATAATATACGTAGGTATATACTCACGGGATTTGTCTGTAATTTTTTGCACAAATCTTGTTTTGGCAGTTGTTGGTACAAGTTTGGGGCCTCCAACTTTCTAGATAGGATCGTTAAGGGCGCCTGAATTTTGTTTTTACCGGCCTTAGGATTCGCAAATATAGCCTTGTTTGTTGGAAAAAATATGGCTCAAGTTTTCATAGGATTTTCTTCATGTTTTTTTTACAAAATGAAATTCTTATTATTTCAGACACTTAAAGTTTACTTAGTGATCGAAAACATATTTTTACTGTATCTTTATTTTGGTGCTAGTAGGATTGTTAACTATGAGAAATTTGAGCTAGAAAATTCATTATTTCGTATGTTTAAGTTCAATTCCTCTTATACTCTATCAAATAAGATTTAAAGTATAGAGATTTGTTTCCAAAAAAAAAAAAATTACCTGTAAGTACTACGACCATATTTGCACACTGCAGCATATTTACCGCAGTTACCGAGTAGGATCTAATATTTTAGTGTCCAAAACACGAGGTAATTGATTGATTTATGTTCCATCGAAGGTAAAGTGAGTGTCTTCCACAAAAGTGGCTTAGCTAAGTGCTGTTCCATGTAATAAATTGATTATTTTCTTGTTTTATCGCTGAGATTTTTTCGACACTCTTTACTTTGTTTTATGCCTGTTACAATAAAGCGTAGAAAAAATGCTGATAGGTACGTCTATTGATCAAGAAATAGGGTGTAGCAGTTATATAACATTGGTTAACGACATAAGAAGTCCCAGAAATACATAAAAAGTAGAAGAAATATAAAAAACACGGGTCAAGTTTTGAAGTTTTGATTCGCAAAATATGCGACATGACCGGTCATTTATATTTGATTGCGTAGACTTACAAGTTTGATTTCTTCACAGCTGAAAGAAGTTGTAGAATCGAGTCATCATCATTATCATTTCAGCCTAAAGACTGCTGGACATGGGCCTCCCCCAAAGGGGGGTTTTTGCCATAATCGCCACGCTTGGCAGGCGGATCTCAGTGCGGTTGTTACAAAAGCACAGAGAACGCTGCTGCCCATTCTCTGGTAAGTCCCTCAGTCGCCTCTTACGACACCCACGGGAAGATATGGGATGGTGCTATTCTTTACGTCCGATACCATACAGAACAGAGTAGTAGATTCGAGTATTTAATATAAATTTCAACTTGATCCCTTTACGCGTTCCTGAGAAAAAAGGTCTTGACAGTCAGACGGAAAACAAAGTGATCCTATAAGGTTTCTTTTTTCTTTTTGAGGTATGGAACCCTAAAAAATACACTAAGTTCATTCTTCCAAGTTCGATTAAAGACAAATCTTGCACAAGTATGCTCTGACCCGAAAAAAGTAAATGTAACAAAGTAACTGTATTTTGTTGGTTATCTAACCAAACACACAAATTTTCTGCGTCTGGGTGTCACAAAATAGGTCCCGGTTGAGTATTTGTGTTAAGTCTACATATTTGCGTTGAGGCAGTAAGTAGTAACACTGGGCCGGGTCTAAACATTTGCGGCCTGGCTGTAAGATAAGTCAGTAAACTGTCTCCAAGATATGGGCAGGAGAAATATTCTAGAGATCCAAATTTTTGTTCATGGAATATTTAATATCTGGATGACCATTTTTTTTTCTTAAAATGAAACCGGGCAAGATCGATTTATCGCCCCCGAAACCCCCTGCATACTAAATATCATGAAAATCGTTGGAGCCGTTTCCGAGATTCAGATTATTAATAACAGGGTGTAAATAACCTCATCACGAAGCCGTCAACCAAGCATTCTGTACATCAAACTAAATAAATTATTGCTGGGAAACGACTTTCTTTTTGGGGGTGAAAAATCATGTTTTGCGGTAGAACTCAATGTAACGCACTCAAAACATTGTGCTGATGGATGTATTGAATAGTACGGGGGCCGTGGAGGTGTTTAAAGTAAAAATCTTACAATAAAAACTTGTATTTAAAAAAAAAAAATTGTCAGGAAGTTGGAACTTTGACCCCTAATATCTTCGTAACTTGTAGGTTCCGAACTATGGTGTAAAACAAAAAAATGATCGCAATGACGGGGAGAACAAGTGCCTTTCGGCTTCGTTAAGAGGTTTTGTACATCCTTTATACAAGAATTGCTCGTTTAAAGGTATTAGATATTCTTGTAAGGTTTATAATATTACGGTTATCTATAAAGTAATCAGCCGTGTGGTATCTGGCAGAGTAGAATAGAACCAACCCATTACACTCACGGGTGTCGTATAAGGCGACTAATGTCTGAGGCAGAACACCTTGCGCCTCCGTAGACCAGAGAATGGGAAGCAGCGTTTTCTGTTAGTCTTTCATCACTGCGATCTCCAATCCGCCTGCCAAGCGTGGAGATTACGGCAAATTCCTCCCATCATGGGAGAGGCTTATGTCCAGCAGTGGACGTTGTGGGCTGTTGTAGTAGTAGTAAAGTAATCATACAATATGATATGAAGTGCCACTTCTGGGAAGTTAGATTGAAATGATTTCCTATGAGCCTATGAAACAAATTTGAATACCGACAAACTAAAAGTTGTGTTACGTCAATCTTGTAGACAGTTTTTGTAGAAATAGGAAATGTGTTGGAAGTGATTTCCAGTATTCCAGATCCTCCAGATAATTACGTACGTACGTGTACGTACGTGCCTTGTTACAAAATAAGACGTCAGATAGACAGTCGGTTCCTGGAAAAAACTGGTATTCAGCTGGAAGCTGATCCTAATATAGTTGGGAAAATACTAGGCAGATGATGCCTCATTACAAAATTAAGGATGGATTCCTTACATAGACTTAGCAGCCCCGGAAATTACGAGACGTATAAGCATATTAAGTTATTTTTATACATCTACCTCCCCGTAATCCGCTTGGGCTAAAGATTTACAAATTACAATAATTCATTTGTTTCATGGAGTCTTGGGAGTTTCGGAGTTCCTGGTTAACGTAATTATTATTAGCAGATTAATGGATTTACTCAAGTCCTGACATATTATACTTTCATACAAGGTGCTGCTGGATTACTTATGTAAAGGAGTGTAGAAAGGAGATTGTTGTTTTTGTACGGATTATACCTTTACCATTATATTTTATTAAGTTTTGCCCGCGGCTTTGCTCGCGTTTATTTAGAATTTAACAATCAATTCGGGTTAAAAAAAGCTCTTCACACACTACTAAAGTTTCTATTATAATATACTTCAATCATAATTCGAAAGAAATGTGGCGCGATCTATTATCATAAGAATGTTATTGTAGTTTTCCTCGGGAAAAGTATTTTTTTTCGGTATGAAAGGTACCCTATGTCCGTTTCTATACACCTGACAACGTATATACAAAATTTTAGGATAATCAGTTCCGTGGTTTAGGCGTGAAAAGGTAACAAACCAACAAACAAACTTACTTTCGCATTTACTATATTAGTTAGGGTTAGAATTAGGATCTCAATGTAATGTAGACGATGCCATCTAGCCGATTTCGGCCACTTAGCGACTGCATTCGACGGCTTTCCAGGGTGGTTATCGGGAGCTTTGGTATGCTGTTATTTTATGTGCTCTCAAGTGGCTAGCATATATATCCAACTTTGGCCGAAAAACTCCGAGCATAAAGCGGACATGTCAGACCACCATGTATACAGTGTGTAGAGTGGGCTTTCTATCACTTTTCCAAATTTTCCTGAAATCAAGTTGCCAGTTTAATAAATTGCTTACGAACCGACCAACAATATTTCTGTCGACCTCCTCAGTACCATCGTCATTATGGCAACGCTCCCAAACAGCCATAAAGTCAGACATGATATATGGAACGTTCAACCGGACTTGGTTTACTTTTAAATGAGTATAAACTTGTGTGTCATATTTCATATTTATTTACGACCACAAAATATGTAGTTGTGAAGCTTTAAAACGAGTTTGCAAGTAAAGGAAATTAATATTCGAACGTGACCAGCATAATGCTGGCGACTCTATCATAGAATTGGCTTCTTGCAGTGTATAACGAGAAAAACAAGGCTCTTATCATTTTATGTAAACAGAGGCAAAGTAAAATCGGAAAATCCGTGTAAGTCCCGTTAGGAATTTAATTAAAAGGAATGTACGAAATATTTAGCACAACGCTCGAATAAATGATTTCAAGGCGATGTTGCGTTGCAGTATTTTATGCTTTTATATGTAAGTGTGTGTACTTTGGCATTGTAGAGGAAAGCTCGTTGTTTCGGGGCGGAATGCAACACAAAACCCCATTACTGTGGAACGACACACTTTTGCCCACGTTCACGGATACTGAACTACTTTTGTCCTTTCCTTTGATCAAGGTTAATAGCCTTAGCAAAAATACGCTCCATCTACTACCCGGCAATGTATAAAATCTGAATCGTTTCTCTTGTGTCAAAGAACATAAAACTATAGCGATTTAAATCTACTGATTGAATGGGGCCGTTTTTTTTTGTTATGTTAATACTAAAAGTAGTTGACAAACAAATGGAAGCGAGGTTTTGTTGAAACCTAAATAAAACTGAAACGGGAGAGTTTTCAGTGTGAATAGACGAATAAACGACCGACGCTGGCGCGGTCATTTATTTTGATTTGTGATTTTTTACTCTTGACTATTTTGTGCTGTGATTTTGCTGTAGTTGTTTTGTTCTAGCTATGCTACCGAATAGCATGACATGTGATTTTTAGAATACAATGTATCATACTTCCTACAACAACGTAATTGGCTACAATGTAACCTACCTAATAAGCGACCTACCCAAATGTCCTTTCTTTGGTATTGTTCGTCGTTTCGTTGAGCTCCTTGAGTTATAAGTCGAGCTACACGATAACTGACAAATGCTTGCACTGACTGGACAGGTCCAATCAAATCTGTGTGGTTCTTTCTTCAAAAGACCATCTCAGACACTAATCTGCATAGTCCTCATCTGAATTGAACAAGATTATGTCTGGACTTCAAAAGAGAATATGACCTCTGAGTTTGTTTCGGCTGTTTCTTCTCAGAGTAGTCAGGTAGCAAACACCGACCCCATCTAGTTTTAAAAAAATGACGTGTAAAAGTGTTTGTAAGAACCTACTTGCAAAAATAAACATCATTTCATTTCAATAACAGCCGCACAGGTTGATCTGGATTTCTGGAAGGTTAAGCAGTGCTTGAATGGAGGACATTCATTACAAACCTTCCCTCGGAAAGCACGTTAAGCCGTTAGCCTCACCTGTCATTTGTAGATATGCTATGACAGTCGGTACGAGTAGTCTGAAGCCCGAAAGTCTGCCAATCATTCTAACCATGGATTATCGTATTATCCGGTCACTTGGTTGGGGAGGTCAGATAGGCAGTCGCCCCATAAAAATGACTGGTATTCAGCTTCATAAGGTTAGACAGAAAGCCGATCCCAACATAGTTGGGAAAAGGCTAGACAGATAAGGATCGTATCCTACCTAAGTCTTGTTAAAAACTTTAGAGAAAGTATAAGCATACTGGCGGGCACACGTCCTGCTAGATGCCACGCCAGGAATAAATTTGGGCTGCGTACCAAGAGGAATCTTTAAACCTAAAGACGCTTTAGGCCCAGCGCACACCGCTGGAGGCGCAGTGCAGCGCATTTGAAGACAACAATTTAATTTATAAACCTTAACTTCCTTGATAAACGGTCGCGCGCATGCTCTTGTAGTAGCTTGAGGGCGCTCCGAGTACCGCGTGCGAATTTATTCTTATATTGACCGTATTATCAAGATAATTAAGGTTTATATTAAATTGTTGTCTTCAAATGCGCTGCGCTGCGCCTCCAGCGGTGTGCGCTGGGCTTTAGATGCACACTATTTATTGAACAGCTTTGGGTACAACCGTTGACACAATACTTAGTATCTTATTTTATAAACTTTAATAATTAACTAGAGGAAAAAATACGTGGCCGCAAGATAGTTGTAAGTTGGCTAAGAGGAAAAGGAAGTGTGACAGTGTTGCCACTACAAAAATATTACAATATTATTGCCAAGTTATAATACTTAAATTTTACCAAAAAATCTTTTTATGTTGTGGTCAACACATACTATAATAAGAATAATATCATAAATCAGTTCGTAAAATTCGCTTCGATTACCATGATCTCTTGGAAATACATTAGGTATTAACTCTTATATTAGCAGTTATTCCTTCACATCGAATGTGTTCGATAGCAACAATACCAGCAATAATACTGCCATAACGAGCAGCTCGGCAGCCAATAAACTGAGGACATCTTCAAACAATAATTGTGACATTTTATTGCGTATAAATATTACTTTACGGTGTATTTATTATGTGATATCTGATCGTTTTGACAGTTCATTAAATTTAGGCAGTTTCGGACAAAACAAAAGGAAAAGTGGTCTTGGGGATTAGTAGTCTGTCGGAAGTATTCGTGTTCCCTCTTGAGTGGGGATTTAGTGGGCGACTCACCCACCAGGCCATGTTAGAAATGTTTGACGGCACGGTTGGCGCAGTGGCTGAGTAATTCTAGTACAGTACAAATATTTATACGACCTACAGATAGTTGTTCCAGATTTGGCTGTTTGTGTATGTGAGTTTTAATGTTTGTAAACGCACCCACGTTAAAGGAAAAATTCGCTACGGGTGTCAACCAATCTTACCAAGCTGCCCGAAACTCTGACGACCAATCTTAACAAGGGGTATTGTATTATTGTGGAGGTCAGATAGGCAGTCACTCCATGTAAAATACTGGTATTTCGCTGCATCTGGTTAGACTGTTAGATAGTTGGGAAAACGCAAAGCAGATGATGAATGATGAGTCAGCATATACTTATAATGTGGCCACTGTTGGGACACAGGACTAAACTCTGTAAGAGGTTTAAAAGTTTTATTTAAAAAAAATGTACCTACGTTTTCGATGGAGATTACTAAAAGATGTGTTTGACCGCATAAACTGAAACTATGTATCAGAAGACATATATTTTCAATAAGGTTGTAACGTTACGTTGTTGTGAAGCAAGGCTAAAACTACAATCTTGCTTAAGTTGAAAGAACGTAATCTGAAAAAAAAAGCCTAACAAACCTTGTGCTTGTATTTACAACTTTATAGTCTCCCGTAGGCTTTGAACAGACTCGGTCATTATCAATATCTTGGTTATTTTGCTACATCATCTTTAATTTGTCTTGCGTCATTAAGTTTCACAACTGAATTCCGCGGCAGGGTCGTATTAATGGTCCTCTCCCAGTCCACTAAAAGTGTTCTAAGTTACCACTTGCGCAACTTTCCTTGTTCCAACGACTTTTTCCATCATAATAAATTGACGAAGTTTCAGACTATCATTGCGCTGAACATGGCAGATAACCGCCTGAAAGCTAGCTCATTAATATTAATTATATTTGTAGTACAAGTAGTTAGAAGATTTTATTAGTTAGATTAACGCTACGATCTGATAGTAGGAAATAACCTTGGGTTACGGCTTTTAGAACAGCGGGAAGAAACAGCGTTATGCCAGAGCTGTGCACACAGTTACCTACAATGACAGTCGTGAAGCGAAACTATATTTTTATGGTAACTTGCTAACGACCGTTTTAAAATAATCTTCTTTCTATAGAAAATTGTCTCTTAACACTAAAAATCGTTCGCAAAAGAGTTTTTTTAATATTAGGTTCGTAACTGTATTTTTGACATAATGTAATGTGGTAAATTTTCTTCGTAGGATGTGTTCCATTCTCGGGTATAAATTACATTGTCTTTAAGTAGTAAGTTTTATACTTTATGACTAGTAAGAACTAAGAAAGGTTCGCTAATTTTAAAGCTCAACTGTAAAATGAAACTGCGACGACGCAGCTTCAGGATTTATGTAAGTATTTGTTTGAAAGCTGTGACGCCTATAAAGTTTGACACTCCAGATAGTTACCTACTCGTCATACGGTGATGTGCTTCGTTGTAGTCCTATCTACACTTGGAATTGATCAATATTCTTTGACAGACGTGTGATTTATATTTGAAAGCAAATAAAAACCATTAAAAAAAATTGGTAAATAAAATAGTGTTTTCGGGGGGAAAATCTGATCAATTTCGCGCTACATTTATCACATAGCATATGACAGGGGTCCCCATGACACCCCTAACCCAAATATTTCCTCTTTGAGCGGTTAGCAGCCCGTCGCATACAGAGTTGATCTTTCCCAGATCATCAATCCATGGCGGTGTCGTTAAACGAATTAACGTGTAACGGTTAATCCGTTTAACGAGACCACAATGTCCTAGAACCAAATATTCTTAAACACCCACCAACCCGTACTTGGCCCGTCTGGTGGAATCCGCCCCTTTCTCAGAGATTAGTCCTGTGTCCCAACAGTGGCCACATTACAGGTATATGCTGCTTCATCATCATCATCTGCTTTGTCTTTTCCAAACTATGTTAAGGCTCGGCTTCCAGTCTAACCGGATGCAGCGTAATACCAGTATTTTACATGGAGGGGTGCCTATCTGACCTCCACAATAACGCAATACCCCTTGGAATGATTGGTTGTCAGAGTTTCGGGTAACTTGGTAAGATTGGTTGTCACCCGTAACGACAATCAAAGATTTTCAAATTACAGCCGGGGCTAACGGCTCGAAGTGCTTATGCCCATAGAAAACTCTGAATGGAATGGATGGTGACCCATCCGCTGACTGAACTTGGCAAGCGCCTGGTTTTGCAACCCATGCAGCTGTTTTAATTTAGCCACGAGCTTTTCCATATGTTGATTATGTAACATAGACACGAAATAAAGTTCATTCCTCTAAGGTACCTACTAATACCAGAGAGAGTATAATTAGTACCGTAAAGTTTTCTCCCCACAAGACTTTGTAGCATCCAGTTATCTTGTTTATTCATGACGCCAGTGTATTCCTTATTTATGTGGGTACTGCTAAATAATGTAACAAATCTCCGATTACGGAAAGTTATACTAACTTGTTTTTATTTCTGCGCATGTAGGGTCGAGATTCGGAGCATCCAGTATTTATTGTATGGCTCCTAAGATTCTTTGTGTAGCCTGCCTTGAAATTTCATTATATTTGCAGTTTTCAAAATATTTGCGTCAAAAAAGTCATGATGAACTAACTAGATATTAAGCTTTCTGTTAAACGTTTAAGAGGGTTTTCACAATTTTTCAAATGATGTGTGATTATGGTTTAGATATAACCACAAAATAAAAATAAAAATATTCCCGAGAAAGTTTGAATATTTCTTTAGGGAGCGCACAAAATAAAATCAAAATTTTTCTTGTATTTGAGTGCTAGACTCTTAAAACACTCAAAAACGAGAAAAAATTTAACTCATATATGTTCTTTCGAGAGGGTAATATTTGCGAGCATAATATTACCCTCTTTTTTTATTGTCATAAAAGTGACTTACGTTGTTTTTTAGTGTAGTCATACTTTTATAATTTTAGACGTAATAATAATTAAAATCGGTTGCTTTATCAAAAATGAGGCCACGGTAATTAATTTTAAAACTTTTTTAATTTCGGCATAAAGCCGCTAAAATATTATAAAATTAAACAAAAGATGGTTAAAATATGGTGGTTAACATTAAAATTGAAACATTTATTGGTTACAAAGCCGATAAGGCAACTGTCGACCACTCGACACTGTGACAGTTGATTGAGTAACGTTGGCGTACCATTACACAAATGCGAAGAGTATAAATCTTTTTCTTGGTTCGACCATTTCTAGACGTTCCAAGAAAAGTTCTGGTATTTAAGGTCATAACATAAATCAGTCTACACTTGACTCAGCCGCGTACGTTGTGGCTATGTAAACATTTTCGCTTGCCATTATACCAGACAGTAATATTAGATGTAATAAAGGGAATACTCAGAATAATTTAACATTCCCTCTTTCCCGTAACAAATGACTCTATAAAATAATACGGGTCTCAGTGTAATGGCAGTTTACCTTGTGACAAATACTCTAAGGATTTGCAACCCACACTCGTGTTCCAAGCTAAAGATGTTTTGTGCCCTCGTCCTTAGATCGTACGGATTTGTATGATAAATATTTAACTGTAAATCTTGTAGCTACTTAGATTTTATGATTATGGGAATATCTTTCCCTTGGGCGGTGACCACGTAAAAGCATTTTTTTATAAGAAAGAAAATAAATTGATACTCATTTTATCGCGTAGTGTTTTTACGTCTACAAACAATACATCCATTTATCACCCAAAACTGGCTAGTCCTTCGAGCCGGATTCGAAAAAAACCTTTTGTAAAAGTCACTGAAGCTGGACTTATAAAAGGATAACATTTATAGATCAGATATTCTTTATATACTGATATAAGCCTAAATCAGTAGATTATATAGATTCCAGTTCTTAGTATTATATAATTGCATAGCACATGTGTGAGTACTTTGTACTGTTCAGCCACCATTTACATTTATTTATCTTTCATTGACTTGAATATGCCTTGGTGGCTGAGAGAATGTCATGCTCACTTAAATGTCTCGCTGATGGTGGCGGGTGTGTCGGGTCATTTAGTTCCCTTCAATATGGTTGAGTTGAATGGCGCCGGTACATGCGTCATGTTCGTGAACGGGCGCTGTCAGTTGGGACTGGTCATCTCTTAGCTGCCAAGGTTCATTTTAATTACTTTATTCGTAAATTGTTGATCTAATCTTTTACTCTGGACGCTCTTAGTGTGCACGTCTTTTTACATCGTTCTCACATATATGTATAATCTCAAAATTAAAGATGTAACCAAGATTTTGTAACAATATTTTGATTTTAAAAGAGTGTCCATGGAGTTTCTTGCCCGTTCTTCTCCATAGAGATCTACGCTAGGGAATGGGCAACTGCAGTACTTTCTCAAGTTATTATGCCTTGTGACTGGGACTGTAGCTTTGATTTTCTTTTTTGTATTTTTGACATTCAAAAGTGCCGTAATGGTCTAATTGAAATAAATGCTTTGAGTTTGAGTTTGAGTTTGAATTAGAATGTATACGTAAACAAATATATGCTGAGGATGTTGAAACGGTCACAATTACTCAAAAGCACAAAAATAATGCGTTTGATACCTTTAAGGCTTAATATAAAGGTTCTAACGAATTGCGGATATAATTTAAGACAATAATTTATTATAACCGGAATGGGTGTATCCTCGTACAAAAATGAATTGTTTTCACGCAGCCCCCGGGGAGATTTAGATGTGAATACGTCTAAACAATCCTTTTTCATGGCAGTTGAAAATCGTCAGTAATTTCCTCCGGGAAACCATTATATACTTATCAAACTGTTCTTTACTTGTTACATTTTTCATACTTAAAAAAGCAAGCAAACGATGATTAAGTAAATAAATGGAAGTGGAAACTTGTCTCAAGGTGTAATAAAGTAGATTCACCTGTACAGAGAAATTAAGACGAATTATTTTAGAAGCGACGAAGGATTTTACAGCTGTATTTACTGAAGTCGCTGCAGTAACAAGTTTAGAGATTTTAAGTTATGAGATTATTCCAAATCAGGTATGGGAAGACAAGTAAACTACTTTTGTTCCAACTAATTGTTGTTCCATATTTCGGAATTTAATTTTGGGTAGCCATTATTAAAAAAATAAAAAGTTGTTAAATTAAATATTATGTTATTAGTTTAAATAGGCAGAACTTTTAAAGCAAATGTCAGATTTATTATACATACAACTACCTACATAGTTCAAAACAGTATTCCAGAAGTTTCCATGAATTACCTACTAAAATATAAGTAGAAAGTGATGGTTATAAAAACATTAGTACAAAAGAAGCCAGTCGTGGGTGTTGTGTGGGTGATCACGGTAGAGGGTCCTCAGATCCCCCAGACCCCCGGGCGGTTGAACCCAACCCTTTAGATGCCGCCAAGTTTTTACAACGTCCCAACTTTTTCCGAACAAATGACTTTTATTTGTGAAAATGAAAGGGCTTAAAGCCGGTAATGAAAGAGGACGGATAGGCTTAAAATTTGTTGTATGGGATGTTATTATGGGAACCAGTCAAAATTTTTAACTAAGACAAAGGGATTGGATTGCAATAAATAGTAGTTTTCTTATTTTTTTAGGAAATTATTTATCCATTCTTAATATTCTGTAACTCTATTTGTTTGTTTGCTACCTTTTCACGACTAAACAGCTGATCGGATTGTTAAGAAATTTAATTTAATTTTATATCCTGGGGAAAAGGATATAGGCTATCTTTTTTTTTCTCACATACACATAAAAAATTCCACATAGCGTTTAACTGGTAGTTTATTACAAAATAAAAGATATATCAATGATAAAGTTCAGAAAATAATTAAAGAAATCCTAAGACTAATCTAGGCATGACAAACAATGCTTTATAAATGTTTCTCTACACACCAATTCATAGATAAGCACAAATCCAATACAACATCTATCAGCCCTCGATCCCAATTTAACAGAGGGCGTTATCACTTGAGATATACGAATGGTCCCTCAGAAATACTCGCGATAAATTGGATGAGACGAGTGAAGGCGACAGAACCGCCTATAGTTTACTATAGTATACAGGGTGACTGGGTAAACGATGGACAAATTTGGCATTATAGATTTTTTATGCATAAGGCAGCCATACACGCTTGGGTGTAATACCTGACAGGCTTGCCGGTAATACAGTTGGACTGTACAGGTAAACCGAAACGTGTATGTTGCGAAACTGTGCAGGTTTCCTCAAGAGGCAGCTCAAGCTTACCTGATGGGTACACCATAGCGTGATTGGCTACCTTTACAAGTTACAAATAAAATGAGTGTTTAAAAAAAACAAGTCTAATCAATGCATAATCTTAATAAAAAACGAAAATGTGATAAAGAAACCGCGTTTGAAAATGCAGGAAAGTATGACCAGATCCTATGTTTACTTTATTTAAAAGAAAAATCGAAAAATAAACATGCTCGTTCTATTATCCTTCGTTTAACCAGTCTCCCTGTACAACTATGCATACCTAGCACCTTACAGTCGAGACGAGGGATGTCCTCTCTAAACACGATCGACTCAGAGCGGATTAAGAATCGCTCCTGCTTTTGATGTTTAGTTAAAGGGTGGTAAAATAGCTGGACCGTTCTACTGAAAGGACCAATTTTCAGCAAAGGGATAATATATGAATCAGGGAAAATGTTTCAAATTGAGATGTGTTAGGCGTGGTTTAATAAGGTACTTCGTACTAACTAAAAGCGGCTTCAGGAAGGAAAATCAATGATATGTCAAAATTAAACTCAAGTCGTTACAAAAGGAGTTTGAAGTATGATGCGTGGAATGTCTAATTTCGTTTATAACTGACTTTTTATTTTGTCCAAGCATAAAACCTATAGAAATCAAAACCTGGCATCAATAGAAGCAAGTATTGCGAGGCCGTCGAGGAGACTGTATATGTTTAGACTCTAAACAATACTGTAATCTCTCTTTTGCAAGAGGTGCAATAAAACCCAACTCGTCGGTTCTGTCGTAAATAATAAATATATAATAATAGCGTAGCATACCACATATGCACGTAATACAAGTTTCCCGCAAAGTTTGCGCAAGTTGACATCTGCAACGGACTTGCGTTGCGGAAAAGTTTCCTGCAAGTTTTCTAACTTAAGCTGTCAAAAAGTAAAGTTCTTCAAAAAAGCGTTGCTCGTGGATATTCTGAAATACGCCATACTCCGATCAGTAATTCGGTTGCTACGTTGCCAGCATATAGTTTATGGTTATGTATTATCATTTATCTCGGGCAGGATTATGTTAGTGGTAAATATCGGGCTGATATGATAAAGTTCCATTGTACGTAACAGATATTGATAATAATATTGTTACCTATCGACAGCCGCGGTTCCAATATAGAATATAGAAGAATGCTACCTAAATCGATTTCTGATGCGTTTGAACTTATAAAGGGTACCACCGATTCGACAACCATCTGGAAATGTCGTAGCTTTCCGATTCCTGTCGAGACAGGAAAATTGTTTCAACCAAAAACTTTGTGACAAGATGAATATCGAACTTGAGATTCCTTACTTACATTCTATTAGTATAAATTAACACGACGACATTTGAAATTAAAACTTTAATTAGTACTTCGGAGTTCGTTGAGAGTGCCTATAACTTTGAGTCGCTATCTACGTTCTATGCACAATTGCGTCCGAGATATTTTCTCTCAGTTCTCATTTACTTCACACAAAGAGTTGCAGAATGTTTCTTTTTTAAATTAACCGAGTTTGCATAGCGGGGTGATTGAGATAAGCTGGCAATTGTAAGATCTTAATGGGAAGGAGAAACAATGTCTTTGGTTACAGGCTTTGAATCTTCGTTACCACAACCCAGTAAACAAAGACTGCACAGAAAACAGATGCAGTAAATGGTTCAAAAGGAAATTACATCCAATTATGTAGATTAGCAAAACAACTAAGAGACCAATGCCCAGTTTCTGGAAAGAAAATCAACTTAAAATTGAGATAACAAATTATAAAGCGCGTGTAAAGCGACTTTGAATGATTTGGCCTGCGTAACTTCTGCCATTTTATTTTGTCTTCAAAAAGCGGCCTCGCATTAAACCCATTAATCAATAGCTGGCATCAATAAACGAGTTTTGTATGAGACAAAATCTTCGATTCGATTCTTTAAGATATCAAAATTGTGCTGTTGGCGAAGATTGTAACTTTGATGACATATACTAATATGTATATTATTTTGGTAACGTGACGTTTTAGAATATTTTCTCTCGTACCTACAATACTTGCTTCGATTTAGTTTTTTTGTAATAAGACTGCTCGTTAAACTAGGGGTTTAGCGTTAGACCAAGATTTGTTATACCATTTTTGTTTAGAGCATAGTTTAAAGAAGTTTAAACCATGTTTTTTAGTTAAACCACTTTTTGTAACTGTTGCAGTCTAAACTTTAGATTATACGACACGATTCAGACATTTCTCAGACTCGTAAACGACTGTCAAAGACCTACAAATGACAGCTTGGACCAACGGATTAACGTCCTTTCCGAGGGACCGAGGAGTCTCGGTATGTCATCGATGGTCACCCATCCACGGACTGGCCTCGGCAAATGTTGCTTAACCTGGATGCTCGACACGTGTGGCTGCTATTATTAAGCCACAAGCCAACGATGGAACATTAAAAACCTCACATTGGAATCGCTATTCAAGTTTCCCGAGCATGTTCGTGAAACCAAAAGTCGTTAGTGGTAGGTACCGTCCTCTCGACAATGCTCCGTGGCATCTACATGGATATTTATGTGAACAATACATATTAGTAAATCGTGGGCTGGCTCCGGGAAGCGAAACGTATTAATATGGTGTGTATGGGCTATTAGCTGTCGACCTGTCGCTATCTATCTATTGTTACTGTGGTCTGTGGGTGGGCGACACATTTTGAATTTCCTGATTTTTAGTAGGTAATGTTTTTGTGAATGAATATTTTGGTGTAACTGTTTAAAAAACATTATCAAATAACTAAGTTTTAAGAACAGGCATTGTCAAGTTTCCGCTATAAAGTGTGGTTAAATCAGTACATAAAAATCGCGGATGTGGTTCTGGACAGCGGATATTGACCCTGTATTGAAGTTTCTATCTATCCGATGTGTCTAGTATCGGCACCCGGTCCACTACTGTCCGAACTAGATTGACTGATTCATATGATCTTAGTGACATCCACATTTAACGATAACTTTGACTGTAACACACCCTAAGAAGATATCTCTATACACTATGTATATCATTAGTCCCAGACGTGACCACTGGTATCGACAGGAAGGAAACTATCATAGCTTCTCAATACCTCCAAACACAACGCGGGTCCAATCCGCCAATTTTCCTGTAACAAATGTGAAAAGTAGCCCCGAATGAATACGGGGTATAGCCGACCCTCGTTACTTTGAGGATACAACTCTATCAGCAGTCCACCGGTGGGAATAGTGCTGTATTGCCCACTGTGCTATGATCGACTCGATAAAATTGATTGTCGCTGAGTGCGAGTGAGTGACGACCGTTTGTTGCTGTTGAACTTTTAGCTCGAGATTAAATGAGAGGTCATACATGTTTACTTTGAAGAGATGTCATTCTGGTATGGAAAAAATCGAACGCTATGTTACTGTTGAAGTTTTGGATTGAGATTGAATGAGAAGTCATACATGTTTACTTTGAAGAGAGAGGCAGTTATGTCATTCTGGTATGGAAAAATGGAACATGGCTTCAAGCATGGACGCTTCCATACAAATATTTACTAAAGCAGCATCATGTTGACCTGCTTGTCACAGTCACGACGTGCAAGCTGTCTTCAACTTTGTTGTTCCGTCCTGTTGTTTTATTTATGTTTGTTATGTGTTAAATAAATAAAATAAATAAATATAAATATCGCTGGACATTGCACACAGCGCCATCTAGTGCCACACTAAGCAACGAGGCTTGTGTCGTGGTAGATAACTACCACCAGATAGTTCATATACTACATAGATACCTTTTTGTTTGTAAATACGTACTTATTATACATATAAACATCCATGATTCGAAACAAATGTCCATGCTCATCACACAAACATTTGCTTCTACCGGGATTCGAACTCGAGACCCTAAGAACGTAAGGCCGGTAGTGAGGCTTCACTACCGGTGCGCCGTTCGGGTCCTCGTAAAATGTTTATACTTTCTTTGTCATTTTGTATACACGTCATGTCCCTGCGACAAATAAATTTTTTTTTTATCTTATCTTTTTTAAACTATATGTCAGTGGTCCGTCTCTGGAGATGAGTATATACTTGCACACCCTTTTCTTTACCGGTTTGTCGGATCAATTAAGTGCATTGACAAATTCAATGGATCAAAGTATGATCAATTACTGACGGACTTATAATAAAAGTCGAAAATTAAATATCGCTTCAGCAGAAAATAACTTGATAAGATGACAAAGTATCGAAAACAACTTTCCACTCAATCTGCTTAAGGAAAATTGGTGGAAAATCGATCACAAGATATTATATTGCAAGAGTTTCCGTTGCGACATGGAATAAAATGTTAAAAGATGACCCAAATATTTGCACTTACATTTTTATTTGTGTGTTTGAATAGCTATCATACTAAGGCGGAATTAAGAGAGAAAAAATCCGTTCAAGTGCGAGTCGGACTCGCGCATGAAGGGTTCCGTACCAAGGTAGTAGGGGCATTTGTTGTTATAACACAATTTAACCATTGTGTGTAAATTTCTACTGTCTGTCTACCATTACGGTTCATGATATACAGCCCGCTGACAGACAGACGGACAGACGGATGGGCGGACGGACAGCGGAGGCTTAGTACTACTTAGTACCTACTTAGGTCCCGTTGGTCACCCTTTGAGTACGGAACCCTAAAAAAAGGGAATTAAGAAGAGCAGAATAGCAGAAATTCCTAAAAACGTCATCGGCATCTATCATGGTGCGAGGGAATGATAATTATTTCGCGCATTCCGAACTTAATCCAGAGAAGTGGATTTCAGTTGGATTCGTTCAGTCGAGAACATTCTACGTAGTTATGCGTACCGAATAAAACTTATTTTTAATCATGGAAAATTCTCGAAGAATTTCCCTAATTACATTTTTATTAAATTGGGCGTAAAATGAGAACGTTATAGGATCTGTTTTAGTGTCGAAATTTTTCATAAACTACGCGGTTTTCTAAGCTTTTATAAGCCTGGATTTATTTATATTACAAATTGAACCTTTGTTAGGCAAATATACCTTACGGTATGCAAAGTTTTTGCGTTAAGACACACTTTTCATGAGAATTTGCAAGTTAGGACAAATAGGAATATGTTTCTGAAGACCTGTAAGTAAGATCCGTCATTTACCACCTTCTATAACTTCTAAAGACACCTTATAATTGTTGTAATCTGTACAACGACGTAGTATGACAAAGTTCATAATGGTAAGTCCCCAGGAGCAGCCGTCGTCGCCGGGATTAGGGAAGCGCCGTTACACCGCGCTCCAACTTTTAATCCTACACATGAGGGTGACAGTACTTTGATATCGATTTGTAGTGACGTGAGAACCCAGGGATTTTTTTGCTCCTCAGTCTTTTGGGTTCTTAGAACTCCTGTATTTTATTTTGAATTCTTAGACTACATAATAAATAATTCTGTATGTAACGTTGATAAACATCTTTATTTATGTAGTTTAAGTTTGGAATGTTTAGTCTATCAACAAAGATATTAAAATAATGAAACTTTTTGTGTTACGCAATACTACTAGAGTTAGGCGTAGTGTTTTTGTCATCACCCACTGGTGTCTTAAACGATCACACTAGGATAGATACATAAAAAAATATACAACTCCAATATTATAATAATTATCATCAATTCTTTCGACATTCAATAAACCGAGTTACGATAAGTTTTATCCGTGTCACATCACTAAAATGTGCCAAAGAAATATGAAACGAAATTATTTGCAAAAATTATGTTGAAATCCGATTTGGGATCCCAGAAAGTGAGTTATGCGTCGAATTCGGCTAAATTATAATTTATGATATTTCAGACATGCGTTGGAAACAGGCTTATGTTATTATAGCCGAGTTTTTAAGAACAAGGGGAAATATTAATGTGTTGAATTGAAGAACATGTCTGTGTTTTCAGAATGACGGAGTATAAAGAAAGTCATCTAGTGTTTTACTTTTATTTTTGAATGTCTGGATACTCGTCGATCGTATCACTGGATATGTTTAATTAAACATCTGTGTTCCAAATAAATCAAGGATTAATAAATATGATTTCGGAAGCTTTTGTGAATTGAGGCGGGGATTTATTTAAAACAATTTGATTTCAATTCTGTACTTTTCGATGCTTTGAATTATACATTAAGTAGAAAAACTTTAGTTGCCTTCGATACAAAATACGAAAACTACACATCATCCGCCTAGCCTTTTCCCAACTATGTTGGGGTCGGCTTCCAGTCTAACTGGATGCAGCTGAATACCAGTATTTTACATGGAGCGACTGCCTATCTGACCTCCACAACCCAGTTAGTACTGGGTAATACGATACCCCTTGGTAAGACTGGTTGTCAGACTTTTTGGGCCACTGACTACCTGTAACGACTGTCAAAGATCACAAATGACAGCCGGGACCAACTGCTTAACGTGCTTTCCGAGGCACGAAGGAAACTCGGTATGTAATGGGTGGTCACCCATCCACAGACCAACCTAGGCAAGCACAGCTTTACTTAAGATCGACCCGAGAGGCTGTTATTATTTAGCCACGAGCTCCCACTCGAAAACGAAGCATTCCCTCTACGTCGATTCCCTTTACGTCGATTCGTGAAACCAATGACATCTGCTTTAAAAAGTTTACGCTTGACCACGAGGTTGGAAAATTACACATAAAACAAAAAGCGAAACGCTTTTATTTGCAAATAAAATTATATTTATTTTACACAAATTATAAATTTACTATTCTAATAGAGACAACAAGGTTATTCTAAATTAAATTATCTAATTAATATCTGATCGTCCTTTTGGCGACCGAAAGTACTAGGCTTGCATACATTCAAGGGAGTCTACTACAAAATTGAAATAAAGGTTGAACTAATTATTGAAATACCATGTTCAATTTGTGCAAGCTTAGAACTTCTTATCTGTTTACTGCACAGATCTTGTGGAAATCGTGCGCGGAAAAGAAAAAGAAAAAAGTCTTTTTTATAGTTGTTTTCTGTTCGAGACACGTGCTTAAGTTCTGTACCTTCAAAAGTACTACATCATCAGCCTACAGTAGTCCACTACTGGACATACACTACATAGGCCTCCTCGATTCTCGGTTCTCAGCAACTCTTATCCATTTGCTACCAGCCACCCTACGAAGATCGCTCCACTGAGCCAAAAGGCGACCCCTCTTACGCTTGCCGATTTGCGGTCTCCATTCATGAACACGTCTACCCCAACGTTCAACTGTTATATGGCCGGCCCATTGCCATCTCTGGTTCTTTGACGGATCACCTCGTTCCGGATGCGATCCTTCAGAGATACTCCAAGTATAACCCGTTCTATAGCTCGCTGAGGGACCTTGAATTTATGGACCAGCCGTACCGTAAGTGTTCACGTTTCCGCCCCGTAAGTCATAACAGGCGGGACGCACTGGTTCAAGACCTTAGTCTTTAGGCTCTGTGGAATAAGCGACGAGAAGACCCGACGAAGTTTTCCAAATGCTGCCCAGTCCAGCTTGCAAAATTGTTCTTACCAAACTGCAGAGTTTGCCCAAGGTAAACATAATAATTTTCTCGACCAACCCCAAAAGGACCGCCATTGATAACAATATATCCTGGGGTGACTTGTTCGTTGAACATAACCTGGGTTTTGTCCAAGTTCACCCTGAGACCAATGCGTATTAAATAATCAACTAGACCATCCAGCATCTGCTGCAATTCGTGCAACAATCCAGCCAACAAAAGTACTAGGCTAGCAAGAATTGAAGATAGTATTTCAATCACAGTTTACTATGTGACAATATTAAATAGTAAGTACCTACACCTACTCAGATACCCAGAATATAAAAATAAACAACTTCTTGAACTTATGCTAGCCTAGTACTTTTTGGTGGGTTATCAATGTATTATTTGAAACACGGATCACCGGATGAGCAAAATAATTTTAATAATTAAAAAGCCGTATTTCGTTTTTAATGTGACTACTCTGTGACAGCTATGTCGAGGCGAAACAAAAGACAGTGCATCAAAACCAAGAAAAACCACGAGTCGACGTAAAGGGACTCGACGCAGGGGGAATGATTCTCGAAAACTACACCCATAACATAAATATTGCATTTGTTCCTTCGTAATGTTGATAGATTTTCTTTTCCCTTTTTTTTAAAGATCAACAAAGTCAGTAAGAACTATGATCAAAATTAAACTTGGTCATACCATCAGCCTTTATGAAACCCAGAATTAGGGAGGTAGTTACTAAGTACAAAGTTGTAAATTACAAGTCGCTCCTTTTCGACCTAAGGTCAGACTGTCCTGACATTTATTGGCTAAGCTTACATTTATTGTCAAAGTCATTAATCACAGGATACAAGTGTTTTTCAGGTCTCTGTTAAAAATAAGAATAATGTACTTTTGAAAAAATCTATTCAGCCATTGTTTATTCAACACCACACAGTTTTTCTTACATATCAAGTGAAATATTTCAGAATAAAACTTTTACGCATTCAAAAATACATAGAAGCACTTATTTTAATTTTTTCTTTTGATGTGTCTGTCTAAATAGAAACAATAATAAAGAAAATGGATTCCAAGGTCTATCTCTTTGTTTTTTTTTAAAAATAATCTGATGCTGAAAATAATATTTATTTTGAACAAATTAGGTATGCTGAAAATAATCGAGGCGACCGTTTAAGAAGAAATTGTATCGCGGGTTGTTGGAAACCCACAATTATCTAAAGGGACATCGAGAATGTAATAAAATGGACAGTAACCACGGGAGAATCTCGACCACCCCTTGTAAGATAATAATATTATACAGTTATTGCGACGGTATAAGTTGAGATACTTTTATTATTATTCTATTTCGAGTTTCTTCATATAAAGTTGTGAATGAAGATTGCTTAGTAATCTCGAATGGACAGATTCGGGACAGTTGCCGATTAAGTATAAATATAAATAATAATATATTGGGGATAAAGCTGCCGTGGTTTACCTTTTTAGTAAAATCATAATCTGTTTCTGCGTACTGTTCACCACAGCGAGTTGCGGCCAAACGCAAGCATTGTTCTAGTGTCCAACCGAAGGTCCGGTTTCGGTTTTGGTTTCAGCGAGTTTCGGCAAAAAAAATCTAGTTTCGGCCAGTTTCGGTTTCGGCCAATTATTGGCCAAATTTCAGTATTCGAGTATTTTCGTGCGTCGCGTCGTCCGGGTAACTACGGTTGAGTTCATTGCTCGTGATCGCCAGCTGAAATCGCCGCCGTTCTTGGCCGAAACTGGGACCAGGACCGTAGGATCGGTTTCAGCTGAAAATCATGCTTCGATGAGCCACTCCTATTTCTTATAAATCTTTATTTATCATCCTAAATTCCTTGTATGTAGGTACCTAGGAACAGACCCGAACGTCTTCGTACGTTAAATTTGCCTAAACCTTACATTGCAAACAGATATGACTGTGACATGAGTTGATAAAGTGCTGAATTCTGTTTAAAACCCAACTTTACGCTTGTTCATCAACGGTTTTCATTGGAAAGAATGACCGAAATTGCGACAAAAAATTGCAACTTTGTAAACAACATATCGGGTATCCGTCACCGTTTAGACACTGCACAAGATAAATGATTGTTTATCCAAAGCTTTACAATGTTAGGGTATATTTCAAACATCATCCCTGTCTTATATGTTCCTCTCCTATTAGTACATAGTTTTTCATAGCCAGGCTTCTCCGTTCTAAGACTTTAATGGGCTATTATGAGCCATAATGCTGCTCTAAATTGACGGCATACGTGTAAAACGGCTCGACGAAGGCTTACTTACGTTTATCGCGAGTCTCCATTATTTCCTTGTCGAATAAACGCAAAGTCACCTGGCAGCCATTAAAATTTCCTTTCATGGTTTTAAGGACGCCTTGTAAGCGCTGAGTTTTCGTGGTTCAGTAATATTTGAGGAGCTTTAGTGAGTGTACTTTTATGTAATGTTACTTGCGATGTGAGGGATCTTTCTGTGGTGTGAATAATTGAGGCATGTAAAATCTACCATCATTATTTATTGTAACCAGCTTTTGGAGTCATAATATACACCATTACTTTTAGGTGGTTCTGGGACCGAAAGCCATTGTATTGTATTGTATTGTATAACGGGCTGGTGTCAGCAACTCCACGTCAAAGCGCGTATTTTGCGTGCGGGTGGGAAACTATTCTATCCATCCCAATTCCCCGAGAAAGGCCAGTAACGCCCCAGTGTTGCTGACTATCTCGCGGAGAGTACCTGGGTTACCAAAGTACTTTGCCCTGTATGTTGCAACCTCTGGGCAGTGCAGAAGCACGTGGGCTGCTGTCTCGTCTTCCTCCATGCAGGCACGGCACAGGGGGCTGTCTGTGACTCCTAAGACAAAGAGGTGTTTATTAAAAGAGCCATGTCCGGTAATGGCGGCTGTAACTGTGCGCATCTGTGCTTTAGTCAACCGCAGCGCGCGTTTGGTGAAGCGGCCATCGATAGCAGGAAGCGCTTCCTTGGCCTGCCTACACTCGCCGTGGTCCCGCCACAGCTTGTGGTGTTGTTCGCTAGTTCGTTTCCTTACCAGTGTGCGTAGGTATCCGAAAGGGAGCGGTACGATAGGTTCGGGTCCCACCGCTGCCGTGCTCGATCCCCTCGACCGAAAGCCATAAACTCGATCATCGAACTCGGAAACGATTGGGACTGTTATTTAAAAAAAATAACAATAAAAGAAATATATATTGGTAATTAAATTTTTTGTGTTTTTTTTTTAATTAACAAAAAAGCACGTGGATGGCAAATAAATTGTTTTTTTTTTTTTGCATAATATATTTGTCGAAAGAAGTCGTGGTGACTTCAGGGGTTCTTGCTTTGAATCATCTGATATCTGTCCCAAAATTCCATGAGGGAACGTTATTTAAAACTAGTGTATAGTAATAGTCCCTAATGGGACTAAATGAGATTGTGACAAGACACAAAAAAAAAAATCTAGTCACAATCTCATTTCAGCGTCAAGACCTTAACAACTTTTGATAGATTGATACTGAAATAAAAATGTGAACCTTCTTAAACGCGAGATGTGTTCCTTTTAACACATTCACTCATTCACAAGTTTCACCGTCCACAAAAACACAAACCTGGCAATCGGCAACAGTGAAATAAAACACATGCATGATGGGAGACGTTTTTGCCGATTTAAGTCGCCGGTCAAACGAACGAAATGGCGCATTTCATTTATCAGATTTCGCTTGTAGCCTGAGAGCGTGTGTTTTTCATTGAGCCCACACATTGCCACGCTGGCCCACGGTTCGTCATGAATCTATATTAGAAAGAGGTAAAGTTCGTGTGTTTGTAAGTTTGAATGTAGAATCTTGGGAACTACTGATCCGATTTCCAAAATTCTTATAATGGGAAGCTACCTTATCCCCGAGTGTCATAGAATATAACGATTGTAAAAACACCCTTAACAAAGCCGAGACGCACTTGTCTTAACGTCATCCTTCCCCCCATCCCGTTGTCCTTGACCACACCTGGGAACCTTTTAGTTACGGAGATATTGAAAGTCAACTTTAAAAAAACTTTTCGTTGTTTTTACTTTATTTTAATTACCGCGATGACATGACCCCTTTACTATATTTATACTATATGTATATTTTGAGTGCGTTACATTGAGATATTTCACACAAAAAAGTCGTTTGCCAACAATAATTTTTGCGCAGTTACTCAGCATGCTTGGTTGACTGATAAGTGATGGGTTCTTTTACACCCTGTATTTAAAACGTACCAGTGGAATAAATTTCGACCATAAGCGAAGCCGGCGGCAAAAGCTAGTTGCCAATAAAGTGACAGAGGCGAGGTCCCCGCCAAATGTCGCTTGCAGACGATTGTAAAATTGGCCCCTATAATATCGAAAAATATTGGAGTTATGATTGTTGTGTCTGACTGTTATTGTATGGGTGTGTCCGGAGTTTTTGGATGGTTGGGTCGTGATAAAACGGGTTTGTTTAGTTGTTAGTTTTGGTAGAAATGTTTTGAATGTGGTTGTGGTTTATTGATTTTATTGTGAAATATTACGTTAACACGCTAGCTGCGGCAAAAAAAAACAAACTTTCATCTGGTGTCGGAATGCGCATCCACCTTTTTCGACAGTGCGTATCAGTTCTTTTTGACCTGACACCACTAGGATAGATTAAAGCGCTATAACTTTGCCTATTATTGTTTTTGACGTGATAACGTCTTATAAATCGATGGACACCGGCTGCTTGCATGAAAAAGTGTCACACCGTACCGCGCGCCAGTCACGTTCCGTCTGACTCATCAACGCCCAGCCCAAACCCTTGGACCTAGAAAACTGAAATTTTGCACAAAGATTCCCTTTATAATGTAGACAAGGAATAAGGAAGGATTTTAAGAAATTCAACCCCTAAGGGAGTTAAATAGGGGATGAAAGTTTGTATAAAAGTCCGTCAGTTTTAAAATTAGCATCGTGTTTAGGCTGACGATTGAAAATTATTTTATACGTGTCTCGATAATTTTACCCCCAAAGGGTTAAAAAAAGGGGATAAAGTTGTGTATGGAAAGTCCTTAATTTTCGAAGTAAAATCACAAAATGTATTATGTAGGCGTGTATGGTTGGAAGCTAACGCAACGTTGCTGTTAGAATTTCAGTCCATAAGGGTGTGAAAAGGGGTATGCAATTTAGTTTATTAAGTTAAAATCACAAATTTCATGAAAATTTGTATTTAGGCCTTTTGGTTGTTAATTAATTACATGTTTCAGCGTTTTTGAAAAATCATTCTCGAAGAGAAATAATGATAATTCAGTGATAATAAGTACGCAATTTTTCATCAATATTTTGATGATGATGATGATGACGTTATCACGTAAAATTATCGTCCGTAAACCGACTTTACAGACTACCATTTTTATTACTTAAATTAAGTACTGCTTTAATTGTATATTATATTACTCTGTGTCGAGTTCCTACAAATACCGAAGATAATCGTTCCGCACTAGAGTCTAAAATATAGTTTTCACCGTGCGCAGCACCGGTAAGCACCGTATCGGGCCGAGTGTGTGTGTTTCGTAGTGAACGTGTTAAAAACAACGTTATTTTTGCTGACTAAATACTGGTAAATATAGTAAAAATTATGTTTATTTTTATACCAATGCTGCCACAAAAAAACAACTTAATGTTCTTATCAATACCTACATATAAAAACCTTGCACAATTATTCATGTCAAGTTATCAATAAGCACAGAGTAAATATAAGTAACATTTTTGTTTAGTATAAATCGTAGTTATCTGGTTCGAGGAGGCACGGGAAAAGAGCACATGGAAGGAATTGGAGGAGGCCTTTAGTTTGCCCAGCAGTAGGACAGAACAGACTAATAAAAAAAGCATCGAAACTTTTTTAGTTGTTGGTAGAGAACAAATCTACCCTGTTCCACGTACGTGACGTACGTACGTAACTTAATAAACTACGGTAACAGTGAGTTTTACTGCTTTGTACAGAGTAAATTTTTTTGTCCTAAAATAACATGCAACTTTTATGCTTCTAATCTGTAATCTCTACTCGACCAAAATGAATGTCTTTCTTTTCTTTTTAAGTTATCTGCAAAGCCGTATCCAAACTACATCGCATTTTTATCTGGTTTCGGCACCAAAAGCGGAATTCGTGAATAAAACAAAAATGAGAGCTAGTGCGGACTGTGCGGACAAAGTTTTACTAATAGGTATAACAAAAACCCTGAACGAAGTCGAAAGGCACTTGTTCTCCCCGTCATTGCGATCATTATTTTTATCTGGACTATACCTGGAAAATCTTCAAGTTACGGAGATACAAGGTAAGAAGTTTTAAATATTATTGTTTTACTTTGAATACCTCGATGACTCCTGTACTATTCAATGAATCTATCAGCACGATATTTTGAATGCGTTACATTGAGTTTTAGCATGAAACATGATATTTCACCCCAAAAAATAAGTTGTTTCCCAGCAATAATTTTAGCGTAGGGTTACTTAGTTTTATGTACAGAATGCTTGGTTGACGGCTTCGTGAAGGGTACATTTTCTTTTTCCAAAATGTCCTTCAAACACGTGCTGCTTGCTGTCTCCAGAAGAATTAACGGAGATAAATTAAACATGACACATAATCAATATTATACTTCCTTTATTATTTTTTATTATTCCGTGCCATCCTTGCTTACGAACTCGTGGCATGAATGATAACTAGCGCTCATAAACACCGTATTATATCATATTATTATGAGAGAACAAACAATTTATTGTGGACAGAATAAATAAAATGTTAATTGTTTATTGGTTAACTAACGCTTTTTGTCAGTGGCCCGAAAGTCTAACAACCACTCTTAACAAGGGTCTGGTATTACTCGGTACTAACTGGGTCGCGGCGTTCTGTGTAAAATACTGGTAGTCAGCTGCATCCGGTTAGACTAGGTAGAACTCAAACTCAAAGCATTTATTTCAATTGGACCATCACAGGCACTTTTGAATGTTAGAAAAACAAAGAAAGCGAAGGTACAGTCACAAGGCTTACTTAATAACTTGGAAAAGTACTGTAGTTGCCCATTACAAAGTAAATCGTATCGTAGATCTGTATGGAAAAGAATGGGCAAGAAAGTCCATGCACACTGATGGCGATGTTTTTAAACTCATGTTAACCTAATATCTGGAGGGGTCATTTGATGACTGCCCATCAAAAAAAAAAGGTACTCGATACGTTCATTTATACTAATACACGAACGTATCGTAGTTCACGTAATTAAAATCAAAGTTTGTTTTAAAGTTAAAAGCAGTACTAACGATATTTGCGTGTTTTATAATATTTTAAAACAATTTGTATCTAATATTTTTAAAAGATTATAGAGCTAGCAAGCTATCTTTAAAACTTAGGCCATTCATTTTTTAATTTCCTTCCAAGAACGCAAGTTTTCCAGAACTACACGACGACATTGTAATAAATTGCAAATGAAACTGTGGGCGTGAGTCCCACTTCCTTATGCTTCAGAATATTAATAACTTTACAAATGGCTAGACACATCCAGGCATTTGTGTTCACAAATGCCTCGTTGGTCTAGTAGAGGCAAGCGCGACTGCTGAGCATGAGGCCCTGGGTTCAATTCCCAGGCCGGGCAAAGTGTTATTGGGTTTTTCCATCAGGATTTTTTTGTGGCAGCCACTGTGTCTGGATATGTGCCCGGTTGATGGCAGTAGGCTCGCCCCCTTTTACAATATGGGACTTAAATTCAACTGGCGAAATGTGGGTGTACTATTAGGTACACCTCTGCTTAACCCGTCGGGGATTACAGGCGTGATGTTATATTATGTATAACACAAATGTAAGAGATATGTTCCTATAGTTTCGGAATTTTTGAGCCTAAAATGATAAAAACGAGCCCCGAATGATGTTTTCTAAAATTGGACACCACACATGGACACCGAAATACCATGCTGGTAGCACCCTTTGTGTGTGCTCACCTTTTAGACTTTAGGCAGATTGAACCAGAAATAAGTTCCCAAGACTTAAAGTTTAGCTAAATATCAATCAATATCAAGGAATTGAAAGAAAATTGTTTTTTTGTTGTTTAATATTCCTAAACAAAACATCACGCTTGTAATCCCCGAAGGATTTGGTAGTATGCCCACATTTCGCCAGTTATGTTTGTTAGTCCGATGTAATAGGGGGAGCCTATTGACATCAACCGGGCGCGGACCCAGACGTGGCTGCTACTGAGAAATTCTTGATGGAAAAACCGACTTTGTCCGACCTGGGAATCGAACCCAGAACCTCATGCTCAGCCGTCGCGTTTGTGCATCCACTAGACCAAATGGGTAGTCATCGGTGTCGCTTCTGTTGTGCACAAACTATACTTAGACAACCCATTGTGTCACCCCTTGTATGTTTTACTTTATTTTGTATCTGTAATTTTAATGGTGTACATAATAAAGAGTATTCAATTCTATTCTATTCTTAATTTAGGCTATTGCTATTTTTTTCTCTCTAATAAAAAAACGAGAAAGAGACGGACGTAATTTAAAGCTGCCAAATTTAGTTGGAACTAATATTTCCATACAAATGAAGGGTGCACTTAGAAACATGTCGACTAAAAACTCGGTGAAGCGCAAGGCATAAACTAGTTTGACATCACTAACTTAGTTCATAGCTATAGCCGTCCTTTTCTCACACCGCCTTTTAGTAAAAGATAGCAATAGTCTAAATGAGAGGTCTTCTTTTTGAGGTATTAAAAAAAAACTTAGTTTCCAAGAACTCTATAGATGGCATTGAACTGACTACGGTAGTTGGTGCCAAAGCCAAAACGCTTGGGAAAAAAAACATTGCGTCACGTCACATACGCTCGTTGACTGACACTTTCGTTTGCTTAACCTTCCGAATATAACCTATGTAGTTTTCTCGCGCTTTGTTAGAATCAGTTTTTTTAGGTTCCGTTCCTTGCATTAACGTACTAAGTTCAGCGTCATCGATCCAGCGACTAGGGAAGAGCTAAAAAGAAAATCCCTCATTAAGATTAGTTTGTGCACAACAGAATCGACACCATTATTATTAATATAATACAAAAAAATATATATTAGTAATTAAAAAAAAAGAACTTAACCTTTGACTACATCACAACAAAACAATTTTATAATCATTTGTTAAAACATAATATTATTATTTGCTATGTTTTGTGTATTTCAAACAAAGAATTCCGATGACGACAAAAAATGAAAAGGTCGAAAAGGCTCCTATTTCAGCTGACATTCTAACAAAATATCATACTAGGTTTCATGATATTCATGAGAATATTACCTACATTAAAACCAAATAGGTTTTCATGGATCATTTACCGGCTAATTTCTGTGAAGGGCAGGACCCACCGGGAATCAAGTACGCTGAACAAAAGTTAAATGAATCCTTAAATGTAGTGTGGGGCGATTAAAGGTCTGCGTAACCTATAAGAAATGTGAAAGGGTAGTCCAAAACCTCATTATGTGTTAAGAAGATGGAGGCTGTATTACACCTACATTCAGACGGTAAATGCCAGTGAATAGGATTACAATAAAGGTATCTAATTTTTTTTTTTAATGCTGTCTAGGCCAAGGTAAACCCACAGGGGTAGTGGTGGTGTTGTATCGGTATTAATTAAGATTTAAAATTACTTGCAGAATCTACGAACTGAGGACATGGCTAATAATTTAGGTATAAAAAAACCTTTAGGCCCGGTTTCCACCAAAGCGGAGAGGAGACGTATGGAAACTGACCAATCACATCAGTTAAAATCTACACCACGTCTCTCGTCTGTACTGTGAATGGTCAAATCTTGCACATCTCTTCGCTCCGCTCTTCTCCGCTTTGTTGGAAACCGGGCCTTAGGCTGCGTTTCCACCAGAGATGTGCGAGTATGTGCATAAAAGTAACTAACCAATCAAAATGCTAGCTTGGCTCAAAATGTGAAAAAGAACCTTTGGAAACCTTCTAGTTACGAAGATATAAGAGGTCAAGTGTCAAATATTTCACAAGTTAAAAAAAAACAAGTTTTTAATTTTATGACTTTACTTTTTATACCTCCACGACCCCCGTACTGTTTAATGCATCCATCAGCACAATGTTTAGAGTGCGTAGCCGTGTGGTATCCGGCAGAGTAGAATAGAACCAACCCATTACACTCACGGGTGTCGTATAAGGCGACTAATGTCTGAGGCAGAACACCTTGCGCCTCCGTAGACCAGAGAATGGGCAGCAGCGTTTTCTGTTAGTCTTTCATCACTGCGATCTCCAATCCGCCTGCCAAGCGTGGAGATTACGGCAAATTCCTCCCATCATGGGAGAGGCTTATGTCCAGCAGTGGACGTTATGGGCTGTTGTAGTGTAGTAGTTAGAGTGCATTGCAGTAATCCGACCGTCAACCTTGATTTTTCACAAAAAAGGAGTAGCTCAGCAATAATTTTTGTGTTACTAAGTTTGATGTACAGAATTCTTGCCACGAACCCTTCACAAAGCCGTCTATCAGCTTAGTAAAGGGTTCGTGTAATAAACTCTCACAGCACAACGAAATATTTTGTGGTTTAAGTTAAAAAACCTCGTAAAATATTGTGTCAACTTTCTCGTCATAAAAATAACTCAAGTTCTTGAAATTGATAGCGAAAATAAACTAAAGCGATGCTCTTTTATTTAATCTCTCCAGCGGCCTGTCACAATATTCGAATTTTAAAAATAAACTGATCTCGCAGCCGTCGCGGCGGCATTTTGATGGTGCGACAATAAAAATATTACGTTTCGATTTCACCACATCGACGGTATCTACAGCAGCAAGCACATTAAGGGCAAGTACTTAAATCCGTCTAAAATTGGCTGGCCGTAAATTTCAGTTAATGTCTCTCGGAGCTATCTAACACAATACAAGGGAGATGTTTTCTCTAGGCGGACAGCTTTTTCCTTCGTAAAATTTTCAGGAAAGCGAAAAGTTTATGTCGGCCTGAATGTTAACACCCCTTAAACTGGTAGTTCGGAGCGCCTTATGTCGGCTAACGAGCTTCCTTAGGCTTCATAGTTGTTGACAATGTCAACATGGTTGTCAAGTTATTTTGTTGGTTAAGTATACCGTGGTTGGTTAAAATAAAATGCGGCCCAATTTTACTGAGGTTAAGTTTACTAACGGTAAACTTAAAATTATAAGGTTACTAGCTTTTGTCGTCGAGTTTGTCTGCCTGGTTCGAGATAATTAATCTATGTGTTAAAATTAGTATAGTTAAGTTAACTATCTGTGTGCCAAGTTTCACCAACATCCGTTTAGTAGTTTTTGTTTGAAAGAGTAATAAACTTCCATCCATCGTAACAAATTCTGGATCTCCTGACTGTTTATTTTGATTTCATGAGTTAATTAAGGAACATATAGTAAAGGCATTAATTTCCATCAATTAATTAATGTAGGTAGGTATATATAAATGATAATAAGTATAACTTGACAGTGCCGGGTATCAATTATTGCCCGTATTAATTAACTTACGAAAATAATCGTTCATTTTGTTCAGATCTTGTGAGGTTTCATAAAGAGGTGCGTGGGTTCACTACCTACGCGCAAAGATTCTGTATCTTTGAAAACCTTTGTGTGAAGAGAAAAATCTATATTTTAGTATTATTTATACGATTTCCAAGAGCGGGATACTTTTGTAAATCAAAAACGCATCAAAACCTCTCACATTGTATTATAACCAGAAAATTTCAGCTCTCTTCATCGCAAATATCAGAACAAACCCAACAAAAGAAGATGAGTTTTCAAATCTGAGTGATTCGACCAAATATCCACTTTCAATTTTAGCCCTGATTAACCATTGTGGGACCAACAGTCGTTACTTTCAGATTTGGGCAAGAGGGAATAGAATAGGAATCAAACAAAAATAACTCAAAAAAAAAAAGGAAATGACAATAGTAGATGGAAAATTTCAATTAGACGACTGGAATACGGACAATGGAGAATTGTGGAGCCAAAGGCTTGTCGAGAAAATGCAGCTGTAAAGAAATTCGTCTGTGTGTACATACCTCCGCTTTTAGTTATGAAACCTAGTTTGAAAGTTTTCAATGTGGGTACGTTATTATAAGGTTTTCATCTCGTATTTTATGGAACTTTTAGGCTTTTGTAAAAAAAAGCCTTCGTAAAAAAGACAAAAGGGGTTCCAGGCATTGTGTGAATGTTATATGATTATGGCCATATAAAAGTCTAAGCTCTTTTGTTTTCCATGTTAAAGCTGATTATACAATAGACAGCTAGGATCATTAGATTAGTTGACGCAACTGTCTGTTTTCTAAAGAAACTTTTATTTTATTTACAGGTAATAACAATGAAATAATAATTTATCGACGTATTTCATTTGATTGGATGCAGATCTGTCCAAATATGGACTGCATTGTAGTGAGTATTGTGAGTTTGTACATATTTAACCGGAACTAGTTCAACATTTTCATTAAAATCATTCATTTCACTTTATGAAAGCCTTTTTCTACCTCTTTTTGTGGCTCAACTTCGGCTTAACTTCGGCTCTTCAAAAATCCGTAGAGTAGCCTCCTGCATTTGATGCGAAAGGCAGATTCCATTGCATTGCTAATTAAGGAAAACTAATTAACGTCTCTATGACTTTTACCGTTTGCTCAAGTTTTTACTTACTGAGGTGCAAATTATGCTAATATCACCAATTAAAGGTAGTATTTGCTTGTAATACGTTTTTTCTACATGGCTATTGATCATAACTTATTTACTTGGTAAATACCACTACCTAATAGAAAATCTCAATTTCGTAAAACTTTGTTCTAATAATTTCCACACAGTGTCATTTCTACCAAACACAGATTGGTTGAATTGACAACGATAATTTTGATTTCATGGATTTTACAGTCTCCAAATGAGACAAAGGGAAAATCAACGCAATGAAAACTCTTTGATGTAACTTTACGAATAAAATATTACTTAATGTAATTGTAATAAATAGCTGATTCGGGCCACAAAGAGAAATATTTTTCAACTCCCAATCGGTTCAAAGTATTGGGGTAGGTAATTATATTTTTGAGGAAAATCGAACGTGGCTGTGACGTTAATGAAAATTCAGTTATAATATATTGAGAGACTAAATATTTTTGCTGGTGATGTGGAAAAATTACTCAATTTGTTCACTTGCTAAAACAAACATGACTCTGGGTGGCTTTATGAATTTAGAGAAAGTTATATTCAGCAAACCAAAAATAAGTTAATCAAAAATCACATTGGCTTCAGTATTTACAGCCTCAGACCTCATTTAAAGCACACATAGACAGAAAAATCATAAATGTTACAAAGTAAAATACTATCTTATTTTACCATTTAATTTTTAAGTAGAATAATTAATTAAAAACCTTTGTCTAATGTAATTAAAGCCTAATTTCCCATAGTCAGGGTCATATAAGAAGTTTAAACCTCTCTCGTTTGACATTCTTCAAGCAGCGTACTGTAAAAATTGTGACGTTACATTACAGGGGTCGATCGTGATTTACGATGCGTCTTAAGCAAGGGCATAACATCACGCTTGAATTGCCCGAAGGGATGGCAGCGGTTTATGGTGTGCCCACGTTTCGTCAGATATGTTTTTGTCTCATATAGTTAATAAGCTTTGGGTACGGCTTCGCTCTCACGGATGTCGGAAATTTTCCACGAGGACATACTACAAAGATTAAAAGTATAATATTTTCTAACCCAAGTCATGGTCTACCGGTAACCTTAATTTCATCCAAATAAGTTCAGTTCTAAAAGCGTGAAAAGGTTGCAGATAGACAGAGTTACTTGCTCATTTATAATATTATTTCTGAATGAGAAGGTGAAGAATCAATTAGGATTAGGGCAGGAGAACGATCTTAGCTCCGTCCACCGTCCGTCTTATGACGACAGACCGCGTCGACGGAGCGTTCGTGTTCCACGCGCAAGGGCCGATGATGCCGGAGCTGCGGGACTGTTCGAAAGAGATACCGTGGCCCTGGAACACAAAGGGCTAAGAAGGAACATGAATATGTTTTAGTCAGTAAAAGTCTGACACTCTCTTCCACTCCGCCCAGAGCGGAGGGGTCATTTAATGATTTCCTATCCGGAAAAAAAGGGCAGAGAACGGTGGTAATGATGTCGATAAGAGGTGAGTCCAGGACTAGATTAGCAGTCGAGAGCAGAATAAAGAACTTTCCCTTACAAAACTTGATGAACAAGATAACATAGAAATGTCGAAAGGCAATATTAATTAAAGTCGTACTAATGAGACATAAATGAACGGTACTTATCTCATTGAAACAATCGGTTCACTATGATATTATTATTATTTTAGGGATTATGTTTTCCGTTTAAATTATTGTAATATAAGTTCATTGTTGTATTAATTACTAATGATGATAACAATAGGCTGTTCCGTATAGTACAGAAAGTTGTTTATAAATATTTTTTGTTTATGATTTTTCATGCAGTACAACTAATGCCCGTTTTATATTAAAACTAAGAAACACACAATTTCTGCTCGTGCCAGACTGTTGTAAACAAGCCGTCCATACACCTCCACATCGGTCCCCACCGGCGGTTTACAACAGTGCGTCAACAGTGCGTGCTGTTGTAAACCGCCAGTGGAGACCGATGTGGAGGTTTGTGGAGAGCTTGTTTACAACAGTCTGGCCCACGCTTAAATGCCACCATTTAATTGTGGAAGCCGTTTCTTCGTGAAAAAAGTATTAAAACAACTAGCTGGCCGTAACGCAACAAGTAATGCTACATATCCAGCAAACGCGCGTAAAATCGCTTTTCCACACTGAAAAAAAAAAAATGATTACTTCAATCAAGATATTGTTAAGTGTAATCATACATCATGACTCCATATGAGCCTGTCAAGATCATGATTTCTGTGACTAAGACAAATTTGTTAAATTTCTCTTATTTTTGTTAGTCAAGTACTGTATTGCCTTTTTAAAGGCTAGTTATTTAGTTTGATTCTTAAATTGTCCAGTGCGAACATGAAACATTACTGCTATAGTAAAGTTCGATTGTAAATTCAAGTAATGTCACTGTAGTATTAAATAAGGTCATAGTTGCTAGCAACATAATCATGATCAATGTAATTATTATACTACTTTAGATCAAAGTTTATAATAGTACCTTCAACCATGGCGTTTAGTTGCGTCTAACTAATTCTTTACTAGCCTTATGAATAGATTACTTCATTCAAACAAAGCGCTACGTTACGTCTAACGAATTCTTTACTGGCCTGGTAAAGACAACTTAGTCATCTTGATTATATCTTGTTCAGTGCAAGTATGATCCTCTACTAAAACAATAGAGTTCTATTATAAAATCAACTCACGATCCCATGCTATATCAACTAAGATAAAAGTCGACTGAGCAATGCAAATTATTAATTTTAGATTATGTCTTCTCTAGAACAGTTATTATATTATACTTCATACAACTAAGATCTAGGTCCTATCTGACAAAACTAATTATTGTTTCTACTAAGAAAGGTTGTAGAAGTAGTCATGGTAGGTAATACATTCAATTAAGATCCTTTTTCATCCTACACATGATTATTCGTCGTATTAACTAAGTGTAGATACCAATTCAAATATTATACATAGTTGCGCTAACATGAATCTATGTTAATACTTTTGTAATTCAAGAACATATTGTACTACGTATACTGTATCGTTCTTGAATGAATTTTATAAATTATTCACATTTTTTTACCTCACGCATCGGATGTGTTAATGTGAATAACTTTGTAAGTAATTAATTCGAGAACGATACAGTACATACAATTTGATCTTGAATTACAAAGTATTAACATTTATAGATCTATACATGTTGGCGCTACTACTTAGAATACTTGCAATTGGTATCGACTACGATAATAAGACAATTAACCATGTATATCCCTACCTACTGCCTATCTATGTTTTATCTAGGAAGGATTAGCAGGTGTAAATAAAATATATAAATGTACATTTAATCGTTTATTTTATAAAGAACTACGCAATGTCACATATTTTTTACCATTACTAAGAATATTAATGTGACATGGAATAGGAGACACTAAATTTTTGTAATATCTAACAACATTTTCTTTTGCTTCTGTTTCTGCGACTTCGTAGGCAAAAAAATGTTCATCATCAACCCAAGGGTTGCATTTATATTCCCATAAAAATCAAATTATTTGAATCATACAAGTAGACATTTTGCACTTTAAAAAACGTAGGCAATGAATCATTAGAACTTGTATCATAAATTAGGAGTGTATTTTTAACATAACGTGTAGTAGACACAGTGGCCCAAGTTATTTGTACTAGTGGCTTATTTTCACATAACTGTAAACTAGATAATACAAATTGTTTAGAAATATCGCAAGTTACACGAACAGTAGGGCCTGTCCTAAGAGTATCAGGCAATTTACCTTTAAGAAACATTTCATTTAGCTGTAGTTGGTGTTTTAACGTTAAAGTCAGTGTAATGTTTTTTCTGTTGCATGAAACATTTGAGGCCATTTTAAAAACCCTATGTTTGGCTTCATAACGCATAGACCACAAAGAAACAATTGGACCATATTTTTCTAACGCACTGTGAAAATGAACTAAGTTATGAAATTTAGGTTTCAAGGAATCTTTAGTTAATGATAGATATAAAGTGTTAAGCTTGGTCACCGCTTGCTGTAACAATTCCTCAGTTCCTTTAGCAAAAGCTGAAGACAGACTTATTTCTAAAACAGTTCTTAATTTCTAATATTATACTCTAATATTATATGTGACGTCACTGCCTGTTGGCAAAAACTCTTTCTTCCAGGTACGCCAACACCTTGTAAATAGAACCCTTGGTCCTGTTTGGGGGATTAGATCCTTCAGGTCTTCGTGTGTAAGGGCCGATAAAGCGTGGACTGTTATCTGCTGTTCTAAAAAAATAAAAAAATCTCTTGAACCTACATCAATAACGGATCTGGAACAGTTCCATGAGCGCGCGAGTTTGGATTGCTCGTGTGCTGGCATTTTCTCGGCAAAGCAGTAAGTGTCAATTACATGAAGTAATTTACTTTAGCACAGCTATAAATGCAAGCTACAATGCTGCATTAAATTTTATCAACATATTTATCGTTGCAGTGGTTTGGTACTGGTATTTATCCGATAATCGATTTTTACAACGAAACTTATCATAACATCACGCCTGTAACACCCAAAGGGTTACTAGACAGAGTTGTGCCTTATAGTACACCCATATTTCGCCAGTTATGTTCAAATCTCATGCCATAGGGGACGCCTATTGCCAACAACCGGGCGCAAATCCAAGCTGCTTCTGATAAATCCTTGTTGAGATAACTCATTAACACTTTGCCCGACGGTACCTCTTGCGCAGCAGTCGCACTTGTTATAAAGCTGTTACAAAGTTAACAAAATCTCCTGATGAATAATATAAAATAATATCCTAAAACACCTGCAAAGTTTGGCCTCCTTAGAAAAATATAGCTTTATTTTTCCGAAAATATTGTCCTGAAAATCATAAAGTTAAAAAGTTGGTCGTCAAGTGTTTGATTTGATCTAAATTATGGAGGGCCAAATATTTTTTCAGCGAGACAGATTTTTCGGAATCGAAATTGTATTGTATTTGCATGACTTTCTGATTTTTGTAATGAAATTAAAAAGGTAGGTATTTGACTAAGATATTGCGAATTATTTAACTGAAACAATATTTTTTTTTATCTTTTCAAAGTTATCAATAAAATGTCTTCAGTTCAAACGTTAGAGTTTCAAAGAAAAATAAATTCCTGGCTTTGACATTTTGTAGGACTTGAGGAAATGAGTCGAAGTGTAGCAAAGCAGTAATCTGCTACGATTTATACTATATTACGGTTTATAAACCGTAGCCGCGTAGCTGTGACGTCATATTATGAGCTACGCCGTGGCGACTTGATAGTCCACGAAAATGTAGGAACGATTTGTGGGACTATGCTGGAAATATGATTAATATTATTATGTTGGGGATTGCCATTCTTCATATTGTTAGTACCACAACGTACGACCGGGTAGGTTATAGCAGTACAATATAATCTTATATCCAATATACGAATAGTCACGCACCTCTGATTTTCGGATTCATGTGCGTATTGTATAATTATCACTTGCTTCGGTGAAGGAAAATATCGCGAGGAAACCAGCATGGCTGAGAGATATTTCTCCACGGCATGTAAAGCCAAGTTAGAGGCCCATGGGCCATGGGCCCATAAAAATTCTAATACCAGGTGAGGCACGGATAAAGATTCTTCTTTATCCTGTGGTTAGTGTGGAAGACGACATTGAGGATCCAAAACTAGCATATAATTGGTAGGAGCAAGGTCTGTATGTTAAAACAAATATATTCATCAATTTTGGTGTCTACCACCAAGTTCCAACATGAATTAGCAGAACAGAAATAGAACCCGCGGCATGGTTTTCGACTGTCATGATGATATCGTGCCCAAGGTTTATGGTTCCTCAATCGTTTGTATAATATCGCCATTTTCTAAGAAGCTTTCTTACATGCCTCAGTTCCGAATATTATTCTTGAACTTATTGATAGTCAATCAAGTAAGATCTAGCCTATTTTGGGTTTGGCATGATAGAAAGAATTGAAAATCAGTTTTCTTTTGTTTTACGAATATTTGAAAAACGAGCTAGATAGATACGAGTAATATTGTTTCCATTACATCTGAACTAAACTTGTTGTTCTTCTTATAAACTACGCAACCGGACTTTGATGCGATTTTCATTTTCATTTGGAAAATTTATTACGGACGGTTTATTTGTATAGTAGACACTGTATATCAATAATAACATCACAAGTGTATTTGTCAATTATGTTATAAAGGGCGAGTCTTTTGCCAATACGGAGGGGGTTACATAATACGTTAAAATTAAATAATAACTTTGTTTTTACAAATTTTAAAAACCGGTTCGGGAAGTTAGTAATCACAATCATCTGACTAGCCTTTTCCGAACTGTTAGTTGTTAGGGTCAGCTTCAGTTTTACTGTTAATCTGACCTCCACAACCCATTAATTAGGTTGTAATACGATACCCCTTGGTTAGGCAGGTTCACAATCTTTAGGGCCACTGCAGTGACTACCTGTAATGGCTGTGAAATATATGCAAATGACAGCCGGGACCAACGGCTCAACCTGCTTTCCGAGGCACGGAGGAAACTGAGAATGTAATGGATGATCACCACCATCCACGGGCCGACCTAGGCAAGCGTGGTTTAACCTGAAGATCGACCCGTGAGGCTGTTTACATTTAGCCACGAGCTCCTCGAGGTCGTTAATAATATACTAATAAATATTGCAGAATGCGGAAAACACACTCGTATTACTCTTATGTACAAGTAGGAAATGAATGTAAATAAACAAAACACAGTAGAACAGCTCTCCATTATATTAAAAAGGTTATAACAAAGTACGAGGTTTCCCCTCACTGTTTCCTCGCATTACAAAATGACTCTCAATAGAAATTTGGAGTTCGTATTTTAAATGAAAACCGTAGAAGATTGAATACCTATACATACCATTATGATTAAATAAATTGTTATTTAAGGTTAATTTACACAGGTTTTCACGGTCCCGGACCGCAAATAATGTATAGTATGTGAAATAATAATAATAATTTATTCATGAAAAACATTGTAGTACATGTCACAATTTACAGAATCGCTTATATAAATAGTGTACAAAGACTACAATAAAATGGTGGATGAGGTGCTGTATTCCTAGCTAGGTTAATAGATAACCTGTGTTAAGGAGTACAGTGCCGGTCCCCAAGGAAAGAAACAATAAAATAGTACACATTATGCATCATGAAATGATTCTTATTATTTCTTATGATTCAACTAACTGTTGCCCACGACCTTCATCCGCGTGAAATTATTATAAAAATATTACTTTCCTATTTGAATCGGATTTTGTGAACATTTTTTTTAATTCTTCTAAAATATAGTTAACCTAAATAACTCCTTGTAACATCAGTGCCACTAAAAATCCCGTCGAAATCGGTCAAGCCGAGATTAGCCGGAACAAATAAACAGAATAGGCGAGACGACAAAAAAAAATCTAATTAGTCCGTCAGTTAGATTATCAAAAAATATTTGACCCGTGTTTTTTCTTTTGTTACGTAAACCAAAATTGACGAAGATATTAAGACGCTTTTAAAATCCTCAATACGTCACGCCTAGATATAATTTTTAGCTAGTTCTAACGTCACGAGCCCCCATTCCCGAGTTTTGATGCGTTTTATCTTTGTCAATATTCATTGATTTACAAAAACAAAAAATACGTGTCCATTAATTTCCAATACTCTAACTGACGGACTAAATAGATTTGCAATTTGTTGATACTGTCGTCATGCCTATTGAATACTGAAAAGCAGTACTGATTCGTTTCTTTATTCAGTGAAATCAAAAATGTGTGCGAGGATTTTTCCGTTTGGTGGACGGACCTTTAACATCCATCGACATCGATACACGTCTTCAAATTAGGATCATAAAATTACCTCGGGTTCAAGTTCAAGTGCCAGTTCTAAAACCTAGTGATATTGTTACGTAAGTAAGTACATACTTAAAATTTAATCGTCTGTCTGGCTTTCTGAGCTACGTCAACGAGTTCGTGTGATCCATGTTAATGGTCTAATATTAGTAGTTATTACATTTATAAGTTTGGAAAACTGTTATGTCAGTATTAAAAGGTAGTTGTTCACTTAAACGTGCGACTCAGCTTCTAATATTGGTCCTTTTTCTGCCAATACTATTCCAGCAGATTCCCACTGGGTTGTGGAGGTCAGATAAGCAGTTGTTTCATGTAAAATACTAGTATTCGCGAAAACGCTTGTCCATTGGATACCCTCTTTTTTTCCTACTGAAATCATTGATCACTAAAACGCTTCTAAATCTCCATTTACCTATTTGATTCTACCAGTATTTTCACTCCCAGGGTACCTCTAAATTTGGCCTAAAACTTTCCGAGAGAAAGCTTACACATAGATTCACATTATCAGCAACCACATATCATTTTAATTACCCATTTAATTCTAACAGTTACAGCAGAAACATTAAATTCATTAACTGAAATTCTCCGTTAATGATGAGGCGGCTGTGAAATAGCATCGCGATGGATTCTGAAAGTTTCACGAGAATTTAATGCACTATTTAAGCGCAGGCCACACCGCAAGCTAGCGAGCGAGTTGGGCGAGGCATCGTTTCACCCCTTTTCATACTTTGGTTCACCGCGAACTATTGAAAGAGCCGAACGAAGTATCAAAAGAGCCTCGCTCGCTCGCTCTCTAGCTGGCGGTGTGGCCGGCGTTTTAATAATTGCAATTTTATTTTGGCGCTTTAATTTTGGTATTGCGAATTAAAAGTTGTGTGCTAAATAGTTGAAGGCGGAATGTGGAAATGTGGGTGGAAGTTTGACGTGGTATTGAAGTTATTACTGTGCTTATTTTGAAAATAGAAACAGTATTGAGTAACTCTGCGAACCGCGGTTATATCTATAGAGTTGGCAATTCTACAAAAGACGATGTATTACAATTTTGGTGTACAAGTAAGTATATTCTATTTATTACGCACGATCGTGAATGAGAGGGTTCGATTCGTTCGACCAGGTCGGGCAAAGTGTTATTGGGTTTTTGCCATCAGAAATTTCACAGTAGCAGCCACGGAGTCTAGATTTGTGCCCGGTTGTTGGCAATAGGCTCGAACCCTATTACAAAAAAAAAACTGTATTTGGTGAAAGCTTCATCATCCTTAGTACGGATGGCCAGTACCTACATAAGAATCCTTACCAAGGCCAATGTCGACCCTTTGCGGATGTACTTACGTAGGGTCATTAGTTTATGTCCAACTCTGCAGGGGGCATGGGGCTATTTATTTCTTCCCCCAATTAGTCCAGAACCCCATGTCAATTGATGAGCTATCTTTCTGTTTCCTGTTACAAATAGCGGTGGTACGACACCATGGCAGTTTATGTGAGTGATCATACCATCCACATGTTACTTACTTTCTTGAAGTTCTTGAATCAGGAAAATAACCTCTACCTAGTCTGCACCTCTAGCCAAGTTGACAATCTACAATCGTTAACGCTAGTAGAAAACTATTCAAATGAATGGGAATGACATCATCTCAACGTTAAATCACGTGATCAACACAAACGAATAGAAAATTCGTAGACAAGTTTACATCGTTCAAAATGATAGAATAGAATGTTATCGTTTCTACAATTTTGATCACTAAACTCTTTGGTAGGAACGCTCACCATAGACTAAAGTGTAGGTTTTTTCTACAGACATTAGAGAACGAGCGATCGACTCAGTCGTGTCAACTTGGCTACCAATTTAGCGCTTTCTACAATCGCTTACCCCGAGGCGTTTACGATTGTAGAAAGAGAATCGATACGAAACGTTTGTAACTTGGCTAGGCCTGCTGATTTCTGATCATGGCGTACCTACTTATCTTCATTGTGTTAGATAATTGACGTTGTCCAAATAATTAGGAAAGTTCGTAATTTATTACATTAAAAGTTACTTTTATTTACTTTTTGAAATCACACTTCTGCTAAACCCTTCAGAGATTACTGGTCAAAGTCAAAGTCAAAATTATTTATTTGCAGTAAATGTGGTACAAAAGATAGTAAAAATAATATGTAGTGCAATGACACATTTCGCCATAAAATTGGCATGCAAACATTAAAGAATTAGATGCTAATTTCCAAACAATAACTGAATGTGAAACAAACATTAAATTAGGTAACTAAGGTGATTTTATCTAAAGGATTATAATAAATGCTCCTTGAATTTACTGTTCAAAATAATTTTGTAAATTGTGCTCAATGTCTGTCACTAAAAAGCTTATATAATTATCATTATCATCATTTCAGCCGAAAGACATCCACTGCTAGACATAGGCCTTCCCTAAGTATCGCCACATTGACCGGTCCCGTACGTCTCGCATCCAGCGGATCCCCACAACCATCACTAGTTCATATAGTTATAATTAATCAAATTAACGCAAGAAGAACTAAAGACTTGACCTAGAATGAGTTTTATTGCATGAAATTCCCACTGGTCTGTACTGTAAAATGTTGGCATTCTGGCTGTAGTAAATATTCTTGTTTTGCTACCTACTTTCTAAAATTTATTTAATCAAGAATTCCACATCGCATCGCTGCGGCATAATTCGCAGCACCAAGTCGCATCGGCAGTGCTAAACTACGTAACTCGAATAATATTTTGATAACTTCACTTTGCCTCGTCTAAAGTCAACACGCCCGGGACTTCGTATTTTCACAGCACTCTTTCAAATATCGAATGATAAACAGCTGTCTATGGCAAACGAATACTTTTTTAAAACAATAACGCGGGTATTTTATTTGACATAGTACTGTAAATTTTTAAGTTTTATCAACATAACATAACATCACACCTACATTTCGACAGTTATGTTTAAGTCCCATGTAATAGGGGGCGAGCCTATTGCCATCAACCGGGCACGAATCCAGACTGCGTGGCTGCTATTGGGAAATTTCTGATGGAAAAACCTATATAACACTTTGCCCAACCTGGGAATCGAAACCAGGACCTCGTGCTCAGCAGTCGCGACTAACGAGGCAGTCCACTCCAGTTGAGTGAATGTGAGTTTGCTTGTTTGTCATGCTTTTACTCCTTAATAGCTGAACGGAGTCCGATGTAATGCGTCATATCGGATATTTGGACATAGAATTTTTATCTTATCTCGGGATCAAACACGTTTCCGTTTGATCATTTCTGACCACCACGCGGGAAATACCGCGAGAAAAGCTACAGTAAATATAAATAAATAGCAAACAAGTACAAATCACTCCAATATTTTTCAAGAAACAAATCAATACCAATTGATATAAACGATCTACATGATAGCGGCAATAAACTAAATGTTTCCACTACATTTGTTTTATGAAGGAAAACTGCGCTTCTGTAATGGCGAACCATCCTATTAACAATATTACAGTCAGGCTGTAAAATCTACAAGAAAGAAATGAAGGGAAAATATTCTTAGAAGGGAAATATGTTTCCAAAGAATATTAAAGGCTGGTATTATACTCCAGTGTCTGAAAACCCCTAATTGAGCAGAAACCTTAAGATGACTCAAGAAAACCAGATGAAAGAAAACGTTGATAGTCATAATATACAGCCTTTTAACTTAATACCGAATACTTCAATCACCAATTACCGTTCAATTAACCTTACAAACCAATTTGATTTAAGAACACATTTCAATTAATACTGGCACATTCAGAAACCGATAAAAAGATTATCTCTTCATGGCTTTTCAACTTGGAAAAACCGATAACGCCAATAAATAAATTAAAAAAAAGAAACAGTTAATTCCCTTTTCAAATGCAAGCGTTCCTTTATAAATTCTTGGTTGGTTATGACTGATATTTTATAGCTAAAGTTGAAGCGGGATTGCCAATCAAATCAATAGCGAGTCATCGAATCTACTTTGTACAAAGTGGGCCGGATCAGGCGAACTGGAGTGAAATTTTAAGGGTCATAAATATAGTACGGCCTTAAAGCATCGTTCGGTTTTATTATACTTATTTTTAGATAACGATCTGGTTGTTTAACATTTAATAAACGGCTGATACAAAGTGGTGATTTGGAGAGTAATTTTATGTTGATGATTTGGTTCGGGTTGGTTATTTTGCCGGGTCGGGAAAATTGACATAGGATTTTTCTATCAGGAATTTCTCAGTAGTAGCCACGGGGTTATGCGCGGTTGATGACAATAGGTTCGCCCCCTGGTAAATTGTTTCTCTGGGACTTCGTCGACCTTCATTGTCTCGGCGCTTTTCTGGTGGTCGTCTTTTTTGATTCTGGCTCTCAAGAGTTACAGTTGTTTGGGAATACTGTGGCGGGCTTGTCCCAAAAAAAAGTCCCAACGCTTTTTTTTTTTTTTTTTTTTTCGGATGGGAAATCATCAAATGACTTCTCCCGCTCTGGGCGGAGCGGGAGGGATTGTCAGACTTTTACTGACTAAAACCCATCCATGTTCCTTCATCGCCCTTTGTGTTCCGGGGCCACGGTATCTCTTTCGACCAGTCCCGCAACCCCGGCAGGCATCGGTCCTTGCGGACCCCTTCCTTTTTGCTGACTCTCTTTGAGGCGCGCGTGGAACACGAACGCGCCGTCGACACGGCCTGTCGTCATGAGACGGACGGACGGCGAGCTAGCCCATAGCCCACCGTCCACAGGCCCGCGCCTACGGTGGCCGGGGGCCACGTGGTGGCCCCCGACGCCCGGGGCGTCTCCCGCGGCGGCCGGGATGCTGTGAGGTTCTCTCCCTCTCACGTTCCGCCACCTTCTTCTCTAGCATTACTGCTTCGCAGAAGGAGGTGACGGCGTCCCATTCCGTCTCGCTCCGGATCATGGCTTGCACCAGGGCCGGACGCGAGAGGTCGCCGCCGCCAATCGCCGCTTCGAGGACACGGCGGTGCTCCGCCCACGCGGGGCACACCTCCACCGTGTGCTCCACCGTGTCCTCCGGTCGATCCTCGCAATGGAAACACCCGGGCGTTTCCTCCCGCCCGATTCGGTGCAGGAACCTCCCGAAACAACCGTGTCCGGTGAGGACCTGCGTCAGGCGGAAGGTGAGGACGCCGTGGCGTCTCTCAAGCCACTCCTCAAAGAGGGGACTTACCGCCACTATTGTGGCGTGCCCTAAGTCCCACCCCTACAAGGGACTTAAACATAAACATAATTGGCGAAACGTAACTGTACTGTTAGGTACACCTCTGCCAAACCCTTCGGGGATTACAGGCGTGATGTCATTATGTTATGTTCATTTGGTTTATTGAATCCAGTTGTACGGGGACGAACCGATTTTTGTCTTAATATCTGGTACCGAGGGTCCACTGGTTACCCTTTTGCAATATTGTCACTTTTGTAATTAAAAAGGGACATATTAATTAAGCGCCTCATTCATTGGCCCATATCGTCGATTCCCATAACGGAAGAATGTTGTCAACGTGTATCCATGATGGCAATTAATACTGCTAACCGGCGTCCGAATTGTGTTACACACTCGGAATGGGAAACCCTTTCATTTTGAAAACATTGCAAAAGACGTTGTTTCTAAGGATACAAAAAAAACTTTGCTCGGTTGGAAAGGTGATTGAATCAAAGTGTAATTTAGATACTGTATTTATATGTTCTGGACTTGTTTTGGCAGTCGACAAGAATAAGAAACTGACTCTTGTAATAACAATAAAGAAGGTTCAAATTCTTCTTGCCTTTCTCACAAGTAGTGATCAAAAATGTTCAAAATGAGTTAATTCCTTGCACGGACTCTTAATCTAGTGGTCGCAAGCGCGACCGGGAATGATAGGGTTCGATTCCCGGATCAGGTTGATGATGATGACGATGATGATGATGATGATGATGATGATCATGATCTGTCATTAGGTTTTGCCATCAGGAATTTCTCAGTAGCAGCCAGAAGAGAGTCTCGATTTGGGTCGGGTGGCTTTTGGGATTAGGACCGCGGTCCTGGATTCCCCCTGAATATTTGTACCCGGTTGTTCGAACTGTTCGAACTATGCTCGCCCTCTATCACATGGGACTTTAACATTACAAGTAAATTTTGGGTATTACAGGCGTACGGTCTGTACTGTATATAATTATAGCTGGCCTGATCATATTCACACTCACTCAAAGTATTTAATACTTATGTAAATAACTTAAATCGTTTACCTTACCACATCATTGTTGAGCGTCAAACGTTGGTATTTCTATTATGCGACTTAAGTTGAAGTTGAAACTTAGCTTATTCAGACTTAAGTCTGATCAATAAGTTGCGGTGAGTGGTAAGTCAATTACTTACTTAACTTGAACTTGATAACTTTGATGAAGAGGACGTTGACATCGCTTTGGAACAAAACATTGGGTTTAAAGTATTTGCAAACTGTTTATCGGTCGGTTAATTAGTTTTTGAATGCTGAATCGAAATATTTGAATCCTTCTCTCAAACAAAGGTACTTATGTACTAACTTTTTATGATTTGAGTTTTAAGATTCCAATTATTAAGTTAAAAGGCCAAGCGGAACTTTTTCCACGTTCTTGTTAGTTTGTCATATTAATTGAAGTTTGTTATTCTTCTGAGGGACCAACCCCTAAAGAATTACAAACCTCAATTCAAGCTTTGCTTTTGGAAGTAAAGCTTAATGTAATGAATTTGAACAATTCGCGGACAGAGAAGTTGTTAAAGAAAAAGAAAGAAAAAAAAATGTTACAGGGACATGACGTGCTTATGTACAAAATGACAAAAAATAAAACTAAACATACAACGAATAACAAATATTTATTAATACAACAGGACGGAACAAAAAAAAAGTTAACAGCTTGTACTATCGAGGACACTCCCGCCTGAACACAACTAAGCTTATTTTTGCTTGCACTCGCAAAATAGAAACGGTCTCTAGCCCCGCCCTGTTGACTTTGTATAGAAATAATGAATTAAAAAAATACCGAATCGGCTGAGCGCACTGACGACGCACGCCAAACGAGAGTTATCGCTATTTTGCGCGCCAAAATTGACGCTTTCTATAAAGGCCCAAGCTTTAAGGGGGCTCGGCCTCCGGGCCTCCGCGTGATTTAAGCGAAAAAAAATTAAACTGGTCTGGCGGAAAAGACCCCGATAGTACGTCGAGACTGCGCCAAGCAAGCCTTATGTCTAAACACACGTTTGAAGTAAGGTTCCAAGTAATGATTATATCATTGTTTATAAATCAGACAATAATCCTGTTTCAGCACAAAAGCTTCTCGAACAGCTAAACAAGAAAAGAACGGACATAATGACAGAGTTTTTATGAATTAATTGCTCCCTGCCTAATATTCGTGATTTATACTGGCTCATATTAATCGCGGTAAACCTTCCTGGCTATCTGTGTCGGTCTATTGTTTCGTTCTCCTTTGTTGCGTGACATATTGTAAAAAAATAATTACAAATGATACTGTTGTCTGTTGAAACAAATTGAAATTAACTGGGTCACGTTTTGTTTTTGGAATTTCTGTTTTTTTTTTAAATGCAAACGTTGTGTTGGTGTATCTAAAGCAATCTAATAATCTCATAGAATTCAGTAATTAGTTTAGAGAGCACTAGCTGACCCGTGCTACTTCGTCTGCGTCACATAAGAGAGAGAGGGTTAGTGAGAGTGGGTCGACACTTTTCGTTGATGCTCTGCTCCTTTTGATCGTAGCGAAATGTGTGTTGCCTATAGCTTTTCTCAATAAACGGGCTATCCAACACTAAAATAATTTTTCTATTCGAACCAGAAATTCTTGAGATTAGCGCGTTGAACCAAACAAACAAACTTTATAATATTATTAAAGATGGTATAGATTTGGTTTTCATTTTTAACCTAGTTTGTAGTTTCGGCGAAAGCTTATGCACACTATAATAAAAACTGATTCAATCGAGCCAATATTTGCGTACAATTTTAAAAAATGTTAATCTATTCAAATGCATTCTCTGAGTGAACACATTTTAGCGGGACAGCCATTAGCTATTTTCGAATCAATTTGAATGCAACTGCGTCGTTAAAAGCTCCAAAACGCACGCATGGGATGTGCACACAGAATCATTTAAGATACAACATGTTCACAAAAGAGCAGATATAAATCTAGTGAGCCAATGCTACCAACATAAAAGCTTTACGGCGACGTATGACAGGGATTGTACTTTTTATTTGCATGTAGTCGTGACAACGGCACAGTACCGACATAATAAACAAAGAAATGTGCGCTCGCCGTATCTGTACTTTTATTGCGACGCGACATTTTGCAATTTTCTATCTCGTGTCTGTCGAAACTGAATTACTTACGTAAAATGCTTTGATTTTAAAGTTAAATGCACTGTCACGAAGTTATAAAACTGGATGTCCTTTTTAGGGTTCTGTAACCGAAGGGTAACAAACGGGACCCTATTACTAAGCCAACGTTGTCCGTTCGTCCGTCTGTCTATCTGTCAGCAGGGGGTGCGTACCATTTGATATAATAACAAAAGATTTTTTTAGTGTAACGATGAAATGATGTAATGAATTATTGATATAGTTTCAGTTCGCCTAATTTTATATAGTTTAATTAACATTTTCAATGCACATTTGAACTAATATTCAGTTAATATAATATTTTGTTGGTATAATATAAAAAGTCTATAGTAACGTTTAACATAATTTTGAAACGTCTACTTTGTTTTTTATGTGTCGCAGCCAACTAGTTTAATTAGCCGTTCAGTCAACCGCCTAGCCTCGTTACTTTAAAGGAACCTAACTCGGGGTGCCCTAACCTCAATACACTTTATATTCGCCTAAAGTTTCCTGATATTTACTTATTCTTTACAGAATTTTGGCAGAAAATGAGTAAATATGAAAATTAGGTTAAATAAAAATTAGGTCAACTGAACGTTATATAAAAAGAGCGAAATACAAATTAAAAAATTATATGAAATGAACATTATACTAAATGTTATTAGAGCAAAAGAAGTTTATATGAAATGTAAAATTAGATCACATGAAATTAGGTTATTTAATTTTATATCATATGAAAATTATATCATGTGAACGTTATTTCGTTAGTGATAATATAGATACTATCTGTTATGATGTTATATATTATTACACACCCGTCAGTGGGCTGTATCTCATGATCTGTAATAGTTAGACAGTTCCAATTTTCACAGTATGTGTATTTCTGTTGCCGCTACAGCAACAAATAATTTAAATAAGTTTAAAAAAAACAACCCAAATAAAAGACACAAATTGGATCAATGGTGTGATGGTGTGACTGCGGATCAGGTTAAATTCGCACTTGTGTGACTACGGATTAAAAATAAAATTAACCATAGTCACACTGGTGTGGTAATTTGGTGTGACTATGGATCGGTCACGAAAATTAAAGGGGACTCCCCCACTACGATTGTACGGAACCCTTCATGCGCGAGTCCGACTTGCACTTGGCCGGTTTTTTACATATCATTGCCAATATCAAGATGAATATGATTCTACCCTTTCTTGAATGTACACAATTGTTTCCTGATTTTATTATCCGGGTAACTTATGCGGTCGCATATCTTATTGAGGCTTTAGAACCGTTTCACTCCGTTAATGAGTCACACCAACGTTTTTTGATATCAGTATGTCTAAAAAATAGGTACTTTACTCCTATCTTCAAAAATGACTGAGATAAACGTTAAGGCAAAATCCGACTAAGCGACCGCGCTGACGTGTGACGTCATGTCGTGCGCTGCGAATAATTTTAATTAATTAATTTAATAACTGGGCCGAGGTGGCGCAGGAGAAGAGTACCTGGAAGGATATGGGAAGGACTATGTCCAGCAGTGGGACATTCAAGGTTACTGAAAAAAAAAGTAATAATAACAATTAATTACTAACACTTAAAATAATAAGTGCAAACCACTTTATAATAAATTTGTATATAAACGTAAACATTCCGCATAAGCATCACCCGCAATCGGACATGACACCACCACGACGTGACGTCATCGCAGTAGCTCGCGAAGGAACGTCAAGTAAAAAAGCGGTGAAACTGTACAACGCTGTAACTTTGAAAAACCTGATCCAATTTCGATGAAACAAAAACTCTTATTATTTGCACGAGTATGCGCGTTAAATGCAGTAATGCAATAATGAAATGTTGTAGTATTATTTTGATGTGTTGGTGTGAGGCATTCAAAACTTTAAGAACAGAAGATAAATCCGATATAACAACTAGACTCCACACTGAAACTTTAACATCAGATTCCGAAGTTTTTTTGATAGTTAGAAAAATAAATAAATACTTTTTATCCTACTATGAATCCTCTCATCATCTCCTCCATCACCCGATGCAGAAGATGTTATGATGGTAAATAAATACTTTTTCTTTCTTTCAAGTGAGGGAAGGTTTACAAAACGCCATGTTTCAATAGAGATTCTAAATCTCGAATAATGTAGTTCTCTGTGTCGTGGATTTTTCGACGCAGACATATTTCGCTACGGCGACAGCACTTTAGTTAAAATTGTGTATATGTAAAATAGTTTTGAGAATGTGTCGTAAACCTGAATGTGGAATTCACTGGAGATTTCTTCTTGTTATTTGTTAAGATTGAAAAAAAGTAGTGCGTTTGCTTACATCATCAATCTCTCTTGCCTTTATTTTCGGATGGGACTTCATCAAATGTCTCCTCCCGCTCTGGGCGGAGCAGGAGGGAGTGTCATACTTTTACTGACTAAAACCCATTCATGTTCCTTCATCGCCCTTTGTGTTCCGGGGCCACGGTATCTCTTTCGAACAGTCCCGCAGTTCTCTCTTGCCCTTATCCCAAAGTATTTCGGGTCGGCGCAGCATGTCAATTCTCAATTCTCAATTCTTTATTGCATACCATAATGTTTTTATGGTGGAGGAAAATAAATAATGTTACAATTATGGACCCTGTCGGGCGCAGCATAGACTAAGTAGGACAGAGGCGGAAGACTACTGGCTTACTTCAGTTATTATCTAATACGAATTTAATTTAAAGTAATAATTATTGCTTTATAAATTACATAGATTTATTTATTAGACATTGTAAATTTAAAATAAATATAAATAATATAATATCATAATATAATTTATTGCTTTATTAATTTCTTATTGTCTTTATTTATTACGTAATTAATTTTTATTATTCTTAATGTGTATCTGTTTTCCATATTATCATGAGTAGGTGTGCGTGGCTCTAACGAGTATTTGTAGAAACAATTCGATAGTGAAGTACTCATAGTTTATCATTTAAGTATTCGCTTATACTATAGTAGCATTTGCCTAGAAGGAAAAGCTTTAATTTATTGATAAAAGTGTTATATTTATTTAAATTCTTTATTTCTTCGGGTAACTTATTGTAAATTTTTATGCACATGACCAAGGTACTATGGGAGTGCATTTTTAGTCGCGATGTTGGTAAGTTTAGCCTATTTTTGTGTCTTAAAACAATTTTTGATTGTATGTCCTCTCTTTTTGTAAAGAATTCTGGATACTTTCGCACGAACTTACAAACTTCAAATATGTAGAGAAAAGGGCACGCCACAATAGTGGCGGTAAGTCCCCTCTTTGAGGAGTGGCTTGAGAGACGCCACGGCGTCCTCACCTTCCGCCTGACGCAGGTCCTCACCGGACACGGTTGTTTCGGGAGGTTCCTGCACCGAATCGGGCGGGAGGAAACGCCCGGGTGTTTCCACTGCGAGGATCGACTGGAGGACACGGTGGAGCACACGGTGGAGGCGGGCCCTGCGTGCCCGGTGCGGAGCACCGCCGTGTCTTCGAAGCGGCGATTGGCGGCGGCGACCTCTCGCGTCCGGCCCTGGTGCAAGCCATGGCCCGGAGCGAGACGGAATGGGACGCCGTCACCTCCTTCTGCGAAGCAGTAATGCTAGAGAAGGAGGTGGTGGAACGTGAGAGGGAGAGAACCTCACAGCGTCCCGGCCGCCGCGGGAGACGCCCCGGGCGTCGGGGGCCACCACGTGGCCCCCGGCCACCGTAGGCGCGGGCCTGTGGACGGTGGGCTATGGGCTAGTTCCTGGAAGTGGGATTTACAGCTATCGGTGACTTCAATATTTACTAAGATTCTAACTAGTTTATGTATGTCTTCTTCTTCCATACTTCTCAGTAGCCTTGTCTCATCGAGGTGGCCCGTATTTATCACTGGCGACGAGCGGTAGTGTTACCGATACGATATATACATAATACGCGTGTGAACATTTTGTTAAAAATGCCAATTGGACGTATGATTCAGCGAAAAAACATTGGGATATTCGACGGGTTAATCAATTTATTACATTGAACATTATTGACGCTACGTTAAAGTTAGCAACTGTGTGACGGTAGTGGACGGCGCGGAGTGCTACGAATTGATGTCGGACTTGTGTTCTCCCGACACCCCTGAATCAAAATCTTATAACCAAGTAGTTGCCCTAGTAAAGGAGCACCTGGAACCAGACAGGTCGGAAATCGCTGAGAGGCACATATTTCGGCAAAGATTACTTAGGCAGGGAGAAAATATTCGCGAATACCTTCAAGCACTAAAACATTTAGCTAAAACGTGCAACTTCAGCGCTTGTTTGAAAGTGTGCCTACGAGACCAATTTGTTTCGGGGCTGAACGATACAGATATGAGGTCAAGGATCTTCGCAGAACGAGGTATTGGTTACAAGCGCGCCGTGGAGTTGGCGCTGGCGCTGGAGGTGGCAGAGCGGCACGCAGCTATGGCGTGTGCTTCCGATGGCCCAGTGGCCGCGCGGCCCGGCGCTGGTGGTGGCCCACCTGTGCTATCTCAGCAGAATGACGACGGTTTGCATCGGATCAGCGCGAGCTCGGGTGCCTCGCGTGGCGGCAGGGACAGGTGATGGTGGCGCAGGCGCGAGTCGTGCGCAGCGCACGTGTTCGCGATGTGGAAAATCGGGCCATTTCGAGGCCAAATGTCGGTTCAAGCAATATAGTTGTGATATGTGTGGTGAAAAATAAGAACACAAAAAGTTCTAAAAAGTCAGTTTTTTCTAAATGACTCAGACTCGGAAGATGTCCTTTGTAATTTCTATACTTTGGTAGTTAACAGTGATGGTGACGGACCGTACTACGCAAATTTGATCGTCGAAAATGTTAAATGTAGATTCGAAATTGACACCGGAAGCAGAATATCTGTTATTTCAAAATGTTTCTATGACAATAATTTTAAAAACGTCCCAATCGAAAATAAACTGTTAAGCTTGAAATCGTATACAGGTGACGTCATAGAGACCATCGGTTATATTGTAGTAAACGTTGAATGAAAAAAAAAAGTTAAAGTAAAACAAAAAGTTAAAGTTAAAGTTATACGTCATTGATAACGGCAGCCCGCGGTAATGGGCCGTACATGGTACACAAGTATTTAGAGATGGCTGTTGTGGAATGCTACAATTTGACAGATGACAACTCATTGGCGCCATCGTTACGAGACTTGTTTCTAGAGGTTTTTGCTGAAGGTTTAGGTACATTTAAAACTAAATTTCACTTATATTTAAAGGATGACACACCAGTATTTGTAAAAGCACGATCGTTGCCACTGGCCTTACGCCAGCGAGTGGAGCAGGAGCTCGAGCGGCTGCAGCGGAAAGGGGTCATTTATAAAGTGGAGCGATCAGACTACGGCACTCTTATAGTGCCGGTGGTTAAAGCTAACGGCAATAGTAGACTGTGCGGTGATTACAAAGTAACAATCAATCCACTTTTGATAGACTACTACTACCCTCTGCCCCGCATTGAGGACTCGTTCGCAGCTTTAGGTGTGGGAGAGGAGTACAGCAAATTAGACTTATCAAACGCTTTCCAACAGTGTATTTTACATGAGGATTCTCAACCGATGACGGCAATCACAACTCACGTTGGCAGTTTCGTATATAAAAGAGTAAAAAGTATAAAATATTAAATATACTTTTATACTTTTTGCATACCATACCAGAATATTTCCAAAAATAATGGAAGAAACTTTAAGTGGATTGCCGTCAACGGCGGTTTTTGCGGATGACATTTGCGTTACTGGTAAAGATAGAACTACACATTTAGCTAATTTAAAAGCGGTGCTATAAAGGCTCAATCAAAATGGTTTGAGAATTAATTTTGCAAAGTGTGATTTCTTTGAAAGCAGTGTTACATAGTTGGGCTGTATAAAATTGATAAGTTTGGGTTACATACAGATAGTAAAAAAATGACGCTATTGTAGCAGCACCTGAACCTACAAATGTTACACAGCTCAAGAGCTTCATGGGACTTGTAAATTTGTATTCTAAGTTTTGTGTCAATATTAGCGATATTTTGAAGCCCCTTTATTGTATGTTAAACAAAAATGTTCAATGGCAATGAACTGACTAGTGTAATAGGGCTTTTATAAAGATAAAAAAGGTGTTAAGCCACGCTCCTATTTTAGCATATTATGATGCAAGTCTCCCGTTAATTATATCAGTTGACAGCAGCGCATACGGCGTGGGCGCGGTATTGACACAGCGCCACGCTGACGGCTGCGAGCGCCTGGTGTATTGTGCTTCAAGGACGCTCAAGTCGGCCGAAGTCAATTACTCGCAGTTAGATAAGGAGGCGCTAGCTATTGTATCCGGTGTAACTAAGCACCATCAATATGTTTATGGCAGACATTTCACACTTCGTAGTGACCACCGTCCCTTAAGTTACATTTTTGGCAAAAATAAAGGAATACCAGTGACAGCAGCCAGCCGCTTCCAGCGTTACGATGTTAAGTTAGCTGGCTACGACTTCAATATTGAATTCGTAACATCGTCTAAAAATTGTTTTGCTGACGCTCTTTCTCCCCTTCCTCTGGACTTGACAAAGCGTCAAGTTAGAGGTAAAGACGAAAAATGTAGCTATCTAAATTACGTGCAAGAGCATTTTTCAATCAGTTTTAAAGATATCAAAACTAAAACTCGGAAAGACGCGTTGTTAAGTGAAGTATACGGTTTTATAATGCATGGGTCACTGATAAATCGATTGATAAAATAGAAAATGCTTATTTCAACAGAAGAGATAACTTGCATATTGATCAAGGCTGTATAATATTATATTGTCATACCAAGATCGTTACGAGAGCTAGTTTTGACTGAGATTCACGATGGGCACCCAGGAATCGTCAAAATTAAACAAATCGCGCGTAATTACGTATGGTGGGAGCACATTGAAGCAGACATCGAACGCGTGGCGAGCGAATGTGTTGCTTTCAGGGAACTACGGCCCGCGCCCCCCGCCGCGCCACGCATTTTTGTGCTCAGTGCAACGTATGACGTTCTAAACTCTTGCTATGCACAAATTGACTGTCAGACGCCATTTTAATTATAAAAAAGAAAGTCCTTGTTATTTTTCGCATACATTTCATCCATCCCACGACAAATAAACAAAGTGATATAAATACTATACGGGAGGGGAATAAACTTTATCTCCTAAATTCTGTTCTAAATTACATTTTGTAATAGCTAATTTATTTAACCAGTAATTAAGTTCTGGTCGACCGCGCTTTGTTTAACGTTGTTTTGATCTGGATGTCCACTTAATTTTCTAACTGATTAATTATCATAATAGAATCTGGTGCTAATTTTTATAGTAATAATACCCTTTTTTTTCGGATGGGAAATCATCAAATGACTCCTTCCGCTCTGGGCGGAGCAGGAGGGAGTGTCAGACTTTTACAGACAAAAACCCATCCATGTTCCTTCATCGCCCTTTATGTTCCGGGGCGACGGTATCTCTTTCGAACAGTCCCGCAACCCCGGCAGGCATCGGACCTTGCCCCCTTGACCCCTTCCATTTGCTGACATCTCTTTCAGGAACAGGAACGCGCCGTCGACACGGCCTGTCGTCATAAGACGGATGGACGGGGAGCTAGCCCATAGCTCATCGTCCACAGGCCCGTGCCTACGGTGGCCGATGGCCACCACGTGGCCCACGACGCCCGGGGCGTCTCACGCGGCGGCCGGGACGTGAGGTTCTCTCCCTCTCACGTTCCGCCACCTCCTTCGCTAGCATGACTGCTTCGCAGAAGGAGGTGACGGCGTCCCATTCGTTCCGCTCCGGACCATGGATTGAACCAAGGCCGGACGCGAGAGGTTGCCACCGCCGATCGCCACTACGAGGACACGGCGGTGCTTCGCCCACGCGGGGCACACCTCCACCGTGTGCTTCACCGTATCCTTCGGTCGATACTCACAGTGGTAACACCCGGGCGTTTCCTCCCGCCCGATTCGGTGCAGGAACCTCCCGAAACAACCGTGCCCGGTGAGGACCTGCGTCAGGCGGAAGGTGAGGACGCCGTGTCGCCTCTCAAGCCACTCCTCAAAGAGGGGACTTATCGCCACTATTGTGGCGATAACCCCGTGGTTGCGACAGTCGCTCTCTCGATGTCGCCATGAGATCATGCCGAAAGTCTGTCCGCTGAGCGACAATTTGCCGCGGCAGCGGAGTTACCCCCGGCGTAGAGCCTCCGCGCGCCATTCATATAGGCGCGCGAGGACTATCGCCTCCAGATCTCATGGCGGAGTAATAGTACCCTAGAAAAATATTTTGTAAGCGATCTTTTGTTTATTTGTCACCTAACCCGTAGAGTCGCGGAAATGATTTTGTATTTTTTTTTCTCTTAACAAGTTCCCGCCCGGTACCCGGGCCCGGTTTACGCCCGGTTTCTGGAACGAACATCAACACAAAAATTCGCTCAAAAATTGACAAGCGGGCGTAAACTGCTGTAATTGATTGAATTAATTATTAACAGCCAATGGTATTGCATCTATTATAATGTATTAATAATTGCATCCATCTAATAATAGTTAATGTTGAAACTGGGTGTTTGTTAAGTAAGTTGATAAGGAAAATGCTAGTCTTTTTACAGTAAATTTTACCTTCAACAATGGTAACTGTATTATGAACAAAATAAAGATCACTTTAATTTTTTTCCTAGTTTTCTCAGTGACAGCAACCAAATTAATAACTCCTTACTTACATTCTAAAGACGTATTGACTAGAATAGAAAGTGCTTCGAATAAAAAAGTCTTACCCTATCTTAGTAGCACAATGTTGTGCAACAGAGTAGTGTAAGGTGATATAGAGGCACACACGCGGGGCTATTGCAATTCTTACTGCGTCGCACTCCTATTTGCAAGACACGTACGACTTTTGCTTACCTCCCAGGTGTGGCTTTAAAAATGGCGATAGGATTTAAAATTCAAGAGAATTTTGTATGAATTCCTAAGGAATAAAATAGAGTTAGGTACATTGAATCAGCATTGGCATGCTCAGATAGTGCTGTTTCCGCGCTTCTCAAAAGGATTTCTAAGCTTAGAAATTTTTCTTTATGAAAACATGAAGAAGACAGTTGACATGCTGCACTGACCACAAATAACTTTAGAGAACGATGATACTTGACTTAAATAAAGAAGAAACAATTTTGAGATTCTAATAACGCATTCTATGTTTAAATCTGTTTGACTAATGAAACTGGCCAGTAACAGTTTTAGACCAGACAGTGTATTACAAACTTCCTGAGAAGAAACGACAGTGGCGCCATTTACACTCCGTCATAACACAAAAGAGAAAAAAAAGGAAGTCACAAAAACGTTCATCGTTTTGATAATCTTATTAGTTAATATATATAATACATATATATTTTTATATATATATATAATCGTATTAGTATTGGGTTAAAATAACAGAAGATGTTATTACGTCGTAGGCGTTAGTTCTAATTAATATGCCAGTATCCAATCTGTTATGATAATGTATACTTACTGCCTAAAGTTTAAAGGTCGACATTATTCCAATAGGGGTTAATTTTGTTTGTACCTAACTGACTTGGAACATAATCTACCTACCTACTACATGTATTTTGTCTGACCTTTTTCTGTTGCTGTATTTATGTACAATTTATCTAAATAGGTATTAAAAATGTATTTAATTATGCTTAGAAGTAGAATAAGTAGTGTTCTTGGTCATAGTTGGCTGATATAGTATATTTGACTAGCACTTCGCTTGCGACTTTGTCCTCACAAATTGTTATTAGCTCGGTTATTAAGCATGATATAAGTATATTTCACACCATAATTTATATGACAGAACAACGTTTGCGGGGTCAGCTAGTATAAGTTTAAATATAGATTAATTTATAAAATATAATAATAATACCAGCCTACTACTGTCCCTCTGCTGGGCAAAGGCCTTTTCTCATACAGAGAAGGCACGAGCATTGATCACCACGCTTGCTCAAGACGGATTGGCGATTTCAGACTTATATTAAAAATAATAAGTCATGTTTCCTTTTATCGAATGAATTTAATTTTGTTGGTTTTGGTGCTTCAACGAAAAACAAGGCCAAGTACTGTACTGCCTATGATTTATTCAAACATTGAGTACCATGTAATACTCGTCAAAGCTTTTACTGCAATAGACTAAATAACATCTAAGGTACTTTTGTAGAATTCGATCTACCTCAACTAACTTACTGCATTGTTTTCGTTTTTAATAGAACTGCACCACCTCACAAACTTTACTTTTCAAAACATCTTACTTTTCTTCCATTCTAAAATAAAAAATAAATAAGCCAAACCACTTTACTAGCCGCTTCCCTAGTGGCCATAAACCAGTAGCAATGAGAAGCTCTCCTGGGAGGCCAGCTGCAACAACTTGCCACGAGTACTAGCTGCTAGTAGCTATTTAGTATTGCCGCAAACACTCCTCGGTACCCCAGAACTACTTACGTACAATTGTATTTTATTTATCAACTTATTGGCTCGGTTGCAAGAAAGTATCTATTTTCGATAAAGAAACCTTTATATTTCAAATAAGTTATATTTATAAACTAAAGTAAGTTTTGTACTTTTAATATTAATAATTTGGTAGCAGGTAGTAGGTTCGATTGAGACTATTTAATGACTTGACCTATTAAAGTTTTGACCTTTTAAAAGCCCAATTTGAAATCAACATTTTGAATTTTACTTTGAAATTGTCTAAATATTATAATACCAGAGTTGTGCTACTTCTACACTTCTTCTGACAGTGTTTAGGGGCGGGGCTGTTCTAAACCGCCCCTACATTTGCGTAGTGTGTAAAACTTTATATATTTAGAAGCAAGATAAAAATCACGGTATTCAAGCCATTATAATGTGTATTTCATTAAAAAAAAAAATTGTTTATTTCTTAACCAAATCAGAAACAACAAGTTGATGATTGGAGCCTCCTTTTAAGCCAAGAAAAAGCCTGTATTAGGAGACTCCTCTCTTTCTTATCTAGAGAATTTTTTTTAACAGAACAATACTTACATAACATTTATATATTTTTATATTATAGGTACACGTGTAAGTGTATGGGGATGGAGGGGTTGTGTGTACTTAGTGCGTGTGTATGTCATGTACGTGTGGTGCTTAGAGCGTGTGTGTGTGTATGTGTGTGTAGGTGAGTGTGTGTGTAGAGAGAAATGGGTGAGTTAAACTATGTGTTTTAAAAGTGCCTCAGTATCATCATAAGTAAAAGGTTTTATCCAATTTGTTAAAAAAAAAAAACATTCATGTAGTTGTTTAGTGTATATGTATATCTCCTTGTTTACCCTATTATAAAGCTTTCATAAGGTCATGTTGACCAATAATAATGTGTGTTTAACCTATAAACCTTTTAAAGTGCTACTATTATCAGCATAATATATTTTATTTTTAATCAATATACACAGAAGAGAAAGAGTAAATATATATAGTTGGTGCCAGTTTAGATCGCAATAGCGGACATTGCCCTTTCCCTAATGTCTCTTCCTACGAAACAAAACAAATGAACCATGTATAGTTTTTCATTAGAACAAAATGTTGAAGCTCACGATAGATGACGATTCAAGACTTGAACATGCTTTTTTTTGTATTTCAAAGTTAAGAACTTTAATAAATGTGGGTGGGTCAATGACCGCTTTTGCGATTTTAACTGGCACCAACTATGGTACACTTACATTTAACCGGTAATGTGTTAATCTCATGCATGTCATACTGCCTATTGCCATTAGTCGGACGCAAGTCCTGACTCCAGTTTGATACTGAGATATGCCTCATGGAAAAAAACAAGCCTGTCCTCGGAATCGAACCCAGGATCTTATGCGCTTGCCATTACCAGACCCACCGACACAATCAGTCTTTACAGTCTACAGGGTGTAAACTACCTCATCACGAAGCCGTCAACCTAGCATTCTGTACATCAAACTAAGTAACTTTACGCAAAAATTATTGCTGGGAAACGATTTTTTTTTTTGGGGTGAAAATCATGTTTTATGGTAGAACTCAATGTAACGCACTCAAAACATTGTGCTGATGGATGGATTGAATAGTACGGGGATCGTGGAGGTGTTTAAAGTAAAAATCTTACATTACAAACTTGTATCTAAAAAAAACTTGTCAAAAAGTTGGAACTTTGACCCCCAATATCTCCGTAACTAGAAGGTTCCCAGGTATGGTGAAGAACAAAAAAATGATCGCAATGACGAGAAGAACAAGTGTGTTTCGGCTTCGTTAAGAGGTGTTTTACACCCTTTATAGAATAGGAATTTACTTTTTCAGAGGGAATATGAACCCACTAAGTAGATCCGTTGACATAAGACAGTAAGCGCCATTAGGATTAAAATGTTACCAAAACAAAGAAAAAAAAAAGTTACACATCATGGCCCAAATTTGAACCCTTTCTTTTCGGAGACAGCCAAATACGGGCGCCGCTAAGCTTTTAATCCAGTCACAGGTTTTACACTCTATTATGACCTTTATTTTATAGGATTTAAGTTCATTATAAATTGTAGCTAAAGCCATCCTTAGCTACAAATTATAATGAACTGAAATCCTATAAAATTGTAATAAATATGATTAATTTTAATAAATATACACGAAATCGCGGCACTGGTTCCATAACCATTCGATTTCGTGTATATTAAGACACTTGAAATAATAAAAATAAGGTAGTAGGTGGTTAGCACACGCAGTGGTGGTTGGTGGTAGTAAAATAAGGTGGTAGGTAGTGGCATGTGCGGTGAGCTTAACAAAAATAATAGTTTTAGTGTTGAATAGTTCATAAGTTAACATCGCAGTTTGATTTGACCAGAGAGTTTTAGTTTGCAAGGACAAAGGGACTGGGTAGCTCGCCTTTGCCCAGCAGTGGCATGATAAAAATTACAATTCATCTAAGTTGTGCAAAATTAGACTGTGTCTGAGTTCATGACTGTGACAACCCCTGAAAACGATCATAGCCACGTATGGGATGTGTTTTAAACTTGTAGTTAACGATTAACGTCAGATAACTGACTCTTAATAGGCGAGACGACAAAAAAATACTAATTAGTCCGTCAGTTACATTATAAAAAAATATTTGACCCGTGTTTTTTCTTTTGTTACGTAAACCAAAATTGACGAAGATATGACGCTTTTAAAATTCTCAATACGTCACGCCTAGGTATAATTTTTACCTAGTTCTGACGTCACGAGCCCCCACTCCCGAGTTTTGATGCGTTTTATCTTTGTCAATATTCATTGATTTACAAAAACAAAAAATACGTGTCCATTAATTTCCAATAATCTAACTGACGGACTAAATAGATTTGATACTGTCGTCATGCCTATTGTCTCGCTGGGCGAGTGGTCGCAAGCGAGACCGCTGAGCATGAGTTTCTGGGTTCGATTCAAACTCAAACTCAAACTCAAAGCATTTATGTCAATTAGACCATTACGGCACTTTTGAATGTCAAAAATACAAAAAAGAAAATCAAAGCTACAGTCCCAGTCACAAGGCATAATAACTTGAGAAACTAGTAGATCTCTATGGAGAAGAACGGGCAAGAAACTCCATGGACACTCTTTTAAAATCAAAATATTGTTACAAAATCTTAGTTACATCATTAATTTTGAGATTATACATATATGTGAGAACGATGTAGAAAGACGTGCACACTAAGAGCGTCCAGAGTAAAAGATTAGATCAACAATTTACGAATAAAGTAATTAAAATGAAGCTTGGCAGCTAAGAGATGACCAGTCCCAACTGACAGCGCCCGTTCACAAACATGTATGTACCGGCGCCATTCAACTCAACCATATTGAAGGGAACTAAATGACCCGACACACCCGCCACCATCAGCGAGACATTTAAGTGAGCATGACATTCTCTCCTCCACCAAGGCATATTCAAGTCAATGAGAGATAAATAAATGTACCTAAATGGTGGCTGAACAGTACAAAGTACTCACACATGTGCTATGCAATTATATAATACTAAGAACTGGAATCTATATAATGCAAGTATATTTTTACAATCTTCTGCAGCTTCCACAATACATGAATATGGGAATCAATTCTTCATCTTCTTCTTTACGTGTCGATGGACTCAAATAATGCCCGACCCGAACAATCAATAAATTTGCCCCCCCCTATGGTTGTGGAGCAGGACCAGCATTTAGCCAAGCATTTTTATCATCAATGTAATCCCCCAACTTATAATACCATTCCCGGGTCAGCCAAGTGTTATTGGGTTTTTCCATCAGAAATTTCTCAGCCACGGAGTCTGGATTTGTCGCCGGTTGATGGTGTTTGAAGTCCCATGTAATAGGATGCGAACCGTAATAAGTTCACAGGAAGGTTCACACACCTATTAAGGTTCGCATCCTATTACATGGGACTTCAAACATAACTGGTGAAATGTGGGTGTACTATTAGGTACATCTATGCCTAACCCGGATCAGGATTAAAGGCGTAATGTTATGTTAATCAACCGATTTCAGTGACGTTAAAACGTCTCGTCTACGGCAAGCAACGTTGATGCAAAATAACCCTTATTATGTTTAAACGTTTAATTTATAAAGGAGACGTAACATTTTTGTATGGGACTCCGGCCATAACCTGTAACCTTTTAGGAAAGCTGGGAAACTAACTCCTGAATAGAATAAAGTAATATTTTTTCCTCATTACAAAGTGTTATAACACACAATAAAAATAAAAAATGTTTGACGTTTATCGTGACAGTTATGACGGGCTGTAGTTTTGACGTTTACCTAACCTAGAAATTGTCAAAACCGACAAAATCACATTTTGAATATTTCGTTCAGAAGTACACTTCAGAAAAGTAAAATAAATTCACGAAAGAATATTTTTCCTCAATTCGTGAGAATTTTTCCTCTTTTTTGATATAATATGTAGGTACGGTCGAACAAGCTATTTGGTTTACATTTTACAATGTAATTTGTGTGTGTAACTGTAAACCAAATAGCTTGTTCGACCGTACATCTCATGGCCGAAAATGAAACATCTCCTTTACTCTTTTGTCTAGACCCTGATGAATACTCTAAACTGCTTTTGAAACAAACATGATATTGCCCACATTTACTAAATAATACAATCGGTATAGAGTTTCAAAGTCAGCAAGATTTATCAATAAGTTATTTTTATTTGCAAATATATCTCCACGACGTCTGCATATTTAATGTGTATCGAAAGGTTATGATTTACGAGCCCCTAAACGTTCGAAGGGTGTAAAAAACCTCTTAACGAAGCCGAAAGGGACTTGTTCTCCCTGTCATTGCGATAATTTTTTAGTTCAACACCATACTTGGGAACCTTCGCTAGTTACTAGTTAGTAGTAGTTCTAGGACAAAGTTCCAACTTTTTTTCAATACAACCCTCCAAGTTCATAAAGGTGTAGGAACCAAAAAAAAAAAACAGAAAAAGTAATTTCTAAGCCTTTATGAACTTGGAGGGATGTATTGATGACTTTGATGATTACACTAGCACTGGCCTGCAAATTGCAAAAAACGTAAGAAAATTTGAATTTCGGTTGGATCATTAACCTTAATAAGCCCTTTAAGTATTTGTACTAATTAAAAATTAGTGGTGGATACTAATAGGAGGTAAACTTAGCAACAAGGTTGACTGCCTCAATGGTCCAGTGGTCCCAATCGCGACTGCTGGGCTTGAGGGGGGTTCGATTACCGGGTCGGCCAAATTGTTATTGGGTTTTTCCATCAGGGATTTCTCAGTAACAACCACGGAGTCTAGATTTTATACCCCGTTGATGGCAATAGGCTCGCCTCCTATTACAGGGGACGTAAACATAACTGGCGAAATGTGGGTAGTACTATATTAGCTGCACCTCTGCCTAAACCTTCGGATTATAGCCTTGATGTTATGGATCGAACCCAGATTCTCATGCTCAGCGACTGCGCTTGCAACCTCTACACCAACGAAACCGTCGCCGAGTCAATCAACTAGGGAATGTGGAAAATAGTTGCATTCAATTAATAGATTTTTTCTTACAAATTCGTTTTGTAATACTACTTTAACATGAACGCATTTGGGATGTGAGTGCTTATTATATGTTTATTATTCAAATAATTAGACAGAAAATAATTATAACCTATTCGTTTGTTTAAGCAGGCCTTGGCGTGTCCAGAATCTAGTTTACTTTTGATATATGTCAGAACACACCTGTAGCTTATTATTAACTCGGAACATAATAACGGAAACTATGTACTTAGCTACCTGTATAATTAAATCATTGTATGTGGCATAATACTTAGAAATACATAGAATAGCTGAAAGGCTGCCATAGCGTAGGTAGGTACGCATATTTTTATTAAAAAACCTTCCCAAAATTCGAACTATCAATTTTAAATCGCAAATATAAATATCCTATATATATTTTTTTTTCGATTGTTGGGACAAGAATAATTATAACATAACGAACTCTTTTAGCAAACCCTTTCATTTGATACCCATATCAGGGGTGTGTCTGGTGAAAGGTGAAATTAACTAGTCCGCTTTCTTCGTTAGTCTGCCATATTGGATTTAGAATAAAGTCACCTAGCTAACCACGCGTTGTCATTCAAAATAAACATGTTTGCAAAATTTCAGCTCAATCGGAAACCGAGAAGTGGGTCAAATTAAACTTCCTAGATTTTTGACATAGTTACAGGTGAAGCTTATAAAAAAGCACTATCAAATTCGGTTATTAACCAATTAAAAGGTTCAGTAATGACCAATGAGCATGCATGATAATGAACAAGAACGTGATGCATTGTGGTGGTCAGGTCAACAATCAATAGTGTTTGCTAAAAGCCCGCTTTGCGCTCCCTCCGGGACTATACTTAGAGCTATGTGCAATCGTTATTGGCATCTCGCATGCTGACGACAATTGGCAAATACATGGAATTGCTCTTTTTCCACTTATTCCATTTAATGGGTAAATGTCGTCACGATTGTATTTCTAGTTTTCCGATTACTGTTTTTTTTTTAATCGATTTTCAATTACAATACTTTTCGAATAGGCCTTTAACTTTTGCTTAATCGGAAATGGTATAATATAATGAATGGTGGTATTTCTTGCATGCATGCATACTAAAATACCTACATGCATGCAAGCTCGACTGTTTTGTAAAACAGGCAACCTTGATGAGATCAGAGACCGTACACTCAGCACGTCAATATTTAACCATTAATGAAGTTTCTCTTTATAACTCTCATATATTTAGTCTCTTCACATAAAGGGTGTAAATAGAACCTTAACGAAGTCAACTCGTCATTGTCTGGACTATACCTGGGAACCTTCTTGTTACGCAGATTTTAGAGGTCAAAGTTCCAAGTTTTGTAAACTAGTTTTTAAGATTATAACTTTAATCACCTCCATGACACGTTCATTTCAATATATCTATCAGCACAATGTTTTGAGTACATGCGTTACGTTAAGTCCTACCGTAAAACGTGGTTATTCTACCCAAGAAAAAAAAAAGACGAGAGAGAGAATGCCGTTGATGGTGCCGCAATCAGATGATAGCACAATCCCGATTTTAGTATGCAATCATGATGATATACATACTTCATGATCGCCCTTGAACTTTACTATAAATTGAACCATTAAAAATAAAAAGATCGTTTATAGCTTCAAAATTACTAATTATTAAGTCTACCTTCAGAATAACGGCGACAATGTCAAATGAGATAATTTCCATTACTTATGAGGCAAGTTCGACGTTCTAAATTACTTGTATTATCTTTGGGTTTTGTCCCCAGTTGAATATTAATGTTAAATAGTGTATTACGGAGCGACAGAGAATTTATTCTAGTAATTTGTTTGTTAATGAGCGGGTTTAGTATTTTACTTTAGATTGTAAGCTTTCAGAAAGTTACAAGTCAACATATAATATCACATAATTATGACCCTAATTATGTACTGTTTTAAGTTTTCGCGGTTTACAGCCTAACAGACACGGTCACGTGATTTTCAAAGATTTTCAATTATTGTGAGCGCCCGATCTGTCGACACTGTTGCAATACAAGTGCTATGATCGCGGGATGGCACACATGTATTTCCGAAGACATATTAAGTTATTTTAGTTTTTTATTCCTTGAGGATTTCTTCCAGCAGATCTTCGAAAGGAGAAATGAAAATGCATAATTACGAATAATTTAATTTTTGGATTTCGACAGTTTCAAACGGGCCTTCCTTTTCACTGGGCGCAAATTCTAGTTCAAAACTGATAACACTGAGACAAATGTGTGTAGATAAAACCAATAACACTTTGGAGACCCTCAAAGAACTTAGAAGCTCATGCTCGACGGTCGCTCTTCTGACCACTAAACCAGGCAAGTCAATCGTGACAGAGTTTATAAAATTCTTTTGGAAAACATTAGTATTCAGGACAGGCGTGCCAACCAAACATTTTTATCTTACAGTTCGAAAGGTTTGTTTGCATTAACCATTTGGCTATACAAAAGGTCTAAACCTATTTGAACAAATGGAGTGACATTCTGAATAAGAAAGTGCTAACCGAAATTATTTCGGCAAGATAAAGTAGTGTATTACATTCTTTTGTGTCGATCTTGAATTATTTTTCAACAAAACCTTGGCTTACCTGGGGACTTTTATAAACTGTGTGAGTTTTATAAACTTTTATTTTCAGCTTTTAATTATCTTGCCTTCTTAGTTAGTTAGTTGTTTGGTTAGTAGTATGTATTATTAGTATTCTCCCCAACCTTGATTGAGCTGGAGGAGCGTGAGGACGTGATTGAGGATTACTTCCACACGAAAAAACTCCTCAACGGTTAATAGCACGGACACGAAACTGAGGCCCTTTTTTTTTTTTTTTTTTTTTTTTTCGGATGGGAAATCATCAAATGACTTCTCCCGCTCTGGGCGGAGCAGGAGGGAGTGTCAGACTTTTACTGACTAAAACCCATCCATGTTCCTTCATCGCCCTTTGTGTTCCGGGGCCACGGTATCTCTTTCGAATAGTCCCGCAACCCCGGCAGGCATCGGTCCTTTCGGACCCCTTCCTTTTTGCTGACTCTCTTTGAGGCGCGCGTGGAACACGAACGCGCCGTCGACACGGCCTGTCGTCATGAGACGGACGGACGGCGAGCTAGCCCATAGCCCACCGTCCACAGGCCCGCGCCTACGGTGGCCGGGGGCCACGTGGTGGCCCCCGACGCCCGGGGCGTCTCCCGCGGCGGCCGGGACGCTGTGAGGTTCTCTCCCTCTCACGTTCCGCCACCTCCTTCTCTAGCATTACTGCTTCGCAGAAGGAGGTGACGGCGTCCCATTCCGTCTCGCTCCGGACCATGGCTTGCACCAGGGCCGGACGCGAGAGGTCGCCGCCGCCAATCGCCGCTTCGAGGACACGGCGGTGCTCCGCCCACGCGGGGCACACCTCCACCGTGTGCTCCACCGTGTCCTCCGGTCGATCCTCGCAGTGGAAACACCCGGGCGTTTCCTCCCGCCCGATTCGGTGCAGGAACCTCCCGAAAACACCGTGTCCGGTGAGGACCTGCGTCAGGCGGAAGGTGAGGACGCCGTGGCGTCTCTCAAGCCACTCCTCAAAGAGGGGACTTACCGCCACTATTGTGGCGTGCCCTAAACTGAGGCCCTACGGTCCGGTCCGTATATTCAGATCTATACGTCTCTCTCGCACACGTCTGCAGATGAGTTCGAGTAACGTTAGAGATTAGGTATACCGTTCAATGTTGAAATCCTAATTTACTTTTTTTTAATTTTAATAAACGCTTTTTTTTTTTTTTTTAGAGATTATGTCACGATAACTCTTCGAATACAACACACGGTACATTTGTTAGTATCAATGAAAACTGTCATTGTAACAAAGAAGATAGGTACAGTCCAGGTCAGCCTAAAAAACCTCAATAAATTATTATTTGCTCAACTTATTTCTCCATTAATCTCAACGCACAATGAAACATAATATACAAGCACCATCAATATGTTATTATCGCAACGTTATAAGATTTTCTTTCCTATTTCTCAGTTATCGTTCGGAGTTTTGATATACGTGCGACGGCAGCTGTCAAATCATAGCGAACACAAAAGGGCTCGATAAAGCAATATGTTATCGATTATTCATGCAGTAATACGAATATTCGGTTTATTTTACTCGAATTTGCATTTGAATTGTGTTACTAGTTCCTTTTTAGGATTCTATAAGTAAGTAGAAATAAGGCATCATTGCCAGCCTTGAGGCCAATGATGCCTTATTTCTGAGGCTCCGCTGTCTGTCCGTCCGTCCGTCCTTCCATCCGTCCAGCTGTCTGTCAGCGAGCAGTAGGTAGTTGAAATTTTAACAGAGTGTGTATTTTTGTTGCCACTATAACAACCAATAATAAAAAAATAAAATAAAGGGAGCTCCTACTACGATAGTAAGGAACCCTTAACGCGACTCGCACTTGGCCAGTTTTTTAGGATTCCATACTCAAAAGGTGGCGATGGTTCCTTATAACTAGATCTGCTGTCTTTTTCTTATGTTTAGTTTTTTATATAATTATGTCTTATTGTCTATTCTACCTTTTTTTTCTGTTATGTCCTGTGTGAGTTTATTAAATACTTTTTCTTTATTTCCGTTTGTCGCAAGGCTGTTTGTATCTGAACTGTAAAAGGTTGAGGTAATTTTCACATAGTGTGTAAATACTATGGCTGCTAAAACAACAAATGTAAAAAACAAATAAGGTTAAAAATGAATGGAGATCACACAAGAAATGTGTTTTTTCGACGTATTTTGTTTGATTATGTTTCGCGGTCAATTGTTTAGGGTACGAGTCCAACTCACACTTGGTAGATTTTTGTGAATTTAAAAAGAGTCCCACGATTTTAATATTTATCAATGACGTAGGTGATTTGCATCTTTATGTCGGTTGTAAGTTGTTTCTAGCGCGTCAACAGTACATACATTTTACATTTAACAATAAAAGTATATGTCTGTTGAATGTAAATTATCTTGTTTATGACTGTTGTTTGTACGTTTTTAAATTTTATTCGGTCTGCTGTCAATTTGTGCTATGAAGCGATGATTGGCCATTGTACCCCGCTCTACTACGTCATCATCTGCCTAGCCTTTTGCCAACTATATTGGGGTTGGCTTCCAGTCTAACCGGATGTAGCTGAATATCAGTATTTTACATGGAGCGACTGCCTATCTGACCTCCACAATCCAGTTAGTACTGGGTAATACGATACCCCTTGGTAAGACTGGTTGTCAGATTTTTTGGGCCAATGACTACCGACTACTAACGGCTGTCAAAAATTTACAAACTCCCCAAACCCTTATCATTATCATCTTCCTGCCCTGGTCCCATGTTATTAGTGGACAGCGCATCTCGTTTTTTTTCCTTTGTTTTCCCCTGTCAGTAGTCACGCTATCATTCCACTCTTTTTTCCTGCACATCATTCCTCATACAATCCATCCATCTTCTCTTTGATCTTCTTCTCCCTCTCGACCCATCAACATTTATATTCATTACTCTTTTAGTCACATGCGATTCATCACTATATCACACCAAGACAGTCGATTCCCTTTCAACTTTTCTGTAACTGGCGCAACTTTCAAACTTCCCCTAATATACTCATTCCTTATTTTATTCATTCTTGTCACCATCACACATCAACATTCTCATCTCCGCTACATGCAATCTTTTTTCATCCATCTTCACGGCACTCCAGATAAAAAAAAAAACACTTTTTAAGTTAGGTACTCAAGCCACAATTGAGTTCACTACACAACAATAACTGAACACTGAACAGTGCATCCACCCTCAATATTAATATCTAAATGTAAAATACATTTTTCTATCTTCATTCTTAGGACATTGACATCAAGCCAACGAAGAAAGTTTGCTACTTCATCCATTTAAAAACAAGTAAAATAAAAACTTCTAATTATTGGTTTTAGGGAAGTAAGATAAACTATTAAAACCATTTATAAACATTTGATCATTTGACAAGTTTTATGTAATATGTTATGTTAAGAGATATTCCGACTTTTCACAAATCAACTTTAGTATCAGAGCTGGAAGTCATGGCTTTGCCCAGCAGATCATGTAGGCTAACAGTAACAGTGAGTAGTTGTGGCGCACGTTAAACTTCTTAAAACTTATTATAGCAAGTAGTCAGTCGTCAGTCACTCATCATTTGTCTAGCCTCTTCCCAAGTTTATTTGGGTCGGCTTCCAATTTTACCGGATGCGGCTGAATGCCAGTATTTTACATGGAGCGACTATCTGACCTCGACAACCCAGTTAGTATTGGTTAATACCCCTTGTAACTCCTTGGAACCTGTACAGAGTGTCAAAGATCTAGAAATGACAGCCGGGACCAATGGCTTTACGTGTTTTCCGAAGCACGGAGGAAACTCGGTATGTTATGATGGTCACTTATCCACAGACCGACCATGGCAAGCGCAGCTTAACCTTGAAGATCTACCCATGCGGCTGTCATGTAGCCACGAGCTTCTCAGTCACTCGCAGAACTCTATACGTAGTAATAGTAAATAACAAGATTCACCTACGGTTTAGTGGTCAATGGAACCGTAACATAAGCTGTTTGACAAGAACTAGGTTTATGCGAAGCGGTCCCTTCACAAATGTTGTGTTTTCCCTTTTTATAGGCACTACCTTTATATGATTATGTTGTGCTACTTTAGGGTTACGCATCTACTTTATTTGCATATATAGTTGTTGGAGTCATTTTGTCTTAAAAACTTTCTAGAGCGGATTTCACTTATGACACCGAACGAGATCAGGATCCGTCACTGTCAATATACAGGGACTATAAAGAAACTTATATCCGATTCCTGAAAAAAACACCCTCAGGATGGTTTTGTAAGAAATCTGATCTCTAATTAGTGCAAATTTTACACATATTTTCTTCTATCCCAATATCCACTGTCTAATTGTCTTATCTCTTCTTCTGTTTAATAATCCGACCCGAAACACGAAGTAAACATAAACCTAATTATCTGGAATTAAACGTTATTATTAATTCAGAAACAACGAAGTGTTTAGGTATGAACGTATCATCAGATTTATAATATGGAAATAGTCAGACTCCTTTTCGCGTAGACAGTTTTGCTCAGTTACCTAATTAATTTCGTCGCATAATATAAACTTCTTAAACAACTTTCATTCATGATCTAAGGCCTAAATTAACTTTCTAAAACTTGGCCCTGCTCCCACGCAAAACCAATTCATCAAAATATTCTACATCTCTGATGTCGTAGCACGATCGTAGCTCCTACGTAGCACGCCTACGCCTACGCTACGAGTCTACGGAGAACAGCCAAGTTCAGGATTCTGTTATTTGAACAAATAAAGTAATACCTCTTTTATTTAAATTTATTAATAGTATTACTTGCCAGATTTTCCTTATCATTTGGCTAATGTTATTCCAAGATCTTTATTCTAGAATAATTTATTGAAGATAAGATTATAGAAAGAAACAATAATTTAGTTTGTTCTATAAATACGGTGTATGGAATCACTTTGACGGTTTCATTTCGCTTATGTTTGTATAATCGGCTATCGATATCTTTTGTGATGCAAATCTGAGTGTATTTCAATAAAATGCAAATGTTTTGCGATGTTATTACGACCCGTGATTGGCTGGTTTTGTTCGTCGGCTTAAAATTTAAACAATTTTTTTAGCAAATTTTGGTTTAATTATTAATGTTATTTTGATTTATTTTAATGATGTTTAAAAATATGTTATACAAAAGAAGTAAAAACACATCCACTGATCACATTCGCCCGAAACAAGAGCTTTCTATCCGAAAAAAGTCAGTTGACAAAATGGCAAATCCTTTTATTTCAACAACCAAAAGTGGAAACCCGTGTACCAGAAGTTAAAAACCTTATTTTAAATTTAAAACTACAGTCACCCAATGTGGATTTTTGACGGGTGAACGCGTTCACGTCGCCCTCGCAAAATACCAATAAAATTGTTTATTGACGGCGACAAAACGTTACGAATGAAAAAAAGGGAAAATTCCGTCGCTGGTAGAGGTGCTACCAAGTTTTCTTGTGAAAATAAGACAGTCATAAAAGTAAATTTATCACCCGAAGTAAATAAAGCGTAACATATTGCGCTTTCGAACTGTAAAAAGATGTCGCAGTTGACTGATACAGTCGTTAACTGTTATCAATGCGAATCGTTTCAATCTACCTACCTTTTCATACCTAAATTGCGTTTTAATGCCCCGTTGGTCTCGGAGTCAAAAGAGCGACAGTTGAGCATGAAATCCTGGGTTTAATTTGCAAGTCGGGCTGTGTTATTGGGCTTTTCCATTTAGAATTCTCAGCAAAAGCGCGAAGTTTGGAAGTTTATTTAATTATGACGAGACGACAAAAAAATCTAATTAGTCCGTCAGTTAGATTATCAAAAAATATTTGACCCGTGTTTTTTCTTTTGTTACGTAAACCAAAATTGGCGAAGATATGACGCTTTTAAAATTCTCAATACATCACGCCTTGGTATAAGTTTTAACTAGTTCTGACGCCACCAGCCCCCACTCGCGAGTTTTGATGCGTTTTATTTTTGTCAATATTCATTGATTTACAAAAACAAAAAATACCTGTTCATTAATTTCCAATACTCTAACTAACGGACTAAATAGATTTACAATTTTTTGATACTGTCGTCATGCCTATTAGAAAGGTATAACACCAATGTTTTTTTACAACATATATGAAACCCCGTTGGTCACACTTGATTGCTCTCCACACGTGGTGACTTGACGTTCTATGGAACAATGAGAGTAAGGGAAAAATAGAATACCGGTGTTATGTAATATCTCCCACATCGATGACTAGTTCCTACTAAAACTGGCCGCCCATGGCCGAAATTCGGTTTATAAAAAGCGTGGGAGTTTTGGTGAAACGCAATGTGTCCAGTTTCGAGAAGTCCACTTGGGTTACGAAGTTGCGGTGAAATTGGTATTATGAATGAAATTATTAGTGTTGAGCTATGTGTTGGCTTGATTAAAATTCATGATTTAATAAATATTGTGCATTTTCTAGATACATTTGCCTAAAACGCAACGGTCAAATCGTACGGTTGTCTAGAGTAGCTTAGTATTATTGTTCAGTGTATTTTTTTCAACCAATGTTTTAAAATGTATTAAATTATGAAAACTGGATAACGATGAAAGTTGGTTTACCATTACGGCTATTATTATTTCGGAGTTTTAAAAAACCGCTGATATTAGGTTCGTTCCAAAAAAACGGGTACGTCCCGTCCGGTAACTTTCCCATTTCGACAACTAAACAAAAGACGAAGCAAGTGGAAAATGTCCCAACTCGTAACTATTTTAATCTTCATACATTGATTCCCGTTCCCAAAAGTTACAAGGAAACCTCTTGTTGAAGTTGCTATTTTTTGTCTCTGTCTGGCACACTAAGGTTTGATACGAGAGAACTCAATTTAGAATTTGAACAGAAAGTACTGGGAGAACTGAATCAAGAACATTATTATTGAGAACTTGTGTGAACAGACGGTACTGTTAGAATAAATACCACCTTGAATTGATGCAAGCCTAGTACTTTTGGTTAGGTATTCGCCAAAAAGTTACTATTTTGTTACTTTTTATTTCAATGTTGTTATTTTTTTAAATATGTTAGTGTGGTTTGCTTAAGTATTAGTATTGGAACTAGTTGTTTTCTTAGTTATAAGACTAATTACTGTTTTTTTCTTATAGCAGGAAGGTTTATTTCGGTGTACCTTGTTAGAAATAGGAGCTTACGTTATAGTAATTGTAGTTTTTCTTAGTAGGTAGTTTTCCTGAGTCCTAACTGTACTTACCGAACAAAAAGTTTACCAAACGGAATTGAATGTACTCATACTCAAAAGTTGACGAAATGAGACTCAATGTATGAAAATCAAAATAGTTACGAAACGGGACTTTTGTGATGGTATTTTGTTTAGTTGTCGAAATGGGAAAGTTACCAGAAGAGACGTACTCAAAAAAAAAACCAGTCTAATCAATATGTTTTCGATTTCACAGAGAACAGAAAATGTAATAGTAACGGTCATATAACTTAGTTTAAATTCTGTCTCAAAGCAAAATTGCAGATCACCTGAGGTAAGAGGATTTAGTAAATCGCCTCGTACCGAAAACGTAAAAGCATACCTTTGCACAAAGATAAAAACTTTCAGTGTAAAGTTTAAGCGTTGTGTAAAAAGTGTTAGATGTTCTGAAAGCTAACATTAGTAGTTTTATTCTAATTACGTACTTCAGCGTGAAGTCCAGAGTGCAATTGAATCGATAATTCGTTAACCAAGTATACAAGGTAGAATACGTAATTCTCACCAGAAAAACAGCATTTCCATACATTTGACCGTGTTAAATAACTGATATAAAATGTTTTAAGCTTTCACTTAAAATGTCACTTACGGGATCATGGCGCTTGCAACAGCGTCGAAATATCAGGAGCTCAAACTTAACAATAATCACGGAAGATATCCATTAGGTAACATTTTAAGTTTCTGATTAAATATTTTAATCCTACAATCTAAAATGTGCTGATATCGTGGTAACAATTACACGTCAGTGTCTCTTAAATAACAACCTAAACTTTCGTTTAAAGGAAAACGCTTCTCAAGACAAATTACTAAGATGTTTAATTACGACGTGACAATATGATATACTGTACTTATTTCCACGCTGGCTTGAGAAAATATTCAAAGGCAACACCGACAGGTAGGGTTAGGTCTCAAAGTCTGGGAATTTAGTAATGAAAATTCTTATTAGTCGCTGTCTATCCTTTTTGTCTCAAGAATTTTGCACTGCCGATGAGACGACAAGGCATTTAGATAGGCACAGAGTGAGTCTTTGAAAACAGCGGTGACAAGCAAACAGCTGTTGTTTTTTTATTAACTTGTGTTGCCACAAAATAGATAAGGGACAAATAATTGTCTTGAGATGTCCTTTTGTAGAACACAAAATACTTACATGATTTCATGAACTATAGGTATTTTTCGACTAATCGACACTTTATGAAATGGCGCTTTCTCTACCTCTAACTTATACAATATGATAATTATACAATACGCACATTCATTTGAAAAATCAGAAGTGCGTGTCATGGTTTCGAACTCAAGACCTATGAATTGTCAGTCTGACGACACCACTAGGCTGTCACTGCTATGGAAAAAAGTAAAAGTTAATTTCATTAATAAATTCCGATATTATATACCTACATCCAGAAAACCGCAGAACGTTTAGAACCCGCATATCAGACCGAAACGGACAGAAATATGTCAATTTGTACGATCACTTCGGACGCGCCATTGTTAGCCGGCTTTTGTTAAACGTCACAGATGACTACGCACTGCCTCCGTTGGCTATCGGCATCGTACGGTACGCTTTCCACAGGAATAGAGAGCTTAGAATTTTTTTGACGTTGGTTAGCAAACGAATTTTCGAAAAAAAATGTGAGCCGTCACGGGACGCCTGGCAGATATGAACGGGCGCGCGTACGCGTGCGCGTGCGTGTGTGTGTGTGTGTGTATGTGGTGTGTATGTGTGTGTATGATTTTGTACAAGTAATATGCATAAAAGAACAGATTACGACAGGAACTAAATAGGGCTCAATGAAAAATAAATATTACTGTTTAATTAATAATCCTTTATTTTCATTAAATACAAAACTTAAAAATAATCACGAAGGGTATGGCGCCCTTCTAACCTAATCTGTCCGAGTCGGAGTGCCCCAAGTCGGTATAAAAAGTCAATATAAAAACAAACAATGAAATACAAACAAAATGTCTCGATTCACAAAAAGAAAATCGTTAGGTTAGGATCGAACTCGAAGTCACGAGATTGTAACCCAGCGCTGTGCCTCGAGACCAGCTGGCTTGTTGCAAACCGTGGCGAATATGTAGATCTTATGCTGCTTGAACAGGTCGGAAATGTTCGGGATTGTTCGGGCCGGGGTGACAACTTGAGTCCCACGGCATGCGTCGCCACGCCATTTTTTGGTTTTACCCGCGCCTGTAGATGTTTCACATCAAAAAGGTTTCACAGGATTTACGCGCACTCACTTTTTTATGTTGAATCAATCAGCCTTTTGCAGTCCAATACTGGACATATCTCTCTCCTAAGCTTTGCCACAACACTCTATCCACCACCTTCTGTATCAGCCTGTTCGAGTCTGAAGATCGTCAGCTCACCTGGCTAGGAGGCGTCCAACATTTCGCTCGCCGATACGCGGTCTCCACACCAGGAATAGTTTGCTCCATCGGCCATGAGTCCTTCGACAAACGTGGACGCCCCTGCCACTTAAGCTGGCCTCTGCAAGGTATGCCTTTAACTCCAGTTCATATCTGAATAATTACATTTCTAAGGACCTCAGTCCATGGCTCGCTCTAAAGCGCGCTGGGAGACCTGTGTTGATTAAATTCTAGAAACTGCTTATTTTCCAGGATTTGCAGGTAATTTTCATTTCAAGGCAAATTCTAGTGAAAAATAAAGTTAATTCATTCCATGATAGTAGGTAGACATAGAGTAGGTATACTGCTTAATAAAGCTGCTGAAAATGGAGAAGTATTTTCAGTAAAAGCACTGAAACTGATTACTGCCAGGAATTTTATCTTACTACAATAATTATATACTTAGTGTAACATCGAAATAATTATCAAATTTCACGAATCTTTACGCTAAAGCCTAAGTTTACATTATTCTCAAAAGTATGAAATGTGTCTTTATAATTCTTTGAAATTATCTTATTGCACAAGTACATAGTTATACTTCGGTCAATAAATTCAAAGTATACGATGCCTTCTGCTTAAATCGGTTGCTTCAAAAGTAATGATTTCTACAGATATGAGTTGCTCTTTAAATATTCAAGTGACACCAATCCAGAATACAAAATTTATTGCCCATTTATTGCTTTTTCGAAGGTAATTTATGTGCGTCTACGTGAATATTTTGGTAACACCCTACTGCCTCGAATGTACTGGTCTTTTGTTTACTTTTCTTTTTTTCATTTATTTTTATCGTATAGTTTCTACCCAGTCTTAATAAAAACGTAGCATTAATAAAGGTTTATGTGAAGTGGTTCGTTCGTAGTACTATAACCACTTGTTTACTTTGTAATAAGTTTTGTTTTTTTTCGTTTTGTCCTGGGTTCGATTCCTAGGTCAGGCAACGTGTTATTGGGGTTTTCCATCATGAATTTCTCAGTAGCAGCCACGGAGTCTGGATTTGTGCCCGGTTGTTGGCAATAGCCTCACCCCCTATTACATGGGACTTAAATATATCTAACGAAATGTGGGTATACTATTAGGTACACCTTTGCCTAAGCCTTCGGGGATTAAAGGCGTGATGTTATGTATCTAATGTTTTATCTCTTTCATATATGTACCATCGTGTCCTCTTCCAAATATTCCTGGCATCATCCACGCAACAATGAATAACAATAATCTACCAATGAATAGCTACAGATATCTGCCTATCTATCTTATCTGTGGATACAAATGTGTTTATTTCAGCTTTATAGCTCAAATGACATTCCAATTATCGAAAAAGCGACCACATTTGGCTGCCATGGACAATTCGGGGAATATTCCGGGAATATTTATAGTGATGACCAAGGTATTTTTTGCTTTACATTTAAATATGTATTAGCAACTGAGTAAGCAGTTGTGGATCAGTGGTATTGACCCCGACGTTTCGAACACAAGCAGATACATTGCTTTGTGACATTTAATTCATCACGACGAAACCTCGACGCATTTCATCATCATCACATAACCTGCACTTATCCCAATTCATTTGGGGTCGGCGTAGGCTACGCCCGGAAGAAGATGACATGCTTCTCCCACACCACATAGGTGCTTTCTAGCCAAATCATAGTTCACACAGCCTATCTACCGTTTCCTAGGTCTTCCTCTACTCTTATCATCTCCATTCACTTTCTCTACAGAAATCAGCCCTGTGTCCCAGTAGTGGGAATGTGATAGGCTGATTATGGTGTGCTATGTAAGCTGTGTTTTTAACGAAGTTTTTTACGAAAGCGATTAATCTAGTTCGTACGGACATTTTGGATGTTTGTGGAACGGTCTAAAAATAGACTAACTACTCTTTACCAATACTTATGTAACTGGACCCTTGAAAAGGTACAAAAGACATTTTTTCGTCTCTGAAAAGGTCTTTTTTTCTGAGCTATGCAGACTAAGCTCAGTACGCTCAAATATTAGCGAAAATAAAATAATCTGAAACTTACATTTACCTAAAGTTATAGGAAAAGAGAAAGAATCTCCTAAGTCTCTTTACCTAACTAAGCTAATTTTATGATACAACGTGGGAACGCCGCCAGTCTCTTGGGCACATTACCAGCTTACAGCGGTGAGTAGTTTTTCGATGCCCCTATATAGTTTGTTGTTAGTTTATCTAATAGTTTTTAATTAATTATGTTATACTTAAATTAATGCTCAAATATTTTATGATCAGTTTATAGCTAGTAATTTTAACTAATGTACACACATCAAAAATGTCTAGGGATCAAGCATTTTTATGCGGATTTCTTGAGATTGAGATGTGGCTTTGTAATAAATTTATGATTTTATAAATTTATATGGAACCTTTTTGGTGCATTTCATAATTTGAATCAGGAACTCTCAATCAAATTCGAGTAAAAGATGAAAATAAGCTGTCAATATTTTCCCTATAAAAACATACAACGCATTGAAGACATTATTAGTGCTACTGTTTCCCTACTACTGATTAAAACCAACGTTATTATGGAGCGGCGACGTCATTTAAGCAGGGAAGAAATGCTCAGAGCCGTGGGAATGATAGAAGCTGGTTCCCGGCAACGTACTGTAGCTTTAGCTCTGAATACAAGTCAGAGTGTTATCAGTCGACTTTGGACACGTTACCGAAGCACTGGTACCGTGGCTGAGCGCCATGGAGGACGGTATCGCTGCACCACACGGAGACAAGACCGATACATTCAAATCTTAACTCGAAGAGCTCCAACAATAACCGCCATGATGTTAGCCGTGAGGCTTCATCACTCTTCAGGGAACTTAATTAGCGACCAAACAGTCAGAAACCGCTTGCATGAAGTGAACCTTCATTCCCGAAGACCGCTACGGGTACCACCTATAGCAATGCACAATCGTAGGATTCGATATCAATGGGCTCTTGAACACAGAAATTGGGCAGAAGAACAATGGCGTTTCGTGTGCTTTTCTGATGAGTCTCGTTTTGGTATGAGACCGGATACAAGACGTATACGACACTGGAGAACCCCTGGACGCCAACAGCGATTAAAATCCTGCCAGGAAGTCCATCCTTATAGTGGTGGAACCATCATGGTATGGGCGGGTATTTGGATCGGCGGAAGAACTGAGTTGATTTGGATCAGAGGCAACCTCAACGCTCAAATTTATGCTGAGACGATTGTATCAGACGTCATCGTTCCTCTACAAGTGCAAATCGGTCCCTTATTTCAGTTAATGCATGATAATGCACGACCGCACACCGCAAGAGTTGTAAGACAGACTCTCGCCGCAGCTAACATCAATGTCCTGCCCTGGCCTGCTCAGTCGCCAGACTTGAACCCGATTGAGCATGCATGGGATATGCTACAGAGAAGAGCTCTGCCGAATATGGAGGGTATCCAGTCGCAAGAAGACCTTTTTTTGTTGTTGCAACGAACATGGGCGGCCATTCCACAGCGTGATTTGGATGAACTCATTTTGAGTATTCCAAACCGATGTTCTTGTGTTGTTAGTGTTCGCGGTAGAAACACGGATTATTAATTGTTTAAGTTACCCAATAAAATTTTAAAGAAAACTGTTATTTCAGTCTTTTTGTCTTTAATGTTAGTGGTTCAAATGTCAAAAATCCCTTTATTAGGAAAATGGCAAATTTCTTTATTAATGCAAAGGTGACTTGGTTTATCGTTACTGTGACAAACGAAAACACTTTATTTGATGAATCCTTAAAGAAAATTTTAATTAATATCAATCAGGAGAAAAGTTATTGCAAAAATATATGTTGATCCCTAGATACTTTTGATGTGTGTACATACCAATGCTTGGTAAAATGTGCTGAGACGTGTTTTCTATCTTGAATTCACTTAGTAAAAGTTGCTTAGTTTGTTCATGTAGAAAGAAAATTCATTTTTGTTTCTACTTTCTTGACACCAATCTAACATTTACAAGAACCCATTACATTTGTCATTTATTCACATCTAACATCATCAACAAACAATCGATGGTGCGTTTCAACGAATGGTCTTGACTTACCAACCTAAGACTAGAAGCGCTACCCCAATCAATAAATCGAAACGGTAGCAATTTAAACCCAATCGCTACTAGGCAAACTTTGCACTTTCCATAAATCCCAATGTATATCTATGTGATGTAGTTTGACGGTGAATCTGGTTGTCAATGCTGGTGATTATGGCAGGTCGCCAAGGTTCGGTTATGTTGGTCTATGTGGGAGGATCGTAGTACTGGATGTTTCTCGTTAATCAGAGCCTAATTATGATGATTGTGACGTCAGTTGGGACCGTTACAGGCAAACTGCGTTTCGTTTTTAAAATGGCCAGTTATTGTCTTTTCACAGTTTATTTATCGCTAGCCATTAAGTTGGCTAACTTAAAGTTTGTGTAAAAAACTTTGTACACGTATTTTAATTTACCCTGTTTAGTTGTAGAATTTGATCACACAAATTCTTGTCATAAACAAATTTTATAATGTAACTAGAAGTTATTTAAGGACCATCATGTCGTCAACGAAGCAACCACACTTATTAAAGGAGCTAGCTCAACAACTACTAAAGCAAAGTTAATAAAATGTGTATGGGACCACCGCGCGGGCTTCCTCTACCTACCAAATAACACATTGGCCGTTACAAAGAATCATTCCCTCTATGTCGACTCGAGAAACAAATGACATCTGTTTAATAAAAAATACATTTGACCTCAAGGTTGGTCATAAGTAATTTTTTAGGTCACATTCGTTCAAGAATAAATTTTACTATACATAATGTTAATATTATACCTTTTTGAAACACAAATCCCCATCGTTTTCTCACACGATTAATTTTACTTCAAAAATCCTGCTACTGACAGCTAGAGATTGATTACAGATCTAAAAACAGTTGGTCTGTCCTACATTAGGCCCAGGTCTGGCTTTCGGGTTCGGCTTAAGTACGCAATTTAGGTCTAGCTTTAGTAGCTTTTCAATATGGTAAGGTATTCAATATGTGTATTGGTATTGGACAAAACAGCTGCGCCACAATAATACTGGTTTGTGTAGGCTTAGAATAGAAGACAATGCTTATAAATAGACTACCTTTGTGGTAGATATTAATGAATATTAAGTGTGTATTAGTTTGTTAGGTGTGTCGAATTATTGACTCAGTTCTTGACGATTCCAAAGTCAGAATATATTACTTTTTAATTAAAGTTAAATATTTCAAAATCGATTTATTTATTTATTTAATACTTCAAGCTCAGAGTACAGAGGCGGTCTTAATGCCATAGGCATTTTCTACCACAGTGGTATGTGTAAATGGGAAAACACATTTTTAGTTTATACTAAGATTAATTACAAGGATATATAATACTGTAAATATAAATAAACATATTTATAATACATACACGGATTCACCCACTGCCTATGGCACTGCTTCCTGAATGTGTAAGGTAAATAACTACTCGTAGTTAACAATGTGTCAATCAGTCTTGGAACCTACATCACTTGCTGAAACCAGCACGTTGCTTGGTTTAAACCTCATTGATAGTCAGGGTGCAGCGCGGAGACTTCTTATTTAAAGAAATCAGAAAACAAATATCCGGAAATTTCAGTCTACGTTGTCCAGCATGTCTGCGTAAATGTTAGCAAAAGCAGCATAAATATTATTCTTCAGCTCATCCAGGGTTTTCGGATGATATTGGTACCAAGGATTAAGGATATCCCCATAATCACAGGGTGCTCAATCTGGCAAGCGCGCTGGTCACTCCAGATCACCCCTCAAAGAGATAAGACGTTTGGGAAAGTAACGTGTGAGTCAGATTTAGCACCCTGTGATAATTTTTTAGGCATATCCTTGTTTCTGAGAAATACGTGGACCAACGTACACACACATGAATTTGGCATACGAATTTAAAAGTCCACTTAAACTTACATTTACGAATATTGTGCAATACAAACAATATTCCATAATTAAGGTTCGAATGATACCTCCTTTTATTTGAAGTCGGTTTATAAGCCTGTACCTACGAGTTATGAAGCCAACCTATCTAACCATCAATCTGACTAATCTTTCATTTCAGCATTAGCTGAACACAGACAAACAGAATAGGCGAGACGACAAAAAAATCTAATTAGTCCGTCAGTTAGATCATCAAAAAATATTTTACCCGTGTTTTTTTCTTTTGTTATGTAAACCAAAATTGACGAAACTATGACGCTTTTAAAATTCTCAATACATCACGCCTTGGTATAATTTTGAATTAGTTCTGACGTCACCAGCCCCTACTCCCGAGTTTTGATGCGTTTTATCTTTGTCAATATTCATTGATTTACAAAAACAAAAAATACGTGTCCATTAATTTCCAATACTCTAACTGACGGACTAAATAGATATGCAATTTTTTGATACTGTCGTCATGCCTATTCTCGATTGATGCTCGTTACCGGATCGAACAGGATTTTCATTAAGGAATGTACATACTTATACTAGCACTTCTCCTCAATTTTACAACGAAAACGTACGAACTATATAGCTATAGATTGTTTGTTCCGCAATGATTACTACACTAGTGTTACAACCGCCACAAAAATGTAGGTTCTACAGTGTCAGACAAAAACACTGAAGTGACATCCCACTACGCATGTAGGCTTTCAAAAAGTAATCTAAAAACGTACAGAGACTGAACATTCCCATCTGTTATTCTGTGATGAGATGTCACAACTTAAATAAGCGTGCTATAACGGATTATATCTCGGCTCGGTGTTTATTTAAGGATGTAAGAGAAATAAAGATTGTTCTCATGTATGTAGAATAGAATAGGATCTAAGGGATTTCCTCACGGATCGTCAGCGGGTGGAAATATTATGAATTTGTCCAAATTTAGTTAAAGTTATTGATGTTCAGTAATTTTACCTTCAACCAATTAAAAATAATTAAAAACCAATGAATAAATTCAATCTTTTTTGTGTTGGCCTGTTGTGAGACTAATAAATACTTTTTCTTTCTTTACCTAAAAATAAGAACTCGGCTCTCCACTCTACCATTATCTTAGAGACAATTATACAAGGTAAACTAGAGTTTGTCTAGTGCGTTTACCTATCATTAGCTATATCGCGAGATGAGTTCCACGTTGCGTTGCATTACAAGCATTACATGAAGGATATGATTATTTATATCTCAATTAACGTAAGCTAGTCGACTACATCTGCTACCAACAGATACTCTTTGCCTAATACGAGATGATAAATTGATAATGACAATGTACATAAGAAAACAAGATCAATAAAAGGAAATAAGAAATACTTTTCCTTCCGTTTTCCTAACTAACCGTACCACCTAGTTAAGTGTATGGGAACATCGATACATCCCGAGGGCATGCAAGCCGAACGATGTAACGAATCAACTTTACTTAATGTTACCGTCACAGATCGACTCTGAATAAGGTTTCGCTCCACGGCAAGCTACGCTACTCTCAATAGGACTTGTCCTACCGTCGACAACGCGACTAATTTAGATAAATTAGTCGCGTTGTCGACGCTAGTACAAGTCGGTGTCGGTAGTACGACTAGTGCATCGCTTAAGAAACGTACAAAATATTGAAGGTTCTGTATAAGTCAAAGAAATACTTACAGTAAAGTTCGTCGTTGAGTATTCTCGTTTATCTCAGCTATCAAAGAGAGGACACGCTCAGCGACGCTCGCTTGGCGGTTACACTCCCTGAGAGACTCGTGCGTGGTAAATACGCATGGCAGCGAGAAATCGCCCGTCGCCCAAATCGTGCTGATATTTTTATCACTGGGCCTTGAGCGAGTGTACCTCGCTCATGGCCCAGTGATAAATCTATCAAATCAAATCAAACTAACAGCTTCTAGTTGCTAGATCTAGTCGCTTATCATTGTCGGTGGTAACACAGAAGCCTTAGTAAAGCTTTGCATGGCCACGGTTTCGTTTACCACGGCCACGTTTCCCACGAATGTGAGCTTAGAAAACAAATGAACCGCGCAGCGCAGCGAACGTGGCAAACCACTCTGTTCATATCCTATGCAGAAGTGGACGGTCGGCTTTTCGAAGTTTTCGAGTTGCTGAAACAAATGAGATCTTTTACATGTGGGGCACAGTTGGCTCGGAATTTGTAAGAAGTATCGTAATGATGGACGGAAAGGAGATGGAAAACAGTGGGCCCAAATGTAATAAGATGAGATATGATCTAAAAAATAAGTCATAATTGAAGTTGTAGGTAACCAATTAGAGTAATGAGAGCAACGGTGGCCCAGTGGTGGCGGCCCCGACTTACGAACAGTATGTCGTGGGTTCGAACCTAGACAGGCGCATTACTTTTTGTAATTTATTTCATCACCACTGCTCTCAAAATGGTGAAGGAAAACATCGTGAGAAAACATGTCGTGCATGGCATGTCCTAGAACCAAAAATTCGAAGACATGTGGCATCTACCAATCCGCACTGGGCCCACGTGGTGGATTATAGCCCATTCCCTCTCATTGAGAGGAGGCCGTGTCCCAGCAGTGGGAACATTATAGGCTGATGATGATGATGATGAATTAGAATAATTGGTAGGTATTCGATAGTCAAGTGTTTTGAAATTGATAACTGCAGAATTTATGAGCACTACGCGTTCCCGGTGAAAAATCATGTTTTGTGGTAGAACTCAATGTAGGGTTACATTGACTTCTACGACAAAACATGATTTTTCACCCCAAAAAAAAAGTCGTTTCCCAGCAATAATTTTTGCGTAAAGTTACTTAGTTTAATGTACAGAATGCTTGGTTGACGGCTTCGTGATGAGTTGGTTTACACCCTGTATAACGTATGATCTCATGAATTACAGACTGCATCTATTAATACTACGTGTATATTTTAGATTTAGAAGTTGGGTACCGTATTATTCAATGTTTTAAGGTGTTTAGGGTTCCGTACTTCAAAATGAAAAAACTAAACCTTTATGGGATCACTTTGTTGTCCATCCGTCCGTCTGAGTGTCAAGACCCTTTACACCGGGAACGCGTAGAGGTATCGAATTTAAATTAAAACATTGTGCTGATGGATGGATTGAATAGTACAAGGGTCGTGAAGGTGTTTAAAGTAAAAATCTTACACTAAAAACTTGTATTTAAAAAAAAACTTATCAAAAAGTTGGAACTTTGACCTCCAATATCTCCGTAACTAGAAGGTTCCCAGGTATGGTGTAGAACAAAAAAATGATCCCAATAACGGGGAAAACAAGTGCCTTTCGGCTTCGTTAAGAGGTGTTTTACACCCTTTATAATAAAATTATAATTTAATAAAAGGCCAAAAAACTTCTGAAACATCATCACCCTGAAAGTATTTGGCGTGAAATAGGACATACGGTCTAGTTCCTTTGTGGTTCCCCAGCTAATGTGAAAGTAATTTCTGCAGACTTATATGAGTCTGTTTAATGTCTACAGATAATGAGTATCTTGGATTAGCTTAATTTATTATGGTAATAAAACATCTTGTCCTTATTAAGACATGGCTTGGCAAAGAAATTATGATAATGTCACTGCATTTTAATGGTTATACATGGAGAATATTCGAAGAATATGGATATGAGTTGGGGAAGACTAAGAACTGAGGTAATGGCTGGTAGGCGTTTATGGAAGAAGCCATGATGCATCAACCCGAACCCGACTGGCGACCCGAATGGCGCAGCGGTACTGAGGCTGCCTTACGTTCTTAGGGTCCCGGGTTCGAATCCCTGTAGAAGCAAATGTTTGTGTGATGAGCATGGACATTTGTTTCCGAGTCATGGATGTTTATATGTATACTAAGTATGTAATTACAAGCAAAAAGTTTCTATGTAGTATATCAACTATCTGGTATCCACGACACAAGCCTCGTTGCTTAGTGTGGCACTAGATGGCGCTGTGTGTAATGTCCAGCGATATTTATTTATTTATTTATCAACGACTTCAATTGGGAACCCGAATGGAGATCAGAGTAGGAGTATGATGAGGACGAAGATATGCAGTTGTATAATCCTCCTGTAATGTGTTCACTACAAATACATGCCTCCTCCCAGTGAGAAATCTCGGGTTGTAATCCACCACGCGGCGCCAGTTCGTGTTGGTTCTAGGCTATGCCGCTTTCCCATAATATTTCCTAACATTTTTAGAGAACAGGTGACGAATAAACACAAACAAATCTAAAATAATGTTACTCTCGGAAGTCGCTGACTTTGTTTGTTTCATTGATTTTTTTGCCACCGTCTTCCGTAAAGTAAAGTTATGTTAGACTTTTTTAGTGTTTTTTCTTGTTATCAGTTTTTATTTTAACCATTTTAGTTGTAGTATTCCACGCAAATTCCTGCCATGAATTAATTTTAACATTGTAACTAGATTTTTTAAGGGACCACCATGTCATCAACATAGACCAAGATGAAGAAAATACGTATTAAAGGTAGCTATCTCATAAACTACTCAAGCAAAGTTAATACAATTTTGGGATCAACGCGCGGGCTCAACCAAATGAAAAATAATCACGTAAATCGGCCTAGTAATCACGGAGTAATCGGTGTACCTACATAGATGAAAAAAATAAGATGAGTCGGTTATAAATAAAGCATCTACTTGGGTCTAACACACGACTTACTCATATAACTCGTAAATATATATATATACACTCTGACATTGAATGATTTGACATGAATACTTATTTCAGTATTTTATTATTTTTTACTTTTTATTTTATTTAAGTTACATTTACCTACTGATTTGACAGGAATATTTACGTATCTTACTTTTTTATTATTATTGACATATGACTTTTGTGATTTTTATTGACATTCATTTTGTAAATTATTATTAATTTTATTTGATTATTGTGAACGTGGGGACCATGTGGGTTTAATTTTTTTTTTGTTTGTTTTCTTTTTTTTTTCCCCACAACTGTCTGGCAGTTTGAGTACTATAAGCGACCTACCCAAATGTCCTTTCTTTGGTATTGTTCGTCGTATCGTTGAGCTCCTTTAGTTATAAGTCGAGCTACACGATAACTGACAAATGCTTGCACTGACTGGACAGGTCCACTCAAATCTGTGTGGTTCTTTCTTCAAAAGACCATCTCAGACACTAATCTGCATAGTCCTCATGTGAATTGAGCAAGATTATGTCTGGACTTCAAAAGAGAATATGACCTCTGAGTTTGTTTCGGCTGTTTCTTCTCAGAGTAGTCAGGTAAGAAAAACCGGCCCCAACAAGTTTTAAAAAAATGACATTCAAAAGTGTTTGTAAAAACCTACTTGCAAAATAAACATTATTTATCATTTATCGTTACTACTGAGCCAGTACTCGTTTGACTGTGTAAGGAAATTATAATTAAGTCGGTATCTTTCCTGAAATCATCATCATTTAGGAAGATTGTCCCTTGTCTCATTCTACTTGTGGTCAGCGCAACACGTATTCTTCTCCCATTCTCCCCTGCCAGACGTCACGGCATCATTTACTCCTTTTTCTTTCATATCATTCCTCACACAATCCATCCATCTTTTCTTTGGCCTTCCTCTCACTCTCATCAACATTCATGTCACATGCGTTCCATTCTGAATTCTTGAAATCTTAATCGAAATACGACGGCACCTTTGTCATTACATGATACTTGAATTTTCGATTACCTTTCATAAAAACTAATCGAACAATAATTAATTTGATTAAAGTTCATGCTACTTCCATCACATGTTCAATTGTTCACGTAGTGGTGACGTGGTTGCCACATGTTATGTTATCGATCAGCAACCACCATGATTCATAGAAACACTGCTTGAAAATTGTTTACTAGGAATTTCTATAATAACCCTGTATTTAGGTTTTTTTTATAGCTAACGTGGAATTGAAAGCTTTCTTTGTTGTAAATGTTTGTGTTATCTATAATTGAGATCTAAATCCTATAATTGACTTCAATCTTCATACCTATGCCTGACCGATTAGGCTGACCTGAATTTGTGTTGTCTTGGGTATTCTAGGTAGTGCTGCCTGTCAGTGATAATTACAGAATTCATCATTCGGTCTTGAATTACGACACCATTTTGGCCTCAGATTCAGGTAAGTCTAGGGGCGAGATCTATAGACAATACTTGCCATTTACGTTGGCTAAGCGTTATTCTAGTAACGATCGCACACTTAAGGCCGTTTTCTATTACTTACTTACGTATAACTGTCAGTTATTATGCATACTCTCGTAAAGTTATCCTATCTGTATCATCTACCTGTTACTTTATTCATAGAAAAATCAAGGAAAGCTTTTCTGTGAATTTTTGCTTCTATCGGTCAGTAAACAAGATGTCAAACAGACAGAGATAGCAACTTACTGATTACTTTTGGTAGGTTATTGAAAATGGCCGGTAGTCGTTAACAGCAAAACCACATAAGTCCAAAAAATATGAGAATTCTCCTAGTACGTATGATTATAAAAAAAAAATATTCTATACTATTTTAAGCTTTCACGGTTTATAACGAAACTTACACTATAACTTAGGGATGTCATCCATGTATATCAATTACTAGCTGATGTCCGCGGCTTCACCCGCGTGGATGTCGGTTATCTCGACCAAAAGTAATCATGAAATTTTGATCCCGTTCCCGCAACCCTCCAACAAATAACATTATATTTTAGCCAATGTATACAAAAACTTGACAAATTATATACTAAATCCTTCCTCGAGAACCACTCTATCCATTGGTGAAAACAACATGAAATTCGATGCAGTAGTTTTTGAGTTTATCACGAACAGACAGACAGACGCGGCGGAGGACTTTGTTTTATAATATGTAGTGATTCTGAGCTCCTGTGATAGTGTACACACATCAAAAAAAGTTTGTGCTAACTAGCCTAAGCTGATATCATTTTTTAAATCGAACTTTATCAGTTATTTGTTGTGTGTTTTATTTAAATATACCCTGTACCCTTTATACCCTGTTTGAAATTAAAAATAAAACCATTTTTTTATAAAAGAGATTATAATATGATATATGATTTCGATTTTTCAAAGTGATCGCAAACTTTTTTTGATGTGTTAATTATATATTATTTGAAATAAAGTTTAATTTTGTATTATTTGAAATACAATAGAATGTGTCGATATCATCAAGTCTCAAGGCAGGGTGCTGCTTAAGGTCATCGGCGCATATTAAAGCCATAAAGCACAACCTGATTCAAAATCAAAACATTTATTTCAAGTGGGCCAGTTACGCACTGTTGAACTGTCGAAACAAAGATGTAAATTAAATGTAGCTACAGTCCCAGCCACAAGACATAAAAACTGTGAAAGTACTGTAGTTGCCCATTCCCTATTCCTTAGAGTAACGTTTATAGGTTTTGGTCTAAGTCATAAATCCGACTATACCCACTGAAAGAACCTAATGTCTTTCCGATTCACTAGCTTAAATACTAATGGCCTTACCCATTAAGATTAAACCTTTTATTCTAAATATAGACAAACAAAAAATATCGTTCCTACTTAAGACGACTACAGGAGCTAAATTAGCAACTCTATTTGTGGTGGTTCAAATTTTCTTTGAAATACTGTTAGAATAAAGTTCTAATCAGCTTGCACCACAAAGTGGTTGTTACGTCAGTCACTGCGGCCGAATAGTGCGAAATGAGTATTTTTTTCGATTTACAAAAAATCTATTGATTGGATTAAAAAAATAAAACACTATCATGCTATTAAGTTGCTTGTAGAATTATTTGCCAAAAAATCAGAATGATTGCATGTATGGTCATGTACTCGTTAAAAGAAATTTTTAGACATACTCGTAAGTTCGTGATTTTTTTTTATCGAGTAAAATTAGTTGTAAGTATTATGTTTTCAAAACACTATCATACTAGCATATTTCCTGAAGAATATCATATATTTTTCTGGTTTTGTTTATTGCAGTGAATCATGTGCTTTTTTGCATTATAAAACTCGCGTTTAGCTCCTGTAGTCCCCCCATTAGAGGAAACACTCCGGGTCTGAACATTTTTGTAGCAACTTGTTCTTTTTATGTACCTTCTGTCCTACTAATAAATATCCTACTAATAATCTAGCCCAGTTTAGCAATAGGTAATGCTACACTAGAATAGATTTGTAAAACTGTAAGATTCAAAGTTCGAAAGCATGTTCAGTCGTTGGTCCTAGCTGGCATTTGTAGCTCTTTGATAGTCATTACAGCAAGTAAGCCGAAAGTCTGGCACCCAGTCTTAAAAATGGGGATCGTATTACCCAGTATAAACTGTGTTGTAGAGGTCAGATAGTCAGTCGCTCCGTGTAAAATACTGGTATTCAGCTGCATCCGCTAAGTCTGGAATCCGACTTCAATATAGTTGGGGAAAGGCTAGGCAGATGATGTAGGTACAATTTGTGATACCTATGTCAATCTTTGGAAGAAGTAATTCCAGCCGCCATTCCTCATTCAACCTTTGAGCCCCCACAAACAAATCTGTCCAACATTTTTACATTTATATACAGTCAGCAGAACCAGACAGTTCCTGCTGATGAATGATTCGACGTTGATCGATGTCTCGTACAGTTGGTAGGCAAGAACCAAAACAACTGTTATGACCTTTTATGTATCTGATTGATTGCTTCCGGAGTTTCGTGGTCGCAACGCCTCGACCAAGCTTGGATACTGTCTAAGTTACTTGAGTATGTTAAGGTGCGAGGTATATTTGAACTGTTTCATGCAAGCCCGCACACTTTATACAGTGGATAGGTCGCTGGATAGCCGGAAAAATACTAAAATCATCTTAGGTAAATCTAGAACAACGGTGAAAAGTATCAATGTTGATTTGTTGATTGAAGGGTTCATTGATTTACAGTTTCACCCATGAACTGACAAAATCAATAATGAACTCCGAGATTGGCTAATAAGAAATCATGTTTCTATTTGTTTTTTTTTTTTTGCAAAAACTAGAATAATCGCAATAAAACACGCCACGTGCGCACTGAACTACTACGCGCAGTTCAAGAATAACAAGTAAACAACTTAGCACTCAAACTTGAACATTAACTATTTCTGCGCAGCAACTTGATCAGCGTGCCATGAAATTACACGGATAAGCTTTTTATGAGTTTATGCATATATATTTTAGGTATTTACTGTCACCGGCAGACCTGTGAAGCTAACTGAACAAAAAACAATAGTTATCACGCTAAAAGACTCAGTGACACGCGCACGTGTTGCTTGGCGTTAGTCACATCTCTTAGGACTGAAGTCAGCGCGACAAGAATTCAGGCCTTAAGGTCGTGGACGGGCCTTTATTGTTGCACCTTTTAAAATTTTTCCCAGAGAACCAGTGCTCTGAACTCCTTATACGAGTACATCACCTTTACGCTTTTATTTTCATACAACATACATCGAGCAAAACCATCATTAATGTCAGTCGTATGTTGATATTATGCCGTTTAATAAGGACTTTGATTATTATCCGACCACAAGAGTGACGGGCGCCGGGCGGACTTCCACTGTCAAAGGTGGACCATTAAAATTTGGACCAGAACAGACTGTATGCTGTGTGCTTTGTGCATGCAATAACGATGAGAAGATTTAATGTATTTATGCTCGTGAGTATGCATGCATGTGCTGCATGTTTCTTGTATATTCCTTAAATACATATATTCTTAATGAGAAAACATATTAAACTTGATGTAGGCAGGTATGTTCCAGTTCAGTCCCTGTTTTAACATAACATACTATCACGCTTGTATTCCCCGAAGGACCTCTGCCTATAGGTACATCTAATATATAGTACCGCCACATTTCACCAGTAGTCCCATTTAAAACCTACAGGGCACAATTCCAGACTCCGTGGCTGCTACTGAGAAATCTCTGATCGAAAAACCCAATAACACTTTTGCCCGACCTGGGAATTCGTGTTTGGCAGTCGCACTTCCGTCCACTAGACCAACAAAGCAGTCTATAAATAAACATTGACATAAGTGGAAAATTAGAGCATTACTTAATAAAACCAAAATATTTCTGTCCGGAAAAGGCTCAAGGAGCACTTGTAAAAAGAAAACAGAATCGAAACAAAGGCTTTGTTTCTTTTTACCACTGTACTTTAAAATACCACCGCACCACCGCCAGCGGCCAGTCAAAGTACTTAATCGGATTTCTACAGAAGTTCCCTACGTTTTCTCTCCCTGATAATGTTTATTTTTACTTGTTCTTATAACGAGTAGGTAATAGAGAACATTGGTAGATTGTTTTATTTTGGTGAATAAAATATTACCTTTTGGTTTTATAGGAATTTTTATTCTATCATAGAATTGAAATGTGTTTGTAATTTTAAAATAACAATCTTTTACTGAACACATATTATTATAGGAGTATATCGTACTCAGAACAAAAAAATATTTTTTTAATTGTTTATTTTTGTCTGTCTGTTTTTTCCGGCTAATCTCCGAAACGGTTGAGCCGATTTTGACGGGACTATTTCTGGCAAATAGCTGATATTATAGAGAGTAACTAAGTTAAAGCTACTTTTGTTTTAGAAAAAGAATTAAGGTTCCGAAAAAAAATTAAAACCCTTGAAATTGATAACAAAATCCGATTCAAATTTATAGGGAAATAATATTTTTTGGGCAACTACAGTACTTTCTCAAGTTATTATGCCTTGTGACTGGGACTGTAGCTTTGTTTTTTATTTGTAATTTTGACATTCAAAAGTGCCGTAATGGTCTAATTGAAATAAATGCTTTGAGTTTGAGTTTGAGTTTGAGTTTTTAGTAATTTCACGCGCACGAAGGTAGATAAAAGTTAGAGCGTTGTAGTTAGAAGGTGGTAAATAAAAAAGGTTCACATCACAGAATTAGTAGATATCTAATAATATACTACAACAAGATTATGCCAAGACTTTAAAAGGAGTCTTCTCACCTCAACAGCTAGTTTAACATGTTAAAGTATTTATATTTAACATGTTAAAGTAATTTATATTTAACGTGTTAAAGTATTTTTTAAAACCATTTAACAGTGATTAACCATTTTTTAAACATTTACCGTGCTTGCCTAGGTGTAGGTTGGTCTGTGGATAGGCCACCACATACACCACATACCGGGCATAGCGGTTGGTCCCGGCTGTCATTTGCAGATCAATGACAGTCGTTACAGGTAGTCAGTGGCCCAAAAAGTCTGTCAATCAGTCTTACCACGGGGTATCGTATTACCCAGTACTAAGTGGGTTGTGACAGATAGGGAGTCGCTCCGTAAAATACTGGTATTCAGTTGCATCCAGTTAGACTGGAAGCCGACCCCAACATAGTTGGGAAAAGGCTAGGCAGATTATGAAGACATAATTTATATTTAACGTGTTAAAGTGTTTTTTAAACCTTTTTAATTTAATGTTTTTTAAACAATTTAACAGTGATTAACCTTTTTTATCAATAAAAAGACAGAGCACCGAGTTGTACCTCTGTCTGGCCCTTTGATGACTACAAGCGTTGCCTTATGTTCAAGTCTACCACCAAATTAATTCAAACCGACTGATTAGGCACTAAACAAGGGAAGTTCAAATTATTTATAGATCGGCCCGAAACACAGCGTTCATCGCATTTACTGATCACATCGGCTGATTACCGCGGTTAACCTGGGCATGCTTGAATTAAAAGCTTATTTGTGGAACATTAGGGGAGAACCCATTGGCGGTAAAATGTTGCAAATGGAACTATGATTTAGATTCTATGCCCACTTAATATTCTAACACCGCAAAGTAACGTCACTATGTCTGCAGTTGAATTGCTGATGCATTCGTTTGTTATTCAACTGTTTAAAAATTAAATTTGGCAAAAATAAAAAGAAGAGTCTAGTTGGTAATTCTTTAATAAGTTTGGGAATCTAATCATAAATTTATTGGTGCCAAATAGAATAAACTTTTATGCATCACTGCCGTGCTCGGGAATACTATTTCTAGCTATTCGTCATCTTAACTGTCCCCATCTTCGTAAACATAACACAGTCCATCTATTGTTCCCGCCATCCATCCAACGTCCCGCCGATCCATCTATATACACACGTTCTAAAACAAAGCTCCATTTTGATTTAAATCTCGGTGTCAAACTGACAGATGTCATAATAATCTTAACACAAATCCAGACCTAAATCAAAACTTATGAGCCCATGACTGAATAGCGAATATCGTTCCAGAATATACTGGGGACTTCAAGAAATTGCTTCAAGGCGATTATGTATTCGAAATACAAACACGTACCTATTTGAAAAGTTTTGATTGATAAGCTGGCCAGCCGTGTTTAGTAATGATCATGAATTTAGGAAAAATGTACTGAGATTTTCCAGTTTTTCTTTGAACCTATTTCTTGTAAAGCCTAGTAATTCTGGTCACGCAAAAACAATATTTTATTAGAAATCTTTTCCCCGAGTTCAGATTTATTTTTCTAAATAAAATCTACCTAAATACTTTTAGTTGCCATCTTTATGACCGCGATGTCGTTTAGATAACAAAGACAATAAAAGCGAAAGTGTCACTGATATCACCATACATCGAAACCTTAATTTGTTTTACGCAGAACGTTGACAGGTAATTCAGTACATGATCTGTCTAAGTTCGCTGCCCGAAGTCAGATCGGTCTCTAGTCCACTCGGTGTGACCGTACCTGAAGCCAAACTTGTTTATAATAAATAACATAATATAACGCCTGTAATCCGCAAAGGGTTGTGCAGAAGTGTACTTAGTAGTACACCCACATTTCGTCAGTTATGTTAAAGACACTGGGCGAGCCTATTGCCATCAATCGGGCATAGATCCAGACTCCGTAGCTGCCACTGAGAAATTCCTAATGGAAAAACTTTTGCAGACCCGGGAAACTCTTGCTCAGCCCTTGCTAATCAGAAATTAAGTATTACATTGTGTAATACTGCTCATTGTAAAAAAACAAATACAATTAACGCAATTGTGAACATATAATTGTTCAATGCAAAACAATAAAACTGGCAACACACAATAATATTTCATCACAAATTAATATTTGTAACATTCAAAAGTACTTCAACACGTTATAAAATTATGACGAACAATAATAAACGGTGTTATGAAAGCAATTAATTCTATTATAACGACGATCATTAATAAAACAAAGTTATAAACTGCTTGTCATCCGATGCAAGTTTTGAGTGTCAACTCAAACTTTGTGATTAAGTATTATATTGGAGAAATAAAGCGTGCTTGAATGCGATAGAATCGCAGTTTGAAAGATATATTATTAATGGCATTTTCAATCGAGCCTTTCGGTTTTAAATCAAAATGATCAACAATGACAACTCTACATCAAGCATTCCTTATCAATTTCTAACAGGGTTGTCAATCTGTCATAAGTTTTAAGTAGCTTATGTCAATTCAATACTTTTTGATGTGTCTTTCTTTGTTAACGCTTCATTACTTCCTATCAGACGAGTTGCAACCAAACATCAGCCAATTTTAGGTAAAAAAAATCATAATGATCACTTAAAGAATTACACTTTCTTCAGGTTCGCTTTAGGTCCAGCTGGCCGTTAGTGCAAGAAATACCAGTTAGCCACATTTCCAAATCGTGAATCAAAATGTTAAGTAATATAGGTAAGATCTAGGTTTCAAGGTAGCTTTAGCTCTCCAATAAAAGTAAAACGAAAAACATCTGCCCGCCAATTTATCTCCTGCCAACTCTACTACCCGTCAGATGCATTTTTAATTAAAATTCAATCAAATCTTAGCTGTAATTGGCATTAATCGATGATTTTGCCCCCACAAAGAGGTCGCGGTAACGCACTGATTGCTGAGTAATCAATTTTATCCTGTGAGTCTGACTGTTATAATTTGAAAGACCAGCTATCTTCTTTACAAATGACGGTAATATCATTCTAATTTATTTGGAGTCGGCGCAGCATGTCTTCTTCTTCTATACTTCTCCATTACTCGTCATCTCAGCAGTCACCTCCTTTCTAGCCAAATCATCCTTCATATTGTCCACCCATCGCTTATTTGTTCTTCCTCTACTTTTATAGCCTTCCATATTTGTACTAAAACTTTCCTGAGGACTTTTCCTCAATAATTAAGTTTATTTGGAGTTACTCAAGCTTCTACAAGGAAGATAATGTGATGTTATCGTCGAATAGCAACCTCAAGTTGTGTCAGCTTTCAAGTTTTTCTGGTACATACTCGGTTGACAACAACGTTAAAAAAGTAGCCGAAAGAAAAACTACTTTCCGCAAGTTTTTATTGTGATTCGCCACACTAATATGGCGTGCTAAAACTTGTTCGGACTAACGTGAACATGTCTACCCCTAAATACACCTGTCCACTCACTAATTTTCTTGCACCGTAACAGACAATAGACTCTCATGTAACACATGATGGCATCGTTATACCATATTTAATGAGAAAACAATGATTCAGCAGGCAGCAATCAATACTGCCTGCTTCTAATGAAGTTCCTTGACTAACGAGCGCCGACGTCATGCATTGACACACAACATGAAGCAACACTACGACGGTGTTGCCGATGAGAAAATTAATTGCCTGCGTACAACTGCGTGCCGTGGAAATGGGACATAATTAGTCGGCACATTCGGATGTAATTATTATTGCTAAAATATTGAACTGCTATTAGGATTAATTGGTTGCTGATCCAGAAAATTATAGACTACCCTTATTTGATAAATTTTTGCCGTATTTTCTTGTGTATTGGGAAAGGGAACCGATTTGTCTTCACATTTTTTGCTAGAATCCGATTTTCCATAGTAAACAAGCGTTTTTTTTTATTCCAACCAGCATTGCCCTTATGTTTTATTTATAGAACAAAGTACATCACTTCTTAAGCTCTCGGAATTCTGACTCATCTTAAACTCTTAACAATAAAATCCAACTTGGTTCAACAAGGGACCCATAATAAACTACTGGACCGCGGTAACATATCATTTTACATTTGACGAAACTGAAGGAGTTGCCATAGTTGGGAACTGGGAACAGTTGAGCGCCCCAGTTCCTTGGTGCGAGTAGTTGTGAACTATATCCTCTAACTTTGTGTTCGTCCAACAACACAGAACTTGTGTCCTTTGTAAGTCTTTTGTTTTCACCTCTTTACTAACTTTTTATGTATTAATTAATATTGTTGTTGACGTATTAAGTGTCAGTTGTTTTTGTGGCGTTGAGATAGGCAGCGCGTGTAAGACGTGCGTTAAGCTCTCGGGCCCCGAATGAAGGGGCTCCTAAGCGCATGCTTAGAGTGAGGCCAGTTCCCGCTTCGTTGGAAGATGGGGAAGCTGGTCCTCATTCGGAAGCCGGGGCACCCTGCGGACTACCCGTCCGCATACCGGCCCGTGGTGCTGCTCGACGTGGTGGGCAAGCTCTTTGAAAGTGTAATTACAAACCACCTCGCCAAGCACCTTACGGGGACGGGGCCGGATCTTGCGGAACACCAGTTTGGTAAGGGGCGCTCTACGGTGGACGCCATCATGCGCGTGAGAGCCCTCACGTTGGGGGATGCGGTGTCCCGGGGTGGAGTTTTCTAGGCGGTGTCTCTCGATCTCGCCAACGCCTTCAATTCCATGCCCTGGTGCTGCATTAGGGAGGCACTCCGGTATCACCGGGTGCCAACCTACCTCCGTCGTGAGGTCGGGGTCTACTTGACGGACAGGGCCGTCATCTACCCCAGTCGCAGCGGAGAATGGAACCGGCGAGAGATGTCGTACAGTGTTCCACAGAGATTGGTTCTAGGGCCGTCCTTTAGGAACATCGGGTACAACTAGGTGCTGCGCGCCGACCTTCCTAGCGGTGTCAGTGTAGTCTGCTACGCTAACGACACCTGGGACTTGTCCTCGATAGCCGATGGAACTTCGTGAAACATTTCCGACGTTTGTGACCGGGGCTGCCTTCAGGCGGCTCCTGCCCAACCTGGGGAGGCCAAACGTCTCCTACCGGAGGCTCTACGTGGGAGTCGTACGGTCCATGGCCCTTTACAGGGCTCCGGTGTTGGCGCGATCCTTGAGGCGGCGAGCAGCCCACTACCTGAACGCGCCCCAAAAGGTGGTAGCCGTTAGGCTGGTCCGTGGGTACCGCACGATCTCCCGCGAGGCGGTGAGCCTCCTTGCCGCTATGGGATTTGGAGGCGATTGTCCTCGCGCGCCTGCACGAATGGCGCGCGAGAAACTCCGGCGTCCAAACGTCGCGGCAAATTGTCGTGCAGCGGACAGACTTCCGGCGTGATCTCATGGCGACATGGAGAGAGCGACTGTCGCAACCCCGTGCAGGGTATGCCACAATAGTGGCGATAAGTCCCCTCTTGAAGGAGTGGCTTGAGAGACGCCACGGCGTCCTCACCTTCCGCCTGACGCAGGTCCTCACCAGACACGGTTGCTTTGGGAGGTTTCTGCACCGAATCGGGTGGGAGGAAACGCCCGGGTGTTTCCACTGCGAGGATCGACACAACACGGTGAAGCACACGGTGGAGGTGTGCACCGCGTGGGCGGAGCACCGCCGTGTCTTCCTAGCGGCGATCGGCGGCGGCGACCTCTCGCATCCGGCCCTGGTCTAATCCATGGTCCGGAGCGAGACGGAATGGGACGCCGTCACCTCCTTCTGCGAAGCAGTAATGCTAGAGAAGGAGGTGGCGGAACGTGAGAGGGAGAGAGCCTCACGTCCCGGCCACCGCAGGATACGCCCCGAGAGTTGGAGGCCACGAGGTGGCCCCCGGCCACCGTATTCGCAGGCCTGTGGATGGAGATCTATAGGCTACCTCGCCGTCCGTCAAATTCATGAAAACTCATAACTCATTTTGCCTCAAACATATTATAAGTCTTTCAGGTGACGTTTTGTAGTAATTGCCTCTCCCTTGGGAAAAAGGAGTTAGTGTACTTAAATGTTTAGTTTTTCATTAAAATGTGATGAAAAGTGCACCTCCACGCTAGAGAGAGTGACATAGCGCTAAACGATACCTATCGCATCGTAACGGTTTGCTTAAGGCCTACCCCCCTTGCGATGTTGTATCCACTCATCCACTGGCAGGTATACCTCTACCAAATGTACGAAACGGCAAGTCGCATCGAAAAAGGGTAACAGGAACGTGACAACAGCCACCCCTTGTATGGACATCAATTACCACTTTCACGCTTAAAGAGTCGTAAAAGCTTTTCGAGATAAACCACCTCCTTAGAAGACAGTGCGTCAGACGAGAGATGCGAACTGTGGAGACACAATCATCCCATCTCTCCACACTTCATCAACCCGGAAGAACACCTACCCACCTACCAGTGCATGGTCATTCGGAAGTCTCTTAACCGATTGCGGGCCCAGGTTTGCCGCTTTAGATATAATCTGGCCAAATGGCGGGGTATCCTCGATCCTTCAGAAACAGAATGCCAGTGTAAAGCCCCTTTACATGGTATCACCACCCACTGTCCTGCCCGTCCTGCACAACCACTTGCACCTTTCAGGGTTTAATCGAAGCAAATGTTAGAGCTGTGTCGATGGGTTTGTCTCCACCGATCACAGTATCAGATCACGTTAGCCACGGATCACAGCGAGTTGTATCCACTGATACCGTTATCCGATTTCCTCGTTATCGTGTTACCCGATGGCTACATTTTGTTCTAACACAATTCGAGTTTCATCGACACGTAAAGAAGAATGTGTCGGAGAGACGTAGGTACATTAATGTACAGCCAACGTAGTCTAGATAGTAAATAACGATACGATCAAGTCATTAGTCGTTTCCCCCGAGGCGTATCAAAGGCGTAGCACATAAAAGGTACTGCGTTTCGCCGGTAATCCTTAAACCATTTTTATGTTCTTTAGATGGCTAGCTTTTAGAGGATTCTAACTCTTATGTCATACACTTATGTGAACTATAAAGACCTTAAATGCGTTAATAATTCCATCGGTACTTACTAAAATTGTAAACACCTGAGTTAACCTGAGTACTCTGTCCGTGCATGTGACTGTTTTGTTTTTACGAATTTTGAAAAAAATATTAGTACTTCCACATGGGTTGCGTTGGATGAACAATACTTATAAATACTCTGTTTCGTGCCTCAGGAAACACGTTAAGTCGTTGGTCCCGGTTGTCAGTTGTAGGTAGATCTATGACAGCCGTTAGAGGTAGTAAGTAGCCCGAAGGTCTGACAACCAATCTTACCAAGGGGTATCGTATCACCCAGTAATAACTGAGTTGTGGAGGTCAGATAGGCAATCGCTCCATGTAAAATACTGGCATCCGGTTAGACTGGAAGCCGACCCCAAAATAGTTGGGAAAAAGCTAGGCAGATGATCATGTATTATATATATATATTTTCATTTTACTAGCAAAAATACTTATTCTCAATAATTTTTTGAAAAAGCGAGCAAACCCATTGCAGTATTATTGCGTTTAGAGATGTTTCTAGTTGGATCAGAAGCATTCCATGAATGCTTTGTAAAACTTTCCGCCTGAACTACAACCAGTATTAACGTTATAAACGCTTGTGTTTTACGATTATTTTACTCTTTGTTTTTACCGCCGGGAAGTGAAATACGGTGCGGTCTAGTTTATTGAGTTTATATCTTTGTTAAAAGTACTTACATCTTATGGTCGACATTTATAACACAGGGGCTTCTGTCCGACAGATATTATACAGATTTGTGGGAAAGTAAAACAGCATTATCTAATTATATGAATAGTAACTAAACATTGTGCAACTAAACCATCCTGAATAGTTTTTAAAAAATGCGAAAGTAAGTTTGATTGTAGACATAACCCGCTTAAACCACTGAACCGATCAACCTTGAAATTTTGCAAATACGTTGTCAGGTGTACAGAAACGGACAAAGGGTATCTTTCATCCCGAAAAAAGTACTGTTCCCGAGGAAAACAACAAAAACATTCATAGATGATCTTAAATATGGCGCCACGTGTCTTTCGAATTATGATTGAAATATAATATTGATAAAAAATCCTAAATTGTCAAATTTTAAATTAACGTTCGCGAAGCCACGGACAAAAGCTAGTCCTAACATAAAAAAATGACGTCTCAAAAACATCTCAAGTTCAAGGCCCACACATAAAACAGCCTTAATAAGTTCTAAAAACGATTATAAAAACGACCATTAATCGTTAATACTTAAAAAGTCCCTTTTATTTTTTCCTAGTTGATTTTATTAACTTGCGACGTCTATAAAGTTTCTAATAAACAAGACAATTAAAATGAAGGTCGTGTTTCAAGAAATGCATATTTTTACTGGACGTTTCCACTTAGTTCATCAATATTCCAGTGTTTGATAAGGGAGGAGCGATCAATCATGTCTAGAACGTGAGAACATGGTTTCATTAGTGATAGAGTACTGTTCTGTCTACTAATTACTTGGCATGCATTCTCAGAATCGTTTATCTTTCGTCACTATACTGCCGCTCTTTTACTAGAAACCTGTCAAATGGTCAATTTTTACTTTTTGATACAAAGTGATAGAGTTCAAAATTCTTTATCTTTCTGACTAAGAAAAATTGTTAGAATACGAATCATCATCATAATTTTAGCCGAACGACGTCCACTGCTGGACATAGTTCTCCCCCAAATGTCGCCACATTGACCGGTCCCGTGTGACTCGCATCCAGCGGAGCAGCAATAATAGAATAGTTCCAGAGATATAAAAACTTTTTAGGCCGAGTAACAGAATTTATGGTGATGACCCGCAAAAATACCCACTTCTTCGCTAATATTAAAATGGATAAAACAAAAGTAGAATGTAGATTTGCGTTATTATCCTACTACGTTCGATCAAGTTTTCGTATTTCCATATGTATGAATGCACTTTACTAATGTATTCCCCCATAACTCGTGTGTTCTGGGATAATGTTTGAGCTAAGCAGTCTTGCATCACTTTAAAATATTAAACAAAGAAATGTGTCTGGCACAATTACGATAAAACTGAGTGTGTTTCGGGAAGCACGTTATGCCGTTGGTCCCGACAGTCATTGTAGATTTTTGACGTTACACACGTGGCACGAAAGTCTGAAAACCAGTCTTACCAATCGGTACCGTATTACCTACCCAGTACTAGTTGGGTTGTGGAGGTCAGATACACAGTCACTCCATGCAAAATACTGGTATACTGCTGCATCCAGTTAGACTGGAAGCCAACCCCAACATAGTTGGGAAAAGGATGCAAATATCGATGAAACATGGAATATTTTTCATTCGTTTATGAATAAGACACAACAATTTACATTCGCTTCTAGACAAAAGAGCGAAACTGTATAAATTTCAAACACAATCCTGTTCTCAATGTATGCATGCTTGTCCCACAAAGAACTCTGTATTTCATTAACACAGGACTAATTCGCCCTGCGCTAGAATTCCCTTGAAATTTGCATCTTAATTACTCTCATTCCCAAAACACTTTTTATTTCTGAAGAGTTCGTCATTGCCCTCAGAATTTTAGCATTCTATGCGGCAAAACATTATTCAAATTCTTCTCCAGTCAATTTTAAATATTTAAACTCAAACTTAATTAATATGCAATTAACATTGAAAATGATAACTTGGAAAAACAAAGATTTTGCCGGTTTCAAGTAAAAGATGATTAATTAATTTTATAATTGTTAATTAAGGTTATTATGTTAATTATAAATACAGACTACAAATAGAACTAAAATAATGATAAAAAGAAAACAAAAAGTAAGTACCTACATAAATATGTACACTAATTATATAGATGTTTGTAATATACCGTAGTTTTGATGAGTAAATCTATATTAAAGGGATCAATATTCCAATTAAAAGTAGTAATTTATTCACTGGTGGAGATGCTTCTGACACTTTACTGACAGTCTTCTTGGAAAAAACTTGGTCGAGGAACTTGTTTAAGTTATGGATTGATTTAGCGAACCCGAATGAAGGAGCAGAGCACGCCTGTGCCTTCAATATCCTCGTATATATGTAGTTTGATCTAGCTTTACATTTCGAGAATTTTAAATTAATCCAGTGAGCTCTGCATTGCTAATGCAACTCATCATCATCTGCTTAGCCTTTTTCCCAATATGTTAGGGTGAATACCAGTATTGACGTTAAGCGATTGTCTATCTGACCTCCCAAACCCAATTAATACAGGGTAGTACGATGTCCCTTGGTAAGACTGCATGATCTAATTTATTTTATTGCCTAAAATCTCTATCACAATATTTTATTTTAAGAAAGTCATCCGTAAATTTTGTCAATGGTAAAGATTCGACGTTATGCATACAAAACAATAAAGGATACGTATTCTGCTGACATAACAATGAAGGTCATTGCACACTACACCAGCACCGCACCGGCACCGCTCCAAATCAAATCGTGTGTAAACATTTTAAAATATATCTTATAATGTCCGTATGAAAAAGCTTACGGCGGGCGGTCAGCGCGCTTGCCGCTACCATACGACTCGACTCGCGAGCGCCTCGGAGTCGGCGCGCGGACCGCGTGCTTACGGCGCACCGACCGCCTGCTTGCCGCGCGCCGACCGCTTGCTTGCCGCGCGCCGACTCCGAATTGCCCGCGGTTGCCCGTGAAACAACGTCGTAAACAAATGCAGCAAGCTCATAGTCCAAGAGGTAGCGTTGCAAACAAAAAAGTCATTAAACTTTTTTCATAAATAGTTTACATCATACTCAGCTTAAAAAAATCGTCAGCTGCATGGTAGAGGGGGATTATGCGTCAGCCGCTTGCATAAACTTGTAAAAGAAACACGTAAAATAAAGTTATAGTACGCCGGATGAAAAACAAAGTGATTGTTTAAATTATCAAAAGTACGAAAACAACAATCAGCTGCGTGGGCAGCGGTGGAAAGACCGTCAGCTGACGCAGTAAAAGTTAAAAATATTGGAGCATTACTACTAGGCTGTCTCCTTTTAAACTGTAACGGAAAGGGTGTTAGTGGGGTAGGTGAATTAATCCACGAATCCACTCAACATAAAAATATAATAACTTGACTATGTCCAGTAATTATTATGATAGGGGGTAAGCTGTCGCTGGGTTCACTTATCAGTCATTCGAGATCGATGAACAAGATGGCAAACGATCAGCGTGAAAACACTACCTAAAATGCAGCGCAGCGCAGTGCGTAGCTCCCGGACTGTCCCGGCCAGTGCGTGGACTGCGAGCTTGCGCCTCGCGGACGGCACGCGGCCCGCGGGTGGATGCCGCGCAGTAGCCTAAATTCGAGGCAACGCCGGGCAACAGCTGTGCTGGTGCGGTGTAGTGTGCCATGACCTTTAATCTCAAAACTCGAAGAATGGACGAAGTTTTATGATATTAAAGAAATATTCAACAGTCAATCCAATATTTCCTCCAGAAAAAGCTCGAGAAAATATCAAAATCCAATATTTTGATAGGACTTTTTGAATATCTAATACGCTAGTCAGCAAACGCGACGGAATGGCGTCCCATTAATTTTGACAGGTCTACTCAATGACTCGGCACAATCGGATTTCAATTAAATAAGTTAACGAAGAAAGATTTTTAAATTAGGACAAGCAATACCAGTTGTGTCAGCCAGTAACTCTAAAATTAAATCAGAGAGCTTTATAAGTAAAGGGGTGGAGTTATTCAATGACTCAATGCCTTGCGCCGACCTCGATAAACCAATGTTTTATGTCACAACTTTTGCGAACACTCAGCACAATTTGGCAACGAACGATCACTAATCTTTTTATAGTGTTTCTTTGCTCCAAGCGTCTATTATTTTCACTTAAAAGAAAAGCAATAAAGCTCTAGTAGCAGTATGTTACACGCAAACAAACGTGAAATTACGCAGAGATATTAGGAAAAAATGGGTGGTGTAAAAAGAAAATCATTGTATCGAGGGGAGCGAATTCACTTTCCGTTTTATAAACAAGTCTATTACGTTGTTTCAGACCTTTGGCGTGAGGCGACACGGTGGAACACGTGGTAAATGGGATTTTCTACTTTGCATAATGTTTGCTACCCTCTCGTAACGGGGTAGGTGCCTTCGGTACGTAGCTGCGTGCCGTTTATTGCGGTTTTATTTCATTCACGAGAAAAGCAACATTTTACGGCTGTTTTATGGCGGTTGTGACTCAGATTCTATACAGAATAACACTGTTTGAGTTGAGTTTTTTCATTATAATGAGGGCTATTTATTTCGTGGCCGCACCGCCACTTACCGCGAAATTAGCGCGTGGTTATTTGATATCTTTTATTATTCATTTCGCTTACAAAAATGTTCATGGAACATGTTAATTGCGTTTATTTATTGCTCTCTAAGGTATGGAGTGATTATCCTTTAAACCTCTTATTGGCACTACGACGTTCGCCCCCTGAGATTAGTTATCATGCACGTATTCTCGTATAGCTGTCTCACTGTCTTTGAATATCTGTTAATTGCATTATGCAAATAATCTTCAAAATTAGTTAGAATCATGAGAAGCGTCGCTAATTGGACTCCAGAAACGTTGATTTTGAGATCTCTGGAAAATATATGTAGTGTCTTATAGATGCCTGTATAAAATTCGTTCATAAATGATTATAAAATATTACTTCCCTTTTTGAATCGGATTTTGTTTCAAGGGTTTTAATTTTTTTGCACGGGACCCTATTTATTTTTCTAAAATAAAAGCAGCTTCGGTTAGACCTTATAACATCAGCTATCTGCCATTAAACGTACCGACAGAATCGGTCCAGAAGTTTCGGAGATTTCCGGGACAAAGGGACAGACAAAAATAAAATAAAAAGTGTTTTTGTTATACGACGAGTATGTACCGTATATATTTTCATATGCATTCATTAAAAAGCCGTTATTTTCAAACAGCAAACAGACACATCAATTTGATTTATCTGTATACATAATAATTATCATTGGTACGCTATACACAGAAAAAATATCATTTATCATCAATAATCGCCCATTCAACTTTTGAGGCAAGAAACTAAGATCGTGTAAATGATCCATAACGGTGACAATAGATCAGCCTAATAACAGTTATTAGTCGCGAAACTAACGCTCTTGTAATAATAGGGAAAGGTCTATTACGCTGCCATTATGACAGAACTCCTGTATTTATTGGGCAATTGGCGGGAACGTACTATGACTAAAACCTACTCTATTAAACTTGAAGTAAAGATAAGATGTGTTTATTAAACCTGTTATTTTCGAATTTTGGAATAAGCAAATTTTAATTGATTTGAAATGAATTATTTCAGCAAATGACGTGTACAGACGACACTTCTCTTTTATTTAAACTCAAACGTCAGCAGTTAGTTAGGGATGATGTTAATAGCGCCCTGGCAAAAGTCGTTAATTGGTTTAATGTCAATAATTTACTCCTAAATGAGAAAAAAACTAAATGTATTAAGTTTACGATACCCCATGTAAGACAAGTGGAAACCACTGTACTAATTAAGAATAAAGAGTTGAAACCGAAAGATAGCACAGTGTTCCTAGGCATAACTTTGGATGCCAAGCTTCAGTGGATATAGACAAATTGAGCCCGCATATAGGTCGAAAAAACTTAGCTCTGCAGCATACGCCGTTAGAAGAATTCGTGAGTTAACTGATTTAGAGACAGCCCGTTTAGTTTACTTAAGTTATTTTCATAGCGTGATGTCGTACGGTATTCTCTTGCGGGGCAATGCCGCCGATATTCAGACAATATTTGTTTTGCAAAAAAGGGCAATTCGTTCAATTTATAAATTAAGTCCCAGATACTCCCTCAGAGAAAAAATTAACGAGATTAATATTCTTACTGTGCCTTCTCAGTTTATTTATGAAAACTATTTGTACGCACACAAAAATTTTAATTTGTTTAAAAAATACAGTGATATCCACAACATAAATACGAGGAACAAACACAAATTTGTTGTTCCTATAACGAGGCTCAAAAAAGTAGGGGGTACGTTCAGATGCCAGTGTATACGTTTTTACAATAAACTTCCGAGCCAAATTCAAGCACTAAGCCTAAATAAATTCAAATCGTTTATAAAACGGAAGCTGTGCCTGAAAGCCTACTATCATGTTAATAACTATCTCGAAGATAAAAAGGCTTGGGATTAAGCTGCTCCAATGAAATTTGCTCTGTGAATGTCGAAATTTCGGACTTCGCTTGTTTATTATTAATTCCTTTCTTCTAAACACTCTAACATTGAATGATTTGACATGAATACTTATTTCAGTATTTTATTATTTTTTACTTTTTATTTTATTTTATGTTATATTTACCTACTGATCTGACAGAAATATTTACGTATCTTACTTTTTTATTATTATTGACATTGATTTTGTAAATTATTATTAATTTTATTTGATTATTGTGAATGTGGGGACCATGTGGGTTTCATTTTTTTTGTTTGTTTTCTTTTTTTCCCACCTGGCAGTTTGAGTACTATAAGCGACCTACCCAAATGTCCTTTCTTTGGTATTGTTCGTCGTTTCGTTGAGCTCCCTGAGTTATAAGTCGAGCTACACGATAACTGACAAATGCTTGCACTGACTGGACAGGTCCACTCAAATCTGTGTGGTTCTTTCTTCAAAAGGCCATCTCAGACACTAATCTGCATAGTCCTCATGTGAATTGAGCAAAATTATGTCTGGACTTCAAAAGAGACTATGACCTCTGAGTTTGTTTCGGCTGTTTCTTCTCAGAGTAGTCAGGTAAGAAACACCGGCCCCATCTAGTTTTAAAAAAATGACGTGTAAAAGTGTTTGTAAAAACCTACTTGCAAAATAAACATCATTTATCAAATATAATGATGTAATATTAGTGTTAAAATTAAATAGGGTCAAACAACGCCTTATATAATTCAGTAGGTTTCAATGGAACATCACAAATTATCGTTGTAATAAAACAAACAGAGTATTCAGTTAACACAGTACATTGTACACGATTATTTCATGAGTTTATCAAGTACTGGTGTTGTTCTCAAGAAAGGTCAGATGCGTAGTACAAATAACCGATAGCATGTACTCATCAGGATGTATCACCAGATATGTGAACGAATACGTAGCAAAATTAGTACACGTAATGATTATAGCGCGTAGTAATTCTTGGAACATTTTATCCACACGTTGGTCATATAACACCAAAGGTAATAATAAAATAGTACACAAATTTTATCTTTGATGCCGGCTGTCTGTCTGTGTGTCTATTGACAAAGGCCTCTCTATAGACTGCTGCTCGACTCCACAGTTTTCCTCCTGTACCTAATTTCAAGTTCATCGCTCCCGTGTTATATCTGCCATTCTCTATGTGACACCCTTACAATGCTTACTCACAAACATGAATAACAGAAGCCAAACAACGGGAGAATTACAATTACCTCTCTATTTAGAACATTTCACCTACATAGAAAATATTAATGAGTACACAAACTTACCTAATTTTCCAGCTGGACAATAATTTCTTCGTGGTAAACACTGAGGTTACTCCTACATTAATAAATTATTAATTATTAAAGCTTGCAATATTAATCACGCGACTTTACTGTTGTTATTTAATTATGGTAACACATTACATGAAGAACATTAATTTATAACTTGTAGGTTATTAAATAAGTATATTAATTTGGGTTAAAAGGTCCAGACTTTGATTATTTCCTTCATAAAAAAGGTTACTTTTTCTCAATCACACTCCTGGGTATTATAAAACCAACTAGGTAATTCGGTTAAAGTAATGGAAAGGAACTGTGTTTTCTTCCTGTCTACTTGTAAAACTAAACTGTCTACTTAGTCTAGATCATGCGTGCAAAGCTTCGGGCAATTCAGAGTATACGAGCACTTGCTTCATATTCATATATATTCATAAGTTTCGATGGAGGAAAACTATGCCTAAATTCTTGATAAAAGGAATTGTAAAAACATAACCCTCCTTCTGGCGCAGTCGGGTAAAAATATGTTAACAAAGCAACGATTATATATTGATTAAAAAACATTTAAAATAATGATTTAAAATAACAATGCACCGTTCCCTTTCGGGAACGGCTGGGGACATACGGGATTTTGATTTTAATTTTAATTTTGATTTGAATTTTGATTTGAATTTTTGATTTTAATTCTGATTTTGATTTTAATTGTTATTCAATTTTAATAAAACTCTAATTTGAATACGTATGATATCTTGTCATCAAATGCTTTTTATTATTTTGGTTTTTGTATTGTTTTTCGAATTATTTATATTTATTTCATTTTTTTTTTGTCTAACACTTAGTTTTATGTGCATGCTGAGGTCTTCTGTAATTGAAGGAACACACTTAGAACCTTTGTATACCTGTGACTTATATTGTATCTGTGTATCTTTTGTTGGAGATCCAAATAAATAAATAAATTATAAGTACTGTGCGCTTACTAAATAAATGGCCGGCGTAAACGGAAATAGGAATAACTTTATTGATTTTCAAAAAAAACTAGAATATGGCCTCTGATAGGTTCTATTAGGTTGGGTTGACCTTGCTGCATCTTCTGTGAAAGTTAAAAAGTACCGAACCTGTGGTCCGCGGACCACAGGTTGGGAACTACTGAGGTAGTAGTAGTAGGCAATACTGGAATTAGATAAAATTTATTGACGGTTCCTCTGGTTCAAATGCCAAAGGAAATCGGTTGGTTAACCTTTAGTGTGGTAACGCAATCAACCTGTTGTGTTTGTACGAGACCTAGACGTGACTAGGAAATAGATAATATTTTATTATGTTAGTAGTTATAGCAGTTTATCAATGATTATTTGTCGTCTGTTTCTGATGGTGTTACATCCTGTGTCATATTAGGCAGCCCGTCTGTTCACAAGGCACTACATTCACAACGAATGCCTTCTAAGAAAAAATACGAACCTGTGTGTACAGTCAGCGCCGAGGTTCATCCAGCTTTGACAACAATACAGTCTTTGCTGCCTCACCTGTCTTTATTTCTTAATGGACTAGCTCTCAACTTCGATTTTGTTTGAGATAGATGAGGGGTGTGTACAATAGGACAAGCGGGCACAGAAGCTGTCTTTTCAGTCTTGAATTAAAGGCTAAATTAATAGGTGGAAGAGAACACAGAAGCTGGAAGAGAATCAGCTAGAAATACCAACCTAATGGGTATAAAATATACCCTTAACGAAGTCGAAAGGAACTTTTTTTCCCGTCTATGTGATCATTTTTTTGTTTGACACCATACTTAAGAACGTTCTAGTTACGTAGATATTTGGGGTCAAAGTATTTTTTTTTTTATGTAAATAATGTTATAACTTTACTTGAATTACCTCCACAACCCCCTCGCTATTCAATGCTTCCGAATGCACAATATTTTGAGTGCGTTACATTGAATTTTACCCAAAAACGAGATTATTCACACCAAAAAATAAAGTCGTTCCTCAGCAATCATTTTTGCGTAGAGTTACTTAGCCTTAGGCAAAGAATGCTTGGTTGACGGCTTCGTAATGGGTCTGTTTACGCCTTGCTTATATCATATACAAATCGATAACGTAATACATAAAAGGGACCTACTAAACCAGCTCACACTTCCTACTCTTCATTTTCTCACAAGGAAATTCACACAAACGAATTCCCTACCAACATCTCCAATCATAGTACCTAACTAGCATTGGCCTCCGTCCTAATTAATCCTTCTTCAATCACTCCCAAACCCCGTGACTACAAAAAAGCCGGTATTCAAAGCGGATGATTAGTTCACCCGTAATTAGACCCGGTTCTGAGAAATAGGTTACCCGAACAGGTGGGGCCACATTGGCAAGGGCTGTAAGGGGTATAGGGGTCATTAATCATAATATTCGACGTTAGTTCCAACTATTCTCTGGCACAAAGGTTAAGTTCTGACTTTTGTGTTTTCAAGTGCATAGAAGAATTATACATAAGAAAATGAGGTTAGTTCCTTTAGAACTTTTATATAAAGAGAGGACCTAAAATTCTGGTTTGGTTTGACTAATTATGCTTAAGTATAACTGTGCTCACGATGGGTTTACGCGTTTTAGGAAAAATATTGGACAAAAGCTTTTGACCCCGGGGCTTCACTCGCGTTATGGTCGTGTTTTATTCCACGGAACGACCTGTTTCTTTTTAAATATAGCCAATGACACTGGAAGATATATAACAGGCAGGTTTCAGGTCAATAAATTGCAAATCTATTTAGTCCGTCAGTTACAGCATTGGAAAATAATGGACACGAATTTTTTGTTTTTGTAAATCAATGAATATTGACAAAGATAAAACGCATCAAAACTCGGGAGTGGGGCTCGTGACGTCAGAACGCACTAAAAATTATATTTAGAGACAATTTTAAAAGCGTCGTATCTTCGTCAATTTTGGTTTATGTAACAAAATAAATACGGGTCAAATATTTTTTGATAATCTAACTGACGATATAATTAGATTTTTTCATTACACAAACCTGTTTAGTATCCCATTAGTGAAATATTTTTGGACCCAGATTACCCTCTACATACATAAATTCAAAGTTTCTTTGTTTTCGTAAGAGTAGTTAAAATAAAAACATACATTTAATAAAAACTACAAGGTGACAAAAGAATAAAAACCGAAATAGAGTGGTATATGAGGAGAGTGATGACGATGAATACAAGGTGACAAAATTTCAGTGCAAAAAAGAACTGAAGTTTAAAAATCACACCGTTTTGAGCATAAAAATCCCCACAAGGCCAAAAAAACAAAATGAAAAAAAAAATAACAAATCAAAAACACCATCGAAAACAACACTCTCAATTTAAGTAAAATGACAGCCTTTGATGTAGTTGCCTTGTTAGTTCCTATATAAATCATGGCGAGGCCCCCTTTACCAGGACTGACAGATTTGTTACTGTCGCACCCAAAATGAGTACACCCGGATAAAAGACTTGCTCAAGGGGAAAAGAAATGCTCACAATAATTCACGACAAACCAGTTTGTACTGGTTATTGTTGGGATTTAATAAAGTAAATAGCGGAGTATTGTTACTGTTACTGATGTTATTAGGTCATATTGTTTGTTGACTTTGGTGGCGAAGTTTCGGTGTAAGGACAGCCGTTGTTTGCAGATATTAGGCATGCTCCTAAATCAAAGGCACGAAAACACGCCATAAACTTAGAGTAAAATCGAACGATGTTTTGAATGAAAATACAACAAGATCCTCTAATATGTATTTTGTATTATTTGACTGTATACTATACACCTATAGATATGAATAAGACAAAAGTTAAACCAAGTTATTAGTTTTTAGAACTTTTGTCTCATTCATATCTCACATTATCACATATTGTGCGAAACGAGTATTATCAATTTAAAAGATTTAGATTTACGGTAGGACATTTGTTTTAGACTCACAGTTTCAAATTAAGAATAACAATAGAATAAGAATAATTGATTTAAAAAGTAAATTTATATTACAAAAGTGTACATTTAGGTGCAGCAGTGTTATTTCTTAAAGTATTGTATAATTAGTGCATAAAAGTAAACTATAACTACAATATATAATATAACATTTGCAAGTAACGAAAATGTCGAATTCAAATGTTAGGTAGCGACCTGCCTGATCTAGGTTTTTTTTTAAACCTGTGTTTCAGGCCATCACTTTACATTGGATAATTTAATTAGGTCAGTAAAAGTTTTAAAATAAAATAAATCTATTAACAACTATAACAAAAATCAAATTGGTAAAAAAACATTAAATTAAACATTAAAACTAACTTAAGTAACAATAATCAAACTAGGACTTCTAGAAGTTTTTCTTGAAATTCAATGGTTTGTTTAAATTTTATGCTCGGGTAACATAGCATCTCACAGTGATCATTGCTTGTATCTAAAACGGGCATGGAAGGCTCTCATCAGACGAATACAAACGTCTTAGCAGCTAATTTTAAAAACTACGTTTAATTTAATAAAGGCTGAACCAACCACACCGAGGACACTAAATTTTCATTCACCAGACTTTGAAACGTAAATCTTCAGCAGTAATACCAATTAAGCAGCATGATGGGTGTGCGAAGACTTATTCTCCAGTGAAAGCTGTGAGTATGCGTGACCCGTCGATTCAGTAATTGCTGGCTTGCTTCTCGGAGGGAATGTACACTCAAGATCGAGTGAAGTGCACACGAATTAGGGCTAAATACAACCACGCTCCGATGAGACGGATAGAGTTGATGCAAGAAGGATAAGGATAGATAGATATACATTAAAAAAGGTTGTTATTGTAGACACGTTTCGATATTTTCTATACATTCCTCATACGCAATGGATAAAAATACATTTAAGGTTCAGCAGTAGGTTTAAATTATATATTTTCTTGGAACCTGTTAATAAACTCAGCTTCGTTTATTATCCACTACGCCACAATATCATCGATACTAAAACTTCAAGTAAAATCATTCTTCATTATTCAGACTTATCGGGAACAGGGTCCAAGCTACTGACGGTCAGGGCTCCAGAGAAGGGAACCTCCTAACTATACGCGGTGAGCAGTATCCAGAAGTACCGCTTTCTGAATCAAGCCCTTGATCCAGCTTCCTTACGAGAGCCTCCATAGATATTGGTCGAAGTTCTTGGCAATAAAGCTGTTGGCTGATACGACTATCGGCTGATGAATGATCGCTGAGTCCACATCAGACATGTCGACAATCCCGTGAGCCGAGTCGTTCATCAAAAGCAAAATACGTAATATTATCGTTCTGCAACTCGTCCCACGTATGAAAAAGGTATAATCAGTAGTAATAGTGTTAGTGTAGAAAAATTATTGCCTATAAAATATTAATCATCACAACATTGTCTAGATGCTAGTTATGGGCCTAGTTAGTAAAGATTTCAAGAAGGTATTATTTTATTGCATTCCACTTTGAGGTATCAGGACACTTGCGCGAAAGACATTAGCACGAAGGACACTTGCGCGAACGCACTTGCGCTAAAAGACATAATAATGTGCGCGAATGGACACTTGCGCGACTGGACTTTTGATGGCCACTGGTGTTTACTCGTTGATAACGAAAATGAGGTCAAAATGAAAATTCAAGATGGCGCCGAGGAAAATTTTCGGATTTTCCATCATGGGTGTCGTTTCCGTGGTTTTTTGGGTCGCTGATCACGAAAATGAGGTCAAAATGAAACACCAAGATGGCGCCGACGAACATTTTCGGATTTTTCATCATGGGTGTCGTTTCCATGGTTTTTTGGGTCGCTGATCACGAAAATGAGGTCAAAATGAAACACCAAGATGGCGCCAAGGAAAATTTTAAAAATTTTCCACTATGGGTGTCGTTTCCATGGTTTTTGAAGTCGCTGATAACGAAAATGAGGTCAAAATGAAAATCAAAAATGACGCCAGGTAAATTTTTCGGTTTTTCCATCATGGGTGTCGCTTCCATGGGTTTTGGGGTGTTAGGTGTTAGATGGCAAACATTTAAAAATATAAAAAAATAGTAGCCCACCAATACCAGGAACAGGGTCCAAGTTAACGGCGCGGTGGTCAGGGCTCCAGAGAGAGGAATCTCCTAACAATACGAGCCGTGTCCAGGAGTACTGCTTTCTGAATCAGCCCTTTGATCCAACCGCCTAAATAGAGCTTCGATAGATGGTCATCGCAATTCTTGGCTATAAGGCCATTGGCCGTCACAACAATCGGCGCAATGATAACCGGGTTCATATTCAACATGTCGCGAATCTCGTGTGCCAAGTCGAGTTTTTTTTTTTTTTTTTAGTCACGGATGTTTATGTGTGTAATAAGTATGTATTTACAAACAAAAAGTATCTATGCAGTATATCAACTATCTGGTGTCCACGACACAAGCCTCGTTGCTTAGTGTGGCACTAGATGGCGCTGTGTGTTAGTGTCCAGCGATATATTTATTTATATTTATTTTATTTGTTTCTCTTTCTCGCATTTTACGAAGTTTTGTTTACCTGCCTCGACTTTTAAAAAATATTCTCTGAGACTGCACACCTCACGGTTGTAGAGGGTCTTCGCGTTTAAAATGCCTCGACCTCCGCACTTCCGCCGGATGTAGTCTTATTACCGATGATCGTGGGCATCCGGTTTTCGGACAGCAGTTTACGAACTCAATGGGGGCTACCGCGCATGAATTCGCCGCCGAGGGCGTTCGTGTAGAGTAAGGTCTTCCGAAATGTCAGATGTCATACAGTGTTTGCGCGTTGCGTGCTTTTTTATCACGTATTCATACTAATACTCACGATTGTGTTCTAAACGGTTAGCCGTGTCGTATCCGGCAGAGTAGAATAGAACCAACCCATTACACTCACGGGTGTCGTATAAGGCGACTAATGTCTGAGGCAGAACACCTTGCGCCTCCGTAGACCAGAGAATGGACAGCAGCGTTTTCTGTTAGTCTTTCATCACTGCGATCTCCAAACCGCGTGCCAAGCGTGGAGATTACGGCAAATTCCTCCCATCACGGGAGAGGCTTATGTCCAGCAGTTGATGTTATGGGCTGTTGTTGTTGTGTTTTGAACTGAGCCATTCCTGATTAATTAGGCTTGAAGATTTTGAGTAGCAACATAAGATCTTATTTGTTAGTACTTGGAGGTAAAATGATTTTTAAATGTTTCATGATTGCTAATTTTAGGGAGAATATTTTAAATATGTATCTGAAGTTTACACTATGTTGTTATACGTAATAAAATATACTTTTTAATATACTTTAAAACCATGGAAACGACACCCATGATGGATAATCCAAAAAATTTCGTCGGCGCCATCTTGGTGTTTTATTTTGACCTCATTTTCGTTATCAGCGACTTCAAAAACCATGGAAACGACACCCATGATGGAAAATCCGAAAATTTCGTCGGCGCCATTTTGGGTTTTCATTTTGACCTCATTTTCGTGATCAGCGACCCCAAAACCCATGGAAACGACCCCATGATGGAAAAACCGAAAATTTCGTCGGCGCCATTTTGGATTTTCATTTTCGTTATCAGCGACTTCAATAACCATGGAAACGACACCCATGATGGAAAATCCGAAAATTTCGTCGGCGCCATTTTGGATTTTCATTTTGACCTCATTTTCGTGATCAGCGACCCAAAAAACCATGGAAACGACACCCATGATAGAAAAACCGAAAATGTTTGTAGAGGAATAACCTTCTTTCATTTATGTTAGCCTAGTACTTTTTCTAAGGTACCTTATAAATTTGTTTGAATTAAAAATTCTTGAAAAAATATTGTCATAATCATGTCTTCATAACTGTACCTAACGTTGATAAAGTTTAAAGTACCACACAAAAAGAAACGTGGGACGAGTTGCAGAACGAAAATATTTTTTATTTTGATTTTCATCAACTCGTCCATGGGCTATAGGATTGTGGGACGAGTTGATGAACGACTCCGTGAGCCAAACCGAGTTAGCACAATCGAATGAAATAAGTAATCAAATACGCATTGTTGCGTAAAAACAATCCACATGCGCATCTGCGAACATCCCCGACGCACTTCAGAAGCGGGGCAGCCCCACCAGCATCCTAAACGCGTTATTATACTGAACGCGGCTAGGTGTATACCTAGCCCATAGGCTGCACGTGTAAAAAGAAGTACAGTACGCTTGAAAGAGCGTGAACTTGACTGGAAGTGAGCATCGTGCAAACCTGCGAGCCAGCATGTTCACTCTAACCGACAATGCCCTCCGCTCACGTTCAACGTCATCATCGTCTTTAAGGTCAGGGGTCAATATGTGACCAAGGTATTTAAAATTCTGTGTTCTCTGCAAAGGTGTGCCATACAGTAGTACAGGCGGCACCCTGTCAGGGCTTTTACCCCCCGCCTTAAAGACCATGAACACAGACTTTCTACAATTATACGCCAAACCATGTACTTTGGCGTAAGCCTCACACTGGGCAACCAATTTACATTAAATTCAAGCTACAGACTGACGAACTCAGCAGCACCATGTCGTCAGCATAACTGATATTATTGATACAAATACCGTAGAACACCTTAGTATAGTATATACTAAGATATGAAGGGCGCATTTCATTATGGTGACTGCTCTTGAAAGCTGACAGAATCATCATTGCAATGGATTATCGGCACTGACAGCTCTAGAACGCCGTTTACACATGCTGATCGCTTTCAGTTCCTTTGTTAAAATCCCGAGTTTAAACAAACAAAAATCATAAACTAAACGATTGCATAACGTTGATTTCAAACACCCCTAGTCATACCTTTGTATAACCAATTACTTCAAGTCAGCAGAATGCTTATCAATGCCTCTCGCTTTCCGACTTTTTGAGTATTTTAACTCCCCTTTCATAGCAAGCACTCTTTGCTCGAGCAGTTTAGAAATTGAATAATGTGAGAGGTATACGACTACGTATGATCACATCCCATTTCTATTTTAGTTGGTAGTTAAGCTGAGTTATATATTATATAAAAATACTTATGAAAGAGTGAATTGTCTGTAAAAGATAACTTTTAGCGATAAGCTGGCCGATTGCGTGTGTTAGATAAATGTTATCATTATGTGTCTAATATTTAAAACGTAAATACTTGAAATACTTATAAATGTAATTATTATCTGTTTTATTGTAAACTCCATTGTTAAAATTAATTAATAAAAAAACAATTGAGTTTACAATAAAACAGATAATAATTACATTTATAGGTATTTCAAGTATTAATGTTTTAAATATTAGACACATAATAATTACATTTATTTAACACGTGCTTCGTATGTCGAGTTGTCGCGGGGTCCTGGGTTTGACTCCTGGGTCGGGCAAAGTATTTTTGGGTTTTCCATCAGGAATTCTTCAGGAGGAGCTATGTGACCAATTCAAAAAATTCCCGTAGTCTGGATTCCTGCCCGGTTGATGGCATTAGGCTCGCCCCCTATTGTATCGGACTTAAACATAACTGGGAAAATGGTGGTGTACTTTCAGGTGGTACACCTCTGCCTAATTCTTTGGGGATTATAGGCGTGATGTTATGTTAACCATAGGTCGTGAAATAGCACCCTACAGAAAAAAAAACAAAAGAAGAACGCTTTAAATGAATCACGATGTTGCATCCTAACCACGTAAAAGACACTGACATTAATGAATGGCACGCATACCTACCCTCTTTCAAATTAGGACGTCCGCAGGGCCTCGCGCCGCCCTATCGGTGTTGGCCACATTGTCTTCCACCACACCAAGAATGTAGGGCCATCAATCATTTGTTGTGCTACCACGGAGGGGAAACTCGGTGCTGTCTCACATGTGGGGATTTTAATGATTAGAGTTTAAAAATATTTTTTCTCTCTCTCTCTCTCATACAGATATTTGGTCTGTTAGTATGAAGTCTATAATTAATATTAGGAGTACAGTCAATTTGGTAAATCAAATCAAGAGGTTATAACAGTATTTCGCCTGAATTTAAATGTGGTTATATCGTGTTGTTGGCACATAAGAAACAATGTAGCAACCAGTTCCATATAAAACATGGTAGAAAAAGCTGCACTAAAATGATTGAACTGACGAATCCAAAAAACTCCGAAATCACATTAAAGTTCGCAGAACAAAATAAGAACGAATAAACCAAATCGTAGTTGGGTATTCCGTGATTGATAGCTTGTTCGCGTGTCGTCTGTAATCGTGCTTCACTCGGGCGCATTCGGGATACTTCGTGTCACTTCGGAAAACATCGGGTGAGACAGTGCTGTGTTGAATTAATGGTCCAGACGTTTGCCTGCAATCCCCGGTTTAAGTGAATTTTGATGTTCACTTTTGTGTAATATTGTATTTTGATGTCCGTAAAACAGTCTGTTCTTGATTTGAAGTAGCAGATGTCTAATGCTACATTTTGTAGTAGTATTTTAAGACATAGAAACAATCAATCAATCAAAGGCTATGGTGACATTTTTAACCCAGTAATCAAAACGAACAAGCTACGTACCAACAGATTACTTGTAATGTAGTAGTCATTATGAAACTGCTTATTAATTACACACTGAAATCTGGCGTGGTCCTATGTTTGAGTAGTTGGACCATGAATACCATAGACAATCACATTTAGATGTAGATCCAGCTTAGATACCACGAGAAGACGATAAGCAAATGACCATCAAATCTTGAACCTCTCACGAAATGACATCCAGTAACCATGACCGTTCACTCTAACACCAGCTGCCTCACAATCAGCTGTTAACTCATTAATAGCTTTGATGAGAACAAAGCAATTATGCTTAATGTCCCGCATGAATGTTGTATCAACGCGATTCAAGTTGGTATAGAATCGAGTCGACAACTTGATTGTTTCCATTGCTTAGCTAATTTGATCGAGTGTTTAATTGATGCTGGATACATTGTTCGTTATTGTCTTAGTCTTAGCAAACTGTGTACCTATGTTTGGGTTGGATAGACTTATTCGGATGACACGACTAGTGAGCTGCTGATTTACATAATTTGTTGACTTAACGACCTTGTTGCGGTGTAGTTGCATTAAGGTGAATGTGCCACGCAAAATTCAACTAATGGCAAAGTGCAAAAACGTAAGAAAACTTTAATTTCGCGAACTACCCTGTCGCATCATCTCTTTCCCACTCTGGGACCTCCAGCAGTACAATGCTTCGCAAAAGTATCTGACATCGGTTGAGAAACAGAAAAGAACGTTGTTCTGAACGAAACTGAACAGTAACTGTTGAAACATTATATTATATTTTTTTTCTGTGAGCTCTCACTCCCGTGAGAGGTGTTTTTTATAAAATAAATAATTAATAATAATAAAATAATTTCGATGTTTTACATCTGCCAGGCGTCCCCGCCTGGCAGATGTAAAACATCGAAATTATTTTGTACAAGTAATATGCTTAAAAAAAGTCAATATAAAAAACAAACACATAAAATAAAACAAAATGACTCGATTTAAAAAAAGATAATCCTAATGCTAGAATCGAACTCGAAGTCACGAGATTGTAACCCAGTCGTCTGTGCCCCGAGACCAGCTGACTTGTTGTAAACCATGTAGAATATGTAGATCTGCTGTTTCAAACACGCGATTTTCATTTGTTTTTTGGTTTACCCGCGCTTAAAGATGTTTCACATCAAAATTATTCACTTTGTCTTTACAGCATCAAAATCATGTTGATTAAACAACAAGAGGCCATTTTAGCTTCAACCCCACAATATAAATTCGAGTACCACTCAATGACTCTAGGTACCAACAACCCGTCAACGTTCACAGAAGCTATTACTTTGGGAGATAGCTAGCTATCTTGTGTCCTCGCAAGCCGAAACTAATCTGAAGGGAGCTAGTGGTCATTTAACAGCACCCTGTAGTTAGCTCGGGGCATCCAAACACTATTTCCGTACGTTACGGGACTTACGGTACGGTAGTCAACGGTTACAATATTTAAACTGTATAACCTACCAAGTTTTTTATATTTATTTTTATCATATTACAATCTAGCCTAATAAGGCTAATAAGCAATTTTAATCTAACTTAATTTGCTAAAAGTAAAGTTATATCTAAGAGCACGTCCATTGCGTTTACTTAGCGCCTATGGTGAAGTCACTTTGTTCTTGTGTCCATATAAATAGGTACTATATTAAACTCGCGGTAAAGTCACAATTATATTACACTACACTAACTCAAAAGGTTTAGTCCTTTTGAGCCTTCTCACTATGTCCGTGTTATCGAGGAGCTGGATGGCCTCGACATTAACATGATGATGAAGCCGATGTTTATGTTTGCCATTCAACGTGGCAATGCTGCCAGCCTTTTGGGCACTTTTCCTGTTGACAGAAGTCCGAAGTCCAGAAGTCCCGTTGTTCCGGTTGGACGAAGTTTTTGACGCCCTGTAACCGTTTTGATACTTGTATATAATATTTTTATTATTATTTAGAGTTGTAGTTTGTCTATAGTGTAAATAATACTGTTAAGTACAGTTATGAATAAAAAAAAATATAAGGTAGTAAGAATCCATAGGTCAATTATCAAACTTCCAGCTGGCGAAGCCGCTGGCAGAAGCTAGTACTGCAGTAAAATTATCCTTTGAACTTGGGTTAAAGTATCGTATTAGGCAAATAACGTAGAGATATATTCGAGTTGTTTGCAAGCCTAATGTGAGATGTTTGTGAGCTAAATGGATCGCATGTAGAAAGGAGAAGATAGGATATTGTGGAGCAGTTATGTTAGCAGCGTGCAGACTGCCTCGTTGGTCGACTGCTGAGCAAGAGTTCTCAGTAGCAACCACGGAGTCTGGATTTGTGCCCGGTTGAAGGCAATAGCCTTGCCCCCCTAATAAATGGGACTTGAACATAACTAGCGAAATGTCTGTGTACTATTAGGTACACCTCTGCCTAACCCTTCGGGAATTACAGGCGTGATGTTATGTTATGTTAAGCTATCCAGCAGTGGAGTGCAATAGGCTGAGTTGTTTCATATTCGAATATGAGCCCCCTCTAAAGTAGAAAATAAGTATGGCAACATAACAATCCGCGTAGCAGTTGGCGTAGCGCGGCGTAGCAAACAGCTACGAAATCGTAGTAATTAGCTACGCGATCGTAGCAATCACGTAACGTGTACTCTTTAATTATCTCAGATTTCGTTTCTAAACATTAATTTATATGTTGACCTCTCCTATCTTATAATTCACGTCTCAACTAAAATATTTGTATTTAGTTTCAGTTCATTTCATAAACGACAAGATTAAATAAACAAAAACTGTTCGCTTTCAACAAACTTAATAAGTAAACTTTAATTGCTTTTGAATAATGAATACACGATATTATTTTTGGATTCGACTTAACTCTATTTACAACTAACAAAGTAAGTTAATAGTTTATTACTTATTCGAGAGTTAAGTTAATTGTAACTTTGAATATAAGCGTTTAAAAAAATAGAGCTTAGTTACAACTCATTTAAGTGGAATATTTAAATATTTTATTTAGTACCTACAACTTATTAAAACCATAATAAATAGAAAATAAGTTACTTTGTTTGTAACGCCTTAAATGATGTCTTAACGTCTGACAGGGAAGAATTGAAGAAGAAAACGTGTTGCGGTGACCCCAAATAGAATGGGTCAAGGGCAGGTTTGTAACTTATGAAATTTGGATTGATTTGAAAAAAATCAGACCATCACCAAGCTATAGATGTTTATAGGATACTATGATTCCTTGGGATAATTTTCGACAACCCCCGGCGAAGTCAAAATGAAAATGAAAACGAAATCTTTATTTGTAGACGTAAGTTTTACAGGGGTGTTACAATAGATATAATATAGCGAGTCCATCTATGTCTTGCGTTGTAGCGTACAAATCAAATCCATACTTATAATAATCAATTATCAATTTCTATGCAAATTCAATATAATAATTAAGATGGTCAGAATAATATACCGGATGACTTTTTTATCACTTTCCTAAAAAATGGGTATATTAAGTGAACGGAGTAGAAGCTTATGGCATACCTAGTTATTTCTTTCTTTTTTCCAAAGCTTAGAAAAAATTTGATCTATCATTAAAAAACGCTACAAATTTCAAGTAAATTTTTATATTAGTACAAAGAAAGAAATTTTGAAAAAAAAAATTAAAAATATTGTATTTCAAATCATACGCAATACGCATAGATTTGAATTTCATAAATTAAATTTGCTTGAATTTTTTGTTTCGCAAAAAAAAAAAATACTATGTATGTATTTGCTTCTACTCCGTTCACCTATTATATCCCTTTTTTTTGGAAAGTGATAAAAAAGTCACCTGTATATATAAAATTAAAAATATATATATATATTACATGTCACATAACATAATTATACGGTTACTAACAATTTGATTTTAATAATGTAATTTAATTCAAAGTTAAGGGTTTTTGTATTTTTTTTTTTCGGATGGGAAATCATCAAATGACTTCTCCCGCTCTGGGCGGAGCAGGAGGGAGTGTCAGACTTTTACTGACTAAAACCCATCCATTTTCCTTCATCGCCCTTTGTGTTCCGGGGCCACGGTATCTCTTTCGAACAGTCCCGCAACCCCGGCAGGCATCGGACCTTGCAGTCAGCAAAAAGGAAGGGGTCCTTCCTTTTTGCTGACTCTCTTTGAGGCGCGCGTGGAACACTCCTGCGCCGTCGACACGGCCTGTCGTCATGAGACGGACGGACGGCGAGTTAGCCCATAGCCCACCGTCCACAAGCCCGCAAGTTAAGGGTCAGAGGCAGAAGTTAGTCAATCATAAAATATGAAAGCTTAGATCTATGAAAGTGAAGTGAGAAACGACTGTTATATTTTTATCCTAATTTGTTTAACCACAGATCATCAGCAAAAGCTATCATCATCATTTCTGTCTATTTCTCATGTAGTTCTTAAAATCTCTTTTACCACCGGGGTGGTACATGGGAATAAATGTTAAACTCTTATAAAAAGTCCACCCCGAGTGGTAGAATTGGGGGTGGTAGATGGGAATAAACGGTTACTGGGGCTCAGCACAGCACGTTTTTCTTCCATTCTTCCCTATCATCCATCCTCCTCACACAATCCATCCACATTGTTTCCTTGGTCTTCCTCTCCCTCTCCATCCGTCGTCAATATTAGTTTAGTAGCAAAAGCTATCGTGTGAGTAAAATCATTAATTGTAAGGAACTTCATCTCATTAAAAGAATCCTCAATAAAATAATAACCTGCGCGGTCCCTGTGACAAAATATTGAGCTTAGGATTCAATAATATTTTCTAAAGTCCCTCTAACTCTTAAATTGTCAATTAGAAAGTTTATGTTTGCTTTTTTCATAACTTTTTCTTAAATTGAAGAATTCGTGTAAAACATGAATATTTATGAACAAGGTGAGAAATACGTAGATAAAATTGATAGTAATATAGGTTTTTAAAGGCTATTTCTACACATTCTTAGTTAAAACCACATTGTCATTACGTTATTTGAATAACTGCTGATGGCATATTTACTACGAACACGAAGACTAATCTGACTTATCTTAATCTCATCGAGAGTTTGTGAGAATGGATGAGTATTTGTTACTCTTTACTCTCTGTTACGCAAAAACTACTGAATGGATGTGGATGGGTACGGTACACAGATAGTTTATAACCTGGATTAACACATAGGGTACTTTAGAGTACGTCCGGTAAACGAGTTTACACAGACGAAGTTATGAACAGAAGCTAAGTAATAAGTAAACCCGATGTTTTGTTACGAAGTAAAAACGTTTAAAGCAGAAGCAGGCCGCTTGTAAATGTTAAAAGCTCTGAACAAAATAAACCCGTCAAAATACAGAATCGATCAGGATGTTATCAGTCCAGCCTAGTCTTTCAGCTCTCACAAGTGTCCCGATACTTTAATTGCGTAACTGAAACCCACCTGCTTATTTACATTACACGTAGGATGATTCAAGCTACGAGTTAACGTAAAGTTCGGGGGGCTAGGGGGACGGGAAGGCTGAGGGTCGGGCAGGGAGAGGTTCAGGCGCCCTCATGTGGACGGACCTGTCACGGCCCACGGCACACAATTCGTTTGATCTCGCCAGTTGCTCTGAGCTCTATTTATGGCCCGCAAGGCCACCTGTCGATGATGACGCCATACAAGTAACGATCACCCCCGTGGCAATGACACAGCTAACACACAGAACCTTCAACTTTTGATACCATTAAACTGCAAAAAAGTTTAACAGCAATAAAATTAACAGCTCTCGATTTAATTTTCTCTTGTTATGTTTGACACAGCCCATTTTAATCTCATTTTACAAGGTAATCTTAAATTCGAATAAAATTTTTTCTAATTTTGTTTTTTTTTTGTTTCAGAACGTGGCTAAGCATATCTGCGGGCTACAAAAAATATGCCAACGAAACATGTGCCAGAAATTGGAATGCTGGAATACAATGCCTGCCAAGAACGTAATCTCGAAATGGCTGCGAGTGAAACAAGGGAAGCATAAACACTCACCATGGCGCTAGTGAGCAAGTGACTATCGGAAAAATATGAACGCGACGGATCCGGATGTACTAGTGGCAAGAGGCCAACTGGACGTCCTGTACCGCGGCGTGGAGTACACCCTGGACACCGGCCGCGCCGCTGTCGACGGCATCAGTGGTATCAGCAGCATCGACTTCAACATCACCTTCGACAATACCTCCGCCTACAACGTGACCGGTGATCCCGAGGAGCCCTGGAACGACTACATCAAACTCCTCCAGGACAGAGCACTCCTCGTGACCTTCCTTTTACTGTTCTCGCTCACGACAGTGTTCGGAAACATGCTCGTTATCCTCGCCGTAGTGCGCGAGCGCTACCTGCATACTTCAACGAACTACTTCGTGACGTCACTCGCGGTCGCTGACTGCTTGGTCGGTCTAGTGGTGATGCCGTTTTCCGCGCTATACGAAGTGTTAGAACACACGTGGTTCTTCGGAGTAGACTGGTGTGATGTGTGGCGGTCTCTAGACGTGTTGTTCAGTACCGCCTCCATATTGAATCTGTGCGTGATATCGTTAGACCGGTACTGGGCTATTACGGACCCCATTACATATCCGATGCGTATGAGTGGACGGAAGGCCGCCTTCCTTATCGCGGCCGTGTGGGTGTGTTCGGGCGCGATATCGTTCCCCGCGATCGCGTGGTGGCGCGCCGTGCGTGTGGAAGAAGTTCCAGACTACAAGTGTCCGTTCACGGAAAACTTAGAGTACATAATATTTTCATCGACAATATCGTTTTATTTGCCTCTGTTTGTGATGGTGTTTACTTATTATCGTATATATCGTGCAGCGACTATTCAGACGCGATCTCTTAAAATTGGCACTAAGCAAGTGATGAGACCCAGTGGTGAGTTAGAGTTGACGTTGCGAATACATAGAGGTGGCACTGTGCGGCAGCGAAGTGATGCGTGTCACGGGGTGTGCACGCCGGAGGATCAGGACCACGAGCCTCTGACCGCATTACAAAACAATGGTCTGTCGCGATCGTCGACGCGTCTGACCAACGTGACGCACGGCAAGCATCTGCCGAAAAACTTTTCGCTATCTCGAAAGTTGGCGAAGTTCGCCAAAGAGAAGAAGGCAGCGAAGACATTAGGTATAGTGATGGGTGTGTTCATAGTGTGTTGGTTACCGTTCTTCGTGGTGAACCTGCTGTCGGGCATCTGCTCGGCGTGCATCGCGCACGAGGAGATCGTGAACGTGGTGGTCACGTGGCTGGGCTGGGTGAACTCAAGCATGAACCCAGTCATTTACGCGTGTTGGAGCAGAGATTTTAGAAGGTACGTACAATCCTCTGTTTTTGAACGTAAAAGTACATTGTGATTTACAAATAAATTGTCACGTGCAGTAAGTCTGTGACAGAGATAACACCATTCAAAGCCAAACTATTTCTTTTTTAAAGTCGTAGTGTAATTTTGTGTTGTTTTGATAGTACATTTTAACATTAGAAACGCGTCAGCTTACACAGATTATAACAATTGAGCTGTTATCATTTGTTAGTAAGTCACAATCAAGTTAGGCTACAAATAATGCCATTCAACTGTCATATCCAAATCATGATTAATAAAGCTTGGACGCAATTATTTCAAAACGGGTTGAAGGCTACAGACAGAGAAAAGCTTGTAAACTGGACTAGTGGCAACATTGTGACATGTATTCATAGTGATGTTAAATTGAAACATTTCACTCAAGTTTCTTAGGATAGCGTTTCATGTCCCAAGTTTTTATTGACCACTTAGTTTTATAGCCACTTCAAACTGACGGATTCTCTTAGAAACATTTTTAAAGGAATTTTACGTTGCTGATTTATTAATTTTGACAACAACTTTGAAAAGAAGACAAAGTTAGTTTCAAAAATAAGGTCATCAAACTAGGTTACGACTTGAGCATAATGATGATAATATAAAGTTAAATGAATTTTTTCGTTGTTTGTTTGTACCGAATAAGCTCTAAAATTACTGGACCGATTTTAACAATTTTTAACCAATATATAAGATAAGCTACAAATTATATTTATACCATGCAAATTAGCCGAGCTATCACAATTTTAGAAACGAAGTCGCGGGCGAAGTGCTAGTCATAAACAAAATGCTCTTCAATATACCAACCGACTATTATAAATATTCCCTTTCAAAAATATTTCAGCCATACATCAAACAAACTAATCCAGGCAGACTATGATATATAATACTCACCTAGTTTATAGACAAGAGGTCAATTAATATTGCTTAGGGATAATACTTCGCGTCCGAGAAACAGCCAATAATAAATGGACCTGACGTTTACAGAGCCGGGAAACTCTGCTCTGCGTTCACCGGTTCTTTGTTGAATTCAAAATAGCTGCACAAAAGTAATGAAGTGTTAGTTTATTTTTAAGGGACAATTAGTAGACAAACGATTGTAGAAATGATAGCAGCCGTAGGTGAACCAAAATAAACGTACCAAGTTTGACAAATCAATGCAATTTTTCTTGACAAACAACACCACTTTACACTGCACACTTAAAGTAGTCATAATATGATTTTGGTGACTTGATTAACACGTGTTTGTTACTTAGTCAAAAATACCCTTTCTAGCATGGAGACAAAACTAATCACAAATAAAAACTATAATAAAAGGTTCCCAGTTTGCAAAGATAGAAAATAACACTCACATTCATGTAGCATAACAAACACACTATTTAACAAAAAATATCAAAAGAAAAACCTTCTTTTTGAAGCCACTGAAAAAGGTTTTTGAATTCAGCCAGGAACATAGGTGCTAGTTCAAAGTTCAACTCACACTTGACTGGTTTTAATTTAAGCTGTGGCAACATTTCACGACAAAGGTTGTTAACTGTACACAGGCTTCCCGACGGGGTAGTTACAGAGAGCTCGCCTCGTATGGTTTATTAAGCCTTTTCTGGAAGCTGCGAGGCATATCAAACATAAAACTATGTTTCACAATGTGTCGCGAACTTTTGTTATATCTTATAGTTTTGTGTAGACACAGCTAAGGTTTTAGGTGTATAATGTCGTAAGTTTTTTTCATGTAACCTTAGTAATGGAACTTTACTACCTACTGAAGATTGGAACTGCAAAAAAAAGATTCTTCTAAGGCTATTTCTTCACTATACAAATGCTTTAGTGATTTATGGCGAAAGCACAGGAGGATACTCCCCGCTAGTAAACTTATCTTAACTACCGGGTAAAACGGGGTGAATAGAGACGCAGGGGTGAATCGAGACAAACTTTAGGAGGGATTTTAACGTTGAATTTCATGACATGTTAGCAACAAAATAATACTCTATTTTATTTAGATACAACATACCATATTAATTAAATAATCTCTTTTAAAGTTTTGTGTCAATGCATCCCTGCATTTCTATTCACACCGTTTTACGGTATATCATCTTTGCACCGAAAATACACAAACATAAAGAACCGGTCAAGTGCGAGTCGGTCCCCGCGCATGAAGTGGTAACACTTCATGCGCGGGGACCGACTCGCACTTGAGTACTACGATGGTACGGAACACTTCAATTAATTTTGATTTTTTTAATATTATTTTTTGTGATAGCGGCACCAGAAATACCTATTCTGTGAAAATTACAACTGTCTACCTATTACGGATCATGATACAGCCCGCTGACAGACAGACAGACGGATGGACGGACGGACAGTGGAGGCTTAGTTATAGGGTCCTGTTGGTAACCCTTCGGGTAACGTTCGCGAATAGTTCAGTGCATACTAACGCAGAGCTACCTGATAAGGTTTATGAGAACGTAACCAAATCTTTTACACATTTCATTTTAGTGCGTGCTATTTCACCGCAGCACACCGAGTGAAATAGTAAAACTATCGCTATCGTGACGCTATCCGCATTTTTATAGGAATGGTAACAGCGGTGACATATTTAGAACTACGAGTATCATATGAAGGTTAAGTTTATGTGTGGCACTTCACTGTCAAGAGGATAGCTAACTTCTTTTTACAAATCATTTTACCTTTTTATAGGAGCTTATTTCACTAGTTTATACAGAACTCAAACTGAAATTGGAAGCATTTATTTCAATTAAAATCTTCCAGGTTAGTACTTTTGATTTGTCAAGTTCGTCAGTCATAAAATTGAAGTTAGTAACCGTTGTTTATCGTAGGATCTTATGAAGTAGAATAAACAAGAACCTCCAAGGATACTCTGTTAAATCAAAACATGTTAAAATGCTTTTGTGGGTGATTTCCAGGAACACTAAATCCTATTCATGATGATAATGGTGTTGATTCTGTTGTGCACAAACTAAACTTAATTTAGGCTATTGCTATCTTTTACTAAAAGTCAGTGCGAGAAAAGGACGGCTGTAGCTATGAACTAAGTTATTTAGTTAGTTTATGCCTTGCGCTTCACTGTGTTTTTAATCGACGTGTTTTTACATGCACCCTTCATTTGTATGGAAATATTAGTTGCAATTAAATTTGACAGCTCTAAATTACGCCTGTCTCTTTCTCGTTTTATTAGAGAGAAAAAAATAGCAATAGCCTAAATTAAGTTTAGTTTATGCACAACAGAATGGACACCAATATAGATGGAGGCCGAATTTTTACTATCTTCTTTATCTGTGAAAATTGACAGGTTGATAGTTTATAACCTGGATTAATACATATGATAGTTTTTATATCGGAACTCCATGCTGACGAAGCCGCGGGCATCAGCTAGTCATATAAAGACGTAAGCAGCAAAGCTAAGCTATCGAAACAGACTTTCTTTATCGTGTGGTTAGTTCCTAACCTGGTGTCAGAGTTTTGGTGTCTTGGCTTGGTTTCCTCACCTGAAGCAAGTGATAATTATACAATACGAACATAAATCCGAAAAATCAGAGGTGCGTGTCCTGGGTTCGAACTTGAGACCTATGACTTCTCAGTCCGACGGTCACATCACGAGACTATCACTGCGATAACATTACCGTATCATTACATAGATCTATATCCACGCGAGAAGCGCCTTTCTATAGTCCATGTAACGTTAAAATGACATCGCCGAGCGCACCGTGTCAATTACGTGAGATTTACTGGGATCATGCGACGTGTGTGTGATCGTGCGCGGAATAACAATGGCGGCCGCGATAAATCATGCTCCCCTGATTACGATATGGATGAGACCCCGTTAAATCATTTGCACTGACGACTTTTTGTCACAGCTGATAGGTGTAAGCAAAATGAATTGGTTTTTGTGGGGACGTTTGTGTGGAAAAAATAAGTGAGTGGTGGGAATTGTCGGGTTAGAATGGTAGGAAATGTTATTTACGCACAGGCACTCAATAATAAATATTTATCAAGGATATACATATTGATAAGGCTTTTGGAGGATAGTTGAGGCAACTTGTGCAACAATGGTTGCAACACGCAAGTCGCGTAATTTAATTATTTTGGTTATAGATGGCAACTAAAGCCGACGAAGTGAAAACTCTTTGGTAAAAGTTTTCATGCAAATTTAATTTGAGGTTCCAAATTCAAATCAGTAATAAAATCCAGTACGATATTACTGCCCGGCTAGAGCCTAGGACAATAATGACATGCTCTACTTTCAATTTGACATTTGCGAGCTATTGCTATATTTATATTTATTTGTATTTTTTATAAAAATACAAATAAATATAATTAACAAATACCTACATGTCATAAATTACGTTCTTGTTTCCATCAAGTGGAATCCATTTGATTCATTATTTGTAGTTCTATTCAGGCAATAATCCAAACACGTAATAAATATTAACTTCCCACAATATCACACTCACAAATCATAGTTAAAAGCAAAACATTATAGTGAATGAATTAGTGTAACTGATTAGACGAGGAATGAACCCATTAGAGGTTGACAGTGTACTACTGACCCAGTTAATAGCGCCAGTCACTGGCAGCCAGTAGCTAAGGGAACGCACTCAATACCATAACATTATCTAGCATTTGTACGAGGCATGTTGTAACTGACTATTGTGCTTTACCAAATACAACTTTAAAGTTAGTGAGATATGGTTTAAAAACGGGTATTACGTATTTTGGGGCTTAGCGCAGTGTTTTTATAATGTTCAATGTTAGTGTTACAGGTCAGTTGTAAGTTTATTATTTAGATCAGTGTTTTTCAATCTGTGGGTCGCGACCCCTAGGGGGACCGCTAAGTCTTACTCGGGGGGTCGCCAGCTGAAAGAAAAAGGCAAGGTTCTAACACTAGACGGATGGGATTGTTTATTTTTTAAAAGTTTATGAAACCGTGGTGCTATTTTTGAAACGTTAATAATCAAATCATTTTCTAATTACAGTCTGTTTCTCTTTTTAGTTTTTATGTCTACCATTGCAGAAAATGTTAGTTCACACAAGTATGAAGTGCCGCATGGCTAATCTACTACTAATCATTTTAGAGCTTCCAAAGCCAGCTCTGGATATTCGTGTTTTCTTTTCATCCAAAATACGTCGACACTTTGCGAACAAAAGTCCATTTTAAGCATGCCATCAGCAGCTAAATCTAGAAGACATTCTTTCATATTTGTGGTGACAATATCAGCCAGATCTAATGACTTGTCCAAGTTATGTCGCACGTAGCCTTACCAACTCACGGCTTCTTGCAGAGTGTAGATCTGAATCTGAATAATAGATAAATACCAAAATAAAAAAAATCATTAACGTAGTGTTTTAATTAAATTACTTCTTTTTTCCTTCTGTGATACAAGGGGGTCGTCAGAATTTTTTAACTTGTAAAGGGGTGCGAACTGAAAAAGATTGAAAAACACTGATCTAGATTATTAGAAATACATACGTGTACGCAGCTGATTGGAAAGCAATGTAATGGTGGTTTCATAAAGGAACAATATGTTTGTTTTATACTTACATCTTAAAAATAAATTAAACCAATATAATAAATACCCCTACACTATATTTCGATTTATTAACGTCATATCTATGCTATGATGTCCATTAATTGTTCTGCGCTTGAAGCCTTTTATAACAGATTTTATCCTACATTGTGAAACGCCTCGCTGGTCGCTCGATTCCCGTTTTGATTCCCGGGTCGGGCAAGTTGTTATTGGGTTTTTCTATCACAGGAATTTCTCGGTAGTAGCCACGGAGTCTGAATTTATGCCCGGTAATGTGAGTGTACTATTAGGTACACCTCTACCTCACCCTTCGGGGACAACAGGCACGATGTTATGTTCCTTATCAACATTATGCTGAAAACTTGACATCCTGAAATGCACAAATTAACAGAATAACAAAAATTACGTAACCTTCAGTCATCCCAACCACAAATGCTCATACGAACTCAACAACATACAAAGCCATAAAACAACACTAAGTTCTTCAACAACACAAGCCAAATCCTTGGAAATATGACACGACAGAGCTGTTATAAAACGTCGTCGATTACCGCACCCTCCCACCCCGCTCGGATCTACAAAGTTTACTTTGAACCCTCTATTGAGTTCATGTTATAACAACACCCTGTTTCTGTGCGACGGAATTTAAAAAGTTATGTCGTGTTGAAAATTTTATGGATGGTAAAGTATACTGAGTTGTCATCATGTTGTCATAAACATAATTTATTTGCGTTAAGTAATGGGGACGGACATGCAGCTCTTTGGTAAAGGTATGAATCAAAAGACAAAATTAAACGGCATTTACTCAAATAAGGCTGTAGTATCTAGTGTAGGTAATAGCTGGGATAAGCAGTAAGGTTAAATTAACACTACCCAGCAATACATAACGTAATGTTAATAATACCAGGCCGATTCTATAAACAATATTAAATTAAAAATTTAAATAATCCCCGACAGAAAATCCTAAAAAAGGAAAAAAAACTAAGTACTGTCCCTTTACGTTTAATATTAGTCATAATTTTAGAATATTTCAATCCAGGCGTCGTTGCGTCGGGGACCACTAAGTACACAAACTAGTAGAAAATAGAAAACCTTATTCTAAACGTGAAGAGGCAATATTTTGACACCCCTGTTTTTGGTCGGGGATTAAAAACTTTAGTAGAAATATTTGTTACGCTTACTTTGTTTCTTCTACATATGAATCCAATCTGAGGCCCTAAAAAAACAACTTTATGACCCGAACGCGACTTTGCAACGAATTTTCATCAACGTTGTGTTGTGTGTACGCCTAATAAAACTTTTCTTTTGCCCAGCTAATAGCTATTCTGGAGTTAATGCCGAAATCCGCTTCGCAAAGAATAATGTAATAAAAGCAGGTTATGAAAACGACTGACATAATATTCTATTTCGTTTCAAGTGTTAAAATAATTTTTGTATTACTCAAATAGAACATTTAAGGTGACAATCGGCTTACCTTAATTCGAAGTATAAAAATATTGTTCATTTTCACTGATACTAAGCGACACCTACTTACTTACACAGATGGATCTTTAAACTCTCCGTTCAATCAATCATTTTATTTTCATCATCATCATTTCAGCCGAAAGACGTCCACTGTTGGACATAAGCCTCCCCCAAGTGTCGCCACATTCACCGGTCCCGGTCACGGTCCCGGCCGGTTTTATTATCAAGTTCAAAACAAAATGAGATTTACTAACGAAACCAATAGTTTCGCTTCTGCTTTAGTTTAAGCACAACTTAAACTTCCAGGAAACTTCATATTATAGTCGGAACTTTTTGTCAATTTTAAACAAATATTTCTGGATATATTCTTTACCTATTTTGATATTAAAGCTGCTGAACGTAACTCAATAACTCACGAACGTATTTTCAGTTTTGACAGTTAAAGTTGAAACTCATAATATAGAAAACAAACCTTGTTATTAAACTATAGAAATATGAGTTTCAGGTTGAAAATAATGACGTAATATTCTGTTATGTTCGTGTAGGTATAAGCTAATATAAGTTTCAAGCCAGTGTTTTGCAGGTTTCTAATACTAAGCCAAAGTCAGTCAAAGTCCCATTGTTCTTAGATGTAGAACACCTAAAGTTATACATATATGTATAAGTTATACAGCTTCAGTTTAGACAAAGATCAAATAAACTTATACGAGTACTGTCACTTACGGGATATCTTCCTTGATTGTTCTATAACAACGTTGAAATATCGGGTGCTCAAAATAAATAAATAAATATCGATGGACATTACACACAGCCCCATCTAGTGCTACAGTAAGAAACGAAGCTTGTGTCGTGAACACCACAAAGTTGATATACTATATAGATACTTTTTGTTTGTAAATACACACATCAAAACTGTCTAGGGATATTTTGGATTTACTCAATTTACTCAAAATTTATTAAAAATAACGTACAACATATATTTATTTTTATGAAGCCCATTTATCAGACTACACTCCAGAATAAAACAATGCTTTTTTTTTGCGTTAACCGATTTTTATTCAAATAAAGAAAAAACGTGAAATAATGGTAAAACTAACAATGAATGTGTTTCTCAAGAAAAAGTGAAAAATAAGGAAAAATTAATGTTTTTAACAGTTATGTGAAAAATCAATAGTCGGTAAAACCACCCATGACGTTAATAACAGTTCAGTTCACAGTTCACTTTCATGCTTTGGATTAAGTTATCCAAGTCTTGCTGCGGTATGTTGTCCCAGGTCCGGCTAACCCCTAACCCTAAGAACGTAAGGCAGCCTCACTACGACTGCGCTATTCGGGTCGTCAAATACAGAACAATCACGGAATATATCCCGTTAGTGACAGTATGTGTAGTTAAAAACCGTGAAAACTTAAAACAGTGGAAGATCAAATAATACTGATATTGTTAATCGTCTGACTGGCTCGTTGGTCTAGTACAGCTGAGCATGAGGTCCTGGGTTCGATTCCCAGGTCGGGCAAAGTGTTATTGGGTTTTCCATCTGATTTTTTTCTGTAGCACCCACGAAATCTGGATTTGAGCCCGGATGGCAATAGGCTCACCCCCTTTTACATGGGACATAAACATAACTGGCGAAAAGTGGGTGTACCAGGTTCGCTTCTGCCTAACCCTTCGTGGATTATAGGCGTGATGGTGTGATGTTATTGTACTAGTCTTTACGCTGAAAGGTTCAGACAAAACAAACATAACAGTGCTAATGCACTTGGTCCTGGGTTCGATTTTCATTGCAGGTCGGCCAAACAGTCATTGTTTTTTCCATTTGGAAGTTCCCAAGTTGTCCAATCCTCCTATTACTTGGCACTTAAACTGAACTGCCGAAATATTGGGTGTACTACAGGATGTAACGCAAATATCGCAATACCATAGCTAACAACTAACAAAATAGGCTTTCCATACAGAATATCGCATCGGCTGACGAAGAATACAGTTTTTAATAAATTTATTTTCTAACCCCAAGCCCTTGTGACCGGAGGACGCACAGAGAGAAGAGTAGAAGGCTATGGGGGGAGGCCTGTGCCCAGCAGCGGGAAAATATAATATACTACTCTGTCAAGAAAGTACCGGGAAAAGATCAATAAAACACAAAATATTAGTTATTTATCCAAATTTATTTTATCACCTTCAAAGTATGCTCCTTCAGAACCACACTCTTACGCCAACTAATAATCCAATCATAAAAATATTTTTTAAATGCTTATTTCAGAATTGAGTTCAGTTCTCGCCGCGAATTCTCCTTTATGTCTTCTACTGAATGAAAACGGGTGCCACGAAGTGGTAATTTGAGTTTAGGAAAAATAAAGAAGTCGGCTGGAGCCATATCTGGTGAATAAGGTGGTTGCTCGATGGTATTTGTTGAGTTTTGGTCAAAAAATCGTTCACAACTGTGCGAAGGCGCATTATCGTGGTGCAAAATCCAAGAATTTTCTTTCCACAAATCTGGCCCTTTTATCTAATTTGCTCTCTTAAACGCTGCATAACGTCCGAATAATATTTTTTATTTACCGTTTGACCTTCCGGCAAGATTGTCAGTCACTATTTCCTTCACTTTTGCGATGTTAACTTCAGTTGCAGACGTTGATGGCCTACCAGAACGAGGCAAATCTTCCATCACACCTTGACCGCTTTTGAACGCTTTGTACCACTCATAAGCGCGTGTTTTTGATAAAGTCGATTCACTGTAAGCCTTCTGTAACATTTTCAGAGACTCCGAACTCGAAATTCTATTGGCGATGCAAAATTTAAGACAAACTTTTTGTCCGATATTTTTGTCCATTAAGAAATTCGCAATACACACTAGATATGATATAACTAAAATCAGCACTGTATTTAATCTAATTAACAGATGTAACTCAAACTCCGCGCCAAAATGGAAAACAGTTGTGCTAATCTAACAACAACAAAAAAAAACAAAAAATAAATTTGGAACCATAAACAAATCATCCATTCCCGATACTTTTTTGACTGAATGTATATATAGTCTAGAAAAAAAAAGAACACCTCTGACTAACATTTCATGGGAAAACACGCGAAATGATATGTTCAAACAAATACAAACCAAATTAAACATCTAGTGAAAAACCAGCAAAAAAACGGATTAAAACTTTTAGCACAAACCTAAACACAGTTTCGTGTTCAAATTTAAACCACGCTAAACATGGGTTTTGCGGGATTGAAAGTTAAACAAGGATTTATCTAGTATCAGAAACTTTTGTCGCTTTAGATAAACAACCGCTGGAACCTTTTAATTGTCTTTAGAGGGACAAAACAACATTTAACGAGGTAGGTAACAATTCCCTAGTTTTTACATTATCTAACAATATCAAAACAATTATCTGACAACGTTTATGTCCGTTTAGAATGCGTAGGTATTGCTCGATAACCACTTAACTTACGTCAAACCGAGCGAGTTGGATTACGGACTGGCAGTGGACTGGGTTCGATTCCCAGGTCGGTCAGTGTTACATCTGGAATTTCTCAGTAGCAGCCTCCAAGTCTGTCTTCGTGCCCTGTTCATGGCAATCGGCTCTCCCCCTGTTACATGGGATGATGGGATTTAAACATAACAGGCCAAATGCGGGTGTTCTATTAGGCTACAAAGCCACATTTAAGGTTTTTTTTTCGAATCAATGTGTAACTGCATTCGCAGGGCAGATATCAAAATGTAACTGATGAACGCGATCAGCACTTTGTATTTAAACTGCGTTCAAGAGTTATCAGGGTCAATATTCCAAAACAATAGTGACATTGACGGCACTTTAAAGCAGTGAAATTCGCCCTTCAACTGGATTTTTATTTGAGTTCTTAAAAATAGTGCTCTGGCTGGGTTTCAATTTGTAGTTATTTATTCAAGCAAGTAGGGCCCACGGAGTTATTTAATAAAGAATGACAATAGAATATAATGGCACTTGTGTGAAAATAAACGGCTGCTTAATCTAAAGATACAATCACTCTTATTATCATAAGGCCTCCACTTTTATTGTATAAATTAATGTCACTCAAAGAAAAGTAAGTATACAGAAATAATTTTGTCTTTTTGGACATTTTGCGAATATAATGTTCCCTCGAGGCCAGCACATAAAGAGGTGGCTGGATGACTTAGATGCGTCCAATTAGGGCTGGTTTGAGCCCAGGTCTCGATCGAATCGAAGGCTTTCTCGTAGTCCACAAACGCTAAACAGAGGGGCAGGTTATACTCTTGGGTCTTCTGTATAACCTGCCGCAGCGTATGTATGTGGTTCACGGTGCTAAAGCCTTTTCGGAAACCGGCTTGTTCGAGAGGCTGGAAAACGTCAAACCTGAGCGCGAGACGATTCGTGATATCTTAGATGCGTCCAATTAGGGCTGGTTTGAGACGGTACAGAAAAGGAAGAAAAAGAGTACCTAGTCCCTTCAGGTACCTATTTCTTTTCTGAAAACCTTCCATTAAAGCAATGAAACAACAACATCAGAACAATGCTTCTTGGTTATTTATTTAGTTAGGTTTGTTTCCATAAATAACACCCCACGGTTAATCGTAATACTGATAACAGGTTATTGTACGTACATATCAAGTTTCAACATAAAACCACATTAAGCGTAATCATTCTAACTTGGCAACTATTGTCATAGTTACTGAATCACGAGCCCCTTTGGCACAGAACAAGTATCATAATTCAAAGTAATGTGATCAACTAGCATTTGTCAGCGGCTTCACCCGCGTGGAGTTCAGTAATTATTGCACGAGATCATGCTACCGGGATATAAAATACCCTATGTGTTGGGTCAAGTTATTAATTATCTGTGTGCCAAATTCATCTGAACCAGTTCAACTGTTTTTGAGTTAAAGACTATCAAACCTCAAATCCTCACAAACTTTCTCATTCGGATAGTAGGATGTGAAAGTGAGTTTGTTGGTTTGTCATGCCATAACTGAACTGAACGGATTTTGATGTGCATCACGAAGGCTGGTGTGAGGTGGCTCAGGAGTAGAGTATACCTGGAAGGTTATAGGAGTTTACCCAGCAGTGGGACATACTAGACTACTGAACTGTACTGACTTCTGATCTGATTAGTACATTGAATATCCCGGTAGGATGTTCTCATGGGATAATTTTCAAACTCAAGTGAGTGAAGCCGCGAGTAAATGCTAGTAAATTAATGTTACGAAATATCTCAAGACTGCAACAATATTCTATCTACCGTTACACGTGGATATGTGAGATTGTTGACACAGTCGTTATCGCTGTGGTGGCGTCGCAAGGCCATACAAGCTGCTTAGTTCGGATTTGTTCAGCTTTGAGCTTTGTATAATTTCACAAGTGAAACCGAACATGATCAGTACACCCTAAACCGTAGTCAAGAGCTGTGTCTCAATATACCACACTCACCACAGCAATGACATTGATAGCACTTGCTCAGTTCAGTTTCTTCACAGTAAAATTCGCCTTAGTAAGTTAAATTATTGTTATGAAATATCTCAAGTCATCATTTGCTTGGCCTTTTCGAAACTATGTTGGGGTCGGCTTCAAGTGTAACCGGATGCTATTTTACAAGGAGCGACTGCCTATGTTGATACTGCATTACCCAGTTATTACTGACTAAAACGATACCCCTTGGTAAGAGTGGTTGTTACAATTTTAGGCCACACGGGCGACAGCTGGGACCAACGGATTTCTTTCCGGGGTACAGAAGTCTCGATATGTAATGGTTGGTCACCACAGACTGACCTCGACAAGCGCTGCTTAATCTTGGAGATGGACCCATGCGACTGTTATTATTTAATCACGAGCTTCAGTTGAAATATCTCGAGTCTGCAGCAAAATTGAACTTACCGTCACACCTGCGTGAGGTTGAGTGTTGCCACAGTCGTTAATGCGCGGCGACGTGGCGTCGCGAAACACTACTGGTTGATTCGGATTTATTCAGCTTTGTATACAGTTAACCTATATTATAGTTCGTTTATTACGGTACTCAATAGCAAATCTTTAAAAGTGGTAAACAACCGAACTTGTTTTATAGATATCTCTTTTAATACTCACCTACAAAGTTTTTGAAACTCATAAAGAAACTTTGAGACCACTTTTTTAGAATGAAACTTTGTCTTTTTCTTTAGTATTTGAGTGGGCTATAAAGTCAAAACAGATAGTCTTATCACTGCCTTATTGACTGAAACCTAATTTCACATAACTTTTCTGTATATAAAATTATAGCTGTTGCCAAGTTAGCTTGAAATTATTATAATGAAATATTACTTCCCTTTTTGAATCGTATTTTGTTATCAATTTCCAGGGTTTTAATTTTTTGCACAGAACCCTAATTCTTGTTCTAAAATAAAAGCAACTTAACTTACTCCTCATAACATGAGCTATCTATCCAGTACAAGTCCCGTCAAAATCGGTCCAGTCCAGTCCAGTCCAGTCCAGCCGGAACAAACAGACACCGTCATCTAGAGATTAAGTAGTAAGATCCTCAGACTAATTATAAAGATTTGGTGCCATATATTTTAATAAACGTTCAAACATTTACGCAATCACAATCAGCAAATTAAAGCGCTGTTTACTTTATTAGATCACAAGGACAATGCCATTTACATTTGTATGGCTGTTTATCGCAGACACTTCTGAGATTTGCCTCCAGAATTTTTATTGACCACTGACCGCCCTTAGTATTTTTATGTAAGTACTTTACTGAATAATATCTGGCAACAATCCAGCATTTATTAAATAAACAAATAACACTATTTTGTGTTGACGGTTCATCGAGCCATTTGTATGAAAATATCCTCGGGCGGAAATCTACTAAGGTCCCGTATAATTTATTGAATAAAATATGTTGGTATAAAAACAGGTCTGCGTGAACGAAAGCAGCTTTTTTCAATAACTGTCGCCTATCCATCAGGTTTGTTTCCTGTCAATAGGATTTGGGGACTACATTATACTTCAATAACGAATGGTGGATCATGGGAAAAGCAGGCATTAATAATGAAAAACAACATGATACTTAGAATAAACAATGTGATGAGAATGCTAAGGGGGATGTGTGGTGTAACGCGAATGGATAAAATAAGGAATGAGTACATAAGAGGAAGTCTGAAAGAGGTGCCGGTGACTGAAAAGTTGTGTAGTAATCGGTTGTCGTGGTATAGATATGTGATTGGGGAGGAATGAGGAACATGTAGTGAGGAAAATGTTCAGTATGAATGTAGTTGGCAATAAGAATAGAGGAAGACCAAAAAAACGATGGATGGACTGTGTGAAGGATAATATGGCTCGAAAGGAGGTGTCAGATGAGATGACGAGTAATAGAGAAGTAAGAAGAAGACATGCTGCGCCGACGAAATAAATTGGGTTAGAGGCAAGAGAATAATGACTTAGAATAAGCAATCACTGTCTTATAACCAAGGGCTACTAAAATTATCTACTTACACAAAGTCCCATTTAATTTAGTAATCGATGAAAGGGCAAAACAAAATCCCAGTAAATAAATACAATTTAACCACTTTCAACTTATTCCCGTATTTTTCCATTTAAATTTCTTGGAAGCAGACCAATCAGACTGGCTCTTTCAAAGCCACACTTTACGAAGCATTACAGACCTATATCCAAATTAATTTAAACTAAATTCCCTAACTGTACGCGGAGAGGAGGGGGGGAGGGGAGGTCGTAAATCCCGGATTTATTGCACGCCACGTTACATTTGTGAAAGGTTTATTAATTCGCCAGATTTCACGTCACCCGACGCAGACGGTTCAGATAGATTAATGATTTATCAACCCTGAAATAAGGATATTGGTATTTACATTCCAATTATGTAGCTATGTGTCTGCATTTTAGGATTCAGGTTTGGGATTTTGAGATAAAACTGTAGTTAATTATGTTGTAAAAGATAAAGACACATACAAACTAGCAGCAAACTCTTCCATACATAATTATTGTTTGACAATAAAGTAACTTTCATGTCCAACTCAGACACCACGCTATTTTGCTAAACTAGCTAATAGATTTTGATGTATTTGCTAGGAAGTGTTATGCGTATAATTAATTAATATTAAACTTATATGTTCATGTTGTAAAAGCCTTGAGAAGCAGGGGCGGATTACTTTATTTATAAACACCACCAACATTCACACCACTTACCATATTTCAGCAAATTCCGCCAGATTTTAAGCAAGATGAAACAGCTATGTTACGTCCGTAACATCAAGAGAAAACTGTCTCAAGCTAAGGCATTGAGATTTTTTTTATCCATTTGTCTCGTCGTTCTCTGAGATATTTTCGCCACCTTTACAAGCAAGGTATACAGGGATCAAATTCTTTTGTGAACATCTCAACGAAGTCGGGTTGAATTCTTCAGAAAGTAGATCTTTTCTTCGAGTTTTTGGCTCAACATCTTGTACTATGTTGTGGCATCAATCACATCAATAATGGATCTAGCCGTGCTGTGACAACTTGGAACAACAACGAACTCGATATCAGTAAAGATTTGAATGCCAATAAAATGCGTTTTGCAAACTTTTTAGGTACCTATGGAAATAAGTTTCACTGTGTGTTAATGTTTCAAGCTGTATGAAAACCGAAGATAATATGACCACAGCATACAGAAATTAATGTTTACATCGTTTTTACGAGTTATTAAACCACTTACATCATAAAAGAAAACGGCGGCAGCGTAGCGAAAACTGGCGTAACAAGCTACTTCCACGATCGCTAAGAATGGTACGAAGTCGTTTAACTAATTTGAAACGAATAACCAAACATTCTATACATCAAAATAAGTAGCTCTACGCAAAAAATATTATTAAAATTATATGGGCAAAAAATAAAGGTTTACGGTACTACCGTAAACCTTGATTTTTTGCCCATTTAATTTTGTAACGCACTCAATATATTGTGCTGAATTGCTGATAGATGCATTGAATAGTAGAAGGGTCATGCAGATATTTAAAGTAAAGGCATAACATTTAAAAACTTGTTTATTTTTTTTAAAACCTTTAAAAAAAACTTACACACTTAAAAACAATATCTCCGTAACTAGAGGGTTCCCAGGTAGGGTTCGGATCAAAAAAACATATCGCTTTGATTGGGATAACACGTTTAGTATTTATGCTATACTTACACTTTATGTTCATCATTCATAATATTATTATCACCCTTTTTGATTTGTTTCTATGTTTACACTCAACAAATCGATCTAAATACGATTCATTAACATAAAAATTGCTGAAATAAAATATTATTACTCATTTTTATGTGACACTTACGTCAAATTGCCAAACTGTCAGTAACTTTTTTATTTTTCTTCTGGCTTAGACAGTCTATTGATGGTTACTTTTTGGTTTAGATAATTTAAATTATTTTGATCACTATTTGCAGCTGAAATATTGTATTTTATAGATTATTACGATTGTTTACTAAATAACTTAATTTTGAATTATATTTATAAAATTCTTTACGGACTCATGGATATGTCCTGGCCGACTACACTTGTCAGATGAGATGATGGCGACAAGAAGAAAACTAATATTTGAAAATTGGAAAAAAAGACTACTTCGAAAACGAGCTTACGAACCGCTGGGAGCAGTCTACTCTTGGATCTGATATGAGAAGCATCAAAAAACAGCTTGGTTTTTGCTGATACTTAAACTACCCAGGGGATCTAGCTAAAGATTCACCTGGGACTTCTACTCCCGATCTTCGAAAGCTATCTACGTGATCTGTGATGATCACCGACCCGGGGTTGCAGGACTATTCGAAAGAGATACCTTGACCCCGGAACACAAAGGGCGATGAAGGATCATGGATGGGTTTGGCGGCGGCGACCTCCGCGTCCGGCCCTGGTGCAAGCCATGGTCCGGAGCGAGACGGAATGGGACGCCGTCACCTCCTTCTGCGAAGCAGTAATGCTAGAGGAGGTGGCGGAACGTGAGAGGGAGAGAACCTCACAGCGTCCCGGCCGCCGCGGGAGACGCCCCGGGCGTCGGGGGCCACCACATGGCCCCCGGCCACCGTCGCCGTCCGTCCGTCTCATGACGACAGGCCGTGTCGACGGCGCGTTCGTGTTCCACGCGCGCCTCAAAGAGAGTCAGCAATAGGAAGGGGTCCGCAAGGACCGATGCCTGCCGGGGTTGCGGGACTGTTCGAAAGAGATACCGTGACCCCGGAACACAAAGGGCGATGAAGGAACATAGATGGGTTTTAGTCAGTAAAAGTCTGACACTCCCTCCTGCTCCGCCCAGAGCGGGAGAAGTCATTTGATGATTTCCCAACCGAAAAAAAAAAATGATCACCGACCCGACAGCATTGTTAGCAACAAAAACTCTTGACCTCCAAAAATATAAAACAACAAAATCATCATCACCCTTACTTTAATATCATCGCAAAAGCTTAATCACCTAAAGCAGTGAAAGCGACATTGTTTTCCTGATTAATTTAACAAGCAAATTCTATTAATCATAATCTGGTTGGAAAGCGGTCGAGCTTCCAGCGATTTTCAACGCCTGTATAAATCCACTTAAAGTTATAGACGCCGATCGGTTGCCCACAGAATTGTACAGAAGGTCACACCCGTACACTGAGCGAAAGATGCATCGCTCTCTACGAGTTTGAGGTATACCCACAAATGCAACTATTTTTAAAACATGTTCTGAATCTACGGAGTTTTTTTTTTTTAAACCACTTTTTAAAGTATGCCATAAACATAAAAAAATATAAGATACAGTTTGCCAGTACTTTCTTTTAATGGGGAAACAGAGAAGCCGGCAGTGTGTGTTGTGGAAAATATGAACTTTTGCCAGTATGTCAAGTAAACTGAAGTCAAACAAAGGCCTTCGCTCAAAAGTAGGATGATGCAGACTCAATTACCAAATAGCTTGTTCTACTGCACATACGGCAATTTCGGTCGAACCGGCACGGGCAAATTGCGGACGCGACTCCGGACACCGAAATCTAACAAATTATGTACTAGAGTTTCCTCCATGCCTCGAAAAGTACGTTAAGCCATTAGTCCCGGTCGTCATTTGTTTATCTTTGACAGTCGTTACAGGTAGTCAGTGCCCCGAACGTTTGAAAACCGGTCTTACCAAAAGGTATCGTATTACCCAGTTCTTACTGGGTTGTAGAAATCCGATAGGCAGTCGCTCCTTGTAAAATACTTTTATTCAGCTGCATCCGGTTATATTTGAAGCCGACCACACCACAGTTGGGAAAAGGCTAGGCAGATTATAGGACTCTGGTGTCCAAACCTTAATGCACTGGCGAAAGCAACAGCACTTACATACGAGTACGTGGAGCGTGTCTATATGCGCATGCGTTTTCGCTCAGTGATTTTTCCTTCCGATTTTTTCTGTAGATCAACAGTGGACGAGACCAGTTCCTCACTCAAAGAACTACTTAAACAAAATAAGTAATCACCCCGTCCTTAGTGTTCTTAACGGCTGAGAAATTAAGTAGTGAAGGCTAAGTTTTCGTAAGGCTTAAAGTTAGCCTTGTGTTCTTGAGAGTTCTTAATATTTTAAGAGGTCTTCGATAGTTGTCGTGTTCTTGTGTTATAATATTCCGCTCAATTATTTTAATAAACTCTGATGCCCTGCTTTTATACAATTCTGTGATGTAGGTAGATAATGAGAGTCAAATAAACAGTCCTATTACCAGCTTTCCGATTTATTAACAGAAAATGTTTATGTGAATATAGATAGTAATAAGAGTAGAGGAAGATCAACGAAACGATGGATGGACTGTGTGAACAATGACATGGCTAGAAAGGAAGTGACTGCTGAGATATTAAGTAACAGAGAAGTATGAAAAAACCGACAAGCTACGAAATAAATTGAGATAAGATAATAAGAAATCACATTTTCAGATACACGAAATAATTCCTCTTATAATGCGAGTGAACCCGCGGACAACTACCAGCACTATAATGTACGTAGGGATGCATATAAAGATAGCAACGATATCTGTTTCAGACCTCTTTGTGCTCGTACGAGTACATCAGCAACCCTTTTGTTCTTTGATAAAAGAAACACATTATAAGATGTAGGCAACCGTTTACGAGTATCATGTTGCATATCCTTTGTTTGTTCTTTCTTTTATTATCAGTGTACCTGAATCTGTTTTCGGTCATCGACTTTGTCCCAAAATAGTGTGTGCAAAAGTTTTTGTGGCTTTTGCTAAAATCTTTTTATGTTACTTCGATTTTTCATAGTATATTTTGTTGTGGGTTTGGCGATTAACCTCCTTTTAGTTTGGTATTTTTTCCGGTGGTTGACAATTTGACATTATAATTTATCTTAGCTCACTAAAGTAAGAATAATAGAGCTGTATTTACAGGACTAACAAATAGAATCGGGTATGTCCTCTTGTATGTGTTATTCCGATCGTTAATTTAGGGAAACATATTTTTTCGTTAGTTTTTTTAATTACATAAAATCACGCCTATAATCCCCAAAGGATAAGGCATAGGTGTATCTAATGGGTATAAAAAGACTCTTAACGAAGCCAAAAGGCACTTGTTCCCCCATCATTGTGATCATTTTTTGTTCTAGACCATACCTGGGAACCTTAACTAGTTGCGGAGATATTGGGAGCTCAAAGTTCCAAGTTTTTCCAGTTCACAAGTTTTTTTTTTTTTTATTACATGTTTTTAATGTAAGACCTTTACTTTAAACACCTCCACGACCCCCGCGCTATTCAATCCATCGTTTTACCGTAAAACGTGATTTTTCACCAAAACATAACATTACATTACTTAGTTTGATGTACAGAATGCTTGACGGCTTCGTGAAGAGTCTGTTTATACCCTGTATACTTCATCCAGATTTCGGCAGTCATGTCTAAATCCCTGAGGGGCGACCTTTTTGCCAGCAGGAAAAAAATAATTTTGCTATAAAGAAAGAAAGTGTCTATATGCTATTGATGAATTATGAAATAATACAACATTCGAAAGTATAATTTTCTATAATGACTTGAAATGGACATTTTTATTGTATTTTTTGAATTGCCACATGTGACATGACATTAATTTTATTCTTTTTTTTAATTATTATTCTTATTATTATTCCGATTTTATTTTAATTTAATTTGGTTAATCTGATTGTAATTATTTTAATATGAATTGCATGTATATTGTTTGATTTTTGTTTGATGATCATAGATACATAATTTACAGACATTCAGCCACGATGTAAAAGTCGTTATTGAATAAATGAATTGAATTGAATTGAATTCCTAATGAAAATTCCCAATAACACTTTGTCCGACCTGGAAACTGAACACAGTAAAGTATCTTATGGATAGCAACTGCGCTTACGACTAGTAAACCACCGATCATCATCATCATCATCATCATCATCTGCCTAGCCTTTTCCTAACTACATTGGGGTCGGCTTCCAGTTTTACCGGATGCAGCTGAATACCAGTATTTTACATGGAGCGACTGCCTATCTGACCTCCACAACCCAGTTAGTACCGGGTAATACGGTACCCCTTGGTAAGACTTGGTTGTCAGACTTTTTGGGCCTCTGACTACCTAACGACTGTCAAAGATCCACAAATGACAGCCGGGACCAACGGCTTAACGTGCTTTCCGAGGCACGGAGGAAACTCGGTATCTATGTAATGGGTGGTCACCCATCCACAGACCAACCTGGGTAAGCACGGCTTAACCTAACGATCGACCCGAGCGGCTGTTCTTATTAAACCACCGATGTAGTCCTTTGTACTTTCATCGCGTAAAAGCTCATATTTGGTAGCGCGTGTAGGTGTGTGCTTACGCGCCCTTTGCCACAAGCGAGAATACGCATCAGTGATTGTTCAAATTCCAGAAAATTTATTGATTTTGTCTATCTACACACGACCTACTCATAAACAAAACCCCAGCAACATTCATGTTAAACAATTGCCAAACACAACATGTCTATCAAACAGACTGACGTTCCATTGGCAGCGTTTCAGAACCAAACACATTTTGTGATGCAAATCAGAAAAGCGTTGCATAAGCCGTGTCAAAACACGGGCTAATCCAGCCATCGATTTGATTTTGGCGCGAATACCGCTTTAAGCCTATGGTTATGTCATCAGCAGACATTTGGTGATTGGCTGCCTTTTGTATTGTTTGAGTCTCGGGATAATCAGTCTTCATTATAAGAACGTTAGTTATATAAGGTCTAACATATTAAAAACAAGACATCCCCTGTGGTGTTTCGGACCATTAAGCTAAAAAACTTTTGTTCTACGAGTTCTTGAAATTCGCTAAAAACATCTTGGACTTTCCATATGAACTGACGCGATCAGCTGTCAAAATGCATGGGAAAACTAAAAAAAGTAATGAATCAAAAGTCATAAAACAAAAGTTGTTCAGTTTCACTGTCTCAGATACCACACGAGAGGTGTTACGTATTACTCGTACACCCTGTACGGCTAAATAAGAACAGTCGCATGGGTCGATCTTTAAGGTTGAGCAGCGCTTGCTTAAGGTCAATACGGGAATGGTCACCTACTATCCATTACCGAGTTTTCCGCGTCTCGGAGAGCACGTTAAGCCGTTGGTCCCGCCTGTCAGTTGTTACAGGTAGCCAACAAATCAGACAACCAGTCTTACCAAGGGGTATCGTTTTACCCAGTACTAACTGGATTGTGTAGGTCAGATAGGCAGTCGCTCCATGTGTACCTAATACTGGTATTCAGCTGCATCCTGCACCGACATACCTAGTTGGCTAAAGTCTAAGCAGATGCCTATAAAGGGTGTAAAAAACCTGTTAACGAAGCCGAAAGGCACTTGTTTTCCCCGTCCTTGCGATATATTTTTTGTTCTACGCCATATCTGGGAACCTTCTAGTTATTGAGATATTGGGCGTCAAAGTTCCAACTTTTTGACAATTTTTTTTTTAAATTAGTACAAGTTTAATGTTAGATTTTTACTTTAAACACCTCCACGACCCGCGTACTATTTAATCCATCCATCAGCATAATGTTTTAAGTGCGGTACATTGCCTTCTACCACAAAATATGATTTTTTACCCCAAAAAAAAAAAGTCACAAAATGTTAAAGTTATTTAGTTTGTAGTACAGAATCTTGGTTGACGGCTTCGTGATGAGGTTGTTTACACCCTGTATTTTACTGATACAAATAATATACTACTTCGATACTTATATTTTTTAACCAATTGACATACCTAAATATCGATAAGTAACTGCTAATTAACTCATTTTAATCCCCATGGTTCCTGGAACGTTCTTTAATTATACTCGTGGTGACAAATAAATAAACTATATAAGTAAAAAAAGGGTTTCGGAAGGCTTCGTTTCCTAAATTAGCTAGGTTTACCCGAGAGACAAATGTATCTGTCACATTAGTTTAATGTACCGTTTACAAAACGACGAGTAGCAATTACTCAGCCAAGTCGCACGGAAAATAATTATCCTTTGCCCAAGATGGCCGCCAGGATATTAAAAATTAAACAGACCTCACTAAATTATTACTGAATCTTTAAAAGATTCAGTAATAATTTAGTTTCCTTTACTTCTTAAAAATGTTTGAGTTAATCAATTATCTAAACTCTCGTTTTGAATGAACTGCTTTCAAAGAAATGTCTTTTAAAATTATCAAAGGATGGAGGAGGGTTTGTAATCATATTCTGATTAATCTGATTCCAGATAAGAATCAAAGACCAGATTTAAATTATTTCATTGGTGAAAGTATTTATAGAAGACTTGAAGTTTTTTACTGCCAACGAGGCAGTAAAAAATTTCGCTTCAATAAAGGTCTAATCGTCGAAAGAACGACTGCTGAGAATGAAGTCCTGGTTTCGATTCCCAGGCAAATTGTTATTGCGTTATTCCATCAGGGATTTCTCAGTAGCAGCCAAGGAGTTTGGATTTGTACCCGGTTGATGGCAATAGGCTCGCTATTACGTGAGACTTAAACATAGCTGGCGAAATGTGTGTGTACACCTGTCTTACCCTATAGTAAGTTATTTTTTTTATCACATTATAGAGAGAATAAATGTAAGAAAGTTCACAAAAAGTAGGTACCCCTTTTTCAAGGGCAAGAAGGTCATATTAGGTCCTTTCTGACCTTATTCGGAATGACCTTCCAAAAAGACAGCGGTGAAAATGTTCGCTACCGACGAGTGATATGTGTAGTTGTTAAATTAAAGATTTATTTGATTTAATATCTACCAGTTTGAATAATTTGGGAGTCATGGGAGAGGCCTTTTCCCAGCAGTGCGATGACACAGACTAACAGTAACAGTAACCAGTTTGAAGTTCCATTGCATTGCATTTACACCACTGAGGCTGAGGACATCGAGGCGTACGTGCGCCAAAGATTGAAAATACACGCCAAGAGTACAGCTTCTGGAGTCACCACAACGTCAATTTCAAGGCGTTTGTGGTGCGCATCCTAACATGTATACTCCGTTTGGTGTTGGAAGAAAGTTTTTGGCCGCAGGATGTGGTGTTCCGTCGCTTCCGCGGACAAATTCCACAAGTATGCACAAAAAATCGTGCAAGTGAAGTGCTGGGCGGCACTGAAAATTTCGGGAATCAAGGAAGTGACACAACATTACTATTTAAAAATGTATTTTTGCTTTTCGAAGTATTCTTCGCGAAAATTGACACATTTTTCCATACGATGGAACCAATCATTGAAGCAACCATTCCATTCGGAAGTTAGGGTCTCCTAAATGGCCGTTTTGTAGGCGTCCAGTTTCTTCAGGTGATGAAAATCTCTGTCCACGCAATTTATTCTTTATTTTAGGGAAAGTATAGAAATCATTAGGGCTTAGGTCGGGGCTGTACGGCGGATGGTCTAATAATTCTATGTTTTCTTGCTCTAGAAACTCTTTTGTTTTGTGCGCGGTGTGAGAACTCGCATTGTCGTGATGGGGGATGATGCGGCGGTTTCAGTTCTCTTTACGGAGTTCAGTAACGACCTGTGGCAAACAAATGCTAGCATACCATTCTGCATTAACAGTTCTTTGTCCCTCAAGAGGAATAGTCGTAACATGGCCGGTTTTGGAGACAAACGTGGCCACCATTTTTTTTGCAACACTCTGCGAACGAACAATTTTCGTTGGCTTTAACTCATTTTCGAACACCCAAACTCGTGACTGGTTTTTTGTTTCGGGTTCGTACGCGTATATCCAGGATTCGAAACCTGATATGATGCTGTATACAGCATTTAAGGATCCTGCGTGGAATCTTTCGAGAGTTCTGACGCACCAAGTAACGCGAGCCGCTTTTTGCTCTTCACAGAGCGAATGCGGTATCCATCGGGAAAACAACTTTTTTACACCTAATTGTTCATGCAAGATTATTTGTATTTGACTCATGCCAATGTGTAAAGTTGCCTGAATCTCGCGGTATGTCACATGTCGATCTTCCTCAATCAGCTTACGCACAGCATCAACGTTTTCTTGGGTGACTGCAGGTTTTGGACGACCTTGACGGGGATCATCACTGAGCTTGACACGTCCACGTTGAAATTCAGCAAACCAGCGATAAATTGTGGTTTTGGATGGGGCTTCATCACCAAATGCAGAAATCATCCGGTCAACACACTGTTTTTGTGTTAAACCACTTCGAAAGTCGTAAAAAAAAAAAAAACATCGCTCTTGAATTTTCTCGAGTCAATTCCATTTTCTCAACGACTAAACAAGTTTGACAAAACCTTGTGACAAGACCGAGAATCTTTTTTTTAAATAAATAAATGGTATTCGATTTTTAAAACTAAGGAGTTTTCAATTAAAAAGATTTTAATATGACAGGAACAGTGGAAATATTCCATTCCCGATACTTTTAGTGCAGCCCTGTTACATAGTTTTTAAGTTGCTTATATAAGGTATTAATCTATGGGTCTTTGTTACCTGAAATAAATGGCTTATTATTATTATTATATAAGATATACATAGAATTACCATATGAAATATCGCTGTGTAAGCTCTGTGTATCGCACACACTTATGTACTACCTATACTAACTCCTGCATAGTTTCTTGGATAATATTCCTCAAGATTGAATTTAGTCAGGAGGATAATATTAATTATATAGGTACATGGCTAAGCAAAACTTCAAAGATTTCCTAGCCCCATAGTGTGATGTACATAATGTCATCTTGTATTTTATTCTTGTGTTCCCTTTAATGCACCTACTTGTACTTACATAGCGGCACTACAAATAGTACTGCAGCACACTGCTACATAGTACAAATAGTAATACAGCGCCATCTATGACACAAATGAAGAACTAATTAAATTCATCCGTGACCTAAGACCATATAAAAAAAAACGTTATAAATAAAATGTGTGTGTTTTTTATCATTATTAATATATAGAAAACCAGACAACGACTGTTGGGCACTAGCCCACCAGACACAACATCCGTCTAGTCGACTGATTCTCCCTTTACTATGGGAGATTAAGAACTTTAAACATTGTACTTCATAACCCTATAATATTACATCCAGTTACATCTAGTTTGACACAGTAACAGTGTTGCAATTAACAAAAAACGTAAGAGTATTGAATTTCACGAGCTTGTCAAACCAAGGCAGCTCGTGAAATTCAATACTCTTCAAATTCAAGTTGAAATTATTCTTAGTAAGTATATTGAGGACGAGCCTTAAATGAACTTTTGCATGATTAGAATACATACCGTTTACGGCAAAGAAGCATGGCTAAACGTAATATGTTATCACTCCGTGGTCAACTGACATAGGCAGTATATCACATGTATGGGGGGCGTGTATGTCACGCAAGCAGATTTGTCTGCTAGAAAACAAGAGATAGTTTTACTTTACATTTGTTTTGTGAAATAGCTTATGTTCAATTTTGTTTGGTTAATATTATAGATAGAGATGGTTCTATAATTAAATTCGTTTCATGACAAATTTACAAACGCAAAACACATTATTATCACAAGCAACGACTTCATCTTAGTCATTTTAAAAGTTTAAAGGATTTATTCTAAGGATTTTGTATTTGGTACAAAATTATCCAACACCCAAGTTCAACGACTATTACTGATAAACTAATAAATTTATCTTGACCGCTATAATCTTCCTTTAAAGTTCATGAAATGTACTATCATCACGAATTTTTCCAGATTATTCAAGCCAGCAGTTTAGTTTTTGAGGGGGGGGGAACGCCCCACTGGAACAAAAATTTGCACTTTAAAGTTTAATATTTCGTAAATGGAGTAGTAACTCGAAAATTTTTATTATTAACCCCGTCAAAGTCATTTTAAAATACCTATTCAACGATACCCCACACAATGGGACATATGACGAAAAAAAAATTCATCCCCATTTCACATGTAGGGGAGCTACCCTAAAATAAAATATTTTCCAAAATTTTATTTTACTATTTTATCGGCGTAATTAATATACACACCTCTACAAAATTACAGCTTTCTAGTACTAACGGTCTCTGTGCAAAATCTCGGACGGACATGACGAAACTATAAGGGTTCCTTGTCAGGACTACGGAACCCTAAAAGCTTTAAAGAAGTCGCCGGGCGGTCTATGGATCTTTGATACAAAGTTACATACATCAAGATAAACAGCAGAATTATGCGTTATTTACGATTAGCGATGACTGCCTGGTTTGTGTTCTGGCCGCAAGCACGACTACTCAGCATGAGGTCCTGGGTTCGATTCCCGAGTCGGGCAAATTGTTATTGGGTTTTTTGATCAGGAATTTCTCAGTAGCAGCCACGAAGTCTCGATATGCGCTGATGGCAATAGGCTTGCCCCCTATGACATGGGACTTAAACATAACTGGCAAAATTTGGGTGTACTATTAGGTACTCCTCTGCCTAACCCTTCGGGAATTACAGGCGTCATGTTATGTTTAGCGTTAAATGGATTTAATGGTGTTTGGTGCAAGGGTCCTGAAGGCCAGGTTCTCTTTTCCGGTACCCAACCACACGGATATTAACCTACCAAGATGCTATGAAAGTTTCAGCTAGTTACAAACTCATCTCGCGCACACATGTTTCATGAATAATAACAGATAACCTTGCTCGAGATAACGGCATGAGCCGGCTTATGATACCATAAGATATTAGGTGTTTTCGGTTTGCTTTGGAAAACACCTGACCAGCTGAAGGTTATCGATTATTGCTTCTTTTTATTACAGGCAACATTACTACAAATTAATGTTTATTTTTGAATTTCTAGTAGTAGTATCTAGCTGGCTATTTTTTAACTCAAACACAAACTCAAAGCATTTATTTCAATTAGACCATTACGGCACTTTTGAATGTAAATAAAAAACAAAGCTACAGACCCAGTCACAAGGCACAATAACTTGAGAAAGTACTGTAGTTGCCCATTCCCTAGCGTAGATCTCTATGGAGAAGAACGGGCAAGAAACTCCATGGACACTCTTTTGAATCAAAATATTGTTACAAAATCTTGGTTACATCATTAATTTTGAAATTATACATATATGTGAGAACGATGTAGAAAGACGTGCACATTAAGAGCGTCCAGAGTAGAAACAGACAACTATTTAACAACAAACGAATTAAAATGAACCCTGGCAGCCAAGAGATGATCAGTCCCAACTGACAACGCCCGCTCAAGAACATGACGCGCGCATCGGCGCCATTCAACTCAACCATATTGAAGGGAATTAAATGACCCGACACACCCGCCACCATCAGCGAGACATTTGAGTGAGCATGACATTCTCTCAGCTACCAAGGCATATTCAAGTCAATGAAAGATAACTAAATGTAAATGGTGGCTGAACAATACAAAGTACTCACACATGTGCTATGCAATTATATAATACTAAGAACTGGAATCTACACAATGCAAGTAGGTATATTTTTACAATCTTCTGCTGCTTCCACAATACATCAACATGGGAATCAATTCTTCTTCTTCCTCCACCAGTATAATCAATTAGTTTGCCCCTATGGTTGTGGAGCAGGACCAGCATTTAGCCAAGCATTTTTATCATCAATGTAATCCAACAACTTATAATATGCTTGCCTACATAGTGTGCGTTTTATACAAGATTTAAATTTCATCTCGTTGTTGAAGATTGTGGGGAGGTATTTTATTGTAACATTTCAAACAGTACCCCATGAAAGATGAATCTACTTTAGCAAGCCTGAAACCTGGCTGAACTAGTTGGTCCCTATTTCTAGTGTTATAGTGGTGTCTGTCACCTCTTCTACTGAATACATGCCGATTTTTCCTAACGTACATGATGTTTTCATAGATGTATTGACAAGGTACTGTCATGATATTAATTTCCTTAAACAGTTCTCTTAGAGAATCGCGTCTACGTAATTCATAAATGGCTCCGATGGCTCTTTTCTGCAGAATAAATATAGACTCGATGTCTGCAGCCCGTCCCCATAGTAAAATACCGTGTGACATAATACTATGAAAATAACTAAAATAGACTAGCCTCGCGGTATCAATATCAGTAAATTGACGGATTTTTCTAACAGCATATGCTGCTGAGCTCAGCAGTCCTGCAAGAGATGTTAAATGAGGACCCCATTTATCCACAGGTTACTGATCACAACATCGGGCGACTGGAGCGCTACCAAAGAGTGGAACACATTAAACAACATTTTTGGAATCGTTTTCAATTAGAATATGTTTCTCTGCTCCAGCAAAAAACTAAATGGACAGCGTCAACAGGCCATCTTTCAATGGGAGCACTGGTTCTCATCAAAGAGAAAGGCCAACCGCCCTTGGTGTGGCCACTGGGGCGTGTCATCAAGGTCTTCCCTGGCAGCGACGGGACCACACGGGTAGTGGAGTTGAAGACGAAGAGAGGAACGGTGGTGCGGGCTTACAACAACGTCTGCCCACTTCCTCTCACTTGAATGCTTCAACCCGGGGAGGATGTTCGGGCGCCGCCGACCACTCGGCAATCTTCGGCTGCTGTCGGATGACGGCGGGCGACGGCGGGCGGCGGCGAGAGGTGCGGCGTGCGACGTGCGGGACGCGGGCCACCAGCCCACTTCGCTACCGATCTCTGAAGACGACGCGCGCGCACATTCCTTAGTTTTACCAACAGTATTATTGTAGATACTTACCTATTTTGGATTATACTATTTAAAATTACAGTCCACTGCTTTTGAGTTCAGTCCTTAGTTAGGTCCCTAACACCATTGTAACCTTGAATCGAGCGTGATTCCCAAGAAAACCGTTTTATCGACAAATTCTAGTTTCTCTTGATTCAATATTATGTCACAATCACTACTTTTGACATTTGGTAGAGCAAATCTAATGCACTTAGTTTTTTTCCCATTTAGTACTAAATTATTGGCGGTAAACCAATTGTGGACCTGCAGTAGGGCGTTATTTACGTCGTCAAGATTAGTGGCACGTCTGTTTATCCTAAATATTAAAGAAGTATCGTCAGCAAACAACACCATATGCGGATGGTTGTTAGATAAATGGGGTAGGTCATTAATATACAATAAAAGAGGAAGGGACCCAATATCAAACCTTGTGGTACACCCATTTTTACTTTCAAACCCATTGAGTTGACTCCATTTATTTGTACCTGCTGCTGTCTATCATCCAAATACGATTTTACTAAACTGAGCGCAAGTTTACCTAAACCGTAATGCTCAAGTTTCAAGAGCAGGGTTTCGTTATTTACGCAATCAAATGCCTTCGAAAGGTCACAGAAGATTCCTATGGCATCTTGTGCCTCTTCCCACGCGGGGCACACCTCCACCGTGTGCTCCACCGTGTCCTCCGGTCGATCCTCGCAGTGGAAACACCCGGGCGTTTCCTCCCGCCCGATCCGGTGAGGACCTGCGTCAGGCGGAAGGTGAGGACGCCGTGGCGTCTCTCCAGCCACTCCTCAAAGAAGGGACTTATCGCCACTATCGTGGCGTGCCCTTCCGGGAAGACCCCTTGATCCACGCACAAATTAAATATTGAGGCTAAATACGGGGCTACAGTCTCAATAATTGAGGTACAAGCTTTGATAGACATACCCCATAGATGTTCCGTTAATTTGATCTTGATTTGCTTAAAACCTTTTATGACTGTTATGGGGTTTATATGGTGAAATTTAAATTCATTTGGACAGGCTGCAACGTTCGCTTTCTATAAATCAATAGAGAGCAAGGGAGATGAATTTAAGGTTTCTGTAGTTTTAAGTGGGATACTGGTAAAAAAAAATTACAAATTCTTGAGCAACTTCATTGTTGGAGCTCACAAGGCCACGTGATGTCTATAGTGTGAAGTCATTACTTTGTTTTTTATTTCTATTTGTTTCACTGTTGATAATTTTCCAAACCGTCTTTATTTTGTTATCGGCTGATTTAATCTTGTTGCTAATGAATAAGGATTTGGCTACCTTGCAAGTGTTTTTAAAAACTTTCGAGTAAGTAGCAACATATTTAGTGAAAGATTCTGTGTTGATGTAAGGCTTAAGGCCGTACAGCTCAAACAATCGTTCCCTACTTTTCCTAATACCCTGTGTTGCCCAGTCACTGAAAATAAACTTTGGGCCAATAGTTTTAGGTTTTTTTTTTTAAAGTATTATTGAATTCGGTGTGCACTACCGAAAATAATTCTTTATAAAATTCATTTACATTGTCTCTAATATGACCCGGTATACTTAACTTGCTAATTAAATTATTATTAAATTTGTCTAGATTGCTGGGTGTTATTTGTCTAGTTTGTATCTGAATTCTTTGTAATTGTATAGTGTTTTTTTTTTGGGACAAGTCCGCCACACTATTTCCAAACCACTGTAACTCCTGAAAGCCAGAATCAACAGTAGCGACCACCAGAAAAGCGCCGAGACAATGAAGCTCGACGAAGTCCCAGAGAATGAATTTAACTGTCTTGGATCCCGCAACGAAATTAATCAGAAAAGTATAGTGGTGGAGTAGGAAAAAGCCGTAATTTCCACTTCCCTCCATATCAGCAGGAGACAGAACGAAACAAGGCCAATACGCACAAAGGGACGTTTACAACTGGGATAGGCCCAGTTGCCTAGCACCACGGATAAATATTAACATTAATGGGTCCTAAGTTGTAAGCTATATTTGATTCCAATAATAGGTATGGCAAAACGCTTGAACGCACGGAAATTTGTTCTAGTTTCCACAAGGTCTGTATAGTAAATAACTCCGGATGTAACCTGTACACTATCCAACATAATATTGCGTTCATTCTGCCAAAGACTGCACTCCCATAAAATGTGATGTGCTGATTGTTCATATTTTATTCGCAACAAGCTTGAAGGAAAATAATTTACTCTTAAAGTTACCATGACCGGTAAGAAATTGGGCAACATAGTGATCAACCTCCAACCATGTCCTGGCCAGCCGTTCACGAATGGATGGAAAGAACTGGTGGAGGTGTCGGCCCTTGATGGAATTATCCCACCTACATTCGAGTTACTATGTGCTAGAGTGCGCAAACTAATATTTGTTTATAAGTATTTACATAATGTAGCCGACTATATTAATTAATAAAGCAGGTTTATTTTAGCGTTGTGTCAGTCTATTCTAACCTATTGCATAACATCCTGGGGGGGGGGTGGGAAATTCGATTCTTCTCCCTCGAGAACGTGCTCAAAGAGCAATTCTAAAGGTTGCTACCTTTCGTCCGTTTAGATTTTCTACACACCTACTCTATAGAGCTTGTAATGTGCTCACAGTGCGGCAATTATTTATTTTACACACTATACTACAGCAGCACTCTACCCTTCTCTATGACGAAGTTCCTTCCGTTAGGAGAAGGAAGGACCTGGTTTGCACAAAGCCCCAAACTAGACATGCTTTTGCTAGTCGATTTTATGTGTTTTTAGGACCTTTTCTGTATATAATAATAGACTCAACAAGAAACTTAACTTCTATAGTCTAAGTTATAGGAAATGTTTTTTTGTAATATCGGATTATTTAGCGATACTTAATTACACGGACACAGAAAAACTTCTAGAAGTCCTGGTTTGATTATGTTATTCCCTCGTCTCTAATTGTACATAATGTATTTACTTAATTTAGTTTTAATATTTAATGTTTATTGTACCAATTTGATTATTCTTATAGTTGTTAATAGATTTTTTTATTTTATAACATCGACTGTCCTAGTTAATTTGTGGCATGTAAAGTGATGGCCTGAAACACAGGTTTAAATAAACCTAGATCGGGCAGGTCGCTAACAAACATTTGAATTCCACACTATCGTTTCTTGCAATTGTTAAATATATTTTAGTTATAGTTTACTTTTATGCACTAATTATATGTTTCAGAAATAACACTATTGCACCTAAATGTACATTTTTGTAATACTTTTTTTTTAAATAAATTATTCTTAATTAATTCTTAATAATTATTCTTAAATCGTGGCCTAGTATTAAATTTAATAACGTTCCCGTGAAAAGAAAGCAATCCGTGTGCTACCTTGGTTTAGTCTTAGAGATAAATTTTTCATTCATAAATCATATAAAAACTGTCGGTGAAAACTAAAAAGAACTTTTATGCCTTAACGAGAATATCCAAATCTACGTGGGGTCTGTCATTTATAACTTTAAAGACCATTTATGGGGCTACTTACTAGGGGTGTATGTGCTACGGGGCACCTGTTTGGGCCGATAGGGCCACCATAGGAGCGGTACGACGTAAATTGCTTCAAAGCCAGCGTTTGGCTTTGATATTCTTAAGCAAAGCGTAACGGTATAGGACGGTTAGTACTGAAGCCTTACCGGTACTTGCAGGTGTACTTCCAGTCGATCTTGAAGTGCAGCGACGGGCTGCAATGTACTATTATACTACACCTGCTTGGAAAGTACCTTGATACTTTATCAAATTTACGGTAGAAAGTACGTCATTGCATATCGAACAAATATGCGGGGAGAAAACGCATCTGAGCGGGAGAGAAAAGTGTATGAAAATCCATTTCTTACGTGGTTTTTCTTTTTTAATTTTGGGTAAGACTATGCGCCGGTAACCTAAATATCAAAAGCCAAAAAGTTTTTACAGTGAGTTTTTATCTCCAAGTTCGCAAAATGACACTGGCCACTAGCTGTGTATTGGATGGTGTCGGGCTGGCAGTGCGACCCTGCGGCGGCAGGATAAACAATTTGAAAAAAGAACATGTGAAAATTGCAGACGCCATTGGCGCCAGTTCTAATTTGTGTGTTGTTTGAGGATTGAGTTTTCGTAGAAAGTAAAATAAAACTATCAAAATGATAAGTAGTGATAGTGATGATGAAGATTTTCCTCGTAGGTGTAGTATAAAGCACTATGTATCACTCGAGAGAAAGTGCGATTCCCGATCTCGTGTGTTTTAAAGCCCTCGAATACGGCGCGGGCTTCAAACGACACGCTCGACGGTAATCGGTCACTTTCTCCTCTCCTTGAACAATGTACTATTTTAAAACAAACCTAGACCAGACCAGGAGCCGTGCAGAACAATTAGGTCTCAATCCAATTATTGGTTTGCAGGATCTGCCGGGTTTTAATTTAATAAAAGTTGCTTCGTCCGACAAACTGGATGAGACAGTTTTATTTGTGAACTACGCACAAAGAACATCTAGTAGCTTGTGGTTTCTAGATCTTTGTACTGGTACTTAAGTTAAATAGCTTTGACTGAGGTTAGGTCTTGAAGTCTCGCTAGGGAGGCTGTTATTTTGGTAGGATTATACTTTTGTTTGGTATTGTCAAGCAAACAATGAATCTGAGGATTTGGTATTTTAAAAATCTGTCTGTGTGCGACAGTAAGGTTAAGGCCAAATAGAAATATGTATTTTTAAACAATAATCCTAGCCTCATACTGTTATAACAATTAAGTATGATTCTAGAACTGCTAGTAAAAATGTTTCGTCAATTTTTTTTTTTAATCTGTTGTTTTGTGTAAAAGTGTAATCATCACATCATCATCAATTCAGCCGAAAGACGTCCACTGCTGGACCTGGAAATAGGCCTCCCCCCAAGTGTCGTCACATTGAACGCCACCTTCACCAGGTCATCGGTCCACCTAGTGGGAGGCCTTCCAACGCAACGTCTTCCAGTTCGCAGTAGCCACTTTCCAGAACTTTTCGGCTCCATCGGCTGTTCTGGGAGCAATGTACCTTGCCCACTGCCACTTAAGTTTGTCAAAAGTACAATCAAGCCGCTAAAAATGTATGGAACAGCTGATTTGTTTCTGTACACCATGTAGATAGTTAGAACCATTTGAAAGCGTAATTTTGGCAATCATATTTTTTACAACAAACCCATATTTTATTCTGTATAATTAAACAGAACCTACCTAAACTTGCATGCAGCTCTGTAGGCACGGACCCAAATTAGTTTAGTTAGAGCACTAGTAGTTTTTGCCGCCAATCCGCCATGTTGGGTGAACAAGACAACTAAGTTGTCTTTTGTTCATCAAGTGTTCGTCACGAATGCTCGAGCATACCGCCGCTATATTGTCTTTTGAAAGGAGTCCCGGCTCTCGCTTTGACGCTTTAGAGCTATGGAAAATGTAGAAAGGAATATGTTCTAAATAAACGTTGTATATAAAAGTTCATACCTACTAAATAACATAACATCACATCACGCTTGTAATCTCCGAAAGATTAGGCAGAGGTTTACCTAATAGTACACCCACATCTCGCCAGTTATGTTTAAGTCCCATGTTATAGGGGGCGAGCCTATTGCCATCAACCGGGCACACAACCAGACTCCGTGGCTGCTACTGAGAAATTCCTTATGGAAAAACCCAAAAACAATTTGCCCGACCCGGGAATCGAACCCAGCCCTCCCCCTCATGCTCAGCAGTCGTGTTTGCGACCACTTAACCAACGAGGCAGTCAAATGTACAATTTATTCACTAGTAAGGTATTTGGTACTTATGTAAGTATCTGCTAGCGTTGTTTTTTTCCAAAATCAAACGACCATATCTTCTGCTCATCTTCGATACCAACAGATTCCAAAAAATAAAAAAATAAATGGCTTTTACAAAAAAGTGATTACTGCTTCCTCAAATCCCTCACAATGTTTGCACCACAATCCGTTAAACCATAACAACAGACGAGCTTCCACTTGAACCATCTATTTAATTTCGCCGCACGACCTCTGTTATAGTTAATGCATTTCATAACAATGTTAACAACGCTGCTATCGTGTTCAGAAAAACGGAATCACTTTACATTTTACTGCCACCGTAATCTTACGAATAAAAAAGTGTTACGACCTTCGAGGGGTTCTACCCTCCAAATGGAGGACTCCGGAGGCCAAACGAGGGTTTTTGTCATCTGACAATACCACAAATTGCGCATTTTTGTACGCGCACTGCCAATACTAGTTTTTTAGTGCGGGGGATTGTGTTAATAAATCATATGTTGTATAAAAGTTACGATTTTATAGTCAGTAAAGGATAACCGAAACTCCAGTCAAGTATTTATTGGGTTATTGACAACCTAACACAACAACGTCGTAATATTTAATCTAATTCGAAAATCTGCGTAAATGTTTTAAGTTTCGTTGTTGAGAACACAATAATGTTGTCTCGATTGAGTATTCTTGAATCTGTAAATAACTTTTATAAAATCAAATATACTATGAATTAATTCGCACTTCGATCCACAACTCAAAAACAAAACCAACCAACCTTTTTCTGCAAAAAACCGAACAGAAAAGGTTTCTGTTTGCCCCAAAAAACAGTTCAGAATTTAATGAACGTGAATCTTACCAGTACATACATATTTAATCCAGGTGCCTATTTAAATAATTACACGGGCGGTAATAACGTAATTGTTCTCGGCTCAAAACAAGCCTATTTATAGCCTTTGTTGGAGCGGCAAAGCTGTGAAAATATTCGCTACATAATTCATAGTACCTGAACTTAAAGCATGATCTAATTTGGGAGTAGTCGGAGACAAAGTATGAATTGTGAATGTTTGGGGAGCCACCGGTATTACATATACTAGCAAGTGAGTCGCACAAGCGCGCAGTGGCGCGCTTGTGTCTATAACGCATGACTGCGAAAGCCAGTTAGTCAAGGACGTGATAGTTTATGTTCATAATAATGCGAAGAAAACTTTAGTGAAATTGTTGAGAACGATAAAACCAGTACCTGCGGACAGATTGCGTACCGGCTGCAGATAGATACACACAGATACAGACAGATACTTCAATACCTACAATATCATAAATTATGTATAACTAGCTGATGCCCGCGGCTTCGCCCGCTTGACAAATTATGTACTAAAACCTTCCTCAAGAACCACTCTATAAAAATCGGTACAGTAGTTTTTGAGTTTATCGCGAGCAGACTGACAGGCAGACGCGGCGGAGGACTTCGTTTTATAATATGTAGTGATTTCTGTGGTACTAATTATGTAGACTGCCTCATAAAATAAAATAAAGAAATAGCAGCAACGGAGCCCGGATTTGTGCCCGGTTGATGGCAATAGGCTTACCCTCTATTAAATGAGACTAAACATAACTGGTGAAGTGTGGGTGTAGGTAGTTTATGATACATCTCTGCCTAACCCTTCGGGGATTACAGGCGTGATGTTTTGTTTATGAGCCTTTTGGTGGTTTTGAGGTAATGAGACTTGTATTTATAGTCAAAAGTTTATTGCCTAATAAATAAACCTATTAGTTAATTTAATAGCCCTATTTTTAAATAACTTGATATTGATTGAATAACTTTTCAAAACGTCCCTAGTGTAAACAGTCAGCCGGTAAAACAAATTCGAAATAGCGCATGCCTCTGTTGTCAATGGCCGCACGTATTGATTCAATTTTTTTGATTTTATTACATTATGGTTCAGTTTGTGAGGAAGATTCTCTCAGGGGGGGAATAGTGGAATAACTCAAAATTAAAAGGGGACTTTCTGGATTATTTTTACATTAAAGTCCAGTTTTTCCCCCTGAGGGGGATTCTCTTAGGGGGGATTTGTGTAATAAGCCATTGAAAATGGCGTTATGTTGAACTCGCTTTTTTTCATGCGACGTTTTAGAGTTTTTAGCTTGGTGGGGGATTGTTATTTATTTTTCTAAAAATCCCCACTAGGCTGAGATTATTTAGCTAGTATTTCTGGGAAAAAAAAGTAACGATCCCCACTGGTAGGGATTTGTCCGTGGGGATTTCTGGAATAATCCTAGCTTTATTATGGTTATTGTGTCGTTAAGACAGGCTTTTTTGTTAGGACCGCTCTGGGAAAATGCATTCGATTATTTTGCAGGGAATGTACCCTTTATAATACTTATTCCAGAATCATCTGCATAGTTTTTTCCCAAATATGTTGGGGTCGGCTTCCAGTTTTACCGGATGCAGCTTAATACCAGTGTTTTACATAGAGCGACTGCCTACCAGACCTCCACAACCCAGTTAATACCGGGTAATACGATACACCTTAGTAAGACTGGTTGTCAGACTTGGGCCTCTGTCTGACTACCTAACGACTGTCAATGATCTACAAATGATAGCCGGGACCAACGGCTCTTCGTGCTTTCCGAGGCACGGAGGAACTCGGTATGTAATGGGTGGTCACCCATCCACAGTCCAACCTAGGCAAGCACGGCTTAACCTAACGATCGACCCGAGCGGCTGTTATTATTTAGCCCGAACAAAAATGATAAAATCGATGCGGTGGGTTTTCAATGAAAACAAAGCAAGCAATAAACAGCTCCTGTCTGATAGTTTTATATTTATTTACTGGTAGCATATAGAATTTCTAGTATTTTTGAATGTTTAATAAAAACTAGTCCTGAAAATAACTTGCTCCAAATCGGCTTGTAAATACCACTCCCCCGTTGACACATGCAGCTCTTTGATTGCAACTATTTAAACGCCTACATTTAGGTGAAAATAAATACCGATATTAGAATATCGCGGAAGAAACACTACACAGTATTGTTTCCCTCAATACTCAAATGCTTTTGCCATAAATACATAGAAAACAAACAGATAGCTTAAGGTCATGCAGCAGAACTGTTTTTATTTTGACAGTAACTTAAAATGGCTGTTTCACGGGACAATAAATGAGATTGCTTCCTTTCCCTCACACTGCTAATCTTCGTCGCTTGACACTAGTATCGCCTTTGTTGCAATTGTTTAAACGCCAACATTAAGCCACTGAGGCACTACACGCCATTGTTTCCAACCAGTTAATAATGAATGTTCGCAATTGCTATCTTCTTCTGTAGCCGGTCTATTGTTGCAACTATTGTGTGGCTGAAAGCCTGTAACTATAGGCTGTAATGGAGGAAAGGGGTAGGATATTTGGCCAGATGTTCTATTATTTTTATTTTACAGGGATGAATGTTGGTTTAGTGCCTCCATTTTTACTTGTGAGGGAGTGTAGTAGGTACGCACTAGGTCACACAAACTACGAGTAAATACTGCATCACAGAATGTGTTGCTTGAGTTGAGTTGTACCTCAACGGTTGAGGCATATTTAAACAAAGGCCGTTTTCAGTTAAGCTGTTGGATACTCAGCGGTCGACTTAGTTGAAATTCAGTGCAATCATATATATAGGCATGCATTTATATGGCGCTTAGTATTTGTTAGAGTGCATTCCATAAATAATTCAAATATTTTCTGCCGGTACTTAGTCATAAATTAATAGGTACTGAACAATTATGCATGACACAAACGAACATCAAACTCAAACTTAAATCTAGATTTTATTTTAGTTCAAAACTCGTATGAAAAGTAATAAATCAATCACAGACTGTCACTGTATAGCACTTTATCCCCACAACTCAAATAATTTCTAATGTGTCATTGTCCTCAACTACGAGGAGACTTCGAAACGTTTACTTAGCTTCCTGTATTACCAACCGCACTTCAAACGTAATAGTTTCTTTCTAAAAGTCATTTTTAAGTAGTAACAGTAAGGTCGGTTTTTGTATTGAAGTGTTACGGTTGTCGTGCGGTTGGCTGTATAACATGTATGTACATGAACATACTCGTGTAGCGACGAGCTTCCGGTTCCGGTTGGACTCCGAGTGTTGGCTGAACTGACAAGTTTGCTTAGCGCAGTGTTGCCAACATTGGCCCATTGTCATTAAAGTTGTGAAGTTGAATGTTTTACCGTATGAGTTAGTTTGGATAATAAGTTATACTACATTCTAACATAATATTTTATCAGTGCTGTTATATTTTTCTTCTGATAAACCAATTTAGATTACTCGTCTTTTTCATTTGTCTGTCTCTTTGCTAATGTTGATAAATCACGGCCCAGAATATATCGAACATTGAACCATCCTGTACCAGACGGGAATCCCCGTAATTTTAAGTCGTTTGCATTCTATTCTCGGTCACAATCTGTCAAAAAAACCAACCTCCTTTGTACTTAATCACTTAGGAGTTCCTTTTCTTTATTGATCAAAGAAAAGTACATCTGGAAAGCTTGCTTGTCTTTCAAATTCAAAATTTGAGTCAATCTTTAAGCGTTACACATAATAGTTTATTTTGCATAAATTTTTCGGCAAGAATGGTCTTGGAAGAGAAAATAAAAGTAAGTAGTGTGTGTCTCTCAATGTAGCCTTTCAGTAATAAAAAAAATAGATTTCTGTGTTTCAATTTTGGAAACATCAGTCCAAATAAAACCGGCCAAGTGCGAGCCGGACTCGCGCATGAAGGTCCGTAAGGTTCCGTACCATCATAGTAGGCCCCTTTAATTTTTAATTTATTTGTATTAAGTTTAATTTCTGTGGATTTCTGTTGTACGAGCAGCGGAGGCTTAGCAATAGGGTCCCAATGGTCACCCTTCGGGTACGGGACCCTAAAAAGTACTCAAGCTTATCCCTTGAAAACGCTACTAGGGCTACCCGTACTACTTAATGTCAAATCTTTACCCATTACAGTTTATATGGTACATTATCCAAACTAGCCTGAAACACTAATCCATGAAATCGTAAAACTTCCTCTCCGGGCCCATTCAGTTAAGCTTCCGGATTTCAAGAGAGTTTCTGGGCTGCGTATTAAATTACGCATATCAAAACCTTCAGCATTAAATTATAAATAAACCTTTGCGAAATGGACGGTGTACAGATCGAAAGGTTCAAATAGTTCGTTGGAGGCCGAAGAGAAAAGGAAAAAGTAGCAAAGGAGAAAAGTAGAGTATTTGTTTTGTAGGTAAATGTTGATTCTTCGGTGGCTGTAGACAGTGACAAAATGGCTTTTTATGTTAATACATTATTTTTACAAAATTATAATAAAAATATGTACAAATATCAAAATGGGAAAAGAAATACAGGGCGTCAAAAAATTCGTCCACATCGCTTTCAATCACCGCTGAGCTGTCCGGTCCCCATGGTGAAATACTCCGGTAGAGCAGTGCTACGGCATAGTCAATGTCTACGCCCGCCGTAGTAGCGAGCCTACGGCGTAGCCGATGTCTGCGCCAGCTACATTAGCTACGCTGACTTGCTACGAGTCCCGCTGTCTATAACGCGCTTTTATAGATTTTCTTGATTGTAAAAATGAAATTGATACTAACTGTTAGAGTCTGACTGATAGGATACTTCTCGAAGCATTACATTGATATGACAGACATGTGCTCAAATGATGATTTATTAATAATATATTTTACGCCTATCCTTTTCTCTACTATGTTGGGGTTGGTTTTCATACAAACCAGATGCAGCCGAATACAAGTATTTTACATGGAGTGACTGCATATCTGACCTCCACAATCCAGTTAGTATTGGGTAATACGATACCCCTTGGTACGATACCACTTTTGAGTTACTCTACCTGTTACGACTGTATAGAAAAATCTACAAATCTAGGCCAGTTTTAATAGACTTATTGAGTCCCTTGGTGGTGGTGTGAGGTGTGTACAGGTCCTTGTTGCAGTGTAGCCTTGCGTGGGGAGGATAAGTAAAAGTCAGTGCGTGGAAACTACATGAATGTTTATTGTCCTGGTTCACATTAACAGTCTAACATAGTACACAACGCGATTTACCGGATGTCTCAGTCTAAAGACATGTTTGCACCACCACTGCGTGTAAGGGACTGGCGCTTGCGCACACCGCAGTCCCGGTTGGCGACTATACATTTTGTCGCGTCAGCTTTTGTAGCGTAAGCCCCTACAGACTTATGATCTAGTATCTACCTATTAAAACTAGTTATACAAACAAATAGGTCATTAAGATAACCTAAAAAGCCTAACATCCAAATTACAACAACATTTCTGTTGATAACCTAAACGACTAGTTCATTAACTTTAATAGACCTTTCTAATGTACATAGCAACTTTATAATCTAAACAAATAAATGAAACTGAAGTGTCTGTTTGTAAAATCAAAATGAAAGATTTTTAATGAATGCATATGAAAGTACGAGTATACGGTACTTATAACAAAGAAGCATCTTTCAAATGTCTATCTGTTTGTTCCGGCTAATCTCCGAAACGGCTGGACCAATTTCGACGGGACTTTTACTGGCAGATAGCTGATGTTAGAAAAAGTAAATTAGGCTACTTTTTGTTTAAAAAAAATAATTAGTCTTCCTTGCAAAAAATTAAATCCTTGAATAGCTAACAAAATCCGATTCAAATAGGGAAGTAATATTCAACGTTTTATAATAATTTCACGAGGACTAAGGTCTCGGTGCCCAGCTAGTCTAGAATATATTTTCCCGACTTCAGTATAAACCAGATTATTAATTAGAACCAGATGCTATAATAAAATTGCACAAAGTATTTTTGAACTGAATGAGACGAAATTTAAAACATGCATCAAACGCACACTATGTAAACGTTGTATGTAAAGTTGGGCGATTATGGCTTATTTGAATGTTTATTTTTTAATTGTATTTTTTTGTTTTGCTATGGATACTTTTAACGTGCACATCTTGCTACATTGTTCTCACATAATATACCATCTCAACATGAATGATGTAACCAAGATTTTGTAACAATATTTTGATTTAAAAGAGTGTCCATGGAGTTTCTTGTCCGTTCTTCTCCATAGAGATCTACGCTAGGGAATGGGCAACTACAGTACTTTCACAGTTTTTATGTCTTGTGACTGGGACTGTAGCTACATTTAATTTTCATCTTTGTTTCGACAATTCAAAAGTGCCTGTAACTGGCCTACTTGAAATAAATGCTTTGATTTTGATTTTGAACCTGTAATATATATACGTGAAGGTATTTACATGGAATGCTTTGCTGGTAAACATCCCAACTAGATAACAAAGTAGCAAACTTTTAGTCCGCCAGCTTCGTACACACAAGTTTTGTGGTCGCACTATTTCAATACAAGAATTTCCAGTACAGTCACGTGCATAATTATGTATAATATGTACGAAAGGTTGCTTACCTCAGACACGTTCTTTTCTTTCGCATGAGACGTATGACTTGCCGCCGCAGTCGTTACAGGTAGTCAGTAATATCTGGGTTGTGTAGGTCAGATAGGCAGTCGCTCCATGTCAAATACTGGTACTCAGTGCACCCGATTAGACTGGAAGCCGACCCCAACATTGTTGGGAAAAGGCTAGGCAGACCATGATAAGGTATGACTTACGCAGTGAAACGCGGTGTTAGCAGGAGAAAAAGTATTAGTTGAGAAACGTACACGAATGGACCGGAATCACGAGTGATGCTGGGCTGGTCCACCTCGCAAAAGACAAAGAGATATAAATATTGAATTGATGGCCACCCAGTAATTGAAGAGGCAACAGCACAAATAATATTATAGTTACAAAGAACATGCGTCAGAGTGACGTCATTTTATTTCTCGTATTTTTCTGAGCAAACCTTTTCATTTGTTACTCTGGGATATATTATGAGACTGCATTAAAAGTAACTAGTCCGCCATCTTTGGGAGTCCGTCGCTTAGCTAACCCTGCTTTGTCATCCAAACTAAACATGAAGTGGGTCAATTTTAACTTCTAAGCTTTTTTTTATATACTGTCACAGTCAGTAGTTTTCTACCGTGTTGGCTGCAATTTCATTTTGTTGCGTTATGAAAGTCTTATCTCAAAGTTTTAATCGTTATACCTTCTCGTGGTATAACGATTAAAACTTTGAGATCGATTAAGAATTTATGAATCGTTTAAGAATTTAAGTGTGTATTAGATACAGGTTCTCGTGACTGTACCTATGACATAGTTTCCTCCTGTGTGTTAATATTAGTTCATGTTAGCAGTAATTCACCCAGTTTAACTGTTATGAGGATAACCTTCGGTTGCCATGGTTATTACCAGGATTGGTGATCATTTTCAACACAGCGAGACCCCTGGTCCTAATTTTGCAATGTATGACTCCCTTTGCGAAAAAAATGTTTTAAATCAACCACGAATACACTGACAATTTAACTACCTTAAAAAGAATATCAATGCGACTTAGTCATAATCAGTTTCATATTTTTATTAATCTTTTAGCATGCAGTATTGGTTACTAACTTATGTTTAAATTAAGGTAACTTGAGTTAACATGCCTCCCGTGCAGTCAAAACTGATCCCTCCCTAATCCTTCCAGACCGCAAGTCTACACGCAATGGTCTTATAAACTATTAAAACTATAGTAGAAAATTACTTTCTTAGTATTAAACACATAAACATGTGCGCTACTTAACTTTTTACTCGCAATACAAAGTATTCACAATACAAAAATGTTGTAAGCATTTATGTTTTCTCTACATAAACCAGACTTTTATTTCATACATGTTTTTAATATGAACTTGCAGCTTTGTTATTTCAAGTTAAAGAAACGGCTGCTAATTATAGTAATTAATGCTATGAACACAGTTAGTTCACAATGCGAATGAAACGCGACGCTAGCTTGGCAGTCATTAGTAACATTTAGTGCTGTTATTATTTTGCACGCGTATTTTATTACAAGCTTTTATTTATGTCATTAATGGTTCTGAGGTTTTTGATAAATAAACTAATCTGTGTAGGTTACCAATTAAGAGGTTTTGAGTTTTTTCAAAAGATTCTTAGAAAACAACTAGGGGCCGGTTTTTTGTACTGCCGCTGCTGACTGCATAATCATGCCCAATCAGCCTATTTCGTTCACACTGCTGGAACACAGGCCTCCTCTCTATGAGAGGGAATGGGCTATAATACACCACGCCAGCCCAGAGCGGGTTGGTAGATGTCACATGTTTTCGAATTGTTGGTTCAGGACGTTTTGTTTTCTCACGATGTTATCCTTCACCGTTTTGACAGCAGTGGTGATGAAATAAATAACACAAAGTAATGCGCCTTCCTGGGTTGGAACCCACGACTTACTGCTCGTAAGTCGGGGCGGCCACCACTGCTGACTGAAGGACAGTTAAAGACATTGTGACCTCCCCTCAAAATTGTGCCTTTATTATGTTAAGCGTTCTTATAGTGCACAATACAACACATTCTAACTATCTAAAGCATCTAGACATGACCTCTAAAGTGTAACTCAATTTATAAGGCAAAACGCTGTATAAATATTTTGCAAGCTGTGTAAGAAGTGTGCGCCGCGACTTTGCGAGGCAAGGAATATTTAATTGACACAAATACGGCGTCTGAAGTACAGCCACGCAAGCTTACTTATGTACTCTGTGATATGTAGTACTCCCACTTTATTCTATTATTTTCACTTGGCAAAGGAATTCAGTTCAAGTCCATGAGAAAAAACTAATATCTTCTGACCACGCAGACAAGTACTTTTCTCAAACATGCTTGGAAATTTGAGCTTTTATTTTGACAACCGTCTTCGAGATAAATTGAAATTGCTGTACTGGCCAGATAAATGCGACCAGCGGCCGGCAAAAGTTGTATGAAAATACATATCTGTCGTGTTTAGCGGCCAAATAAATGACATAGTAAACTCATATCTGTCGTGTTATTTAATAAAAATGGAACGATCTTTTACTCTGAAACATGGCAACCAAGGAGGTAACTTATCAAAGGTTTTATTTAAATTTCGAATTGGCTTGCAAATAGAAAGCGGTTTATTGAAAAAAAAAACAAATGATCTCTTCAATGCGAGAGTTTTAATTTCCTCGCATTATTTGAGAAAAGTACTATACAAGCCTTGGCCACAACTAGGCATTGATGGACTTACTTAAGTATTTGTGTTGTGTGTTTACACGTTCGTCCATCAATGCCACTGCCAAAGGCCACTGCAGTAATGTACCATGTACTATAGTTCTGACTTTTGTTTTAACTTTCACGTGAAAACATAACCTCATCATCTTGCCGTTGTCCCATGTTACTTGCATTAGGGGATTGTGGGGGGGTAAATGTGTTTACACACAATTTTTCGCGAAAACTGGTGTATGAAGAACTATTTTAGAATATTTTTTTATAATAATCTAGGAAATAACAAAAAAATAATTATGCCGATTTAAGGGTTAACAAACTTTAAGCACCTATTAGGATTTTCGATTTAATTTGAACTATTTTTCACGACCGGACTAGCCCTTGTAAGTTTATCTTCAACACATTAAACTCACTTCTGATCCACACAACAAGCAGAATTTTATCCTATTCAGAACTTTTTTTTATATTAGGTATCAAAAAAAAACATGACGAATTCAGAAAATGCAGAAACATTAACCTACATCCAAAAATTAAACCATTAAATTCGAAAGCGGATTCATTCTACGTTTCAAGTAAAAAATGCGAATGGAATGCGTCAAAAGGTCTCCCACAACCTTTTACAACGTGACAAAGTACTCATTAATCACACTTTATTTCGCCCCTTAAACTGAAAAATGCCTAAATGTTTTCCTGACCGTATATTTTCAGTAACACGGGTTAAAATCTAACAATGGCGGTTAACTATTGTATGAGACATTTTCTGTTTTAGTGAAAGAGATTATGTAAGTTGACTACATAATTGGAAGTGATTTAGTGGCTATTTAAATAAATAAATATCGCTGGACATTACACACAGCGCCATCTAGTGCCACACTAAGCTACGGGGCTTGTGTCGTGGACACCAGTTAGTTGATATACTACTGACTCGGAAACAAATGTCCATGCTCATCACACAAACATTTGCTCCTACCGGTTTTCGAACCCGGGACCCTAAGAACGTAAGGCAGCCTTACTACCGCCGCGCCGTACGGGTCGTCGAATTTGTTGGTCGAGTGGTCTCAAGCGCAAATACTGAGCATCAGGTCCTCGGTTCGATTCCCGCGTCGGGTACATTTTTATTGGATTGTGTCCATCAGGATTGTTTCAGTAGCAGCCACGGAGTCTGGATCTATGCCCGGTTGATGGTAATATAGAGGGCGAGCGCCCTCTATAACATAGCTGTATATAAATATAGCTGGCGAAATGTGTGAGTACTATTAGGTACACCTCTGTCTAACGGGATGACAGCTGTGAAGTTATGTTATATTAAATGCACGCCTTAGATTGCAGTTTTAAATAAGGAAATTGAATTTTCCTCCATGACTTTGACTTTTTACGCCATTTCTAAAGAAACGCTTTCACCGATTACGATCCCAGATCGTTTAATCTTTAATTACTTCTAGTCTACGATTCATCAAACGTTTTGCGGCTGCATAGTTTTGCAATGTTCTTTAGGAGCTTTTAATTTTGCTAATCAAATATTCAGTACGCCTTTAAATAATTTACACAAATTCAATCGCAGACAATCCACGTGCTTTCATTTACTTATAACGAGTTAAAAGCTTTCAGACAGGTGGACATCAAATAGCAGAGATCCTGCAAAAATTATAAAAACCAACATGGTAGAAAGTCGCCATTTATCACACTGTGTTGGCAGCCATTCGTGTCGACTTCAATTTAACGGAGCTATTTAATTAATGGTCTTACAAATTGATTCCTTGCATGCGCTGGCAACACCAGATATTACTTTTTATGATTCAATTTTTCTTTTGGTTAATAAGACTTTTTAAAACAACAAAAGGTTCAATGAACTTTAAAATTTTGTACAATGCAACAAGTAGGTACTACCCCTGGTCCTAATTTTGCAATGTATGACTCCCTTTGCGAAAAAAATGTTTTAAATCAACCACGAATACACTGACAATTTAACTACCTTAAAAAGAATATCAATGCGACTTAGTCATAATCAGTTTCATATTTTTATTAATCTTTTAGCATGCAGTATTGGTTACTAACTTATGTTTAAATTAAGGTAACTTGAGTTAACATGCCTCCCGTGCAGTCAAAACTGATCCCTCCCTAATCCTTCCAGACCGCAAGTCTACACGCAATGGTCTTATAAACTATTAAAACTATAGTAGAAAATTACTTTCTTAGTATTAAACACATAAACATGTGCGCTACTTAACTTTTTACTCGCAATACAAAGTATTCACAATACAAAAATGTTGTAAGCATTTATGTTTTCTCTACATAAACCAGACTTTTATTTCATACATGTTTTTAATATGAACTTGCAGCTTTGTTATTTCAAGTTAAAGAAACGGCTGCTAATTATAGTAATTAATGCTATGAACACAGTTAGTTCACAATGCGAATGAAACGCGACGCTAGCTTGGCAGTCATTAGTAACATTTAGTGCTGTTATTATTTTGCACGCGTATTTTATTACAAGCTTTTATTTATGTCATTAATGGTTCTGAGGTTTTTGATAAATAAACTAATCTGTGTAGGTTACCAATTAAGAGGTTTTGAGTTTTTTCAAAAGATTCTTAGAAAACAACTAGGGGCCGGTTTTTTGTACTGCCGCTGCTGACTGCATAATCATGCCCAATCAGCCTATTTCGTTCACACTGCTGGAACACAGGCCTCCTCTCTATGAGAGGGAATGGGCTATAATACACCACGCCAGCCCAGAGCGGGTTGGTAGATGTCACATGTTTTCGAATTGTTGGTTCAGGACGTTTTGTTTTCTCACGATGTTATCCTTCACCGTTTTGACAGCAGTGGTGATGAAATAAATAACACAAAGTAATGCGCCTTCCTGGGTTGGAACCCACGACTTACTGCTCGTAAGTCGGGGCGGCCACCACTGCTGACTGAAGGACAGTTAAAGACATTGTGACCTCCCCTCAAAATTGTGCCTTTATTATGTTAAGCGTTCTTATAGTGCACAATACAACACATTCTAACTATCTAAAGCATCTAGACATGACCTCTAAAGTGTAACTCAATTTATAAGGCAAAACGCTGTATAAATATTTTGCAAGCTGTGTAAGAAGTGTGCGCCGCGACTTTGCGAGGCAAGGAATATTTAATTGACACAAATACGGCGTCTGAAGTACAGCCACGCAAGCTTACTTATGTACTCTGTGATATGTAGTACTCCCACTTTATTCTATTATTTTCACTTGGCAAAGGAATTCAGTTCAAGTCCATGAGAAAAAACTAATATCTTCTGACCACGCAGACAAGTACTTTTCTCAAACATGCTTGGAAATTTGAGCTTTTATTTTGACAACCGTCTTCGAGATAAATTGAAATTGCTGTACTGGCCAGATAAATGCGACCAGCGGCCGGCAAAAGTTGTATGAAAATACATATCTGTCGTGTTTAGCGGCCAAATAAATGACATAGTAAACTCATATCTGTCGTGTTATTTAATAAAAATGGAACGATCTTTTACTCTGAAACATGGCAACCAAGGAGGTAACTTATCAAAGGTTTTATTTAAATTTCGAATTGGCTTGCAAATAGAAAGCGGTTTATTGAAAAAAAAAACAAATGATCTCTTCAATGCGAGAGTTTTAATTTCCTCGCATTATTTGAGAAAAGTACTATACAAGCCTTGGCCACAACTAGGCATTGATGGACTTACTTAAGTATTTGTGTTGTGTGTTTACACGTTCGTCCATCAATGCCACTGCCAAAGGCCACTGCAGTAATGTACCATGTACTATAGTTCTGACTTTTGTTTTAACTTTCACGTGAAAACATAACCTCATCATCTTGCCGTTGTCCCATGTTACTTGCATTAGGGGATTGTGGGGGGGTAAATGTGTTTACACACAATTTTTCGCGAAAACTGGTGTATGAAGAACTATTTTAGAATATTTTTTTATAATAATCTAGGAAATAACAAAAAAATAATTATGCCGATTTAAGGGTTAACAAACTTTAAGCACCTATTAGGATTTTCGATTTAATTTGAACTATTTTTCACGACCGGACTAGCCCTTGTAAGTTTATCTTCAACACATTAAACTCACTTCTGATCCACACAACAAGCAGAATTTTATCCTATTCAGAACTTTTTTTTATATTAGGTATCAAAAAAAAACATGACGAATTCAGAAAATGCAGAAACATTAACCTACATCCAAAAATTAAACCATTAAATTCGAAAGCGGATTCATTCTACGTTTCAAGTAAAAAATGCGAATGGAATGCGTCAAAAGGTCTCCCACAACCTTTTACAACGTGACAAAGTACTCATTAATCACACTTTATTTCGCCCCTTAAACTGAAAAATGCCTAAATGTTTTCCTGACCGTATATTTTCAGTAACACGGGTTAAAATCTAACAATGGCGGTTAACTATTGTATGAGACATTTTCTGTTTTAGTGAAAGAGATTATGTAAGTTGACTACATAATTGGAAGTGATTTAGTGGCTATTTAAATAAATAAATATCGCTGGACATTACACACAGCGCCATCTAGTGCCACACTAAGCTACGGGGCTTGTGTCGTGGACACCAGTTAGTTGATATACTACTGACTCGGAAACAAATGTCCATGCTCATCACACAAACATTTGCTCCTACCGGTTTTCGAACCCGGGACCCTAAGAACGTAAGGCAGCCTTACTACCGCCGCGCCGTACGGGTCGTCGAATTTGTTGGTCGAGTGGTCTCAAGCGCAAATACTGAGCATCAGGTCCTCGGTTCGATTCCCGCGTCGGGTACATTTTTATTGGATTGTGTCCATCAGGATTGTTTCAGTAGCAGCCACGGAGTCTGGATCTATGCCCGGTTGATGGTAATATAGAGGGCGAGCGCCCTCTATAACATAGCTGTATATAAATATAGCTGGCGAAATGTGTGAGTACTATTAGGTACACCTCTGTCTAACGGGATGACAGCTGTGAAGTTATGTTATATTAAATGCACGCCTTAGATTGCAGTTTTAAATAAGGAAATTGAATTTTCCTCCATGACTTTGACTTTTTACGCCATTTCTAAAGAAACGCTTTCACCGATTACGATCCCAGATCGTTTAATCTTTAATTACTTCTAGTCTACGATTCATCAAACGTTTTGCGGCTGCATAGTTTTGCAATGTTCTTTAGGAGCTTTTAATTTTGCTAATCAAATATTCAGTACGCCTTTAAATAATTTACACAAATTCAATCGCAGACAATCCACGTGCTTTCATTTACTTATAACGAGTTAAAAGCTTTCAGACAGGTGGACATCAAATAGCAGAGATCCTGCAAAAATTATAAAAACCAACATGGTAGAAAGTCGCCATTTATCACACTGTGTTGGCAGCCATTCGTGTCGACTTCAATTTAACGGAGCTATTTAATTAATGGTCTTACAAATTGATTCCTTGCATGCGCTGGCAACACCAGATATTACTTTTTATGATTCAATTTTTCTTTTGGTTAATAAGACTTTTTAAAACAACAAAAGGTTCAATGAACTTTAAAATTTTGTACAATGCAACAAGTAGGTACTAATACAATGTTCTAATATACCATTATCATTATCATCTGCCTAGCCTTTTCCTAACTATGTTAGGATCGGCTTCCAGTCAAACCGGATGCAGCTGAATACCAGTATTTTACATGGAGCGACTGCCTATCTGACCTCCACAACCCAGTTAGACTAGAAATACGATACCCCTTGGTAATACCTACTAGTTGTCAAACTTTTGGGCCAATGTAAAAATATACCAATCGCCGATAAATATGTAATTACACATTACTAAGCCCATCGAAACTCCCTTACAGATTTAATAAATTGACGTGGGTCAGTAATTAACCACAAAAGCATGTATCAAAATATTATTTTCAATTTAAGCCCAAACATGTTATCATGCCGGAATTACCACAAATATTAAAATCCACCCATTCATTGCGGTCAGCTAATTGTGCAGATAAATAATACCAGTGCTCTTGGTTATGCTCCTGTGAAAATATTATTCAAAATTTCACTGAAAGCTTCCTGTTTTAAAACACCTGTTTGCTAACGTGTACAATGTATTTTATTAGTATAAAAAATAAATATACAAGCAAATAAAGATACCTACTTACTTATTTCGCAAATAAACACAGTATGGCACTCAATTTAGTTATACTTCTAAAGTAGATATGAATGTCTTGATCTTTGCAAGAAACCAAATCATCATACTAAGCAGTGATATCCTAGTGGTGTGACCGTCGGACTGCAAAGACATAGGCCTCTAGTTCGAACCCGATATAGTTATTTTCGGATTCATGTGCGTATTGTATAATAATCCCTTGCTTCGGTTAAGGAAAACATCGTGAGGAAACCAGCATGACAGAGAGATATTAAGTCTAATTAAGTCAAAGGCCCATGGGTGGCATAAACACTATGACACCAGGTTAGGCATTAACCACACGATAAAGGAAATCACACTAAACTTCACTCCTAAACACATTTAACTATAAATCAAAGTCCTATTCCGTCATATTAATTTAGCAAATAAAACCAGAACCTAAATGCATTAAATCAAAAAGGCATACAAATTATGTTCTACTGTAGTGATTTATTTAATAAAACGTTTCCACATTAATATCGCCGCAATGCATCAGTTTCTAGAGACTTCTTTTTCCCCATAGTCTCGCATAACGCTATTATCCCACCTGAAGGCGATAAATTAGTGATCAAAAGCGGTATTATTTGTACCTTTTTCTTTGGAGTGTTTCGTAATTTCCCTCCAGTGTTAAGCGGTCGGGTGAAAAATTGCTTTTGTTCACCGAACTCGATTTGCACTTAATGTAATGTAAATTAACCCCTAATATTGGAAGTTTTATTAGAAATGTAGTTATAACCTTAAAATGGATGTTATAAAATATGTATGTGCTGTTTATTATTAGACTTGTAGCGTCTTCATTAATTATGTATTAATATTATGTGGTGACCCCGACGTGATCTCTATCGTTGAGAGATCTGGTCACCACTTTCGCGCACGTAGATCGGTTAGCTAGTATCGGCGTTATGGGAATCGCAAAATAAGTACTTGATTTGCTTAGTGATGGAGTAAGTTTATTAAAATAAATTACAAGGAGCAAGAATGCCGACCGACCGAACCCGGAGACGAAAAGTTACTGACTCTATTCTACATTTGAACAATTATCTAAAACTTGGGATACGGTCGGAGCGGCACGTTACAAACTAAAAACTATACAAAGGTTTCTCTTTCTGTAGCTAGGTAACACAATAAAAATAGCACAGTTAAACATTAAACACATTACAAACAGAACCGTCGGCATCTCAACAAAAATATCAAAGGCTAAATTCTTAAAGCTAATATAAACAATAAACAAATTGGGCAAGGCCCTACCATTAACTATTGCTATCCTTGCATAAGCAATAAAACATCTGCAGGCTTGCCGTGAGAACCTAAAGCTAGCGGTACTTACAGTTAACTTAAAATACTTACATACTAATTTCACTAAAGTAATGCCTAATATATTAATACATAATTAATGAAGACGCTACAGACTATTTTGACTGCACGGTTGGCGCAGTGGCTGCTGGGCTGCGTTTCCCGGATATGACTCCCGCACGGAACAAAATATATTTGTTTAGCCTATAGATAGTTGTTCCGGGTCTGGTTGTTTGTGTTTAAGAGTTTAAATGTTTGTAAACACGCGCAAGATACTTGATAAATTCATAGTGTGGGGCAAGTTTAAAAAAATACTGTTCTAACATACATTCTTAAATGAAGGAGGCTTTTGTGTGCTGTTTGTTACAGTTATTTTGCTTCAAAAACGATCAACTTATACTTTAAAACACCTGAACACTATGTATGCTAATGAATCATTAAAAAGAAAATAAGTTATTCATTCTCAGGACATGCATGCACAGTTTGTTTCCAAGTTGATTAAACGAACGTTTACCAAGAGAAATAAAAGAAAAAACCCACAACCTAAATGGCCACTCAATTCCATTTTCGAAATGTTCGTATTGTTACTCTATTGGATACTATTACCACAGACGGTTCCTCTGCATTTTTAAAATAAAAAGTAATTTGGAAAATTGTCCCTTTTAAACTAGGTTCTCTTTTAACTTTTAAACATTTTTTTAAATGTGGTCTAAATTTAACCTTTTTCTTGAAATACTCAGAGGTCGTTGAATGTCCAGCGTAGTGGCAATAAAGAGTTTAAGGCATAAAATGTAATAGGCTAATAGCAGGCAGGCAGCTAATGGCTATAGCAGGTGAGAGCTATTAGAGTAGCTCTTGGATTAACACTATTACTTACGTGCAGATATTTTCGGTTATTTCTCGAGTCAGGACACCTCTATTTAAAAGAAAAATGTTCGAAGATTACAATGGACTTGGATTATCTATAGCCTAATATTTTCGAAGTTGGACAGATTTTTATTGAAAAACTGGGCTCTTAGTGTACAAAACACTTTAATCTGATTTTATTAATGGTTGTTTTTACTATAGGTTATCCAGGTTACCAGATATTTTTACGAGTCCGCGTAACACTGGTCAGTTTCCCTCACTCGTCATTTTATTTAATTCGTCACTTTCGTTGATTCGTCACTTTCTCTGATTGCAGTTGTGTGAATTCGACAGTTGCGTCAACTCGACGTTTCCATAATTTTCTATGTCGTTGACTCGTCACTCAAGTACACTCTGAAGAAAAAATATAATAAACAATTGATGTGGATATTTTAAAATAATTCTGACAAATCTATTGAAATAAATAAATACAATAAGTCAGTTTGACACATTCATAAAATGAGTTACTTACATTTCATATCCATTGTTAGAAAAGGTTAGTTGTCAAATAGACCAACTTAAATCCCATCGTAATAGATCCAGCTATTTATTACTCTTATTCCTCTTTCTATGCTGTAAGGTTGGGAAACTCACTTCCACCTTTTGTTCATTCATTCGGGATTTGAGTGAAAAAGCATAATCTTTTTTCTCATTTATGATTTATTATGTACATATAAATCAATTTTTATTTGTTTATATATCTTAGCATTATATATTTAAACAAGAATATATTAATATTGAGCAGCGGTGGCCCAGTGGTGGCGGCCCCGACTTACGAGCAGTAAGTTGTGGGTTTGAACCCAGACAGGCGCATTACTTTGTGTAATTTATTTCATCACCACTGCTCTCAAAACGGTATATAGGCTGATGATGATATTAATATTTACTTATATGTATATTTATATTAAATATTAGGTTAAGTTAGGTAAGGCACATACATAAACAAATTATTCTCTTACTTTTCTCACACACTCGTCACAATCGTCTACATTATTTTTTCATTTTCCCTTTTGCAGGTCAATGGCAAAAGTTTCTTAAGAAATGCAGTACTCTGTACTCAAATATTATGTTATTTTCTTGTGTTGTCCTTTGTGTTTAATTAAATAGTACAATAAATAAATAGATCTCAATACATATTAAAATTAACAGACATTTTCCTACCGACTGTACTTCGACTGACGAATTGGATAAAAGTGACGAATTTACGAAATTGGCAAATTATGGCAACTATCGAATTGACGCAACTGTCGAATTCACACAACTGTCCAATCAGCGAAAGTGACGAATCAACGAAAGTGTCGAATTAAATAAAATGACGAGTGAGGGAAACTGACCAGTGTTACGCGGATTCATTTTTAAGTAAGGATTTATTAGTTTTTTAACTAAGGATTTATTAGTCAGTTACTTCTTATTTATTGCAGGCGCATCTTCAAAAATATTGCAAACAAGAACTAAGCAGATAGCTCAAATTAAAAACCAACATTCTGAGCGTTTGCATGCCGAGATTTTTCACTGAAAATCCTTTGTGAAGCCTACAGAGCATCAAAATGTTTGAATTTCATACAGGTTACGTGCTACGTTTTGTTATTCATTCCATCTATTTTTCTGTGCATAAGATCACCTTTTATGAAGATTGAAATGGGTTATTCATTCACATTTATTAGGCCTCATTTTCATAATTTTCATATTCCTTCTCTTTTAATTTATTTTTTTAGGAACTCGTGGCTAAATAATATCTTTCTACCATAGAGCATAAAAAATTACAAACCTTTCTATTCCTCTTTTGTAAAGTTGTCTTTATAAACGTAATATTATATGAGTGGCTACATTATAAAGAACAGCAGCTTCTAAAATAAAAGCCTTTTATATTAAAGCGATGCCGACAAAGAGGGAAACCTCCACAATTGAAATTTCATTACTTGTTTGCAGGGCTTCCCTTTGTAACCTTAAATTAGAGCACGAGCCGCGCTCGTGAATATAATATTTACCTATATCGTACTCGCCTCTTTAAAATAGATATATCTAATTATGTAAGCGAGATTTGATTCTTGCGGTTAGCTAATATTCAGGAAATATTAGGTGATAGTACGGTAGCACAGATCTATAGTGATAATGTTGCTTTTTTGAATAAAGAAATATTTATTTATTTAAAATTATGTAAATAACACGTTAACAGCTATGACGCCAATGCGATGTTACTACCAAAATACACATGTATACCTCTAACTCGCTTACAAAGAAAAACGATTAGAAAAAACAATTAACTCACATAAAAAATACCTGAAATTAACAATCATCTCTAAACAATCTCAATGCACTTCAGTGCTACTCCTGTAAACTTCATCAAGCTGCAGTGAAATATATCTACCACATCTGAAAATAATATTTAACAGTCTTATGGCGCGTGACAAGGGGGCAAACTTGTTCAGGTTAGTCCTAAAGGATGGCTCCAGTAGCGTAGGCGTGGGGCGACGTGCAAATGATATGTTTGTAATGGGAACCCCCGCCACGCCTGTAAAACTTCTTAAAATCAAAATATTTATTATTTACTTTGTAAACGGACTCCGTACCAGCATTTTTGCAATTGAACATTTTCCTTTTCTGCTGTCTGCTGCAAAACTCAAAACTAATTCCACAAAAAAGCAAATAAGTATAACTTTGACACCTACAATGATTATCGTATTCAGAAACGTAAATTGAAAAATGTTTTCCACCCCTGAAACCTGATAAACTAAACATAAAATGCAAAACATACTCGTTTTATTTTTTTATCTAGGACGTCGTGGCAGCATTAGACAGCCACTGGCTATAGTCGATGTATTTACATGAGAACAGGGTTGATTAAAGAGCGGGTTTGAGCAGTTGCCTCCATGTTGTTTCCGACGCCAAGCCCGCAACACGATGGCTACAAACTCAATATACGACCTTCCCTTACCAACAACATCAATATTGTCCCAACATGGAATTTCCAGATTAAAATTTTCGAGGAAATTGACTTGTAAAACAGCCTGTTAATTAATGTTATTAGGCTTAACAGTGTGTTGAATAGAGTTTAGAATGTGTTAATTATGTTAGAAAGTTTGATATAATTTACACGTAAGTGAGAAGGAAAGTTTCGGTCTAGTTAGAGCTAATTTGTTTGATAATCTGTTAACATAAAGGCGCTTAAATGGCGCCTACAGGCCGGGATAAAGTTATATTTTAATTGCCAACAACCAAATTATCATTTAAAGTAAAATATTGTAAGATTTGTTTTGGTTGTACACGCCTGTAATCGGCTAAGGGTTAGGCAGAGGTGTATTTAATAGGACACCCACATTTTACCAGTTATGTTTAAGTCCGATGTAATAGGGGCAAACCTATTGCCATCAACCAGGCGCAAATGACTGACCAGGCTCCGTACCTGTTACTGAGATATTTAATTCTTCATGGAAAAACCTAATGACAATTGACACATACACACACGTAGATTGAACTATGTACGTATTATGTAACCAAGCAGAGTACAGCCAAAAATAATTAATAAGATTTACGTCGAAATAACTGTTGAATCAATCTTTTTTTAGAAACACGCGACTGACAAAGTAATTCTGACGAATCCCCGACGACGTATCAAATCAAATCAATATAAATTTTCGTGACACGAGAATCGCTTTACCATGTTAGTAAAACAAACATTGAGCTTATTTATGACATGATCCTATACATAAACCAAAAGTTTCTATTCAGCAGAAGTTTTGTAAGTCAGGTAGCCTTGCAAAAAATAAAAGGGAAACCTGAGTCTCCCCGATTTGACCTTCTTCAGAACCGTTAAATAGTAGGTTTATCTTGATATCCGTTTCCTATCTATCTACAGATTTTGCAACTTTAGAATAATCACTTAATTCTTTTAAAAATAACGTGAAGCGTTTTAGATAACGTATTGTAGAAAATATTATCTTTAGAGTATCTTTAGAGAGTCTTGAGAGTAGGATAATTACTTTAACACTATTTTAAGCTTTCACGGTTTAAAACTAAACTTATATTGTCACTTACGGGATATCTTCCGTAATGGGGAAGGCTGGTCAAAGCTGATTGTAGATGACGCGTCCATAGCTTAGACCCAATCTGCCCAATGAGGTCAATCTATTTTGAAATATAAAATGACATTGACAGATTTTCAACCTATGACGATGTTTGGTTCATGCGCTGCTAGCGCCATTAGTTCCACCAGTTGCCCACGCCATTGTTTATTGTTTTGATATTTCGACGCTGTTGCTCAAAACAATAAAAAAACACGAAAGATATCCCGTAAGTGACAATATAAGTTTAATTACAATAACGTTTTTGTTGGTCGACTCTTCCCATGACCAGAGAGCTGACCTATTTCTCGGCCTGAAAGAATTAACATTGCTATCCTACGCTGTAATGCTGCCAGCCTTCTGAGCACATTCCCCGTTGACGGCGATGCGGAAGAACTTTTTAACGCCTTTAGTCTTTTCTGCTTTAGATACATGTACTGTAGATTTTTATTATTACTTTAGGTCTGATAGTAAATAATGTAAACAGATTGGAAAATTTCAGCGGGGCAGTAACGGAAACTACCTGAACCGTTGCAGCTACACGAAAATGGACTTAGAGACTATCCATAATTTTCGTGAATTTTTTAAAATTATGGATAGTCTCCTAAGACCATATTCGTGTAGCTGCCCCGCTGAAAGTTTCCACTGTATACGAGATGAGAGATGTTGATGTGTTAAAATTAACATTAACTTGTTCCATTCAAAACATCTTAAACAAATACACACAATCAACGTATATTAAAGGTAATGTGACAATCTTGAACCTCAAAGCAATTCCAAAAGCAAATCCCCCACTATTAGGTAAAGTCGCATCTCGTTGATTTCAAATTTCGAACCGCGAGTTTTAATCGAATCGGGCCCATCAGAACGGAACACAGAATTACAATGTTAATGAACTGTTCCTATCGTCCCTTGTTCAATTTCTTTGCAGACCTTGCTTTTATTGGACTTCTTCGTAAACTACCTCCCTAGGTATACTTATTATTCGACCTCTGTGATGAAATATGGCTACCCCAACAATGGGAGGTCAATTTCGGAGACCAGATAAATCATATTCAATCGGGTGAACTGAAATAAAATTAGACTAGGTAATTTATTTTGTGCAATTTAGGTTTTTTGTTAGTTTTGCGAAGTTAGCTGCGGACGACGTTCTTTTGATGTACGGTTATTAATGGCAATATTTATGTAGACAATTATGATAAGATCTTCTTTATGAGTAGCTAAGCTTTGTTCGTTAAATGTATCCAACAAAGGCCTATGCCTAAAGCCTATTTGATACATAGTACGGTTTTTTTTTATAATTATTGTGCTTGATCAACCAATCTTTGTTTTTAATTTATGAGAATTTAAAAATGGAATATCGAGTGAGTCGTTAACTCCGTCCTGTCTCGAACTCCTTATTCCTGATTTAATTAAATGTAGGTTCTTATTTTCTTTGCAGGTTTTTTTTTCTTTCTTTTTGGTTTTTTTCATAACTGGTATGGTAATTATTTGTTGTTCAAATAACTTTACGAGTACTCCGTTAGTTTGACGATTAAATGGTTTTAATTGAAACTTTTAAGCCGATCGTTATATGGCCGAAATTAGTATTATTTACTTTTAAACAAATCTATTTGACATTTTAGTGAACATAACTTAATTTTATATCAGAAAAGAAACCTATTAAAAATGTTTAATGAAGACAAAATTCATTGTGTATTTCTATCCGTGACATAAAGAACACAACTACTTAAATAATAGGTACAAAGATAAACCCAAGATCGTTTTAGTACCAAAGTGTTAAACTACAATTACAAAGATAATTGAGCTCAATAAAGCTACTAAAAAAACATTTGACTTCAAAACAACCTTTATTGTTTCAGGGCTTTCCTTAGAATTCTGTGCGTGTGCTGCCCCAGAAAGTTGCGTCGGAAATATCAGCCACAACTTCGCTTCAAACAATCCCAAGTGAGTAGCCAACTATACCTATTAAAGCGAATAGAAAATAAGTTTTTCTTTAAATAAAAAAGCCCTTAAATAAAAGGAATTTCCAATTCAGTTGCAAATTCAATAGCTTTTTCTTAGATTGTTATGAATTTGTTCTTTTACTTTCAGTTGCGCACGACACGACGTTATTATTCTTCGAGCGAACTGATGGGCATACAACAGCTCAGAAATAACTCCTGCGAGCAAACTTACATATAGCGAATCAGCTCCATTTTATACATCGCTTCGATTCTCCTCCATATTTCCAATTTCAATTCGTATCTTCCAAAAGTTTCTAGAATACTTTATGCGAATTAGGAGCCATTCAGAGCCGTGAAGGAGAGTAATCTCAGGCGGTGATATTAAGTAAATGTTGACTCGGTAGTAAAGGATAGGATACATACGTGTAGAGGTACGTGCAGACTTGTTATCGCTCACATGCACTCTGTCTCGTGTGCCCTGTGTGCCCTCGTGTGCCCTCGTGTGCCTTCATGTGCCCTCGTCCCGTTACTGTCCACTCTCTTACAACAGTTTGTCTGCACTCGTTTCATTGTCAACGGACATAACAACCCGACTCTCTGACTACTCTTCAACGCTTCTCATTCCTGTATCATTATAACTTTACAACAGCGCTTGAATTTTGCATGGTTTTCTGAAGTAAATTTATTTTCAATGTTTTTCTTTTGTTTGATGGTTTGCATGCCTGGGTTTCGATGGATACCATACTTTGTCGTTTTGATTATGCAACGGTATTTTATTATGGTGTTGTTGTTAAATAATTAATGACATTTATCATTCTGTCACGCCAGTAAACACGTTTCGTGGCAGAAAGTTTAATCGAGTTCAAAACTTGGCAACACTTTTATGACATGTCATGACAATTTTCAAAGGCAATTTAATATTTTCTAAGTCTCCAAACATTGTGTAACGTTCTGTAATTACTTGTGTTGTCTTTACAAAACTTTCTTTATCCCTACGTGTTGTCAACTGCATGATTCTAAACTAACTCTCCCTTTCCGCTTCAAACGACTCCAATAAGTAAGAACTCTTTGTTGCGAAAGCAATAAAACTCCTTGTATTTTATGGTTTCCAAAAGACTGCATTACTGTTACTTTGTTAATGTTCGGTCAAATTGTTGCGGACAAATTGCGGACACTGCTCCGAACATGGACACCTCAGTACAGATACTTAAGGATCAGACAAACTCATATGAATAGACTAATGACCACACCACAGCCGGTACTTTACTGAAGTATCTGTCATAGTCCAGTGCCTTCAATTTTTTTCGATTCAAGTTTGGTCGAATCTTTACGGAAGTATCTATTACTGCAACTGTTTAGCAATTTGTCCCTATCAGTTTGACTAGTCCCTTACTGGCTAGAACAGCTTATAAATAATATAAGGTTTAAATTGCAGTACCCGGTGCCAACGATGATGTACGCGTCGGTGTCCCAGCACGAGATGTGTCGCTTGTGACACCAGGCGCGTGCGGGCACGTTCCGCACACCGCCTCGCGGGCGATGCTCCTGATGCAAAGATCGCCGCTCGTCGCGGTCCCACCACCGCCGCAGCGGCGACCGGCCACCGTGTCCGGACCTTTACCGCATGAGGGCTATAGACCACACCTCCTTCGATGAACCCTTACCGTGTGTTGAACGCCACCTGTGCACCGACGTCGTGCCCTACTGCCATGACTCGGAGTCCGTGAGTGAAGTGAGCTTAGAGAGCGACAGTAGAAACCCCTCGATTAAACGCAAGGCAAGCAAAAAGAAAGTGACCTACCAAACCAAAGCGGACGTGATCTCAAACTAAGTAGTTATAGTGTTAATTATGTAAGTGTAGATTGTTGTATGTGTCAAGTGGCTGGGTGATTGAGGTTGCCTTGATTAATGTCAGTGTTGATAATATTCTTCATTATTCATTTGGGGTCGGCGCAGCATGTCTTCTTCTTCCATACTTCCCTATTACTGGTCATCTAAACAGTTCTTTTCCAGCAGCAGTTCTCTTCCTTTCTAGACATATCCTCCTTCAGACAGTCCATATTCTGTATATAATTATGATATTGGCTGTCACTAAAAATTTAAATCTTCGAATATTGTACGTTTGGGGACCTTCCCACTCACATTTTAAATCTTAGTTATTGTATGATACAAAATGATGAAGAATCAACACAGTTTCAAATATTTGGAATTCATCTCGGTCGAGACAATCTCAAATGGCCCAGCTAATAAAATTTTAGTCATGACTTTCCACGGGAAAAATTTCAATCAGGAGCTGTGATTTACTGATTAGCTGTGTATATAGTTAATTGTGTACTGTACATATGTAATGTTGTCACCCGTGTAACGCTTAATATAGTGCCATATTGTAATTATGTCGGTTGATGCGCTTCATTGCATTGTATATAAGAGAACATTGTTCATTAAAACATTCCAATACTCATAGCAATACCAAGTATGTTCAATGGTGTTAAACAAGAGTGCTAGCTATCCTATACTTTTAAAAGAGCAATATTTGTAATCGCGTTCTCGAAAACGGCTCTAACGATTTTGATGAAAGTTGCAATATAGTGGTTTACGGAGGCGAAAAATCAATCTAGATAGGGATACATTTTTGGGAAAATTCGTTTTCTCTATTTTCGCCCGAGCAGAGCTCGGTCGCCCAGGTACTGACATTTATTTAAAATTTTGTTTTTCGTTTCACATGACATTACCATGGAAATTAAAGGAATACTTATTAAGGTGAGCTGATATTTCATGCGAATGCTTAGGGATTCACCATATTCTCATAAACCGGCTACCATTTGTAGATCTTTGACAGTCATTACAGGTAGTCCGAAGCCCGGAGTCTGAAAATCAGTCTTACCAAGGGGTATCGTGTTACTCATTACTTAAGATGTAAATGTCAGACCGTGGGGAGTCACTTTGGAGGGCCTTTAAATTACTGGTAATTAGCTGAATCCGGTGACTGACCCTAACATAGTTGGGAAAAGGCTAGGCAAATCATGACCATGGAAAAAAGTTTTTACACGCCTATTTTACAAGCCTTTCAATATTTCGGTACCTCACTGTCAATTATTATATAACATAAACTGATAAATAAAAACTTCTTTAATATTAAATAAATATACATCGCGTACTAATTTAATCAGCTTTGAACATTTCATTGTAATAAATAACTAATAACAATAAAATGGAATATTAATGCAAATAATTTTGTATAAATGGAATTGTTAGCAGCCAGATGTTTGTGATGAAATATGTTTGAAATAATAAGCATTAGTTAATTATTTGTAAGAGTGATTAATTAGCTGACAGAATCAGCCTAGGAAAATAAAGGCTATTTTATTTGTTTGTTACTAAAATGAAAATGGATGGCAGATGGCTTCAAACATTATGATTATTCTTCTGTAAATAACAATTTATCTTTTAGTAAAATTATAATTAACACGAAAACTTTGATAAGTAGCCATGATTTCGTTGAACTTTGAATTTCGATTTCTCTTTAAAGGTTTCATCATATACTATTCTAAATTCAATTAATAGGAAAACCATAGTGTTCCATTTTTAAAACCAGCTAGCAGCTTTTGTTTAACATCCTCTTTAGAGTTAAACCTCAGAATGTAAATATAAATGTTAAAAATATTGTTGTAGGTAATAATTTAGATTTTATCATAGTGGTCTAAACATTCCTTCCACGATATAATCATATTTATGTGTTGTTCATTTATCATATAACTTTAGCATTGTATGTTGTTAGTTGTTTTGCGTATATTAGATACCTACTTCATGTTGCTATGTTAACTTCCAAAGTAAGTATTTAAATATTGGCTTAGAAAAGGGATAAGCAGTTTCCCTGATTTCTTGGAATTCGATTCCTTACAAAATCATCGATTAATATTCGATAAACTTCAAATGTGACATTTGGAGTTTAGAATTATTTGATAAAATTATCTCAATCTAATTCCAGATGTATTTCTTTCCACGAAAAACACACGGCTTATAAAGCTCTTCCATCATACAAAGACGTAATATTATTATCTTCAAAAATATCATTATTCTAAGCGGGTCGTAGACTTCGTTTAACCAAACATTTTATTATAACTTCCAAACAACTTTATGCAAAATAACTTCGTTATCATTTCGTTGCGAAATTAATTAATTTTTAACTTGTTCTGAAATCTTTGCCAAGGTCATCCCTTCCCTAGATATGGCCTTGGCCCTCTCCAATTTAGGTGAGCTTTAAGACTGATAAGAACGCTCCCGTTGATTTATTTTTGTATCTATTTTGATAACAGATCTCAAAGTTAAGTACATTGTTTAATTATTCTAATAGGCATGACGACAGTATCAAAAAATTGCAAATCTATTTAGTCCATCAGTTAGAGTATTGGAAATGAATGGACACGTATTTTTTGTTTTTGTAAATCAATGAATATTGACAAAGATAAAACGCATCAAAACTCGGGAGTGGGGGCTCGTGACGTCAGAACTAGCTAAAAATTATACCTAGGCGTGACGTATTGAGAATTTTAAAAGCGTCATATCTTCGTCAATTTTGGTTTACGTAACAAAAGATAAAACACGGGTCAAATATTTTTTGATAATCTAACTGACGGACTAATTAGTTTTTTTTTTGTCGTCTCGCTTAATAAAGTTATGATATAGTTAGTGTCTATTCCACCAGAAAATATACCTATATATCTAGTCAATTTATGATTAAAATATTTATGTCTCACTGTTAAGGTGGTTTTGCTTTTCAATAAAGCCCTAAACATAACATCAAATATTTTTTTTAAATACTGAATGTAATACCACTGACGTATTTACCTGTTTTACAACCGATTACATTTATAACTTAGTAGGTAGTATCACTTATACAGAACTTAATTTTGTTCTGTATCGGAAGATGTGGAATTAAAAAGTGTTTTTAATGTTTAATTTTAAACTTATTTTCTAAAGTACTTGACCCCCCCCACGAGAATCGTGTTAAGTAACTTTTAAAATAAATGTAAAAGGGCAAAGATAAAGTTGATTAAATATTCTAATGAATACTGTTAATGCTGTTACTACACCGATCGGGAGAAGAACCTATTTTTTGTTTTGTCAATCAAAACAATGTCACCTTCTTTTTGCAAAACTTCTTAGAAGTATTTAACATAACCATGTAAAATCGCGGAACTAAAAAGTTATAACTTTTATTTTCATTGTTTTACATTGGCAGTAGGTATCAGGCCTGAAGGTATCTAATAACACGATTCCTACCGGCTTCCCTTCGGTAACAACTACTCTACGTAGTGTCTAGTTAGAAACCTATGTTTCATGCATGGTGCGTGTAAAATTTAACTTAGTACTGAAATCGTTCTTTCCCTGTTCTTACCCACACAATATAATAATGAATAAATATTGCTTGACATTACACACAGCGCCATCTAGTGCCACACTAAGCAACGAGTATTGTGTTGTGGATACCAGTTAGTTGATATACTACATAGATACTTTTTGTTTGTAAATACATACTTATTATACATATAAACATCCATGTCTCATCACACAAACATTTGCTCCTACCGGAATTCGAACCCAGGACCCAAAGAACGTAAGGCAGCCTTACTACCGCTGCGCTTTTCGGGTCGTCAAATACATATGTAAGTATGTATGCATAAGTGTGATTTCCATAACGCGATACACCGTTGCTTGTTGGTGTGTTGACAGCATTAAAATGTTTATTTCGGATAGTGAATAAATAGGTCACAAGGCCTTACTAGTCTCAATTATTTCCATCCTTATTTTGTCATACCAGTGTGCCTGTCTTACACATACGCAGTAGTACCTAATACTGTACATAACTACTCAGGTAAAACATTTTAATAACTAAATATAAATGTATACTTCTCGCTACAGCTAGGTTATAATATTATATTATATTTCAATATTGTGAATAAATTATATGTATTTGTAAAACTAATTTGAAATGGGTTGTCGTATAAATTTATATAAAGTATTTTTTCTATGTGGTTGTTTTATTTGATAAGTCTTCTCTGAATGTTTCCTATGGTATATCACCATCACAAAACATCTCGAACTCTTAACCTTTAAGAAAAAAAAAAAAATAGGAACAAGCTTCCTGAATCGCATTTCAGATTGTTTATGATCTAAAATGTTGAAAAGTATTAGTTGCAAGCATATTAAAAGCTGAGAGCCGACGTTTTAGTCGCGAAAATACAAAAAAAAACAATAGGTATTTAAAATAAAATTCTCTACAATTGTATTGTATCTGTAATGTACAATTCACTCGGAACATACATATTGTACGTATTCTCGATCTATCTGCACTCGGTAGGTAGCGTCATAAAACTGCCTGAGACAAAATACGTCGCACGCCGCATCTGCATGCGCTACGACATTCGTTGACATCGGGGAGGTAAGCGCCATATAGAGATGAGTGATAAACACACAACACACACACACACACACGGAATCAAGACTGAAAGTAACAAAAACACGATTATTACTAAGAACATAATTATCCTTTTTCGTGTCGTTCGCAAGTAAAGTATTGTGGAAAATAATTCCAAAAAATCTTTCGTACAAATCCTTAATAACTGGTTGTCATTATCACGAACACAAAGCGCCTTTCGGAATATTTAATGACATATACATTATTATTAACGCCTTCAGCCCTGAAGGCAATTTAAAGTTTCGACAGCTTTTTACTGAAATTCATATTTGATTACTTTACCAGTCCTATCAAGGGATATTGTATTGCCCAGTACTAACTGTGTTGTGGAGGTTAGATATGCAATCGCTCCATGTAAAATACTGGTATTCAGCTACAGCCGGTTAGACTGGAAGTGGACCCCAACATAGTTTCTGTGAATACTTTAAGACAAAAAGCACTATTGCAAGAACTTCGTAATTTAATTATTTTCTTCTTTCACAATTAATTATAGCTTCTTCTTATAGACAGAAGGCCTGTTTCCTAGCAGTGAGACCATTATGGCCTGATTACACTATCTACTGTGGGAATCTTCTCTCAACTTCAAATACCAACAAAGAAAAAAAGAAAACTGCTAAACCTATTCCTACCGTGAGTGTACATTAGCTTGGATTTTTTTTTGTGGTTAGAGCCTAACCTGGTGTCAGAGTTTTTATTACCTGTAACTACATCCAAGATGCGTTTCTCACAAGCATCATCATTGTAACCGAATTTATTCGTTAGTAATTAGCAATCGAAAGTTAGCGATTTTGTCGTTAAAACTGTCGAGACTGCCAACCCTAAAAAATTCGGTTACAATCACGATGATTGCGAGAATCGCATCATGGATGTAGAGACTTGCGTTACCTGCTAGCATCATTATTCATGCATCCGAATTTATTCGACCCTTGACATCAAACTAGGCTTTACTGCATGTCGTCGAGAAATATTTCTCAGACATGTTGGTTTGCTCCCTCACGATGTTTTCCTTCACCGAAGCAAGTAACACATTCTGATAGTGGGATAATGACACTATCCCAAAACCTAATAGCCAAAGTTCACATCTGCACCGATGACCTCGTACATGTATCACCAACTCAAACAAAACAAAGCCAGAACACACGACCGGACCGTTTCACACCGCCGACGGCCGAAGATAAACGAAGAAGAATAACATACACAGGGTAATAGACAACAGTTTATTTGGGACTTAGGATTAAAGGGGCTTTAACACGATATTTTATGGACTGGCAGACCTAATACAACATTGAATAGAGAATAAAGAACAGGGGAACAGGTGTCGAAGGGGCCTATAATGACATTTTATGCCCCCTGGCTTGCAGTGTGAGCTGCGTTTAATTGAATTCACCTGGAGAATACTATCTGTGTAGGTATATATAATAGCTTTCATAATAATTGAGTTAAAAAACATTTTCTGTAGATTTCGTCATAGTTGCCTGGGTATTTATTCTTTTTCACTTTTCATGCTCTGAAAGTGCTTATTTGTGCAGGATATAGGCTGCACAAAATCGAATTTTGTGAACAAGTGCATTAACGTATCTACTCATAAATGTATCTATATTAGGGCAAAGAAAATGAGCCATACAGCCAAACACAGTAAAAAGTTCGTAGATAGATTTAGTTATTTTATAATATTTACTTTAATTTATATGCCAGTGTTTTTTAAGACATAATAGTAGATTTTACAACAAAGAAAAAGAAAGAAAAAAACATTTATTAGCCCGCACAGGACAAAACACAAATTAAAATGGTTAAATTAACAGTACTGTTACAGCAACAGCTAATAAAAAAAAAATAAACAAAGAGAAAAATGAAAAAAAAAAAAACAAGTGCACAAAACGAACCATTTTTATGCGAGACTTTTATGATAGTAATGTCGAGGATAAAATGGTTTTGTGGACGAGTTATAAACTCTGCTTTTCACTTCGATTGCGAGGAAATAAAACAGTAGTATAACATAACATTTCTTTAGTTAAAATTCAAAGTAAAATTAGTACAGTTTTGAGTACTGAAGGAAATTGTTTTTCTTAAATATTAAAATTTAAATTCAAGTACGGTAGGTTATTAAATTAATTGAAGTAAATTATTATTACAAAATTAATTTAATAGTAAGCTGTATATGTCTGCAGCCCAAGCCTAATAAGATTAAAGCGTAAGATTAAAAAAAACAATAAAGCGGCAATATAGCGACAATTACCTTAAAAACAATTACCTTCAGTATTCAAAACTGTTCTAATTTTACTTTGAATTTTAATTAAAGAAATGTTATGTTATACTACTGTTTTATTTCCTCGCAATCGAAGTGAAAAGCAGAGTTTATAACTCGTCCACAAAACCATTTTATCCTCGACATTACTATCAGCCTTCGCCGAAAGTCTCGGATAAAAATGGTTCGTTTTGTGCACTTGTTATTAAATCTACTATTTTGTTTTATTGTATTACTATAATTATGATTTGTCTTTACCTACATACGTATAGTATATTTCTATATTGTATATTATATTTCAAATAGTTACTTGCTTTACTTAGAGTGTATGTAATCGATTTTCTCTTCTTCTTTTACAAACTATGTCTACATCTCTTTTTTAGGGGTCCGTACCCAAAGGGTAAAAACGGGACCCTATTACTAAGACTGCACTGTCCGTCTGTCTGTCAGTCACCAGGCTGTATCTCATGAACCGTGAGCTAGACAGTTGAAATTTTTACAGATGATGTATTTCTGTTACCGCTATAACAACAAATAATAAAAATAAATTAAAGGGGCTCCCCTTCTACGATGGTATGGTACGGAACCTTTCATGCGCGAGTTTGACTCGCACTTGGCCCGTTTTCAACCGTGTTTTCCTTGTGGTTCCATTTCAATTTGGTAAAGATTTGATACTGATCTTCGGAGATATACAATGGAACTCTTAAAAAATAGACGGCAAATCTGAAGTGATTGCTGGAATCGCTTGAATGTTTATTGTTTATACAATATCATGACGTAACATCACGCCGGTATGCTCTGAGAGGGTACGCAGATGTGTACAGTACACCCAGATTTCGACAGGTTTAGGTATGTTAAGTTCCATTTATTGGAGTTAAGCCTATTACCATGACATGTATTGTTTTTTTATTTGAAAAGATGTACTTCAAGGGTAGTTTCATGAGAATTAGGTTAGGTATTGATTATGGGATCCATGACAAAGTATCGGAACTCTTAAATTCTTAGGAGCAAATTAACGATACTCGGCCGAATCTTTTATAGGATATCCGGATATTTGAGTCACCTACCGCAACGTCGTTATGGTCAAATTATTGTCGTAGTCGAATATGATGATCAATGGAACTCCTTAACGGCTTACAGGTAGGTACTTCGAAAAATCAACAAGAAATTTACTAATTTACCTAGTGAGTAAATGTGGTAGTAAATTATTTATTTAAGCACAAAGTACAGAGGCGGACTTAATGCCATAGGCATTTTCTACCAGTCAACCTTTGGGTGATGCAGAGACAAGCAGTGGTAGGTGTCACTTCTGAAAATGAGAGAATAATTTTATTTAATACTACGATATACTACAAGGATATATAAATACTATACATATATCAAATACTATAAATAGATGTAAATAGACATTTACACGGATATACTAAAATAAAAAGACAAACAATGAGGAAAACATTACCGTTGTGACGAAGCTGCCAGCTTCTTCCGAATGTAATCGCGAACTTTAATTTTAAAAGATAAACGATTGGTTGCCATCCTGATTTATTGGGGGAGTGCATTCCACAGAGAAATAGACTGGACGAAGAATGATCGATGAATGTAGTCAGTGCGGTGAGAGGGACAGTGAAGAACACGGTTTTGCGAAGAACGCAGGCTCTTACTATGGTTGGCACAAATGTATTGAAAGTGGGGGGCAAGGTAACTAGGGGAATTGGGAGAGATAAGAAAAGAAAACAAGGTGGTTAGCGCCCTTTGCTCCCTACGCTGACGTATGGGCAACCACTTAAGAAGAGACCGGTGCTCGGAGACATGATCATATTTACGCAGATTGAAAACGAATCGAATGCAGTTATTTAGAATACGGTCAAGTTTGTCGAGGAGATCTGCATTCAGGTCAAAGTAGCACACATCACCATAATCGATGATAGGAAAAATTAAGGACTGTACAAGCATTGCTTTCGTATTTGAGGGTAAAAAGTTTAAAAACAAGAGAAAAAAAAAGAGAGAAAGAAAGAGAAAGAAATTATAAGAAAGGAAAGAAAGGAAGAGAGAGAAATTATTTCTCTAATAGGTATTCTGAACCGACAGAAATGATTTAACCAAGATAATATTCGGATTCAGCATCGTACCTTGATCCCGTAGCATTAATTTACATTTCATATTTATTTATATTTAATGTAAAATAAATACATGGCAAATATTTGTTTGGGAAGAACTAAAGATGGAAGAATAAAAAACATTTTTGCAAAAATAAAACCGACTTAAAAAAACACAAAAAAGTGAAAAATAACTTTAGCTTCAGAAGTCGGTGACAAAAAAACTAAATCAATCAAAATTTTGTTTCCAATTTATCGGCACACACACACACATTTATTTGCCTCTTCGAGAGGTATATCTCATCTGGTTGAATCAAAGTTAGGGGAAGGTGACATAAGCGGTGCAGCCAGGATTCTCTTCAGTAGCGATGTGGTGGCTCCGTGTTCTCCAGAAACACTCGCAGCTCTGGAGACTAAACACCCTGCCCCCACGGATGGCCTTTCTTTTCCCGACCCTCCTGATTCGGACATTCACTCCCTCACCATCACAGGTCGAGAGGTGGTCACAGCCGTTTGCTCCTTCCGGAGTGGCTCCGCCAGCGGCCTCGACGGCCTAAGTCCACAGCACTTAAAGGACCTAATTTGTTCAGGCACCGGGGAGGCTGGTGCGTCGCTCTTGAAGGAGCTTACGGCTCTGATTAACCTTCTACTCTCCGGCAAGGTGAACGAAGCCGTCATCGGCGTCTTGTACGGGGCCAATTTATGTGCCCTGCGCAAGAGGGATGGCGGCAGTCGTCCCATTGCCGTGGGTACTACTTACCGTCGTATGGCAGCCAAGATTTGTTGTACATTTTATGGTGAGGCTGTTTCGAAAAAATTTCAGCCCCTGCAGCTAGGTTTTGGTTCTAAAGGGGGCTGTGAGGCTGCCGTACACGCTTTGTCGACCTACCTAAATTCTGGCAAAGGTGAGGTCATCCTGAAGGTTGATATTTAGAATGCCTTCAATTCAGTTAATAGGGACACCTTGTTAACAGAAATTAAAAAAGAATTACCTCAAATTTATAGTTTTCTTTGGCAGTGCTACAGACACCCGTCTAAATTACTGTATCGTGACAAACTTTTGGAATCTGCTGTTGGCTGTCAACAAGGTGACCCCCTCGGTCCTGTGATATTTAGTTTAGCGATTCACCCAATTGTTAGACAGCTAAATTCAAAATTTAACGTTTGGTATCTTGACGATGGAACTTTGGGCGGCGATGTAGAAACAGTTTTAGATGAATTAATTTTCTTAAAAAATAATCTTCACACCATTAGCCTTGACCTAAACCTTGCAAAATGTGAACTATATTTAGCAGACTGTACCGACAGACAACTGACAATTCCTAAAATTAACGCAATAGCAGGAGCTATTGCGTTAATTTTCAAACATCAAAATTATTGAAAAATGTTCTCTTCGTCTCCTTGGGTCTCCAATCTTCGAAAATTCCTTTCCCGATTTCATCAAGGAAAAAATTCAAAATTTCAATGATATTTCGGAAAGGTTACTCCAAATTAACATGTATTCGGCCATCACCATTATCCGTTACTGCTGTTTCGGCCCTAAATTAACATATTTCCTACGTGCTTCTCCTTTATGGAAGCACTCGAGCACAGGTACGTTGCTCGACGACACCACTTTCCGCCTCGCTGTTGCTCTACGCCTAGGCGCCCCATGTTGCTCTCCTCATCACTGTCACTGTGGTGAAGTTGTCAGCAGCCTTGGACACCACGGCCTGTCGTGGCCGGCCGTTTTGCACGGCACGCGAATTTAAATGACATCATCAGTCGATCTCTTGTCACCGTCGGCGTTCCAGCTTTATTAGAACCCAATGGCTTGGCACGCGACGATGGCAAGAGACCGGACGGCATGTCTTTGCTTCCATGGAGGATGGGTAGGCCTTTAGTGTGGGATGCTACATGTGTCGATACTCTTGCGCCTTCCCATCGTCCTAATTCGTTGTGCTGTGCAGGGGCTGCTGCTTTGGCAGCGGAGAACCTCAAGTGGCGAAAATATAGTAACCTTGTTGGTAACTATATTTTCGAGATGGTAGAAAGGTGGAGGGTAGAAACTCTAGGACCGTGGGGTCCGAGCGCCCACAGCCTTTTCAAGGATATTTCAAAACGTTTAGTTGACACTTTCCGTGACCCTAGGGCTGGCTTTTACCTTGGCCAAAGGCTTAGCATTGCCATACAGCGTGGTAACGCCGCCAGTGTCTTGGGGACATTACCAGTTGACAGTGTTGAGGAGGAGTTTTTTGACGCCATTTTTTAAGTTTTTAGTTTAAGTTAGTTAGTTTAGTTTAATTTAATAAATTTGTAAATTGTAAATATATACTTTGAGAACGTTAATAATTAATCAAACAAAAGTCACTGACTTCTGAAGCTAAAGTTATTTTTCACTTTTTTGTTGTAGTCGGTTTTATTTTTTTAGTATCTCCTTTTGCAGGTAAGCTGGAAGAGGTTGCTTTAGAAATCAGATCACCGTTTTACCTATTTTTCTGCTTTCTTATTTAAATAAAAAACACGATTTTTTGTGTACATAAATTGTCAAATTAAAAAATAATTTAGAAACATCATCTACGCCTTTTTTTTCGGATGAGAAATCTTCAAATGACTCCTCCCGCTCTGGGCTGAGCAGGAGGTCCGACTTTTACTGACTAAAAACCCATCCATGTTCCTTCATCGCCTTTTGTGTTCCGGGGCCACGGTATCTCTTTCGAACAGTCCCGCAGCCAACATTATCTACGCCTACGACAGAACAGAGACTTCTTGGAATAACCAAGATACAGGATGTGCCTAGTTTTGGGCTCACGGCTACTTCTAAATAAGTACTCTTTTAACTATGCTCATTGTTTTTGTTTTCTTTTATTTTATTTTTCCTAACTTGTGTGTATTATCAATATCAATAAATTGATTTATTTATTTTATTTTTATAAACAATTTTTCTCTCTTCACTGAACTCTATCAGCCCTGTACATCGTCGCTCCACCGAACCTGAGGGAATAGTTTTTATATTGAAGTGTAAATAAACAAATAAATAAAATCAATCAAACATGCTTATTGCATTTCAAAGTTTGTTTTTCGAATTACTGAACCGTGTTCTTTGAAATTGAATCTTAGTTCAATGTCGTCAAATATAAAGGTTTTAGATGCTCTGCTTAAAAGTAACATTATCACATAATTTTGTGTCTAGTGTTTGCAAGCACGACTGCTGTACAACTGACTTACTGCTGTCTGGGTTCAATTCCCGGGTCTGACAAAGTGTCATTCGGTTTTTGCATCAGGAATTTCTCAGTAGCAATCACGGAGTCTGGATTTGAGCCCGGGTGATGACAGATAGGCTCGCCCCCTATTACTTGGGACTTAAACATAACTAGCGAAATGTGGGTGTACTATTAGGTATACCTCTGCCTAACTCTTCGGGGATTACAGGCGTGGTGTTATGTTATGTTCAAACAAACCTTACAGCTAAAACTATTATAAAATTAAATGTAGATTGTATGAACGGTTCATACCTTTAACTATCTTAGTAATATTATTCCAGATTTTGCAAAATACATTATGTGTGTGCATAAATTGGATTAATGGACTTCTTATGCTAATCAGGATGACAACGGAGAGGTTTACGATGTATAGATAGAATATACTTTATAGATTATAGGTTTTCACGATGGAGCATTATAGAAAAAAATAGGTAGGTTATTGAACAGTAAGTGTACATAGCGTGTACCTGAAAGTACTTTCAGAGCACTCTGGATAGTCAGCCCCCACTTACACTTTTTTTATCCATGTTCCTTTACTCCCCTTTGTGTTTCAGGACCACGGTATCTTTTTCGAACAGTCCCGCAGCTCTGGCAGGCAGCGGCCCTAGCGGACCCCTTTCTTTTGTTGACATCTCTTTGAGGCGCACGTGGAACACGAACGCGCCGTCGACACGGCCTGTCGTCATAAGACGGACGAACGGCAAGCTAGCTACACCTTAGGTACTATTTCACCAACTTTTTAGCACAGCGTGAGTTGTACGTTTTTCATGAGTGAGAGAGTTTTTCAAGCAGGAAATTCTTAGCAGCCACGGAGTTTTGCCCGGTTGATTACATGAGAATTGAAACATAACTGGTGAAATGTAGGTGTACTATTAGGTACCCCTCTGCCTTACCCTTCAGGCATTACAGGCGTGATGTTATGTGTTGTTATCATGTTATGTCTTAAAACTAGAAGGGACTGTGTTTCGTACCTGATTACTCTGAGAAGAAACAGCCAAAACGAATTCAGAGTACACTGTCTCTATTGTCCAGACATTGGTCAAGTCACATGAGGACCATGCAGATTAGTGTCTGATTTGGTCTTTTAAAAAAAGAACCACACGGATTTTAGTGGACCTGTCCAGTCAGTGCAAGCATTGTCAGTTATCGTGTAGCTCGACATACAAAGGAAGAAGCCACTGATATAGACTGATTGAATTGAACAGTAATATTTAGAATGCTGTCTATCGTAATGGCGAGATCCAGTCGGATTGGCGCTGGTCGGGAGCCAATCTGAAGCTGGCGATCATTGCAACAGCGAAGCGGCGATGTGAATAGCAACGCGGGAATGCTATTGGAAAAACAATAGAAACAAATGAAAAGCGAATCATGTGTATGTGTATATCGTTGAATATGTGCAATACGTGCACTGTTTTATAGTAGCAGGGACTTCAGAGAATAACTTTTAGCGACTGCTTCGTTGGTTTAGTGGTTAAACGCGCTACTGCTGAGCATGAAGTATCAGGTTCGATTCCCAGGTCGGGCAAAGTGCTATTGGGTTTTTTTTTATCAGGAATTTCTCAGTAGCGGTTCCGAGTCTGAATTTGTACCCAGTTGATGGGAATAGGTATGCCTTCTATTTTATGAGAATAGTATACGCGCATTTCCTCATTAGACCAGCAGATGTATAACCACTTTTGCCTCACCCTTCGTGGATTACCGGCGTGATGATATGATTATGACCATTCTATTAATCAGCTAAATATAAAAAAAAAACAAAACGAAGTAAGTACAAGTATAAATTATCAAAGACTACAGAATCGTACAAAACCAAGGAATATTTTCTACTCGTTAAAATTTTTGCACGTCTATATAATTCATCGATAATATTAATAACTGTGCAGAGAATACTGGACGATTAATACTCACAACACGAGCGAGTGTGCCCCAATATCATTATTGTTTCTGTAAGTTGTGAAAGGCCAAAGTAATGAGTCCATACACACTGGTGAATGAGAAACACAGTATACCTGTCTGTACAGATTGATCAACACGTTTATTTTCAATTCAATTCATTTATTTCAGACACAATGATCCATAATTTTGTTAGTAGGTACGGTCGAACAAGCTATTTGGTTTGGTTTACATTTTACTTGTTCGACCGTACATTTAAACATAATGGTAGTAATTAAAAATCAAAGACCTTTTCCCAACTATGTTGGGGTCGGCTTCAAGTCTAACCGGATGCAGGTGAATACCAGTATTTACATGGAGACACTGCCTATCTGAACTCCACAACCCAGTTAGTACTGGTACCTATTGGTAAGACTGGTCTATACCTATACAAAAAGGTTAAACTCAAGTACCTACAGTTACGATTTTCATAATCTAATATATTGGTACCTACATTAAAGTTAATGTTTGTTGTTTGTTTCATCGTATTTTTTCGTTCGTTCATCCGATTGCGACAAAACTTTTGTCAAATTATTGCTTGCCTTTGCGCTAAAGCTATAGCCAAAAAAGTGGTGGATGCTGCTCGGAAACTAGCGTTAAATATTTTACTAAGTACAACCTAAGTATTAGTACGTTAAAGAAAACAAAATCTTGATTAATTTGATATACGCTGAGACAAAAAAATATGACTAAATATGAAAAGATTATTAGATCATCATATTTTTTCTCTCTCAGCGTATATCAAATTAATCAAGATTTTGTTTTCTTTAACGTACTAATACTTCGGTTGTACGGCACAATCAAACCCTGATGGAAAGTTTTGGAACTCATAAGTAATCAATTCTTAGGCCTATGAAAATATAGGTGTGTGATGCAAACAGTTGAACGTTCAATTATTTCTGACAGACACGAACAATATTTTTAAAATCGAAAAAAATGGTGCAAAATGTAAACACAAAAAATAAATGTATTTTGAGTTAAATTGTGATGATAAATGATGTTTATTTTGCAAGCAGGTTTTTAAAAACACTTTTACACGTCATTTTTTTAAACCAGATGGGGCCGGTGTTTCGCACCTGACTACTCTGAGAAGAAACAGCAAAAACAAACTCAGAGGTCATAGTCTCTTTTGAAGTCCACACATAATCAATGAATGGATGCTCAATTCACATGAGCATCCTGCAAGAATTTCTCCGTGAATCCAGACAAAAATTGTCATCCTAGGGTAAGCTAAAGAGTTGGGTAGGGTGTCCCCTCGGCGGTGTTACGTTTTGACAGAGCCTAGACAAGCATACAAAAAAATTTGTTTTGAAATTAAATGCCCCTATTCCACAAAATATCAAGAATATTTCATGAATAGAAATAATAGATAACGAAACCAACATACTCGAATCTATACATATTCGATTCAATTGTTTCATATTGCATTGTACGGTGTAGTGCATTTTAATGGGCACCACAAATTGCCCCGAGTGCCTCTACAACCACTGGAATGAATCGCTAGTATCTTTGTGTGCTGTGTAATCTTTTCACATGAAGTTGGGTACACTGGGCTATTTTAATTGGCCAATTACAGTCTCTTTCGATGAATAGTAAAAGGTTGTAAGCATCTATTAGTTCGCCATTTATACAAATTTTTGAAGTTGAAAACCCGCCATAAGCAATCGTGGTGCTCAATGCTCGCTGTCTTCATATGGGAAGAGTCTTTTGCCTTGAAGTGGGACAGTAAAAAGCTGGTTTTATTTATGTTAATGAAAACCCACGTATATACTTATACCTTCAAGGAGATGGAAGGAGCCATCGAGGCGAGATGATCTAGACTTCCTGGAAGGACTTGGGGAAGGAATTTCCCAGCAGTCGGACAGCAACAGCTGGAAAGCAAAACTTTTACCTAAAGGAAAATAGTAAATAATGTATGTATATTTAATTTTGTTGACCTATCATTTGTCCCACTGCTGGACAAAAGCCGCAAACAAGATCATATCGTCACACTAACTTCGCCGAGGTCTACCTCGACGGCGGCGATTTCCTCCGTCAGGTGTACAGTGAGTGACGATCTTACTCACATCTTCGATCGAACTCATAAATTGTACAATTTAAATAAGAGCGTTTAAAACAAAACTGTGTTCAGTCTAGTATAAAACGAATTAACTAAAGAAATAGAACATTTTTACATTATAATTATTGTTTATCTTATAACTACATTATAGGTACTAACAAACACTTTTTTGCAGTATATTTACTGTGATTATTTTTAGAAATTAAATAAATTCATTTACTAGTTACCTACTTAATTCGTTAGTAAATTATGTAATTATAACACAAATTCACAAATATAAAGTGACAGCCGAAAATAAGTATCCATGAAAGTATCTCTAGAAGAAAAGTTCGTCCTACGATACTTGGATAGTTTAATCCACAACTTTAATTTATTATAATTTTGGTAGACGAACTTTTGAACCGAGTGAAAAGTATTCGTATTAATTTGAGACTTATCTCAATAACAACAACTATAAATTATCTTGTTTGGGCAGAATTTTAATGAATGGCATGACACTGTAAGCCGTAGGTTCATTGTTCGGTTAAAAAAACTAAACTAAATAAGTCTAGCAATATGGAGACCGTAGAACAACAGAAAAAACAAGATTAAAAAAAATAACATCATTTCATAACACAACATAACATCTTGCCTATAATCTCCAATTGGATTAGGCAGCGAAATGTGGGTGTACCTAATAGTAGGTACACCCACATTTCGCCAGTTATGTTATAGTCCCATGTAATAAGGGGCGAGCCTATTGCCATCAACAAAGCATAAATCCAGACTCAGTGGCTACTACTGAGAAATTCTTGCCCGACCCGGAAATCAAACCCAAAACCTCATGATCAGCAGTCACGCTTTCGACCACTCGACCAACGAGGCACAGTCAAGTCAAGTCAAGCCATATTTTACTCTGATTAGGTAGATGTAGGTACAGTCAACAACAGAGATGGGTATGCAGACAAGTAATCTTCTTACTACTATTATAAATGCGAAAGCGATTTATCATAATCAATCTGTTTGCAATTTCATCCAAATCTGTTCAGTAGTTTCTGCGTGAAAGAATAACAAAAATCGATCCTCACAATCGTTTGCATTTACAATAGTAGTAAGAAGATTGCTAGCCTGAATACCTAACTCTTTTATTGACTGTACTGTTATCCTCCTCGCGTTGCAGGAGCGTTTCACAAAATAAAGTCGATTATTTCAGATTTCAAAATCCTTTATTAGCACTTTACAACAAAATAGCGATTATAATTATAACACTCGCGATGGAGCAGCACGACTTGCTTGCTCGACGACAACTGGCTAGTGATCAACAACAATGAATATTCTAAGACTACTCCGGACGTGACGAAGTTAGTTGTCAAATGATCGTTTTAAGTTTCTTTTACAAACTATTAAAATTATACTTTTAATAATAAAAAATAAGTTCATAGAAATCAAAATTTTATTCAATGTATATTTACAATTTACAAATTTATTAAAATAAACTAAACTAACTAACTTAAAAATAAGTTATAAATTGAATGAATTTGTACAAATAAATATAATTAACTTAATATTGCTAACTACTGTTAGCCTATGTACTCATAGGTTAGGTTAAGTATAGGCATCAGAATACTGGTGCTGTGACATAATTCATTTTATTTTATTATTTGCCCTCATCATCAGCCTATTAATGTTCCCACTGCTGGGACACAGGCCTCCTCTCTATGTGAGGAAATGGGCTTTAATCCACCACGCGTGTCCAGTGCGGATTGCTAGATGTCACATATCTTCGAATTTTTTGGTTCTAGGACATGCCGGTTTCCTCACGATGTTTTCCTTCACCGTTTTAAGAGCAGCGGTGATGAAATAAATTACACAAAGTAATGCGCCTGCCTGGGCTCGAACTCATAACTTACTGTTCGTAAGTCTGGGCCGCCACCACTGGGCCACTGCTGCTCGCTGCTTGTTTGCCAATTATTTTTTTCTGTCCTTTATTGTTTTTCTAGAGAAGTTATTAGTTGTTGTTGTGACGCAATAAATACATTTTAATGGCATCGATATTGCCATTTAAACTCATTTTAACACAACCGGTGTTGTGCGCATTTAATCAATATTTCAACCGCTAGTACACAGTCTCTTTCTATGAGAGAATCAATGCTTTACCTCCCTAATATCTCTTAAGAACCTTGAAGTCCCTAAAAAGAACTTAACTATTCATTCCTATTAAAAGGCACTCTAAAATAATAAATATCAACAGATAAGCCACGATCTTCGAATTAGAATCACTCTGACTGGCCATAAAAATATTTTTTTCATCAAAGAAATCCTAAGTTTTATTACTAAAACATAGTCTTCTTCACGGTCTATTGGTTCAGGAGCCTTTATCCTGAAAATGGATATTCATAAAAACCTCCTTTTGTGGACACTGTAATCCTTTTTGTTCGGTCAGTGTACCGCGCACGCACGAGTCGACATCCGATATTTACTACGCCTATACAACCTCCATTGTTCTTCTATCTTAAAACTATTTTTTTTGCGTTCTATGTCAAATTCGGCAGTATTGATTTGAAATTAGAATGTTGCTTTTGGATTAATTTCGTTAGTGGTTAGCTTTCGCTTGATTAATTTTAAAAATACGAAATCAATCTGTATTCAATACAAACCTAATTACCTTTTAATAGACACATAACTCACAATTAATGGCCAGATTAAACAAAATATTAATTTTAGAACAAACCCAAAACAAAATGTTGAACAATTAATTCAATCCCAAAATTAAATATACCTTAGGATTAGCACCTGTCTGAATGCAAGTAAGAAATTATACAATACGGCCCAAACATAACATCCAAAATTAACATAAATTGGATTATTCTTAGAAAAACTCTGTCGTATTAACAAAGACGAGAAAGTAATCAAGAAAATTTAAATTAAATTAGTGGCTGAAAGTCATTAAAGCACCAAGACAAGACACCGGTAAACTGGGAGCCCGACGAGAGCTGAAGTTGAGCGAAGTCTCTTCGGCCACTCTCAGTTATTTTATAAACGAAGCTAAACAAAAATAAAAAACTCCAAAGAAAAGTTTGAAAGAAACAACGGACCCTTTTATCGAATAAAAGTGAAAAAATTCTTACAAGCATTTTGTTTCAATCGTGATGGAGGAGATAAAAAGTATTTTCAATAATTCGATGAATGTTGACCCACTCAAAGAATTTGTTTGATTGAAATAAATAACAGACATAATATAAGGGCTTCGTTTTTGCTATTTAATTTTCAAGGCACCTTAACAATGATTTTAAAAAGTCTAGACTTTTTATACGTTTAACAAGGACCTGTTATCAACATCATCAAACTTGTAAAATATAAAAAAAAAATATTAACCAAAACTCATTTAAACAAAAAAACTTAAAGTTAAAATATAATTAGTATTAAACGAATTTCAGAAGCCCAACTGTACGGAACAAAGCAACCCAGAATCTGAGCTTCCTCGGATTTCTTTGCAACTGTTCTAAGTTTCTTTTTATATAAACTTGGCTGACGGAGCGCTCCAAGAGATATCTCGAGACTCGAACACCACTAATACTTTTAAGTTCCGAAACGTTAACCCTTTAATCGTTGGAATTTCTGGGAAATATACTTGGTTTGTCTTCTTAATTTTTCCTTAAATGTTGTATTTAGAATGCTTTAAGTTACGCTTGTTGGAGTCAACGGTCTCTTGAGATGAATAAACAGTCACTTCAAAGCAAAAATTCCCTGAAAAACTTTTTTAACTCTTCATATCGAATTTACTGTACATAAACCATTTTCTAGAAACACAAGTACCTACCTATACAAAAGAAATTAATGAAGTATTTTTATAATAAACTTGTTCCAAGAGACGTTAAGATTTATTTGAGCAGGTACACATAGATATTTATAACATAGAATCTTCAAAAAAACGGTTTCCAAACTTATCTGCCGGGCTTTATTGACGCTAGTTTCAAACTCAAGCAACAATACTCCATATCCAGCAACTTAGGGCATAAAATACCTTGACGTTTAATTCTAGGATAAGCTCACGATTGCCTGAGACAGGCACTCCCATCTTCGCTACTTGAACTGGCGACACATAGGTCTGTTTGCTCTCAGTGCACAAATCCGAGCTAAGCTGGGATATGAACCGTGCTCTGCTCAGCTCTGCATATTTGGAAATCAGCCGGGATCCGGGTAAGGCTTACGAAGTATACCGCGGGGATATTGTGTGAGTGTGGAACTAATAAAATCTTGTCTTGTATCACTTTGTGTTTGGATGACAATGTGAAGGGCTTTGTGGTCGATGTGTTCGCCTTATTGTATAGGATAAGTAGTTTATCTTGAGAAAAGCGCCGGTGAAATAACGTTTTGTATGCCGGAAAAAATATTGGATATTCTTTTTCTTTAGGTTCTTCTTCAATAACTTAAGGTTGGTTATCAAGTTGAAATATTTCTGCTTGTCCTTTACGAGGTTCGTGAGTCCAGTCCATCACAAACGTTACTCAAAAAAGAGTATTTTTTTCGGTCAACGTTTTGCCCTTTATAGCTTCAAAAACATTAGGGAACTTCTTCAGATACATTGAAATGTGTCTTTGTTTCGTACAAAAAGTCCACATTTTTTTAAAAGACACCGTGCTTTTTTATCGAAACCATATTTTTTTCTAAATTGCAACCCAGCACAGAAACACCACATGCACAGACCACAAACTATAAACAAGTGTTTCCTGCAACAAAACAATAAACCACCTCTATTGTTCTCGACGAGACTGTTAAAGAGATATATAAACCTTGATGTAAGATGCATCTGGGAGCTGTCAGTAATGGAAATGGCCCCTGGGAAGAATGGAGGAGCATGGAAGTAGCCATCAGACGATCGAACATGAAATCCCTTTTCCCAAAACGTGCTGAACCCAGTCATCGTTTAGTTTTATTAGAATTTATGTGCATTTGAGCTCTGTCTCTATGTCATAATGTCTAATGTTTGGTACGGATGTTTGAAGTTTTAGTGGCGTTTATCCTAGAGGTGAATGTACTCATTAAACTGTAGGCAACTTACTTCTGCCTGGGTCTAGTTTGTGGCTTTTAAATTGCCAAGTGAGGTCTTGGATGTAGTGTGTTTTTATTTGCGTTTATAACAATACGTGCCGTCTTATCAATTATTTTGCTCAAAGTACATCATTTATAATAAGTAGGTAAGTATTTAGTAACCAGTTATAGTACTTACGTTATTTTTACGTGAGCTCGTGGTTATACAACACAAGCTCCTTGTAAAGAATATGATATCAAAATGCATAATTCCTTGACTGCAAAACAAACTCTTCCAGCGACTGTACCAGACACTTATCTGTCTCATCACCCAACGTGGGGCAGTATTGGGCTCCCCGTTCACCCACAAACCATTAATTGTTCCAAGTTAACCTTCTTGGGTTAGATTAATTCGGCCGAGATAACTGACGAGGCCCATAGCGCTTTACTCACTGATAGATACGTATCGTTTATTACGTAATGATTGCGTTTAATTAATATTGTAGGGTGCTGTTTATATTGTTAGAGTTTTTAGCTATGTGTGGAGCAGAGAAAATCTTTTATGGAATCTTTGAAAATACTACCACAATTACCTATCTACTTACTAAAATGCCTTGGCAAGTATCACTCAACAAATAAGTGTTTTAATTTTAAGTTTACACAACTCTAGATACAAACGCAGCTTAGTTTGGTGACCTCTGTTTTCAATGATAAATTATATCTTGTTACGATATTTATAGCGATAAGTTAGATTAAGAAAATTATTGTAATAACAATTACTTTTATTCTTATTCTTACTTACCGCTTACTCAAGAGCTAAGCTAAGCCCAAGAAACACGTGTGGCGCGGCACGGAGATAGCGGGGAAAATCAATGAAAAAAGTAATCTACCTACAGCAAGCTAGGAGTCATTGTGACTTGTGATGTGACAGCTCTCATGCAAAAGTAGCAAGTATTGCACGCGCGTGCAGCTTGACGCAAGTTGACGCGTCTGAGGTCGTGGACGGGGTATTATATTCAAAAAGCTTCATAAACTTGTTACACAACGCTGTCTTAAACATAACATTATAACATGACGCCTGACGTTGATGGCAATATACTCGCCCCCTATCACATAATGGGACAAGCATAACATATAGTAGTCACTCCATATAAAATACTGGTATTCAGCTTCATCCAGTTTGACTGGAAACTGCATTGTTGGGAAAAGGCTAGGCAGAGACAAAACATAATTATATGAACCAAAAACATATGTTTATTTTTTCTTTAATTTATAACTGGTGAAATCAGGGTGTAGGTACTATTAGGTACACTTATTTAAATTAAGTTTATAAAATTAAAAACAAATGCAAAACTAAGAACGTGTTGAATCTTAAATTAGGTACTTACCTAGTTCCAAATCTGTATAAACAAGAGAAACTATAAACTAAGCTAACAACCTTCGACAAATAGTGAGTAAACATAAACAATATCGGCTAAGCAAAGTGGGCCAAAAACACGGATATGTATAAACAGACATATTTACACCCGTCACTTCGACTAACCCTTTCCCGATCATACCCAGGACTGTTTACATGGAGATTTTGCGTTTTATGTAACATCAGCTTGACAAGTCATGTTACATCCCGTTGATCCCAAGGATAAGGGGAGCAGTTGACCTCATAACGCCACAGATAATAATATTACAGAAGGCATAGTAACACAACTTTGAAAAACTTTGCAATTCTTGCGGCAGAATCTGGAGAAGAAAAATTGGTAGGTGGAGAGCAGTGATTTGAATAACAACGTGTTGGTCCTGCACACGGTGTTCATGCCTTCGAAAGATTGAAAGTAGTCGCCTAAAACATGCCGCCAATCAAGGTGCCACAATCTGATCAGACTAGACTCCAAACACCAGCCAATCCGGAATCCGGTCCGATCGGCTTGGCCGCACCTTCACCGGGACGTGATTTGTGGAGCCATGGTTTGGCGTGGACAGAAACAAATTACGCGCCCGTTTCTTTGGAAGCAAATGTCTTTGCAAGACGCATCGGTCACGACCGTGATGGACGAGGCTTTAGGCCGTACAGGTGTCGACATAAGTGCTAGCCTGTCACATTACCGGACAACGGTCTAGACATTTTTCCCATCCTCTGTTAAAAGCCGGCAAAGCTTGTACACATGTACGGTGAAACCGCAAGTGGACCACTCCGTACTGCATTATTCATACGAACAGTGAACGCGCAAACACTAGATAGGAACACGCTTGTACACACACTGTTTGATAATGGAGTACATGGCTTGCGACTTGCCACTTGTGGTTTAGCATACGACGCACCGTACCTGCCAGGGCCAGCCTTAGGTGGCACAACTCCTTGGTTCCCTATCTTCAGCATTCAGTCTGAAACATGCAACTTTTTAAGGTCCATCTAGCTGGGATACCCTACTCTACACTTGACAATATGTAGGCTCCATTCAAAGTTTCATTTGCTCCATCGGTTATCTGCCAGTAACTCCAGTCCTAATACGTGTATCATGTGACAATTATCTGGCAAAGATTTGGATTGTTTCCTTAGATCGACAACAGTTTGGTTGTATTTTTTTTTGTTTTTGGTAGTACCTAACCTGGTGCCAGAGTTTTTATGGCACCTATGGGCCTCTGATTTGACTTTACATACCGTCGAGAAATATCTCTCAGGCATGTTTGGTTTCCTCACAATGTTTTCCTTCACCGAAACTATATAGTGATAATTATACAAAATGCACGTCTTGGGTTCGAACTCGACACCTTATGACTTGGCAGCCTGACGGTCACACCACTTGGACGTAGGGAGCATTCAAAAGTTGGCATACTGTTTTTAAAAATACAGTGGCACCTTAATCCTTCGATCCCGGGTATTAAAAGCCTTTGTGTAGGTATTAATAGTGCGTGTCAATGCCGGGAACCTTGACATGGGACACGCCTCGTGTGCACTCAATGCACGCCCTTCCCTGATAATGCCTTGTACAAGGTTGTGTGGCGGTAATTAGATGCGCTCGATTGGGTTAATTATTCCACAACACACAATTATCAGATAAATAAAATTATTGGGAGTATTTAACTACATTATTTTCTATAACTGCATTATTTGATTAACAATAATGCGGTCTGCGATCCTGCCTACGAAAAAACAATGCTGTTTTCTTTAGCTTGTTGACTATTGTATACAAGGCACACCACCCTACGAGAAAACCAAAAAATCCACAAAGTACTTAAAAAAAAAAAGTGTTACAAAACCACGGACAACAGCTAGAACATTCCATCGAATCTATACCAACAATGATACAACAACGACAAATACTACTAGAATGAGAATAAGAATAAGAAACTTTTATTTGTAAACATAGGTTTGTGATATGTTATAACGTAGAACTTAGATTCTCTATGTTTTGTGAAGCACAAATATAAACAAACAAACTGTATGGATTTCAAATAATATTTTTTTCAGTAAGTCTTCCATGCAATCATCACGAAGTAAATGCAAAAATAAAATAACAATTAATCAAAACAATATTAAAAATTAGAAACCAATTAGAAACCAAACCAACCAGCCAACCAAATGCATGAGCATTTGCTACTTTGGTTTAAACGCACCGATATACGCGAAAATACAAAAAAAAAACGAACTTTATCTTGAGCGATATAAACGAAGACAAATAAAACAAATACGACCGACGAGTCTATCAAATTAAATACCACAATACAACATAATAAAGCAAGAACGTAATACAAACAAAACATTACAAATTAATATCTCTGGTCTCCCACAACACGACAGCAAATAAACAGCCCTACTAACTCAAGAATTCGCAAACTTGGGGACACTAACAAAACATCGTCTTGTTTTTTACCCGACCGCGCAAACATGGTGTTATGTTTTTAGGCTTCTCAGACACCCTTAGACCCTTCAGTTGTTGATACAACATTCGGCAAGAGTTAAATGGTCTCCAAAAAGTCTTATAATGGATGTGGAACCGACATAAATAGTGCTTAATCTGATGGTAGAATCGTTTTCCTTGGGATAAATATAGTAGGCTCTAGCTACTTTATGTAACATCGGAATCTTTTGGCTGGCTGAGATAGTGTTTGTTCTTGAGAGCTCGTAGATATTATTACAATCGTTTGAGTCTTTAGTGGTAAATCTTTTTGAGCTCTGAGTATTGAATTTTGCGTATTAAGCGTGGGTAGTATTTTCAATTATCTCTGGACCTGGCGTTGATGATTATTATATCAATAAAAGTCCAAACGTAATAATGAAAGTTCAAAAACAAGCTTTTGTTGCTGATTCATGTCATGATATGTTCGTGCTATTTTTGAACATTTCATTGTTAAGTTTGGACTTTTATTGTTATAATAATCATCGCCGCTAAGACTAGAGACAATGTAACCGGGCTGTATTTGGTATCTGACTGATCTTCATTTGTTTTATGATCTGTGGCAGGCGTTTTATTACTGAATTCCGAACAAATAACAAAAGAAGACTGGAATAGCGCAGTAGCTGCCTGATTGGCTTCTGCACTAGAATTCCATTCGATTCGCTCCTAGAACTACGTTTCTACGCATCTATGAAAAGCATTTCTAAATTCGTCACAAAAGTAAAAATACCTTTGTTAAAAACGGAATAGTACAGCTAAAATCACAGCTAACGCACAAAAGTGACCACATTTAACCCACCCTTTCTAAGTTAATCAGGGACCCAGTTCTATTTCTGAAGGGCCACCTACGCACGAGGCTACAGGTACCCATTTCTATATTTGCACGCGTTAATCTAATCTCAGCGAGTGTGCTCGTAACGCTAATTTAATTACTGAAGAAGTTAAAAGTGGTGTTGAATTTTAAAGCTACGTTTCAGTAGAATAGTAGAGTGCAAATAAAACTGATTACATGGTAAGCCAGCATGTTTAAAGAAGATGACAAAAAACAGTCGGTAAAGAAGTTTAGAAAGATGTAGATTGAAAGCAAAAAAAATAGACTTGACTAAGCATGCGAAACCTGATTACGGTCCCATTTGATCATCAATCAAACAAACATTCGATATTTTGAACACTCGATGTATTGAGTGCATGATATATATATGTCGCACGCATATCGTAGAAAACGCCGTATTACATAAAGGCGCGCCGGATTGCAAAACGTCGCTGTTATGTAATGCGGCGTCTTCACGTTCAGCTGGATTACAATTCGGCTGAAATAAAGTACACCGCATTGAGTGAGCACTTCACATTCGTCAAAGCGGCGTGAATGTGCCGCCCAAATACAAACGGGCGCATCGTCAAAACGCCGGCGCCGCTTTGAAAGCAAGCGCACAAAAGTAACCCTACTGTAAGGCACTCGACGTTAGATTTGGTTAGGTTACTTTAAACCCTGCAGACAGAAATAGGACCCCGCAAAACGGGGCAACGACGACTACGCCTTATATTCGGAATTTACTGTATTTTACTCGGTCGTTTCTTCTTGCTTCAATACGGCTAAACGTTGGACGCCGCTTTGTCGAACGTATCGCCACCACAATCCGGCTGAATGTGAGGACGCCGCATTACATACCGGCGACGTTTTTCAATCCAGCGCGCCATTATGTAATACGGCGTGTTATACGAATTGGCTGCGACATATATATTGAATGTTCGATTGATAAACCATTCGATATTATGAACGTTCGCGTATTTAGACGTTCGATTCATAGTTGTCGACCAATAGATATTCGATTATTTGGCATTCGATACGGCATAGTACACCCAACGCGAGGAAATCCGGTTTTACTATGGGGCCGAAACCCGGTTCCGCATGCCCTAGACTCAACCGGAGATCATTCGTTTTGATTTTTTAAGATATAAGACGGATAAAGTAGGCTAATTTTCTTGCACACAACTGTAGATTTGAAGCGAAAATGTAAAGTAATACTAAATATTCAATATATTACAAAACTATGTAGGTACGTGTCTTAAAACTAATATTTAAATTGAGCGCAATTTAAAATTTTACGCTACATATTTTTCCTGTTTAAAGTTTCATTTCCATTTAGAAAGAAAGAAAGAAATCTTTCTTTCATTTCCATTTCGTCTTTACATAATAATAATATATTTGCTGTTGTTGTCATAATTTATTATCCCCGACCAAACTATGGAGACCTTTACACCAACGCTTTAAGATGAAAATTATGTGGTTCAACAAACAAACTCATAAAGGTTTTAAGGTTAATTTAAATAGAGGCAATTCTTTGTATGAGACAGGATTCGAAAATGGAACACACTACCTTTGACTACGATGCTATTTTATTTTAATGCTTTTTAGAAGTCTTTATTCTCAAATGGATTGGACTTTCGTACATGTAAGTAATGAAAATAAGTACAGAAAACTTTGAAGCGCTTCACATGTTCTATAAATCGAAGTTTGGTATATAGTGTTACGTTGTTCTTTTGGCGCGTGGCCATAATCGGAACTAACACCGCCAAATTAATTTGCACAGACAAATTACATAAATATTTACCAAGAGAACCATAAATTATCAAGAGCGGCAACGCTACATGTAATCATTACAATATGGTCATCATCTTCTTATCATATCGATGGCAAAAAGTTCAAATGTTATAATATGTTTAGACCAAAACTCAGCCAAGAAATTATGGTCATAATAAAACTTGTTCCGAATTCCAGAGGCAATCGAATTTGGGCAAACGACCCAGTGTAATTGCAAGTGTATTTTTTTTAATGTTAACTAAGCTCCACAAAATGTTAGTTTCGCTGTATTCTAGTTTCCCAAGACTCTAAGGTTTCTCAAGATCTAGACGAGGCATAGTCCCAGGAGAATATACATTTCAATATCTTTATTTGATACTATAGCTGCCTTTTTCGGAGATTTTTTTCGTCGTCGTAGTCCGTATAATACTGAAGAATTCCGTGGTCCCTTCTCGTATTCCCTGGAAGGAACCACGGAGGTTTTATGACGAGCACTCGCTTCGCTCGCATATTAAATAACACTCTTTGACTTCTGTCCCCGAAGTGCCGGGCCTCCGCCGGCCTCCTTCGTCGGCCTACGGCCCGGTGCCCATGCCGCCCATAGGATTTAAAACTTTCCAGGGACTAAGGGACCGGGACCACGGGCGAAAACCTACTAGCTGATATCCGCGGCTTCGCCCGCGTGGATGTCGGTTATCGCGACCAAAAAATCATGAAATTTTGATCTCGTTCCCGCAACCCATGGGAACCTATTCCAGGGATAAGCCAGCGTTTTCGTTGAAAGCTATCAGACGGCAATTTTTTTTCCGACAGCTCCAACAAATAAAAACAAACATAAACAGTAGACTGATAAATATCTAGAAGATAACAAACTTCTTTCAGATAATCAATTTGGATTTAGGCCTAAAAAAACAACTAGCCAAGCAGTAAACAAATTGATTAATTACATTTCTACAAATCTAGATAGTGGAATGCATACAGTAGGTATCTTTCTAGACCTTGCCAAGGCCTTTGACACTATTTCTTGCAGAAGCTTAAAACACTTGGGATAAGAGGAGCGAGCTTCTATATTATCTGATTATCTTAGCGATCGACAGCAGTGTGTAAAAATTGTCTAAACACAAGTTCTGATCTTCCTAATACTTGTTTTGGAATTCCACAAGGCAGTATATTAGGTCCTACATTATTTTTAATCTATATTAATAACCTGTGCAGCCTGCCACTCGAAAATGGTGTTGTAATGTTTTATGTAGATGTTACTGCTCTGTTGTTTGCAGCTAAATCAAGAGCTGAGGCCTACGAACATGGTTTCAACATTGTATCTAATTGGCTCCAGAATATTTTTTTAACACTAAACGCTGATAGGACAATGGAGAGGGCTATGCTCGGAGTTTCCTTGCGTGATCGAATCAGAAATGAAGACATCCGCAAGAGGGAGGGTCCCCGACGTAGCCCGAAGAATTGCCAAACTTAAGTGGCAGTGGGCAGGGCATATTGCTCGCAGAACGGATGGCCGATGGGGCTGAAAAGTTCTGGAGTGGCGACCGCGAACCGGAAGACGTTGCGTTGGAAGACCTCCCACTAGGTGGACCGATGACCTGGTGAAGGTTGCGGGAATCCGTTGGATGCGAGTCGCACGGCACCGGTCAATGTGGCGACACTTGGGGTAGGCCTATGTCCAGCAGTGGACGTCTTTCAGCTAAAATGATGATGACCATGATGATGAATATCAGATTATTTAGCGATACTTAATTACACGGACACAGAAAAACTTCTAGAAGTCCTAGTTTGAATATTGTTACTTAAGTTAGTGTTAATGTTTAATTTCATGTTGTTGTGTGTATTGTGTGTAGTTGTTAATAGATTTATTTTATTTTTAACTTTTACTGACCTAATTAAATTATTCAATGTAATGATACGGCTCCACCTGCGACTTAAAGCGTCAATTAGCACGTTAATTTGGCCGTCGTTACGTAAATGTGGCCAACGTTTTAATGTGTTCGATTACAAACGTCATTACTAATGGTATTCAACGTTAAGTGATAGCTCAAGTGTCGGGTTTTTTTGGCACATCAAAGGGTTTCAGCTGCAACCGGTAAAACTGGAAGCCGACCCCAACATAGTTGGGAAAAGGCTAGGCAGATGATGAAAGAGTTTCAGCGCGTAGTTTAGCGCGCTAAGCGATGTTGGCTACATTAACGTCGTCTCATTCTCGTCTCGTAAGGACGCGTTGCCAGATGCCTTGAACCTTTTATCTGTAGTAGAAACCGCTAAAATCTGTATTAAATCTGTATACTGTTTTAACTTAAAATCTGTATAATCAAATAAACCAAAATAGAGTAAACATCATTGCTTCTTTAAAAAAACAAGGATAAATACTAGCTGCGGGACTGTTCGAAAGAGATACCGTGGCCCCGGAACACAAAGGAACATGGATAGGTTTTAGTCAGTAAAAGTCTGACACTCCCTTCCGCTCCGCCCAGAGCAGGGAGGAATCATTTGATGATTTCCCATCCGGAAAAAAAGGGATAAATACTACCGTGACAAGGTTTGATTATCTGGACGACCCGATTGGCGCAGCGGTAGTGAGGCTGCCTTATGTTCTTAGGGTCCCGGGTTCGAATCCCGGTAGGAACAAATGTTTGTGTGATGAGCATAGACTTGTTTCCGAGTCATGGAATCATGGAGTCATAGAGTCATCAAATAGTATGAATGCATAAAATAATTTATGACGCTCATTGTTGTAACTAGAGTAGCTGCTTCAAGCTCCATTGTATCTTTAGCCGCTGAACCCGATATTATCGAAAAAAAATTGTGTGTTAACGCGTGACTTCTTGAAGAATTAACTCTTAACGGCATTGTAACCAACGCGCATTTTTTATGCCCTAATTAACGAGTAGTTGACCATTGCCATTAACGTTAACGCTAACCCAGATGTGGCAGTAGCATAAAGTGATGATGTGATCAGACAGGTCGCTACCTAACATTTAAATTCGACATTTTCGTTACTTGCAACTGTTATATTATATATTGTAGTTATAGTTTACTTTTATGCACTAATTATACAATACTTTAAGAAATAACACTGCTGCACCTAAATGTACAATCTTGTAATATTTACTTTTTAAATAAATTATTATTATTCTTAAATATCATTATATTTTAGCCAATGTTTATAAAAACAAATTCCTACCCTTCCTCGAGTACCACTCTATCCATTGGTGAAGACAGCAGAAAATAGGTGCAGTAGTTTTTAATTTTATCGCGAACAGACAGACAGACGCGGCTCTCGACTGTGTTTTATAACATGTAGTGATGGTGATTTAAATAAAACCGACTGACATTATCTCGGGGCCACGGATTACTCTTGAGGGGACGTTTAGAATGCTTACCGTTTTACCACAAATGGTCGAAATTATTTTTTATTTCACCAGAAAAGTATAAGTTTGTACCCGTATTTATTGAAATATTGTGCTTAAACCTGAAATCCTCATGATGATCCTCATGATGTAAGCCAAGCTGGTAATTATTAAGTCTCATTACTGCTAATATAATATTACTAGCTTCTGCCAGCGGCTTCGCCCGCGTGAAGTTTGATTATTGTCCCATGGGATCTTCCTACCGGGATAAAAAGTATCCTATGTTTTAATCCAGGTTATAAACTATCGGTGTGCAAAATTTCATCAAAATCCGGTCAGAAGTTTTTACGTGAAATAGTAACAAACATCCATTCATCCTCACAAACTTTCGCATTTATTTTAGAAATAATTAGTAGGATAGTAGGATTACGCTTTCTCTGTATGAGAAACTTGCTCAGTAGTGAGTAAGAGACTGGTATTTGTATATTTAGGTTAAGATATTTATCTATGGGTCATTGTTACCTGAAATAAATACTACTACTACTACAACAGCCCATAACATCCACTGCTGGACATAAGCCACTCCCATGATGGGAGGAATTTGCCGTAATCTCCACGCTTGGCAGGCATTTGGAGATCGCAGTGATGAAAGACTTACAGAAAACGCTGCTGCCCATTCTCTGGTCTACGGAGGCGCAAGGTGTTCTGCCTCAGACATTAGTCGCCTTATACGACACCCGTGAGTGTAATGGGTTGGTTCTATTCTACTCTGCCGGATACCATACGGCTAAAAAAAAAAAAAATAGTTTACTATTATTATTATGATGACAAGATTGGTCAAAGATTTAATTATGCATACTTAAATTGTGCCTCGTGGTTCTACTGGATGCAATCGTGACTGCTGAGCTGGTCCTAAGTTCAATTCTCAAGGTGGGCAATATTTTAATAGGTTTTTCCACGGTTCAGCCACGGAGTCTAGAAATGTTCCCGGTTGATTGTAATAGGCTCGCCCCTTATTACATGACACTTACAAAAACCTGGCAAAATATGGGTGTACAATTAGATACACCTCAGCCTTACCATCACAAAGCATTATGTTATTTATTGATTAATTTATTATTAGGCTTCTCAACAATGAGTACACTGTTACAATAGGGATGATAACTGACTAAAAAATATATGATTCTATGTGGTCCGTCAGTATTAACGAAAAATATTGGATACGTGTTTTTTGTTTTATCAAATTAATGTGGGAGCTTGTGACGTCATATTTAAGTAAAAAATGTACTCAAATGTGACGACACACGAGTTTTCGACGCACTGTATCGTCTCATTTTTTGTTTACGTGAAAAAAGAAAAAATATGATTGTGTGTGTGGGCCAGACTGTTGTAAACAAGCCGTCCAAACACCTCCACATCGGTCTCCACCGGCGGTTTACAACAGTGCGTCAGCAGTGCGTGCTGTTGTAAACCGCCGGTGGAGACCGATGTGGAGGTGTGTGGAGGGCTTGTTTACAACAGTCTGGCCTACGCTTAAGTCTAAGCGCCTCATTATTTAAAAGTTAATATTTACTTGCTACAAGGGATAAATAAGTTCGGTGAATTCACCACAACCTTCACGGAACTATCATGAAAAATGTATTAGTTCCTACAGACTTGAAACAGTTGAACTTTAGATCCAATTCTTTGAAATAAATTGCCAAAGTTTTGCTCGATAAAGTTCATAATGTTGCGCAGCTGGCTATTTTCCGGCAATGCATTTACTTTTATGTGAATCACGGATGTTACATATTATAGTATAATATTTTAAAGCCCATGAAAAGCTAGTTATTAATGGTGACTGGTGAACAGTGGTCCACATTAGCCCTGGATAGAAACAACTGGAAGTCATGGGGGCCTTTGATCGGGATGATGCAGGCTAACAGTATCAGTATATTAAAGTGACAAGATATCAACAAATGAAGAAATATTTAAGTACAGTCATGAGCAATGAAATGGGTACACGCAGCTAACAAAATCTTCACAACCTCCACCCGTCAATCGTCTAACATAAGCAAAGAATAATCTTGGCCTGTTTTTAAAACACTTCTGGCTATTATTAGTTTTTATAAAACAATTTTAGCCTTTGACGATCGGTTTATGCCTGTATAATTATTATTCCAGTTTTACGTGCATTTTACGCAGAAGACTTATGCTTTTACATACAATTTTTTTTTAAATAGCATATGCAGGCCATTACACAAACGTGAATAGCCTACGATTTGAAAAGAAGGGTTACTTCTTTTAATCTAAGGGCAAGTTAGGAAGTTATGCCACTTCTACAATAAAAGTATAGCCTAGTAACAAGGTAACTATTGGGAGTCGTAATTATAATTATCAGTACTTACGCCGATTTCAAATCAGTAAGATAGATAGGTACGAGAGGAGCTCGTGGCTAAATAATAACAGCCGCTCGGGTCGATCGTTAGGTTAAGCCGTGCTTGCCTAGGTTGGTCTGTGGATGGGTGACCACCCATTACATACCGGGTTTCCTCCGTGCCAGCACGATAAGCAGTTGGTCCCGGCTGTCATTTGTAAATCTTTGACAGTCGTTAGGTAGCCTGAGGCCCAAAATATCTGACAACCAGTCTTACCAAGGGGTATCGTATTACCCGGTACTAACTGGGTTGTGGTCAGATAGGCAGTTGCTCAATGTAAAATACCAGGTAAAACTGGAAGCCGACCCTAACATAGTTGGGAAAAGGCTAGGCAGATGATGAAGATAGATAGGTACGAACCTACCTATCTACTTTCCTAAATAACATATCTTTTTTAAGTGCCTCGTTGATCCAGAGGTCGCAAGCCAGACTTCTGAGAGTGAGGTCTTGGGTTCGGTTCCAGGGTCGGGCAAAGTGTTATTGGGTTTTTCCAACGGAAAATTATCAGTAGCAGCCACAGAATCCTGATTTTTGCCTGTTGATGGCGCCAATGAATGAATGGTAAAATGTGAGTGTATTAATGGGTTCACCTCTGACTAAACTTTCAGTGATTACAGGCGCGATGTTATGTTATGCTTCAGTGATTACAGGCGCGATGTTATGTTATGCTTCAGTGATTACAGGCGCGATGTTATGTTATGCTTCAGTGATTACAGGCGCGATGTTATGTTATGCTTCAGTGATTACAGGCGCGATGTTATGTTATGCTTCAGTGATTACAGGCGCGATGTTATGTTATGCTTCAGTGATTACAGGCGCGATGTTATGTTATGCTGAAAGAAAAACCTACCAAGCGACAAAGTCCCAGACCAAAACATGGGTGTTAATTTTTTTGCAAAAGTATCTTCATATTCAAATCACGTAACTACCTAGGTGTTAAAATTGAAGAGAAAACCGTTTAAAAAACCTGCCTAGTCGCTATTTCCAAACCATTTATTGTTGATGACAAATAGCGGAATAATTATAGCTTCCCTACACATCTCATGCCGGCAGATATTAATAAGTACTCTGACACTAAAATGTGGCATTCCTCGGAAAAACATAAATAATAAAAGTATTATCATATTATATTAAAAATATTATCAATAAAATAGAAAGCTGCTCATAATATGACACCTACACAAAATGCTTTCAGACATATTTGAATAGGTACGCCGCCCGATGGGACGTATAACTCGGATGCATCTTTTTACTTCAGTTATAAATCTACACAAATAAATAAAATTGAGGTGTCTGGTTGTAATTTCAAAATAACAGCTTTTTACTGAACGCTTATGAAAGTACCTTTATACGGTACTTATAACAAAAAAATAAAATAAAGTCTGTCTGTCTGTTTGTTCTGTCTAATCTCCAAAACGGCTGGACCGATTTTGACAAGACTTTCACTGTCAGTTAGCTGATGTTATAAGCAGTAATTAAGGCTACTACTACATTTTATTTAAAAAAAAAGGATTAGGTTCCGTGCAAAAAAATAAACTCTTTAAATTGTTAATAAAAACCGATTTAAATAGGGCAGTCTCAAAGAACAGTCAGTTCAAAGGTGTAGAGTTTGTGAAGATAAACCTTGTAGAGTTATGGCGTGTAGAGTTAGAAGCTTGGCTCTACATGAGATCTGAGTTTTTTTTTCTTTTTCGGCATTGAGCTATTAATACTACGTATAGAGAAGACAGCGCGAACAAAATCCGTGCTCCGTTCAACTGCAGTCGGCCGGCTGCAGTTCACTCAGTCGCTTGCTCGCCACAGCATCTATACGAGTATATACAGGGTTAGCCGACCCCGCGCGCCCCGCACTGCTGCGCTTGTTGCACACATTTTGTTCGCGCTGTCTTCTCTATACGTAGTATAGTAGCTCAATGTTTTTTGGGGTGTATTTCTTGCACATCAGAGGCGCCTTTTTTAATAATAAAGTGTCATGGGGTTGGGAGATAAAAGTTACAAGTTTTATTTTATTTGTTGTTTGTTTACTAATAATAGCTTACATACCAAATTTCAGCTTTCTAGGACATTAGGAAATACCCTAAGAATTTTGATGATTATCAGTCAGTGACGAAATCAGGGTTTTTTAGACATCAATGAAATCTAAACTATAAGAACTATTGCAATCAAAACTTTATAAGTTTAATAAGTCCGCTATTGACAACATATCCCGAGAATTTTGTTTATCTGGTATAATCCAAACCCAAGTTATAAGGGTTCAAAAAAATTACGAAGCTCTTAGAGAAAAGGTAGGTAGTGCCCTTGCGCTTCGCTTGGCTCGTCTTGGCGGGGGCGTAGTGCCCCCAGATTTCATTTCAATTGTTTATGCTGTATTGTATTGTCGTTTATTTTTAACATTCAATTACGAACGTCATTAGAAGAATAATATTGGAAAATGATGTGGGTATATTTGTTAAGTTTAATTTTAAGACAACAGACTGTTTGTTTTCCCAAATGTAATAAATAAATAAATAAACGCCGCTACAGGCAATCGCCTACGCAAGTCGTGGCGAAAGATAAATAAGTATTCAGGACAATAACGTTGCGATGTAATGCAAATATGCTTTCTTTTTCGAGTTGCTTACAGAATAGCATTTCTCGGTTATTCTTATTACATTCTATTTTACGTATTGTAATGAACTGTTATTTATTATTAATGTTTTTATTTTATTTTTATATGTTTTTGGTATTCATAATACATTATATTTCAGTGAAGAAACCTTTGAGTTATTACGTATTATAATGAACTGTTATTTATTATTAATGTTTTTATTTTATTTTTATATGTTTTTGTTATTCATAATACATTATATTTCAGTGAAGAAACCTTTGAGTTATTACGAATTGTTATGAATTGTTATTTTTATTAATGTTTTTATTTTATTAGCAAGCTCGGTCATCCAGATATTTATATTTATGTATGTAATTTAACTGTATAGCACACTAATGCACATATCTAACATTGTTGTTCATTTTAAAGTAGTGTGGAAATAAGTATAGCGCCTACGCAATCATGCCGGAAGATATTATCGGCCAACACGTCGGATAGACGTAGAGGTACCTATTTACACTTGAATGCTAACTATTATCGATGTGTTACGCATATCTGCTATTACATCACTTGATGCTAATACATCACTTGATGCTATTACATCACTTGATGCTAATATTTTTGTGATTCTACTGTAGGGTGTTTGAGTCGGCATGATTATCGATACCTACAGCCGTGGTACGAAAATTAATATGACAAAATCGAACTGTACTTTTATAGTTTCCCACTTCTGGGACACGGACCTACTCTCAGGCAGACGTTGATATATTTGTCATAATCTATCTTAGTCTATCTTTTTCCCAACTACGTTGAGGTTGACTTCCAGTCTAACCGGATACAGCTGAATTCTAGTATAATTCTTTACATATTTTTTTTTTTTAATTTTGCCTATCATACCTCTACAACCCTGTTAGTTGGACGATGGGACGATGCCTGTTCAAAATCAAAATTATAGCATTTATTTCAAGTAGGCCATTTACAGGCACTTTTGAACTGTAGAAACAAAGATGAACATTAAATGTAGCTACAGTCCCACAAGACATAAAAACTGTGAAAGTACTGCCAGTGCCAATAGGATTACTAGTCTTAGTTGTCAAACTTTCGGGCCACTGACTACTTGTAACGATTGACAAAGATCTACAAATGACAGCCGGGACCAACGGCTTAACGTGCTTTCGAGGAAACTTGGTATGTAATGGGTGGTCACCCATTCAAGAACCTACGTAGGCAAGCGTGTCTAAACCTGAAGATCGACCCGAGCGGCTGTTATTATTTAGACACGAGCTCCTCAAATTGGAATCATCGACACGACGAAAAAGAGGAAACGCACTAATAAACAGATAGGCGGTGTTTTCTATTTAGAAGAATTGAAGAAGTAGGCGTACTTAACGACACGCTTGAGATGACGCTTACGCATGTTATGCCGGAAGATATTATCCCCCAGCACGTCTGCGCGACGTACACTTGAATGCTAACTTGTCTAGATGTATTACGCATCTCTGCTATTACATCACTTGACGCTGATATTATTTTCATACATGTTCTAGTAAAGAAATACCTAACACTATAACGTGACCTATAAAGTTCCCACGGCTGGGACACAGGCTTCCTGAGAGATGAGAAACTACGAGAGAGGGCATTATCGAGGTTACAATTGACTACACATTCCCAAGACGGGTTGATAGAAATTTTGGATTAAAAAAAAGATATTGAATGCTTATTAAATGTTTGTGTGATGAGCATGGACATTTGTTTCAGAGTCATGGATGTTTATATGTATAATAAGTATGTATTTTCAAAACAAAAAGTATCTATGTAGTATATCAACTATCTGGTGTCCACGACACAAGTCTCGTTGCTTAATGTGGCGCTAGATGGCGCTGTGTGTAATGTCCAGCGATATTTATTTTATTTTATTTTATTTTTTATTAAATATAATGTACATATTTGCTTGACAAAATGCTGCTTGGCTAAGCCAACCCGTACAAGTTTAGACTATAGATGCCGAACGGTGTTTGCCAATTGGCATTAGCGGGATATGTGTAATAGTCATCGATATATTATTTGTCATCAAAAACTCCTGAATCGAATGTACCAGAATGTACCCAAATATGTGCGTAACACCCCTTATGTTTACGATATATGGAGAAATGTGTGTGTCATTGCCATTTCTGATGCCGAGTGAATATTGTATTTTATCTGAACTTTAGTGAAGGGCAGGCCCTTGAATATTACATGTTGTGGTTTCATGGCCGATAAATATTGTTCTCACTAAAGGAAAGTTTGCTTTTGGCTTTCATTATATTATATGAAAGCGAATTGTTGGACATTCTATTGTCAATAACTTTTTGATTTAACCTAGATGGTTATCCCGTAGTCTAGTCTTTAAAAATAACATCACGCCTGTAATCCCCGACGGGTTAGGCAGAGGTGTACTTAACAGTACACCCACATTTCGTCAGTTATGTTTAAGTCCTATATAAGTAAGTGCCTATAGGCATAAACTGGGCACAAATCCAGTCTCCTTGACTGACACTTTAAAAGTCTAGTCTAATCTTAAAAAATATAACAAAATTCTTTCGTACCTTGCGTTTTAAAAAATATTTTCACCTCAATACTTTCTCTCTTTTTCGCCCACCCACAGCTTAACAACGCTTAAAAATATAACGTAAATGACAAACTTTTAAACCTAGACCGCTGCTATCTTAACGCAAATCCTTATGCTCTTTAAGTTCGGAAGAGTTCATAATAATTCATTTTACAACGCTTTTAAGAGGCTGATAATAAAATAGCGGGAGAGCGCGTTCAGAAATTGTTTTTTTTTTCTTTATTTAGAATTCTTTTGCGTCGCGACTGTCTTCCTCATCTGTGGCCTTGAATAAGTTACTACATGGTAATCGACCTCCTTTTTAGAGGAAGGCAAAAAGGTTTTTTTAAACAAATATCATCAAGTGAATGATGAATGGAGAATGCTAATAAATGATAAAATAAGAAATGAGTCAGGAAGTCTGAAAGTGGCGCTGGTGACTAAAAAGTTGTGTGGTAATCGGTTGTATGATGTGATGCGGAGAAATGAAGAAAATGTCGTGAGGAAAGTTTTGAGTATGAATGTGGATGGGTATATATCAGTAGACAAAGACCAAAGAAACGATGGATTGACTATATACAGGATGATATGGCAAGAAAGGAGGTGTCTGATGAGATGACGAGTAATAGAGAAGTATGGAAGAAGAAGACATGCTGTGCCGACACCAAATGAATTGGGATAAGGTCAAGATAATGATGATCATGGACAAGTCTTGAATGTGTGACAATTTTTAATAATGACGTAAAGAATATAATAATGAGGAACGTTAACATTAGGTGCCAATTGGTTTTAATGATAGCGATGCATATTTGTAACAGTTTGACTGGAAAGCCACCTCAACACAGTAGGGAAAAGTCTAAGTAGATGATGTTGAAGTGGTAAATGAAACTATAATTTAGGGGCAAAAAAAATAAAGATAGAACATAGAAGTCATTCATCGCAAAGCTTTTTCCCTCTATCCTTTGTTTCTGGCCTTTGTGTGTGACCTGAAAACAAAAGGAACACATAAACAACTGATATATAAGTCGTAAAATAAGAATAATGGGTATTCATGAAGGGTTAGGTACAACGTCGGCACTTCAGGGTTTATACTTTTATTTTATTAGCCACCGATACAAAGGCTGCGAGGTCATCAAGCCTTAATTTGGTATTCTGACAACAGACTCCGTTTTAGAAGAGTAATATGTAGCCAGGATGTTACTACCAGATTATATCGTTTATTTTAATTAGGATAACTATAAAACTCTAAGATAAAACGAGTCATTCATAAAACGTATACAGAATGACTTTTTTATCACTTTCCAAAAAAAATAGGTATAATAGGTAAACGGAGTAGAAGCCACCACGCCTGTAATCCCCGAAGGGTTGGGCAGACGTATACTGAATAGTACACCCACATTTCGCCAGTTAAGTCTATAGCCATCAACCAGGCACAAACCAGACTCTGTAGCTGCTACTGAGGAATTCTTGATGGAAAAACCCACTTTGCCCGACCTGGGAATTGAACCCAGGGCTTTATGCTCAGCAGTCTCACTTGCGACCACTATACCAATGGAAGCAGTCGGCCGGGATAGTTTACTGCTCATTATATATACGTTTCCCCCGATATTTATTCAAATACCAGCTTTCGTTGCAATACATTTTACGAGGTTCGTCGCCGTTGTTATGTGTATCGTTTCGTTTTATTGACTTTACTGTCGATGTAGATTTGTCCAAGCGTACTGGGAATGTGAAAATATGTGTTTGCTGATAAGATTATCTTTTCATTCAAATCTGACTAGTTTACTGGGTAGCATAATCAGCCTATAATGTTCCCACTGCTGGGAGACACGGCCTCCTCTCTATGAGAGGGAATGGGCTATAATCCACCACGCGAACCCAATGCGGGTTGGTAGACGTCACATGTCTTGAAATTTTTGGTTGTAGGACATGTCGGTTTCTTCACGATGTTTTCCTTCGCGGTTTTGAGAGCAGCGGTGATAAAATAAATTACACAAAGTATTGCGCTTGCCTGGGTTCGAACCCACGACATACTGTTCGTGATTCGGAGCCGCCGTGTGCTAAAATATAGCGGAATGCTTAAATCAAGGTAATAGAATATTAACATAGCATTTAGTCTTAACGAGCATAATTTTTTGGAGCCTTCAAAAATATTTCAGTAGATTTTTTTGGATTAAAGTTAATAAAGCTAGGCTAAGTCTTTGTTCGTGAATCAGATATAGCACTTAATATATTATGAAAATGAAAGCAAAATATCTGAAAAGATTCCATAGGTAGCTGAAAATAGCTCAAACATACTTTGTGCTATTTTCAGACGAACCTGTCACGCATCAACGTCTTGTAAAGATTATTCGAATTTATTCGATGTTCACGAATAAAACCTTTCACTATATAAAATTACATTTACAATTTCTTCTCTTCTTAATGTACAACTTCCCACACACAACACTTTCTTGAAAAATCGTCCATAATTTTTGGCAAATTCTATATATTTTTAGGAACATGAAGAGCTGACTGAAACCGTATTGTGTCACTAATCTTAGCGGAGAATGTCCATCGGAGGTGTACACGTGTGTGCGCACAGGCACTGGTGCAGTCACTGTTCCTTTACTCTCATAGTCGGATAGGACGAAAAGCGTTGGACCATCGTGACTGACGTTTGACGACCCAAATGGCGCAGCGGTAGTGAGGCTGCCTTACGTTCTTGGGGTCCCGGGTTCGAATCCCGGTAGGAGCAAATGTTTGTGTGATGAGCATGGACAATTGTTTCCGAGTCATGGATGTTTATATGTATAATAAGTATGTATTAACAAACAAAAAGTATCTATGTAGAATATCAATCATCTGGTGTCCACGACACAAGCCTCGTTATTTATTTATCGTGCTTAAAGTGCTTTCCGAGGCACGGATGTATTATATGCCAACTTCCGAACTTCGGGCTGCTACTGAGGAATTCCCAATAGCACTTTTTGCATCTTGTTGACTTGTTCGGGAATCGAACAAATGTTACGCTCAGCAGGTAACATCATGGTCAACATGATCATATCAATTGATAGGTATCACTGCTATACGCAGACCTCTCCCACGAGTGGTCACATCGACCAATCATGTAATGCTTCTAGCATCTAGTGGATTCTCATGGCCTTTATATTCACAGGGCATTAGATGGTACTGTTATGTACCACAACTTAGGAGAAGCCTATTTCCAGCAGTAAACCGCTAAGTATAGTCTAAATTGATAGCTATTACACAATGTATGAACTGAGAATTTACTGGTAAATCAATTCAAAAAAGTTACTTCAATATTAAAATGGAACCTAAGAAGGCTTACGCGTTCAAAAAAGGACTGTAATAAATGGCCTAGTGTTTCAAGATAAGTCTGAAATAAATAGCCAATCGGAAAAGGTCGCGTACGCAATCAGATCACCGAGATTGTAATCTGAAGAGGACTGTGAGCAGAAATCACATGATTGCATAATGTTTTATAGAGAGGGTATCGCGCCGTGTAGGGGAGGGCGAACATGGGCAGATTGCGGAGGTACACGAGCGTCTCTACTCATGCTAGCTCGAGAGATGTTGAGAGCGAGGTAGGTACTATCGCCACCTGTAATATGTATACCTTTCCTCGTGAAAGAACGGTTGCAACGTTGAGATAACTATGAGATTCGTCAAAGAATAGATTTCAAAATCCTACCTAAGTTTGTAAAAAGATGAGGTGTGTAATTGTATGTCGACTTTTTAAATATGTATATCAGAATATGATCCTGAAGCTATAAAGATATTACTGCCCAGCTTCGAGTAATCTCATCTAATTTTGATACACAATGTACCTAGGGGTCGTGGCTAAATAATAGCGGCCACTCGGGTCGCTCTTCAGGTTAAGCTGCGATTGCCTAGGTTGGTTCGTGCATGGTATTTAGCTGCATCCGGTTAGACTAGAAGACGACCTCAATAGAGTTAAGAAAAGCTAGGCAAATGATGGCGGCCGAGTTCCAAACGTTGAAATCCGTAGACGTACGAAGGTCTTCAATATTTGAAATCGCGTTATAGAAGGCAACTGGAGTTGGGCTGGACACCTAGCAAGGTGCGGTGTTGGCAGGTAGAGTTAAGCTGTGACCGAGTGGCGTCAAAGAAATAGAAAAAGAGAAGTGTTGGTCGTCTGGCGGCGAGATGGGCAGAGGACATTGTTGCCATTGCGGGAATATGCTGGATGAGGCTGGCACAAGAGCGTGGAGCTTGGCACAAGAGCGTGGAGCTTGGCACAAGCAAAGAGAGGCCTATACCCAGCAGTGGGTGAAGTCAAACTGTGGATGATGATGATGAGGCAAATGATGTTGTAACTGGTCTGTTACAATTAATGATTTAAAAAATATCGATTAAAAAGATTAACGGTCTACTACAAAATTTGAAAATGGAAGCCGTCAGCGGGCCTATCGCTTGTGTCAAATAAATTGAAGCCTTTTTGGTACGTTACGTTCCCGAGTCGCTGCCGTAATGTGTTTTCAACTGCGATTTAACGCTCAAACTAACTTTCAGGACGTACTCGTATGTGCACTACTGATATACTTTTGGGTTATTGAGTTTTGAGGAAAATCACATGATACAAATTATGGGAAATATAACAATCCATTCTTGGCTATAAGAGTAGAAGAAGACCATTAATTGTTTTTATCCGAAGAATGCGAACGAAGTCAAGGGAAGCTAGTTCTTTTATTTCCCGAATTTTCCTAAATATATTTGTATCTCATCCATAACTCATTCAATACACAATAAATATTGTTAGTATTGTGTTCATAGATTTGTGACTTGTGATAGAACACGAGTGGACGAACTAACATAATACATAGAAACAGCAAAACACCTAAAAAAAAATAAAAAACTACATTCCGTTTCATCTTTCTGAATCACTACCAAAACAAACGACGTGCAAAATAGGTAAAGAAAATATAATACTACTACCATAACGTAACATCACGCCTGTAATCCCCGAATGGTTAGGCAGAGGTATGTGTCTACCAGTACACCTACATTTCACCAGTTATGTTTAAGTTCTAAATAATCGGGAGCCTATTGCCATCAACTGGGCATAAATCCAGACTCCGTAGCTGCTACTAAGAAATTCCTGATGGAAACTCCGCCTTTGTACAGTTGTTTTTTACTTGTGCATAAAGTTTTAAAAAATAAATAAATTTATAAAAACCCGATTTCGCTTTACCCTGGGAATCGAACCCAGAACTGCATGCCCGGCTGTCGGAGTTGCGACCGCTAGCTAGACGAACGAGGCAGTGAATTTGTTTATATTCATAAGAAAATCTAAACATTGTTGTTATACAACAACCGGTTGTTATTACAGCCAGAAAATGTGAAAACACCCGTTATATGAAAAATAACATTCTCTTACTTCCTTCCCAAATAATTCTCAGTAATAATATATTTTGTACTAGCTGTTGCCCGCGACCTTCGTTCGCGTGAAATTATTATCAAAAAAACATTACCACCCTTTTGAAACGGATTTCGTTACCAATTTCAAGGGTTTTTTTTTGCACGGAATGCTAATTATTTTTCTTAAATAAAAGTAGCCTAGTTACTCCTTATAACATCAGCTATCTGCCAGTAAAATTTTTGTTAAATCGGTCCAGCAGTTTCGGAGATTAGCCGGAACAAACATACAAAAATTACAAAAAAAAATGTTTTTTGTAATAAGTGCCTTGTATTTTATTTTCATAATTATACATTCAGTAAAAAGCTGTAATTTTTACATTACAAACAGACACTTACATTTTATTTATTTGTATGGATTTATCGAAAGAAAGAAAGAAAGAAAGAAAGATAATTTATTTGTCAAACATGCGTTTACATAAACTGAGTAATCAGATATGCAAGGTATTAAATACTATGTTGTGAGCGTCCATGCTTTGCCAATAACGGCGTACAAATTTTGTAGGTTATCGTTTGAATTATGAATTTTATACATTACAAATTCGAGGAAGGGAAACCCTTCAGTATAATTATGTGTTTTCAACGAAACAATTTGTTTTAATAAGTAAAATCTTAGTATGAAAATGAATCTTGAGGAGCTCGTGGCTAAATAATAACAGCCGCTCGGGTCGATCGTTAGGTTAAGCCGTGCTTGCCTAGGTTGGTCTGTGGATGGGTGACCACCCATTACATTCCGAGTTTCCTCCGTGCCTCAGAAAGCACGTTAAGCCGTTGGCCCCGGCTGTCATTTGTAGATCTATGACAGTCGTTAGGTAGTCAGAGGCCCAAAAAGTCTGACAACCAGTCTTACCAAGGGGTATCGTATAACCCGGTACTAACTGGGTTGTGGAGGTCAGATAGACAGTTGCTCCATGTAAAAATGGTATTCAGCTGCATCCGGTAAAACTGGAAGCCGACCCCAACATAGTTGGAAAAAGGCTAGGCAGATGATGAAAATGAATCTTGAAATTAAAAGAAATGATAAGAAAAGAAACGACCTTTATACATATTGATTGATTCTAACCTTATTGCTTTAGACGAAAAAGCGACCCTGATCAGACATAGGACTTAGAACACTTGGGACTCTCCAGCAGGTTCCCAACTGCTCCACCTGCAATCCCAGGTGTCCGTACTCCTGCACCCTTGACGAACTACACAACGCTTCTGACAACGCAAAAAACTGGTGCCAAAAATTATCATATTATGGATGTGGTGTTGAAACGAAGTGATGAAGATGTAAAAGTAAGTAGAATACTCGTATATTATGTTAGCCACCTTCAGTATAATTCTTAGCAAAAAATAAACGAGTCTTCAACCCCAGGGGTGCTGCATTCACTGATCCCCTTGTATCTGATAACATCGTGCTGAGTAAATCTGATTTCCCTGAAGATTAGACATGGAGGTCAAACGGCAATCAATGTGAAGAAAATTTCGCATTTTCCAGTATCATGGTTCACGAAACATTCGTGTTAACTAGAAAAATAAATAGACCGGACCAGACAGACAGAGAAATTCTAGAAAATCGCGAACCTAAAGGAAAAAACTATTGATATCGTTGGTTACATGTTTACTCGATTTTGTTTGATCATACCTGCCGAGTGTCTCAAATCAACAGTTAGCCAACCTTTAAATCACATTTTCAGGGATAACAACAAAATGTATTTTTTTATGAAGAAGAAGCTATTCAATCTTTTTTCATTTCATGGTATAATATCAACTTTATTGTATTAGAAACGGAAACCCATAGGAAACCCGTCCCCAATAATACTACATTTTTAATGTATGTGTGTTTTTGTGCTACAAAACAACAAAAAAAAACATTATTTATGTAGCAACAAAGAAAGAAAAGAAAATAAAGAATAATTTAGTTAGTTCCCCAGGGCAGGCGCAGCATTATTAAACTGTCATGATGATTAACGTTCTGCTGCGTCGCGTCTGCTGTGCAGGTGCTGCTAGAAACATATTACATGCTGTGTTTAGTGTTTGTATTTGTTTACGTTCACTTGCTTAAAAATATGTATTTGTGAATATTTTAACATAACATAACATCACGCCTGTAATCCCCGAAGGGTTAGGCAGAAGTGTACCTAATAGTACACCCACATTTCGCCAGTTCAGTGCCATGTAATATGGGGCGAGCCTGTTGCCGGGCACAGATCTGACTATGTGATTTTTTTTTTGCATTAAAAAACTTGAAACAGGTTCTTCTACTTACGCATTTCATGGATTTTTGAGAACGATAACTATTAAAAAGAAAAAAATAATATCTTGTTTTTTGTTCTTCATAATATATCATAACATCACGTCTACAATACCTGCAAGGTATGGCAGAGGAATACTTATAGTACACCCATATTTCGCCTGTTAAACCCTTTTTTCTTTCTTTATCGTGTGATGGTTAGTGCCTAACCTGGTGTCTTTTATGTGGTGGGTGAGTTTTTATGCCGCCTATGGGCCTCTGACTTGACTTTTACATGCCGTTGTCATCTCTCATGCATGCAAGGAATAATTATACAACACGCACATGAATCTAAAAAATCAGATGTGAATAAACAGAATCAGAAGTTGGATTCGAACTTGAGACTTGAGATTGTTACTTATGGTGTGTACGATTTTTAGAATGCTGGTATCAATGAAATAGGGGCAACTAAGCCATCAACTAAACAAATGCAGACGTTTTTTTTTTGTTCTGTCTTTTTTAAAGTGTCGTTTTTGTTCTTCGCCTTATAAATTGTTAGTTGAGCCATGCAGTAAATGTAATCAACTAAAACACGAAACTCACATCGAAACCTAGTCTTTCGTGCTGTAAAATAAACATTATATTTATGTCTTACTAATTTATTTTTACAAACAAAAATTAAACTTGACACAATAAAGCTTTTGTAATAAATATTTTCTTATTTAACTCGACGGGCTAGTTGTAGAAAAGCAAAAGAACAATTCATAAAGATACAAACAAAGTTGACAGTGTGTTTACACAACATTATTTCTCTTCTAAGATTACAAGATCGTTGACTCGCAGATATTATTTGTTCTTCGCAGAAACGTTATTTATTTCGACGTTTTATGGACACTATCGTAAACCACCTTCGAATGTATTTGTATGTATACAATTAAAATTATCATACCTAGATTATTTCGTGTTATCCTGAATTTTGAGTGGCATTTTGAGATTGAAAATTCATATACACACATCAACACGGTCTAGGGATATTTCATACTCAATTAAATAACTCGAAAAGTACTGGCCGCATTGGAATCTTTTATACACCGATTTGTTTGTAATTTATCTCAGACTAATTCCAAATTCAAATTTTTGAAAATTCTTTTGTTTCGGTGGCATAAAAATGTCTTGATGTATAGGAGAGGGAATTTTCATTTGTGCGAAATTTAGAAAACAATACGAATTACGTTTAGTTACAGTTTTTTTTCATTTTTAAACGAAAGATCAAGTTAAAATTGAGGTATTGTAGCCATGCAACGCCGACATTTGACGAGGGCGGAGATGTTATGAGCTGTGGGAATGCTGGAAGCTGGATCTGTTCAGCGTAATGTTGCTGAGGCCATAGGGACCCATCAAAATGTAATTTCAAGATTGTGGACACGCTATCGTGCCACAGGTGAAGTAGCTGAGAGGCACCGGGGGCCAAGTCGCATCACTACCCCCAGACAAGACCGATTTTTGCAAATTACTGCGCGAGCACAACCAAATGCAACGGCGACTCAATTGGTCCAAAGGCTGCGAGTGGAACACCAAGTGCTTGTGAGTGACCAAACTGTAAGAAGGCGACTGCATGAAAGCAATCTACGCTCTCGTAGACCACTCCGGGTCCCACCTTTACGGAGAGGCAATCGTGGACGACGATTAGAATGGGTTCGGAACCACGTGGACTGGGGCCGTGACCAATGGTCCAATGTGCTGTTCACGGATGAATCCAGGTTCGGCTTCCATCCAGATTCACGAAGGACGCGTGTTTGGCGAGTTCCTGGACGATGGAGCCGTCTCCAGAACCAAACCAAACCATACCAAGGAGGAACAATTATGGTTTGGGCAGGAATTCGTCTTGGAGGACGGACGGATCTCGTTTGGGTGCGGGGCAATATGACGGCAGAACGATACGTCCAACAGGTGCTGGGGCCCGTAATCTTGCCCCACAGAACACAAATGGGGCAAGATTTCCTGCTCATGCACGACAATGCCCGGGCACACACGGCGAGAACGGTAGCAGCTTGGTTACATACACATAATGTTAGGGCCTTAGACTGGCCTGCTCAATCGCCAGATCTAAATCCCATTGAGCATGCGTGGGATATGCTGCAAAGAAGAGCTCTGAAGGAAGTTCCTGAAAATCTGGCTACAGAAGATCAACTTTTTGCGCACCTCAGAAGGACATGGGACAATATTCCGCAGCAAGACATTGACAACCTTGTTCTGAGCATGCCGAATCGTTGCCGATGTCTTATGAACATCATGGGCGCTTTCTCAGACTACTAACTTCAAGTTTATAAACACAAATTAAATGTTTTTTCTATTTTTTTCAGTTTTTACTCACAAATTAAAAGTTCATTCATATACGGTTTCCGTCTATGCTTCATTTTTTTTCCATAAAATCCTGAAATTTTAATCTATACCTTAACCATTATTAAAAAATGGTAGAATATTAAATAACGTATCTTTTAAATATATACATGTCATATAAATAATTAACACATTGATAGTAATTCGCTTTTTTAAAAATATCCCTAGACCGTGTTGATGTGTGTATATACTGGAGCACAAGCAAACTTAATTATTACAATGTTGTTTTTGTTTATCTATCTTCTATCTTTACAAATAAAAATCAATTTTTCATGTACGACGGCTGATTTTTTTGTTGTATCCTAAATGTTAGGGTTTAGTAATGTTTGCCATAATTTATAATACAATAATTTTATATACCATAAGTACTTGTATTTGCCATAATTTCATTAGAAATAACGCTTCAGTTGCCATAATCGTGAAATTACATAAAATAATTTTCACTAATTTCATTGGTCATAATCGATCAAGTGTCATAATAATTTTAATCCATAAAATTTACTTGCTATATTTTTTATTTTTAATAATGTCGTTCTCCATAACATTTATTCACCATAATATTAATTTGCCCATACTAACACAACAATGCTAGTTCAGTACAAGCGCAATGAAAATTCACAGTCCGAATCTTCTTTTGGCATACATTTCACATCGACAGTCATTAAAAGGCAGAAAATCAATCAATCAAAGCGTCAATCATTATAAAACAGTTGATTATGAACATACGTGGTTGTTATTTCTCCGAAAGAATCATGCAAGCAAGCATACACCATGCATGCAGCAAGCATACAGCAAGCATGCAGCAAGCAAGCGAGCAAGCAACACGCAGCGGGCATGGTTTCTGTCATGACTCCGGCGCTGCGGGGCTACGGATATCCCACGCAAGCTTAACGTCACAGATGTGTTTAACGCTCACCACCGCAGCTTCGGCTTGCTGGCCGGCTTCGCTGGCCATCCTCAGCCGCGGCGGCGAGTGTTACAACCACCTGCTCACAACTCGCGGGCCGCCTCGCCCCTCCGCGCCTAAGCGATTCTAAATTACACTCTAGAGTGTAATTTAGAATCGCGGGCCGTAGGGGTAGGGCAGACAAGACTGCGTGGAGTCGGATTTACAGCGATTCGTTTCTGTCACTAAAACCTAACTTATAGAAAATGTTATAAGCCTAACAATGTATAAATGAACGTTAGGAATAATACTCATAATATAATACAATACTTAGAACATATTACTTACTATTATTGTAAAATTAGAAGATTCAATTATCATAGTACTAAAATCATCAAAAGTACTAAAGATTGTTTGCTGTAAAAAATCATTTTATGACAGACCAAATGCCTCAATGACATTATACAGTAAACGTTTCTAAATTATATTAAATGTTGCTTAGGTCAAATATCGATTATTTAATGTGTTACTTATAGAAACTAATGATTCCAGCACATGTTATTATGGAAACTTTTTTATGGCAAATAAAAGTTATGACTAATAAGTTGATATGACAAGCGTTATTAGTATAAATGATAATAGTGCAAGTAAATATTATGAGGGGGGACGATTATGGAAAACAGTAATAGTACAAATTATTTTAATGTCAGAGGCCCTAGAACGAGCACGCAGTGTGAACGTAACTTAAATACGACGACTTTTGAATCAAAAATACAATTATCCTCTATAGGATAATAGTATATAAGTGTGCATAATGTAAACAATTTAACTAAAATGCTATCATTTTAGTTAAATTGTTTACATTATGCACACTCAGTATCATACATAAATTATGAAAATATTCATCATCATCATCATCATCAGCCTATAATGTTCCCACTGCTGGGACACGGCCTCCTCTCAATTATAGGGAATGGGCCCAACACGCGGGCCCATAATAATATTATGTGAAACGAGTATTGTTACAACACTGAATAACAACACTGAATTCAAAGAACATTATTTTGCCTTTTTCTACATAATTTTAAATGACCGTACGTTTACCAAAAAAGCAAAATGAAATATGTCTGACCTCACTTAAGACAGTTACGTTGTACAAACGACTAAGTTATTAACTACGTAAAAATAACATGAGATTTGCAAATAAACGAAGTGCTTGTCGCTTCGTCCCAGATTTTCTGAATGTCTACAAAAATAAAGGCCAGTCTTATGTTTTTGTGCCTCATAAAATTGGGTCACACTACTCACATTTGAACATGGAACGACGCGAAATTACAAAAGGAGACGAATAAAAATGTACTCAAGACTTTTTTCAAACATTTTATATGTACAATCTGGACGAACTAAAAAATGGTGTTATGTTATCTCAGATACATTAGGACCCATCATAAAAAGAACAATTTAACAATTGCTCCCAGAATAAGTGAAATACTTAGATAATTGTGTTTTGATAATTGTGTCGAGAATTCTAAGAGATTGGTGAATCTTCATTGAATGAATATTGTACCTGTTTTCCCTGAGGGAAAAACCAACACTTCGTCAGCTATAATGGGTGTAGCTTCGTTAAGGGTTTAACGAAGCTGAAAAGCACTTGTTCTCCTCGTCATTGCGTTTTTTTTTTGTTCTAGAGCACACCTGGGAACTGGGAACCTTCTATTTACGGAAACATTGGGGGTCAAAGTTCCGCCATTTTACATTTTTTTTTAAAGAACAGGTTTTTAATGTTATAACTTTACTTTAAATACGTCGACGAACCCCATACTATTCAATGCATCCATCAGCACAATGTATTGAGTGCGTTACTTTGAGTATTTGAGTCCAACCGTAAAACGTGACTTTTCACCTAAAAAAAAATCTTTTCCCAACAATCATTTTTGCGTAGAATTACTTAATTTCGTGTACAGAATGCATGGCTGACGGCTTCGTGAAGGGTTGGTTTACACCCCGTATTGTAACAGTCCTAAGTAATAGCGGGCTACCTTACTGCCTTTTAACCAGACAAATTCAAATTTCTGTCTGCTACTTAACTGAAAACGCTCGAATGGGAACATTCAATTACTCATAACAATGAACTGAACATTTACCTACAGGCATTTTTCTCTTTTATAACACATACCTACATGAAACGATAATCAAATACCACGTGATTGACGAGAACAATATTACAGAAATAGACGCGTATATCTGAAACAGACACGTCTCACACAGGTGGAAGATAACAGAATTGTTTTATCGCCGTTACCGCAGAACGCCGAGTGCTTGCACTAAACCAACTTTAATCCTTGCCCACACTGAGAGCGGGAAGCGGGGTGACAGAGACAACTAAATAGGCAGCAGAACCCAGTATATGACGTTCGTGGTTGACAGACACACTAAAAGATCATTATTTTAGTGTGTCTGTCAACCACGAACGCTTTCAGTGTGACATAGCCAAGCCTAGCCAAGCCTGAATTCTTGTCGCGCTGACGATCGGTCGTGTACGATTATACATTGTGTTCAATATAGCACCATACTGCGACGCTGGCGTCAGCGGCGTCCGACAGCCGTATTTTGTTCTCGTTGACGTCACGACCGACCGTACGCGACCGTCCGTCAGCGCTACAAGAATTCAGGCCTTACAGCGCTTCTAAACAGAGATACAGCGTCAATGATGTCGCTGTCGAGTTTAGGTTTTATCTTGTACTTGCTGTTGTGAAACTAATGATCGAATTTTGTAGATATGGTAGCTTAACTTAAGTTTTTGACATGAAACATTTTTTTTTAATTCTGCCAAATAATGGACACTACAAAGTCTCGTTAATACACTAAGCGGGAAGCCCAAGGAGCCTGACACTGACCGACAAATTGCATAAAAAGTAAGAAAATTTTAATTTCGCGGGCTACACTGGCGCTTCCCCTTCACAAATGAAACTGAACGCTATCAACTCACCTAAACGCCAGTCAAGACTTGTCATTGTCAATATTTCATAGCAAATTTAGTTTTAAATTCTATAGGCTAAAATTAAATTCACCCTATGTGTAAAGATACTTACCAGCTTTCTATATAGCGCAGTCCTTACCCCGCTAACATCCCTCACTCGTCTTGTTTGCCCCACTGGCTCGTCTAATGAATCGCTGGCTCTCTGTAAATAAGGCTTAACTGAGTTATCAGTTTGGCCACGTTTAGTAACTAACGCGCTTTGTTTGACGTTACATATGTTTCCTTTCGGGCGATGGTTTGTTAGCTCAATTCTACAGGTTATAATGGCTTTTTTTGGACGTTTATGTTTATTTTGGGAAATTACTTATCGAATGTATTAACTTGTGTTACTTTCTGCAAATTGTATTTTTATTAATTAGCAGACGGTACAGGGCTGACCATGTCTGCGGTATGCCCGACGAGTGGGCCAAAATAACCACGATGTGGAGCCGTGATACAGCCAGAAGGCGACGCGGTAGACCTCGTAGAAGATGGCGGGACGAGCTGGACAAAACAGCAGTGGTCCATCATGGATCGAAGAATTTGGAAGTCATGGGGAGAGGCCTTTGCCCAGCAGTGGGATGACACAGGCTAACAGTAACAGTAACAGTAAGTAGCAGACGGTAATGCCCCATGTGATACTAAGTATAAGTAAGTAGTAAGCACTAAGCTCATAACTACGCACCCAGTAGGCCACAAAATGGGGAATTAAAAATCCTTTCAACACACAGTGTAAATATGGTGATCCCTACCAGACGATGTTCGTCTTACTGGAGTGTCCGAAGCGTCCCAACATCTCCAGGACTTAGAGGACATAAAAGACGTCACAGACGCCGCGATTAACTTGGCCACGTCCTTGGTCCAAGAAATTTTAACAAGTCGTACAATCTAAACGAAAGACCAAGAAGAAGCTCAAGAAAAAATGACAGTTTAAATGAATATCTAACAAATTGCACTGTTGGAATGCAGTTGCAAACTAGCGAACGTATAAAATCCACCAGTGCACTTTCCATTAGTATGTGTCTCTTAGTTCAAGTGAAAACAGTGTATAAATCATACAACTGATTTACCTTCACTCAAAAATTCCTTTCATAATAGCGTTTCTTCATTAAAGACTAGTCCTATTCTGATTTTGATCGCGTGGATTCTGTTGATAATCACACTAATCGCAAGCAGTATAATGCAATCTACCTGATCACAAGTCGCATAAAACTAAGTCACATCGGTACGGTACCGTTCCGGGCCGAGATCGTCCCGCTAAGTTGTCTCCGGAGCCCGTACTCGATGTCAACAATTATTTCAGACACACGAGACGAAACCTATTATGTTTCATGCAAATGAGGCCAGGAAAAATGTGAACGTGTTCTCGGAAACTGATACTGTAATGTTATATTTTTAGATAGAAAAATAGGTCTGATTTTCAGGATTTATTCCGTTAGGCTCGGACATCAATACTTATATTCTTTATCACATTCCACAATGTGGGCAGAAGACAGGCTTCATGCAAGGAAAACACGCTTTAGCTACACTGCTTTTATTACTAACAAATAACTTGAAATTACAACTTAACACATTAACACTGGGTACGAGTACTCGTACATGAATCGGGTACGTTCCGCTGCGATCAGATTTAAAACATCACAACCCCGTAGAAGCACGCTGTTAGGTGTGGGTAGACTGGTAAGTAGGTCGGCTGGTACCACTGGCGCGCTTGCGATTCATTTTATGTCCGTACTAATGACCGGATCTGACAAATAGTGGAATTAGCCAAACAAAATAAATAAGAGAGAATGAGAATGGGAGATTTTAGGGTTAGCTATTTATTCAATTATACGTAAAATTACTATTATTTTGTTATTTTAATTGTAACGAATATTTATTTAATTTTAAAATAGCAAACTGTTGAATTAATCGATTTAATTATTAAGTATTAAAAGTTGTGAAACGATGACACTCGGTCGGCCGCCATAAAAGCAAGCGGCACAGCGAACGACCGATTCCCCAATTAATGATCCGACCCAGCCTGTTGTCCCTTGCTGCCCTCTCATCAATGACGCACTAAGCCGAGGCCCGAACCCCACAGGGGGTGCCCTTAGTGACCGTTCATTTAAATCCTTAGTTTGTAAGCCCTGGCTGGGGGCCTTAAAGTAATTTTTCGCCACCACAGGATTGTCCGGTTAAGCAGTTACGCAACCTTAGCGCGTTGCAACTGCGAGTGGTCCATCCTAAAAAAAAAAAAAAAAAAAAAAAAAAAAAGACCGAGGGCCATTCGTTACTTCATCATCGCCTCGTGCACATCAACGCATTGTGTTAATTTTATGTAAGTACTTATGTTCTTTGTTCTGTATGATTTACACTGTTATCTATTATTTACCTAGTTAATTGAACTATTTATGAGTGTGATTACTGTTCGTGTATTAAACTATTGTGAATAACAATATATCTGTAAATATTCTATGTCAATTCATAAAATAAACCTACTAAATAATAAATATATATTTTATTAATTCACCACCTAACGACCTTCTAAAATAAGCCTTACATCTCAGAAGTGGGATTAAATCGAATATTTATATACTCGTATGTATATACAGGGTATGTCGGGGACATGTAATGATACTTTAAAGGCATATAGGGGATCTTCCAAGCAGTCCCTAAATATGAGTTCTGGAACCAAAATCCTAGCAAAATTTGTTTTTTTTTTCTTGGACTCAGTATTTTAGAAATCGAGTCTGTTAAATGTACATCCATGCCCTCAAGTATCATACACGCTATATTTTTATTTTGTAAGTATTTGATATGTATATTTTATGTTTTTTTTTACACTTATACATAATATGAATATATACAACTAAGAGGAAAACAGGTACTTGTGCTATTTTTTTTCTTATCCTCAGGATAACAATGGAACATTCAGGCTCTCCTGTGTTGCCCTCTGGCATCGTATCTACCCAACAGGAAGCGGGCCAACGTCACCGCCCCAGCCCGCTGGGTGAGCTTGCGACATTCTCCCAGTCGGAAAGCACCTGGCCGAGTCCCGAACCGGTTGTTGCTAAGCCCAGCAAGACCAGGATCCAGTAGCCAGCAGCCAAGGGACGAAACGCGAGGCAGGTCTCGCGAACAACAACAGTCCAGAAGTCGAACGAGCCGTCTGTCGAGAGAGATGCCCCTTGAGCATCGATCACCGCGACGGTCCCGAAGCCGAGCGTCCTGTCGATCAAGAGAGATGCTCTTTGAGCATCGATCACCGCGGCGATCCCGAAGCCGAACGTGCCATCGGTCAAGAGAGATGCTCCGTGAGCATCGATCACCGCGCCGATCCCGAAGTCGGTCTAGCCGTCGGCCCCGGGAAAGGCCTAGAGGGCAACAATCGCCCCAGAGGTCTCAAAGCCGTACCAGCCAAGCAGTCTACCATGAGCGCGGGCAGCGGTCCCGTAGCCGTGACCAGCGGCATTACTCATCTCGCCGAAGTCCCAGCTGGCCTCGGGACGTGAGCTGCCTTGGTAGCTGTCAGTGTGGGTGCGATGAACACCCGCAACGGACCATTGAGCAACAAGCAACGGATGGAAATAAGGTTAGTTCAGCATCACCTAATCTAACTAATTACGATAATAATACTTTTAACATGTTAGTACAGGCCCTTAAAGCGGTTGCTCCTGACTCAGACAAAGTAAATCCACAAAAAAATACTGTACCGGAGTTCGATCCTGCTAGGAAAGAACAAACTATAACTATGTGGCTACACAAAGTAAACGAGTGCGCCACTATATATGGTTGGTCTGATAGGCAAGTTGTACACTTCGCGCTTCCCAAATTAACGGGGGTAGCCAAAAGGTGGTACGAAGGCCTCCCTTCAGTTTTATTTTCTTGGGATGAATGGCAATCTAAATTACTTGCAGCTTTCCCGTCAGATGAGAACTACGGGCAAATGCTTAGTGATATGCTAACTAGGCGCGCTAAATTCGGGGATTCCCTAGAAGATTACTTCTACGATAAAATAACCCTTATAAATAGGTGCTCTATGACCGGAAGGAGGGCTGTAGATTGCGTACTGCATGGCATAGAAAAAGGATATCAATTCGTCTGGGTAAGAAATGGTAGAATCTTCATCAGAAAAACAGATGGGTCCGAACATATCCTCATTAAGAATTTAGAGTCCATAAATAAGTTGAAATGAAAAAAAATATTTTATATTTACATTAAAAGTACATGTAATTGTAACGTGAACATAATACAAAATTCGATAGTTTACAAATTTATTACCAGAATTGTAGAGGCGTGAGAACAAAAACGCATATCATCTTTCGTAATGTATGTTGCAATAACTATGACGTTATCATTTTTACAGAGACTTGGCTTAATGATACCGTACTGAGCAGCGAGCTGTTCGACGACAGATACATTGTATACAGAAGGGACAGAGAAAGTTCTTGTCTACAGAGTGGTAAAGATGGTGGGGGTGTTTTGATAGCCGTAAAAAAATCTATAAATTCCAAACGAGCAGAACAATTTGAAAGTAATTGTGAAGACCTTTGGGTGATTTTAGATCTACCTACTGCACGATCTGTACGTTGGGTAGCTCTCTGTTCTGTATATCAGCCACCACCTGTACGCATCTCTTACTTGGAACATTTTTTGGACAAATGTAATGCAGTGTTTGAACAGTTAAACTTATCATATGTTTGCATCGCAGGTGATTTCAATATCGGTGATATTGATTGGAGCATAGTCAATAATTCTGATAAATGCCTTATGTTGTCCAATATAAGTCAAACTTTGATTGATTTTACGTATGTTAATAGGCTTAATCAATTTAACAATGTGTGTAATGCTTCAGGCCGCATTTTAGATCTTATACTGTGTAACCAGTCATTGTGTAGAGTGAGTCAAAGTGAGGATCCGATTGCTAACATTGACCAGCATCATCCACCCCTCGATATTGTGATTTCTCTGAATAATGAAGCTAAACTCCCATATAACACTACCTGCGGTAGACCTAATTTCCGAAAAACGAGTTACATACCGATTCGGAAATATTTGAGTGAAATTGACTGGGATGAGTTATTTAAAGCACAGCAGGGAGTTAATGAGATGGTGGAGGTATTTTATGACGTTATTCATAAAGGTATAGAAAATTTTATAACTAAGCGAGTGCCTAAAAAAAGTAAATTTCCTCCATGGTTCAATCGGGATCTTATTAAATTACTTAATTGCAAAAATAAGATCCGAAATCGCTACAATATTTACAAAAACCCTTTAGACAAAATCGAACTGCAGATTATAACTAAACGCTGTAATGACCTTGCAAAACTTTGTTACAACAATTATATGAAGCAATTGGAAGACCAACTCAAAAATAATCCGAAGCTCTTCTGGAGTTACGTTAAAACTAAAAGAGGTGGGTCAAGCTCCTATCCCATTGCAATGACAAATGGTACTAGTACATCATCTGACCCCACGACAATCTGTGAATTTTTCGCATCTTACTTTTCTTCTGTCTATAGCCCTATTCAAGACGATTACAACGGCAACAACACAGAGTTTTTAAATAACATTGAAATTCATAGCTTATGTTTATCAAACATTATTGTTAGCAGTGAAAGTCTATACAAGAAGCTAAAAAGTCTGGATTGCAACAAGGGGGCTGGACCAGATGGGATTCCACCAATCTTTATCTATGAGTGTGCGGCTGAGTTAGTAACCCCGTTGTCACTTATTTACAATAAATCCTTAACCTCCAGGGTCTTCCCATCAAAATGGAAGGTGGCAAAAGTTGTACCTATACATAAATCTGACAAGGACGATTTAGTCTCTAACTACAGACCGATATCAATTTTGTCGTGTTTTGCTAAAATTTTCGAGTCTCTGATCTGTCCATTTATTCAAAAGCACTTGAAACTGTACTTATGCGACGAGCAGCATGGCTTTGTGTTGTAAAATACTAATAAGTTTCAATGTAATAAGGTGTGAGTGAGACAGGAGTAGTTTATAATATGTATATCTGTCTCTCTCTGACATAAAATAAATGAAGGCGATTTTTCCTCTTGTGTGTAATGGACGTGTTTTAATCTATTAAACGTTTCTATGAAGATTATGCATTATTTCCTTAATATTTCATCTGGTTATGGGCCCAGGTCACTAACCGGCATGAGAGAATAAATAAATGCTGGAAATACTGTAGTGCAAAAGAAAATAAAACCGGCGTTAGTAGTGCTGACATTTTGACGTAAAGTCGGGAAAGAAAATTTTATTACTTGTTCGAAATATTTGGACAAGGCAGGAAAGCCTACAGGAAGGAAGATTATATAGTAAATCATGGAGTCCATACAAAACAGTCAAACTATGAAACTGGAAGGTTCTAGGAATTGGAACATATGGAAATTTCAAACGTCAGTGATACTGCGTGGTCAAGGTTTATACAACATAGTGGATGGAAGTACGGTTAAACCTGAGGATGAAGCACAACGCACTCGTTGGGAAGCTCAAGATGCGAAAGCTCAAATGTTGTTGGTTACGAGAATGTCAGACGAAGTTATGTTGCACATCATCTCGTGTGACACTTCTGCAGGTATGTGGCGAAAATTGCTAAGTGTTTATGAACAGAAATCTGAAACGAGTATACACATTGTGCAACAACGCTTCTTCCAATTCAAGTTCGATGAAGGTTCAGATATGTCTGTGTTTTTATCAAAAATACAGGAGATGCAGAATCAATTAAAACAGCTCGGTGAAGCAATATCCGACAAGTTTGTTATTACAAAGATTCTGATGTCTTTACCAGAGGATTATAAACACTTTGTCTCAGCATGGGAATCTGCCCCAGATGATAAGCAGACCTTCGATAATTTAGTCGCTAGATTGTTAATAGAAGAAGAGAGAATTAAAGAAAAAGGCGGGAATACGCAATCGTCGGCAGCGTTTGTGGCTAAAAATATAAACAAGAAAAATGTCAAATGTTTTAATTGCAATAAACTTGGGCATTATCAAAGTGAATGCAGGTATAATAATACAGACAATTTTCGTAAAAAGGAGGAAAACGAAGAAAAAAAGAATCATCGTCCAAGCGTAAGATGTTATTATTGTAACAAACCAGGACATTTAAAAAGTCAGTGCCGCTTTAAAAAGGACAAAGAAAGTAACGCATTTGTAGTTATGGATGAGAACGGTGAATCCGGTTTACATTTCAATAAAACGAAATGGTTGGTGGATTCGGGTGCAAGCGAGCATATGTGCTGTGATTACGAATTATTTACCTCATATTCTGTCGTGAAAGATAAATCCGTAATTGTGGGAAACGGAACGCAAATTAGTGTCATGGGTTGCGGACAGGTGGCAGTGCAAGTTTGGAACGGCGTTCAATGGATTGATACTACCATAGATAATGTGCTCCATGTTCCAGAGTTAAAAACAAATTTGTTTTCTGTGACTTGCGCTATAAATAGAGGTTATGTTATTGTGACAAAAGGAATACAATGCAAGTTTTATAAAGAAAATAAAGTAATGGCTATTGCTGAGCGTAATGGAAGCATGTATTACTTGGACTTTCGTTATTTCAAGACATGCAAAGCTAACGTTGTAGATGTTAAGTGTTCAGACTTACATGAATGGCATGAAAAGATGGCACATCAAAACATGGTTTATGTGAAAGACGTGCTGAAGAAAAATAATGTTGACATTAATAAATCTCAATTGTCCGACTCATCAACGTGTGAGAGCTGCATAAAGGGTAAAATTCACCGTCTGCCTTATCCTAGAAGTGAAAACGTCAGCTCAAAGACTTGTGAATTAATCCATGCAGATACATGCGGACCAATGGAGGTAACGTCAATTGGAGGCTCTAGATATTTCGTCGTGTTTAAGGATGACTTTTCTAAGTACAGAAAAGTATACTTTGTAAAGGGAAAGCATGAAATTAAATTATGTATCAAGAATTTCATTGCTCAGGCGGAAAATGAAACAGGAAACCGGGTAAAGATTTTTCGTAGTGATAACGGAACTGAATTTGTTAACAGGGAGGTACGAGAAATGTTCCAGGCAAAAGGAATAGTGCATCAAACATCAGTGACTTTTACTCCGGAACAAAATGGTCGAGCCGAAAGGGAAAATAGAATTTTAATTGAAGCAGCCAGAACAATGTTATATGCTAAAGATTTACCAATTAAGCTATGGGCAGAAAGTGTTAATACAGCAGCATACGTTATAAACAGAACCGGGAAAAGCTCAGTTGAAAACAAAACTCCATTTGAACTGTGGTCAAATAAAACTTTCGATATTAATAACCTGAAAATATTTGGCACTCAAGTTTATGTCCATATACCAAAAGAGAAGAGACATAAATGGGACCCAAAAGGCGAAAAGGGGATTTGTGTAGGATATGGAGAGTCAACGAAAGGGTACAGAGTATTTTTACCAAATAAGAATGATGTAGAAATAAAAAGGGATATTGTTTTTGTAAAAGAAAATCTAGAACAAAAAACTAAGTCAACAAATAATGTTATGGTACCGTGCATAACAGAAAATCAAATTGAGGAATGTGATAACACTGTGGCTACCACACAGAGTGAGTCAGAAGGCAGTCTCTATGAACCAAGTGATGGTGACGAGGAGTGGAATGAGGCTGAGAACGTTGTAATACCAGCTATAAACTCTGAAAATAAACGTGTCCGGAAACAGACTGAATTCTACAACTGCAATAATGTTTTGGTAGAAGATAGTGAACCTAAAACATATGAGGAGGCTATGCAGAGTCCAGATGCGTTTAAATGGAAGAAGGCAATCCAGAGGGAACTACAGACGCTTAAAGATAATAATACCTGGAAAGTTTGTGATCTACCACCAGGTAATGAGAAAGTTATTAGTACTAAATGGGTATTTAGAATAAAACAAAACAATAGTGATTTTCAATATAAAGCTAGGCTGGTAGCTCGAGGGTTTGAACAGGATAATGTATTGAGTTATACCGAAATATATGCACCTGTAGCAAAGTTAGCTACTTTTAGATTGTTTATAGCTATTGCAACAAAATTAAATTTGCCTGTTCACCAAATGGATGTAACGGGGGCCTTTTTATATGGGGAAATAAACGAAGATGTTTATATTAGTTTACCAGATGGTGCTTATGATAACAACAAGTATGATAAGTGTATTGTAAAACTTAATAAAGCTTTGTACGGGCTTAAAAAGTCTCCAAAATACTGGAATGACAAGTTCAACTCTGTTCTAATTAGAGAAGGGTATAAAAGGTCTAAATGTGATTCATGTTTATATTTTAAATGTGCAGGAAATAAGATAATGTATGTACTTATATATGTTGATGATATTTTAATTTTTGGTAGTAATGAGGAATATGTATCTCATTTGAAAACAATGTTAAAAAAGGAATTCGAAATGAAAGATTTGGGTTTAATTTCTGATTTTTTGGGTATAAATGTTAAACAAAACTTAGAAAGTGGTGTTGCAGTATTATGTCAAAAGAATTACCTTGAAAATGTACTTAAAAGGTTTAACATGGATGAATGCAAACCAATTAGTACTCCTATGGATCAGAATTTTAATACTAAGGAACTTGAATTTGGAAATAATAACTGTACAACTGAAACTAAAAATGTATGTAGGCAGATAATTGGATGTTTAATGTATGCAGCCTCTGGTACCAGACCTGATATTTCTGCTACTTTGTCAATATTAAGTAGATATCAAGATAGTGCTAGTAACATGTTATTAGTAGCTTTGAAGAGAGTTCTGCGATACATTAAACACACATTAGAATATAAGTTAACCTATGATAGTAAAGGTGATAAGTTGGTAGGATTTTGTGATGCTGACTGGGGAGGTGACTTGAAGGATAGGAAATCTACCACAGGCTACTGTTTTATGTATGCAAATTGTTTGATTACTTGGTGCTCGAAAAAGCAAAGTACAGTTAGTATCTCATCTACCGAGGCTGAATATGTAGCAATGAGTATGGCAGGAAGTGAGGCATGTTGGCTGAGCAATATATTGTGTGACTTCAATGTAAGAAATGTATCTCCAGCCATCTTATTCTGTGACAATCAGTCTGCCATAGTGATTGCCAACACTAATAGTGTTAAGAGATTGAAACACATAGATATTAAATATCATTTTATTAGAGAACTTATTGAAAAAGAAAAGTTATGTGTTAAATATGTTCAAACAGGGGAACAAATTGCTGACATGTTTACCAAAGCTTTAAATAATAATATGTTGTTAAAATTTGTAAGCATGTGTGGCTTAAATAAATAAAAGTTAGATGGTTAGTTTAAAAAAATAAAGTAATATTTTTTTAGTTGTATGGTTCCTCTTGTTAATTTTTTGTTTTGTCTAGTTTGAAAGTAAGTTATTACATTGAGAGGGGGTGTTGTAAAATACTAATAAGTTTCAATGTAATAAGGTGTGAGTGAGACAGGAGTAGTTTATAATATGTATATCTGTCTCTCTCTGACATAAAATAAATGAAGGCGATTTTTCCTCTTGTGTGTAATGGACGTGTTTTAATCTATTAAACGTTTCTATGAAGATTATGCATTATTTCCTTAATATTTCATCTCTTTGTGGAAGCCAGATCAACAAACACAAATCTTTTTCTGTTTACCGAGCTATTATCAGAGGCAATTGATTCAGGTCACCAAGCCGACGTCATATATACGGATTTTAGTAAGGCTTTCGACAAAGTCTCACATAAAATATTGTTTCATAAGTTGCAAGCTTATGGTATAACTGGATCATTGCTTTCTTGGTTAAGCTCATATCTTCTGGACAGATCTTTTTATGTAGTGATAAACGGATTTCAGTCTGACAACAAATATATCTCTTCTGGAGTTCCACAAGGTTCTCATTTGGGCCCAGTTTTGTTTAATTTCTTTATAAATGATATTCCAAAATGTTTCTTACATTCTAAGGTTTTTATGTACGACTTGAAATTTGTTAAAATTATTAAGTCCCAACATGATGTCAACCTTTTGCAGAGTGATCTCAATAGGCTTGTTAAATGGTGCGAACGCAATTCAATGCTGTTAAATCCCAGTAAATGCTATCATGTCAAGTTTACAAGAAAGCATAATTTAGTAAGAGAAGATTATCACATAAATTAAACCAAAATAGCAGAACTAAATACAACAAAAGACCTCGGTGTTACTTTTGATACTAAATTAACTTTTATCCCACACGTAGATTGCATAATAAAAAAGTCTTCTAGAATGCTTGGTTTCGTTTTAAGACAATGTAAACAGTTTAGGTGTCCTAAAACTAAAATTATGCTTTACAATAGTCTCATTCGAAGCCAGTTGGAATATTGCAGTGTGATCTGGCGTCCGCACTACGCTACACATTCGTTGCGTCTGGAGAGAATCCAAAAACGCTTTTTGTGGCACCTGGCGTTTACCAGCGGAATAGCAAAGAAAATACGTTCATATACCAAGCGGCTGAAATGCTTTAAAATGATTTCGCTGGAAAAGCGCCGTCGCCTTGTTGACGTAATGTTTGTGGGCAAAGTAATGACCAATAAAATTGACTGCCCACAGATACTAAATTCTTTTAAATTTCGTGTGCCTTCAAGGATTCCTCGTAAGCCAATAACGCCACTCCGTCCACCTCTCCGACGAACGGTCTTAGGCGCTAGTTCCCCTGTCGCGAGGTTAAGCAAGATAATTAATGAATGTAGCGATCTAATCGACTTGCACTTTGACTCACTAAACAGTCTAAAAGCGAAAACTTTGAAAAACCTAGATAAGGATTAACTTAAATTTTTGTTCGTTGTTCTCTGTATCAGGATTTAAATAACATGTAAGGATTTAGATTAAGTAATATTTAGTTTGATTTAGTAGTTTATATACATTAAGGTAGTTTTCTTCTTCTCTTTCTATATTGTACGTACAACTTTCGTTTTGCATGCTGAGTTTACCTGTAAGTGATTGTACACTATTGTTAATATGTTTTTGCTTGTTTTTATGCCCTTAGCTAGTGTAAACAATTGTTGGTAAACCAATAAATAAATAAATAAATAAATAGACGACCGCGCTGTTAGGTTAGGCGCAGAAGCGGTACAGTTCGATGATTTAGACAAACTGTTAACTTATTTGAGAAATTCACGTAATGTCAAAATCAATCCTGATAAACGCAATTCTAAACCTCTTCCCCTTAAAAATCCCACCGATGTCTCTCAATCCAGTAATCAATCACAATCAACTTCGTTTAAAAGAAAAATACGTTGTGCTAACTGTAAGGCTGAAGGACATATAGTTAGGCAGTGTAGTCTTCCTATAAAAAAATGCACTAAATGTTTTAGAATAGGACATGAAACCGAGAAATGCTATTTTAACACATCTATATTTGAAAAATCTGTGAATAGAGTTAACTTAGATTCTAATTCTGGTCAAAAATTTTTTAAAACCGCGTTTGTTGACAAAGTTCCTATAGAGGCATTTGTGGATCTGGGTAGTGAATGCTCCATGTTAAAGGAGTCTTATTTTGCAAAATTAGGAATCAAAGACGTCCACCTTGATGGTTTACCCATTTTAAAGGGGTTTGGCAATTCTTTCGTAACAGTTTTAGGGAGAATCAATGCACATATTGAAATTGATGGCGTAGGAGCGTACACGGAGTTGTTTTTGGTCCCAGATAATGCTATGAAAATGCCACTGATGATAGGTCAAACGTACACTGAGCAGCCACACATCCTAATACATAAAACTTGTGAACGATTCGATATTCTATTAAATCTTACGGATGTAGTAACAAATAATAAAACCGGTTTGCACTGTTTAGAATCTGTTATAATATCGGGCCTGACTATTGTGAAAGTTTATACTAATCCAAAATTTACTGGGGTGTTGTTTGTCGAGGGTGGCTTAAGAACTAAAAATGGTATTTATCGTTATATACCTACTATGAGTTTAATGAAGCTGGTAAGGGTGCAATTGTTATTAATGGACTAAATTCTAAAACATTTTCTGTTATCAAAGATGATTTGGTTGCCCGTGGTAAAATAGCATATGAAGAGGCCAAAAGAGACATACTCCGCGTAACGGCCCAAAGCCATCAAAGTCAATCTAGGCTCATTACATTATCTGATTTACACATTGATGACCACTTAGACCAATCTACATCTAACAGCCTTTTACTGCTCCTTAATAGATTTCGTAACTGTTTCGCATTAACAATGTCCGAATTAGGTAACTGCCAAATATCAGAAATGTCAATCTCCTTACAAGACAATGATCCTGTAGTATATAGACCGTATCGGTTAGCAACAAAAGAAAAAGAAATAGTTAGGGAAATGATACTCGTAGATGAAATGCTTGAAAATGATATTATTAGCCCTCTACCTCACCGTATTCGAGCCCCATAGTTTTGGTTGGGAAGAAAACCGGCGACTATCGCCTCTGCATAGACTATCGTGCATTAAATAAGAAGACAGTAAAAGAAAATTATCCAATGCCTCTTATTGATGACCAACTAGATGTCCTTTCAGGAAATAATTATTTCACAACCCTCGATTTGGCATCTGGTTACTACCAAATTTCTATAAATGAGCAAGACAAGCATAAAACTGCGTTTGTTACCCCTGAAGGCCACTTTGAGTTCAACAGAATGCTTTTCGGTCTTGCAAACGCCCCTGCCACCTTTCAAAGAATCATGCATCAGGTCCTTGGTAGCCTTCATTATAAAGAAGCTCTAGCATATCTAGACGATATTATTATACCATCACCCGATATTTCAGAAGGTTTAAAGTGACTAGAACTTGTATTGCAGGTTTTGTCTAATGCTCATCTTAATTTAAAACTAGAAAAATGTGTTTTCTTTGGACGTTCCGTAGATTATTTAGGCTTTGAGGTTTCAAAAGATGGTATAAGGCCAGGGTGTAAAAAAATCTCCGCGGTTGAAAATTTCCCTTCCCCGACTAATCAACACCAAGTTCGGCAGTTCTTAGGATTAGCCAGTTTCTTCCGACGCTTTGTACAGGGTTTCTCTATATTGGCTAAACCATTAACTCAACTCCTTAGGAAAGATGCCGCATGGGTATGGGGACAAGATCAGAAAAGCGCTTTTGAAACGCTTAAAGATAAATTGGTTCAAAAACACACATTAGCTCTGTATAACCCAAAAGCTGATACTGAGCTTCATACCGATGCGTGCAAAATAGGCATCGCCAGCATTTTATTACAAAGGGATGATCAGGGCAAGCTAAAGCCAATTGCTTATTTCAGTAGGCAAACTACACCGGAAGAGCAAAACTATTCCTCCTACGATTTAGAGACCCTTGCCCTAGTAGCTTCACTTCAAAAATTTAGGGTTTACCTTGTAGGGATTAGTTTTAGAGTAATTACTGATTGCAATTCATTACGAGCTACATTTTCAAAACGCGATATGCTACCACGAGTTGCCCGATGGTGGACACTCATGCAAGAGTTCGACTTTAGCATTGAATATAGGGCAGGAGTGTCTATGAACTACGTCGACGCTTTAAGTCGCAATCCACCTGTCGAACAACAACAAATAATTAATTTGCAATATAACTGAATCAGATTGGATTACGACGGTTCAGAATGCCGATTCAGAAATTCAACGAATCATTGGCATTTTAGGCGATCCAAATTTAGAAGATGTAACAGATATAAAAAACAATTACAAATTAAAAAATGGTAAATTATTCCGAGTTACTACTGAAGGCGATCGGTGGGTTGTGCCTAAGGGTGTGAATCAAAATGAAAAAAAATGTGGTGTAAAACAAAATCATGACGATATAGGTCATTTCGCATTAGATAAAACTCTAGAGAAAATAAAACTTTATTTTTGGTTCCCTAAAATGAGACGTTTTGTGAAAAAATATGTTTCATCTTGTTTGGAATGCGCATATTCGAAAGCCTCGGCGGGTAAAAAGCCTGGTTACCTTAACCCAATTGTAAAAGTTAGTCAGCCATTTGATACAGTACATTTGGATCACGTTGGACCTTTTGTTAAAAGTACTAGGGGTAACATTTATATCCTAGTTCTCATTGACGCATTTACCCGTTTTATTTATTTGAAAGCAGTTCGTAATACCAGAAGTAGTACATCCATAAAGGTAATGCGCGAGTACATTGGTATTTTTGGTGTCCCGCGTAGGATTATATCTGATAGAGGAACATCCTTTACGAGTGATTCCTTTAAGTCTTTCACGACTGAGAAAGGTATTATACATGTCCTTAACGCTGTTGCCACACCCAGAGCGAACGGGCAAGTCGAGCGTTATAACAGAGTTATAGTAGATTCTCTGACAGCTAAGTGCGTAGGGACCTCTGAAAGTAAATGGGAGGAGAACTTGCCCGATGTTCAATGGGGAATTAATAACACCTTCAATAAAGGAATTAATAGAACACCTGCCGAAGCTCTCTTTGGTATTCGACCCAAGGGTGTTAGTGATAGTAAATTGATTGTAGCCATCGACGAAGGTGTTACAACCAATAACAAAGAGTCTGATCTTAACACCATCCGAGAAGAAATTAGTGCTTTCGTTGCTAGTTCTCAACAACAACAAAAAAAAAGATATGATAAATCAAGATCCAAACCTGTACAATTTAATGAGGGAGATTTAATTAGGGTAGAACGGCAAGTGCCTGCTACGGGTAATAGTAAGAAATTAGTCCCAAAATGTCAAGGTCCTTATAAAATTACAAAAGTATACGAACACGATAGATATCAGATAGAAGATACCCCACTAACTAGAAAAGGTAATAAGAAATATTCCACCGTGGTTGCGATTGACAAATTAAAGCCGTGGCTTAACTTTTCTCGACCTAATGATAATATTCTAAGTGAGGAGGAATCTGATTAGTTTGCATGTCTTAGTTCAACTGATACTCAAAATTATTATCTGCAGAACAATGAGCAAATCTGCAAATGTATAAGTATTTGAAGTAGTCAGGACAATGAGGCCTGTAACTACAATTAAACGTTGTGTGATACCCAGAACAATGAGGTCTGTGGTTTTAAACGACTAACGGGACAATGAGGCCCTCCTTTTTTCAGAGATATGATTATTTTTACTATATTTATGTAGTAGCTTAGCGTAAGGACACACTTAATGTTGGATGACCGAATCTGTTAGCTATTTATTCAATTATACGTAATAATTACTATTATTTTGTTATTTTAATTGTAACGAATATTTATTTAATTTTAAAATAGCAAACTGTTGAATTAATCGATTTAATTATTAAGTATTAAAAGTTGTGAAACGATGACACTCGGTCGGCCGCCATCTTGTCGTTTACGCTTATAAAAGCAAGCGGCACAGCGACCGAGGGCCACGATCCGACCCAGCCTGTTGTCCCTTGCTGCCCTCTCATCAATGACGCACTAAGCCGAGGCCCGAACCCCACAGGGGGTGCCCTTAGTGACCGTTCATTTAATTTAAATCCTTAGTTTGTAAGCCCTGGCTGGGGGCCTTAAAGTAATTTTTGGCCACCACAGGATTGTCCGGTTAAGCAGTTAAGCAACCTTAGCGCGTTGCAACTGCGAGTGGCCCCTCCTAAAAAAAAAAAAAAAAAAGACCGAGTGCCATTCGTTACTTCATCATCGCCTCGTGCACATCAACGACATTGTGTTAATTTTATGTAAGTACTTATGTTCTTTGTTCTGTATGATTTACACTGTTATCTATTATTTACCTAGTTAATTGAACTATTTATGAGTGTGATTACTGTTCGTGTATTAAACTATTGTGAATAACAATATATCTGTAAATATTCTATGTCAATTCATAAAATAAACCTACTAAATATTTTATTAATTCACCACCTAACGACCTTCTAAAATAAGGTGCCTTACACAAGTCTTGGAATTTTGTTTTTTTTTCTCAGTGACGACCTGAGCCGCGTACTGAGTGCCAAGGTGGTGTCGTGGGGCTCAGGCGCAATGGTTGCAGTCCGCTTCCACCCTCAAAGATAAGGCCTGTGTCCTGGCAGTGGAACAATCTAGGTTGATTGTTTTTTGTTATTTTACGAGCAGTTATTTCTAAATAAGGATGTGCAAGTCTTGGATAATGATTAATCTGTCGTTTTATTTTATCGATGTCTATAAAGGCGATTGCAGGATTATAAAATTAAGTTAACTAGCAAAAGACGTCAAGTTGTGACCATCAGTTTAATGGAAAACTAACGCCGCCAGTCTCTTGGGCACATTACCAGCTGACAGCGTTGAGGAGGAGTTTTTCGATGCCCTTTTACAGTTTGTTGTTAGTTTATTTAATAGTTATTAATTAATAATTTATATAGTTAGTTTACTTTACTTTTAATTTTTAGTTAAAAATTAAGGGTAGATAGATAAAACACACAGGACACCAAAACTGACAAGGACACAAAGCGTTGATGTTACAAGACGTCCCCAAAACGATAATACCAGAAACCCCCATGGTCGTAAAGGATATTTATAGACCTCCTTTGTAAATTCCTTCTTAAATATTTTTTTTCATTTTAATTGTCATTTTATAATCCGCGAAACGCAAGCGACCTCATGTGTTTTACATACAAAGATACACCGTTTAAATGTACAACAGCGCTGCGGTTAGAAACGACCTCAAACGGGATTAAATTGTGACTTCGCTCGCTCGTTCTCTTCTAAATGTTCCCTTTTATGGATATATATAGAGGTGTATACCCGTCGTATTGTCAATAGACTTGTCGCAGACGACTTTGAAGTACGGAACCCCTTTTTTCTCGTATTTGTGAAGTGTTTTTTCTTGAGATATGAACATGATATGAAAATGAACCCTTACTTTTGCTAGGTCGTGTGTGTGACAGATTTGTTATTATTTACTCTTAACATTATCCATACGTGAGTGACTTAGTGAAGTTGAACTTCACTAAGTCCCTTTTAAATAAGCTAAGATGACGAAGAATTGTGAAATGCAAATAGCAATGCATGTATTAGGAGTAAGGACCTCGTGTCTAAAATTTATTGGCAGTACGGGTCGAATTTCAAGGTTAAGCCGCGTTTGCAAAGGTCGGGCCGTGGATGGGTGACCAATGACAATCTATTACACACCGAGTTTTCGCCGTGCCTCGGAAAGCATGTTAACCGACGTTAGTCTTGGCTGTCATTTGTAGATCTTTGTCAGTCGTCACAATCAGCGGCCCAAAAATCAGAAAACCAGTCTTACCAAGGGGTATCGTATTACCCAGTACTACCTGGATTGTGGAGATCAGATAGACAGACACGCCACGTAAAATACTAGTATTCAGCATACGGTTTGACTATGCCGATCCCAACATAATTGGGAAAAGGCTAGCCAGATGATGTGTTAGAAGGAAGTTCCTGCCAAGAGTATGAACTTTGACTCCGATGCAGACAAGTTACTAACAAATCTATTTGCTTTGCTCTACACTCAAACAGACAGTAGAAGCCAGCTGGACACTGTATTGCATACAAGAAGCGACGAACCGGGTGTTGTGGCAAAACTAGAGAGAGGCCGTCAATGAACTCGGCTGTGAAACTGTGCAGAATACAGTAGTCTCAATTGAGAGAGACACAAACTTCGTCGAGTTGTAGCTACAGAGATGGTACAGTCGGCAGAAGAGTAAGGCATATAGCCTGAAAATCTCTATATTCAAACTTTCATACTAATATTTGCTCTTTTTATTCTACTAATCCATACTTAGTATTATAAAAGCGAAGGTAAATATGTCTGTCTGTTAGAGCATCAAGTAAAGTAGTACCTTGCCTGGGGATTTTTTTTACCAAGACACGGTAAAAAAAACCACTATAATATTATGATTATTTTATTTTATAAGAGTTATGTCAAGGTGCTCCCCAGGAGCATTCGCCAATAATGGAACAATCCAAGATTCGATTTTGTAGAAGAGCAAGAGAATCTGAATTTACTCGGTAAACGCACAACATAGTGAATATGGTTCTGTACACTTATTTCTTTGTTTGACTGTACAGTTAACTTAGAGCAGACTTGCTTCAGGAACTATTTTCTTAAATATCATTCGAATAAATGTTCGTAAAATCGTAATAAATATTCGATCGTTCAGACATTCAATTAATGGTGTTCGATGAGGTGTAAATTCGATTAAATTAGGTCTTTCGATGTTGCCTCCGTGAACTTTATTTGGGTCAGATTTTGCTAGAAACATTCTGATAGAGATAATCTTTGTTTTACTAACTGATTAAAACAAACGAAACGAAAAAAGTAAGGGCTTTTAATTACTGAAGAGCTTAAGACGAAACCTCACAATAATCCTATTAAAACACGCTGAAATTGAGGAGGAACAAACTCTCTTTTTCTTTCATGTCCCTCAGAAGTTAAAGCTTATGTTTTCTTAATTAGATAATCTTACAGCTTAATTAAGAGTACCTACTTCGAATTGATAATAGTCCTTCTGACCGTTTCAGTTTATGGCGGTTAATCTCAGCGGAGACATAGCCATCAACGCGGGTGTTATATTTTTTCTTTATCGTGTGGTTAGTGCCTAACCTGGAGTCAGAGTTTTTATGCCGCCCATGGGCCTCTGACTTGGTTTTTCATACCGTCGAGAAATATCTCTCAAGTATGCTGGTTTCCTCACGATGTTTTCCTTCACTGAAGCAAGTGATAATTATACAATACGCACATGAAACCGAAAAAAAAAATAAGAGGTGCATGTCATGCACTTGTCTTGTCTTGCAGTCCGACGGGAATTATAATTACAATGCATTTATGTGTGCGCTGAAACACTCTCTTTACCCTCGGTCTCGTATACCTCACACAAGAATGATCAAAATTTTTTACATTAAATAAATTACTTCATGTTTTACACACTTTACAGCAAAAATATCCTTTATTTCCCAACCAAAAAGTTGATATTCTGTAACTCTGATAACTTAATTTCCTCCCTACATGCGAAGACAAAGCAATTTGCGTGCGATCCCCGATTGACGGTGATGTATGAATATAGATTACCTGTTGAACTCATAAGTCTGGCGAGCGTTTATTGGTCGCCATCGATCGTCTGGGGAAACACACGAGTTCCTAAAATATTATGGTATTGAAAATAGAAGCCTTAATTTGCAGTTTCAGCCAGTTTTAGCCTGTATAAGTGTACTTTAACGTTCGCTACGATAGACTGTAAAACCTTCCGCAGAAATATGTATGTTTATAAAGTTTTGAAATTAATCTTTCTTTTTTTGAATTTTCTTTTAATTCATAATGCAATACTAGTATATGACATTAAACAGGGTGGATGGGACACTGACGCTAAAATAGTTACCATGAATTCAGTACATCATTTTGAACCACCCAACATAGAAATGATTCATTTGTATTTCTTTTAAAACAGCTGTTCCATAATAATATATTTTAACTGAGTAGGTATTGCAGTTTTGTAGGAACAGCTGGGTCGGTTTGGCCAACTGGGCCGAGGGTTCTGCCTTATCATTCAGCCTAGTGAAGTTCGTCACGTCCTCTCCTATGTTAGTAAAACATATTTAAACTAAAGAAAACCCACACAAATTGAGAATAGGAATAGAAAAGTTTTAGTTTGTTTTTTTTTTAGTTTATTATATGTATTAGTATTTCTGTATCCATTTATGGTTTTTAATTGATGCTTGCAAAATGGTATTTTTCTTATTTATTTTTGTTGTACTCTATCACAATGCTATCCTATTTGACCGAAAGGTTGACTGGTAGAGAATGCCTTGTGGCATTAAGTCCGACTATGTACCACCCTTGTACATGAAGTTTAAATAAATAAATAAATAAAAGTTTTATTTTTGTAAAGACAAAAATTAAATACCGCAAGAATTCTTTAACAAAATCAAATCTACAAAATAATGATGACAGACATCGAAAAAGAATTGAACATCCAACATGGCGGGCGAGTAAACACATTATTCACGTTATTATTTTGTTTTTCTCACAGCTACTTATCATCGTAATGTATCGCCGTTTGCATCAATGGACTCCTGTGACATTTTGTATGCCTACGCCTTATTATGAGGCTAAATATTAACAACATTATTTGTGCCTAAAAATAGACAGCGAGATATTTTCTCGTGATTTAAGACGAGATAAATTGGTTCGGTGTATTTTTCTGGTACGAATGGCTATAATTTATATAAGGCTTATATCTAGAAGTGGACCGCGATAAGCTCTGCTGTTCTCAACAATCAAGACTGAGTGAAAAAAAAAAACAGAAATCAAGCATTTCTCAGAAACAGCTCGGAGACTAGAGTTGTGCCCGGATGATGGCAATAGGCCCTCGTCCTAATACACATAAATTTAATCGGGGCTGGCAAAATGTAGGTGTACCTGTACACCTCCACCTAACCTTGCACAAAAAACACGCGTCATCATCATCTGCCTAGCCTTTTCACAACTGTGTTGGGGTCGGCTTCCTGTCTAACCGGATGCAGCTGAATACCAGTATTTTACATGGGGCGACTGCCTATCTGACCTCCACAACCCAGTTCGTACTGGGTAATACGATACCCCTTGTTAAGACTGGTTGTCAGACTTTTTGGACCACTGACTACTTATAGCGACTGTCAAAGATCTACAAATGACAGCCGGGACCAACTGCTTTACGTGCTTTCCGAGGCACGGAGGAAACTCGGTAAGTAAGGGTGGTCACCCATCCACAGACCGACCTAGGCAAGCACGGCTTAACCTAAAGATCGACCCGAGCGGCTGTTATTATTTAGCCACGAGCTCCTCCAAAACACGCGTAATATTGTGATATTTTAAACAAACAACTTGGTCCAAAAAACAGTTGCCTCCGTTTTCTAAACACTACAAAAACGGGCATAAATCATTCCTCTTTGGCTCAAAGCAAAAATACTGACAAACACGATAAACTAAACGCTTGTCCCTATAGGTTTGCAACTTCTATGTATGTTTACCGGCTGTTACCACTGATTGATAGATTCACTGGGAAATTAGCTCACCGACAATGCATTAAGAGGTCGCATGGTGGTCATGATGTAGCCATAAACATTGGTTTCCTAGAAATAAACCGTGAACCTTGGGCATTTTTTTTATTTGCTACAAACATAATTGTTTTTAAAGCATTTAATCTGTTAGGTGTCGATTGTCATCATCATCATCAGCATATTAATCTTCCCACTGCTGGGACACAGGCCTCCTCTCTATGAGAGGGAATAGGCTATAATCCACCACGCAGGTCTAGTGCGGATTGGTAGATGTCACATGTCTTCGAATTTTTGGTTCTAGGACATGCCGGTTTCCTCACGATGTTTTCCTTCACCGTTTTGAGAGCAGTGGTGATGAAATAAATTACACTGAAGTGTATGGAGGAAATGACGAATGAAACGGCGGTCCGGAATATAATTTCTATATTATGAATCTCTCGACACTTCCAGTAGGTTTAATGCTACAAATAATCTAAGACGACGGAGGACAATTTACTTAATACAGACACTAGGCTGCGGAGATGATATCGAGTCGATTAGCGAGATCTAGGTCTACGAAACAAGTCTAGATTTGGTTGTAAGATGTAGCGTGGACGAGTCAGGAGGCCAAAACGAGTGCTTTTACTTTTATTTTTGGTCAGTCATATGCTCCGACGAAGGCCGAGCTTAGCCGAACGCGCCCGAAGTTGAGTTCGGAAAGGTATACACCAGTACATTACAATGTATGCTTATATTTTGTACAGTGTAAATATTTATTGTTATTGTTAAATTTGTAAATAGATATTATGTGTGATATAAATATAGCAACTTAATAAATGTGTATATTTCTGTTATTAAATGTTAGTTTAATTAAACCCAAAGACAATGATCGTGTTTTCTGTTTGATGTCTATGATTTGACATTTGTTCGAATTTGACAACTCTGTGTTACGGGAAAATAACATGTACTACTTGTATTGTGAAGAGTTTACATTTTCGATTTTAAGTTAATTATTATAGTATTAAATGCCGGTGTAGCGATGACTGCCACAACACAAAGTAATGCGCCTGCCTGGGTTCGAACCCACGACTTACACATCATCTGGATCATTCTTGTGTGAGGTATACGAGACCGAGGGTAAAGAGAGTGTTTCAGCGCACACATAAATGCATTGTAATTATAATTCCCGTCGGACTGCAAGACAAGACAAGTGCATGACATGCACCTCTTATTTTTTTTTTCGGTTTCATGTGCGTATTGTATAATTATCACTTGCTTCAGTGAAGGAAAACATCGTGAGGAAACCAGCATACTTGAGAGATATTTCTCGACGGTATGAAAAACCAAGTCAGAGGCCCATGGGCGGCATAAAAACTCTGACTCCAGGTTAGGCACTAACCACACGATAAAGAAAAAATATAACACCCGCGTTGATGGCTATGTCTCCGCTGAGATTAACCGCCATAAACTGTAACGGTCAGAAGGACTATTATCAATTCGAAGTAGGTACTCTTAATTAAGCTGTAAGATTATCTAATTAAGAAAACATAAGCTTTAACTTCTGAGGGACATGAAAGAAAAAGAGAGTTAGTTCCTCCTCAATTTCAGCGTGTTTTAATAGGATTATTGTGAGGTTTCGTCTTAAGCTCTTCAGTAATTAAAAGCCCTTACTTTTTTCGTTTCGTTTGTTTTAATCAGTTAGTAAAACAAAGATTATCTCTATCAGAATGTTTCTAGCAAAATCTGACCCAAATAAAGTTCACGGAGGCAACATCGAAAGACCTAATTTAATCGAATTTACACCTCATCGAACACCACTTGGTCGCAGCCTCGCGGCTTTCATAGTAGTGAGTTAGGCACTACAAACATATTAAAGTCTTGGTAAAAAAATTTGGTTGTAAATAAAATAATATATTTTTATCAATACAGCTATACGTATAAAATATCCTGTGTGTACAAAACTCACCTTTCTAAACTATTCCGATCCATTTGTTAGTTTGCAATGCAGGATAGGACACAGTGGTCACAGTTTGCATGGCATTAGCGAGGAAACAGCCATTGTTGGCGGGAAGGCAACTTGCAGGACCTTTGTGCGGCCGTGGACTGAATGCACAGGAATTTTCTGTGCATGGATTGTATAAGTACGAGAATATCTGCTACGTGAGTATTTTTCTAAATTAGTGTAAAGCCGAGGTCATCTAATGGAGTGTGGTCTGAGATGTAGTAGTTGTAAGGTATATAATAAGGTATCTTTATTCCAATATAGTCAGTGTATTCTCGAACCTCATTCGTTTCATTTGTCTCCTAAGCACCCGACATTACGTGGCGACCCTGCCAGTAACAGTAGTCGGCACGGGCCCGCGCGCGTGTGTAACTTATAAGGACAAAATATATTAACAATCAGTGCAGTTAATGTGGACTTTAAAATGAAGCACAAATACACTGGGCTCCCTGAGCACAAAGCGTGTTTTACTGTTGCGTATTCGTGCATGATTAATAATTTTGAAAAATGCAGAAGCTGCAGGAGACCTCAAATACAATTTTGGTGGTGATATAAACCATATTGGCGATCGGTCTTTTAATAATAGTATACAAGCTTTATAATCGTTGTCACAAAAAGCAAATACAGCGTCGCATAGATGAGGTGATATTGAAGCGATACTCCAGTATTCTACGCAGGTAGCAGGCATACATGGGTGCTGTGCCGCAGCCTGGCAAGGCAGAAGTTCTCGATATATAACTACGACGGCGAAATCCATGGCATCTTCAAGGCTCGTAATTCTACGTTTTACGTGCTAGTATAGTGTTGGTGTGAAAAAGTAGGCAGTGATGTGATCATTCCTAATATCTGTATCAGTGGCAAAAGTACTATAGTAAGTGAATCAAGGAAATAATGAGGTTTATTTTACAACATATTTTGTGAATTTTAGGAACTACCTGTCTCTTGATGATGGTATTTAAGTTTTATATTTACATTTATATTTTATTTTAAGAGAATTTTCTAAGTAACTAATAGTTTCTGCAGAATTATTATGTGCATCATCATCATCATCATCAGCCTATAATGTTCCCACTGCTGGGACACGGCCTCCTCTCAATGAGAGGGAATGGGCTATAATCCACCACGCGGGCCTCATGACCGGCATGGATGATTAATAACACTAAGCAACTGATCGAAAATATCGAATATTACGATACTATGTTAGACACACCGGCATGTAAAAACAGACTAATTTAGTTTATATTGAAAAACAGGTTATCCCAGCGTGCAAAGTTATTATTGTCTCCAAAATATGAGACTGTAGAAGAGCTTACAAAGAATATGCGTAAATTACTACTACCTGAAAAAAGTTACATTGCTATTCAGTCAAAATTACAGTTTTGTAAACAAGAGAGTAAAACAATTACAGATTACGGCAAAGAGATGTCAGAACTCTTTGTAGATTTGACAATATCGCAAGCTGACAGTGATTCAGCCAAGTATGCCTTATTGAAACCCATAAATGAGAAATTAGCAATCGAGCGATTTGCGGATGGTTTGCGGGATCGTCGATTAAGCAAGCCACCACTGGGCCACCGCTGCTCTCGATGGTGGTGGACCACTGGTGTCGATTATATAGGGCGTATTTTTTATATGATGAAATACTGGTTTTTAGACAGTTGTTTTACAAAAGCTTGTACCTTTTATTTATAATCGAACTCATAACTCATTTGTGTTCATGCCCGCAGTCCTAACTCAAAATCTCACCCTGTATAACATAGATTATGACTACTGCATTCACGACAGTTCAACTATTTGTACATAGTATACTTACTGAGAATGCAGTAAACTATACCTTTTGATAAAATCTTCATAAAATACACGCAACTGCAACACCAGTTCTATATAATGCAGTTGATCGTGCAGATAAATCATATTTTAGTGTTCATACCGTTAGTTCGAGTAAGCCGTGAGCAATTATTTTCTGTCCTGTAAAATCCTCAAGGGAAATATTATTGCTCAGTGTTGACATAATTCTTAAAAAAACTATAAAAAGTTCTTTATGAACACAAATTAAAAATATTTTTCCGTAAGGTTTAACTATGCATGAGTCCATTTCCTTCTAGTTTAACAACTACTGTGCCAGTTTTAAAAGTCCAACCAAGCCGGAAATAGGAAACATAGAAAACTATTTCTAAACATTTCAAACTGTTTAAATCCGCTTAGTTTCCATGACCAGCATTAGCTTGACCCCAATCCGCCACTTTGCTCTCAATACAACCGAATGATCGTATTACCCAGCAGTATTGGGGGCTTAGAGCACAGTGTGCGGTCCCCAGTCCCCCGAGTGTTGGGGGTCTCGTCACGTCGTGTAAAAGCTATAACCGATGGTCGCAGCCCCGGGGGACTTCGGACAAAGCAACAGCGATACCTCTTACCTATGATTGCATTTCATACTTAAGTCAAAGAACCAACTATCCCTGAAACAATGATTGAAAACAGGCTTATCTAATAATAGAACCGTCTGGAAGTAATGGGATCCACGAAAAAAAATGGGCTGGAATAAATGTCACATTATGTATCCATGAAAAGAACTTGATGTCGGTCTTACACAGAGTATTTTTGATAAGAGAATAATCTATCTATGTTATAGTAGTCTAGTCTAGTGTGTCATGTAAATCGTACCCCCAGACTTTGTACGTAGACAGATTTTAAAATAAGGTTCGATAAACCGACTCTAAATCTTGCTAGATGTTTCCTATACCCACCCTATTACCTCATAATGAATAGACGCAATCATTGGAAATAACTTAGCATGTATTCAAATTCTACTAGCAGAGCCCATTATATGTGTGTGTGTGTGTGTATTGTGTGTTTGTGTATGTGTGTGTGTACGTGTGTGTATTATATGTATTAGTATATTTTTGTTGTTTATTATTATTTTGTGTATTTTATCTATGGGCCTTAGTTGCCTAACAATAAAATGATTATTATTATTAACCTAGGGTTATACGGTAGTTGTTTTACAAAAATTACTTTGGTACATTTTTCTAGCATGCACAGCATACGTTCAATTTGGCAAACCAAAAACGAAACATGTTTGAACTTTTAAATTTAATTATGAACAGTAATTTAACGTATTTAGAAGTTATTTTATTCAGACAATCTCGCCCCCAAACTTACAGTAGGTATCGCAACAAACAGTTTAGTTTTAATAGGACTGCTATCGCATTTCCACACAAAAAGAAAGTGTCTAACTATGAACAATTTGGTCAAATAAAAGTTTGTCAGCGAAACAAAACTCGTTGCTTCGTCGGTAGACGGCGTCTCCGACAATAGCCGAAAACAAAGTTGATATCTCGGAGGGTTTCATTAAAATTGACAATGGTGCTTTTAGCGCTGATTGTCCGCCACCCTCGCCTTCCGAAATATTCGCAAGAATCATTAAACGAAGTCGACATAACTTGTTAAGGCTGTAACTGCCAGAAATAAAGAGTTTATGTTAAAAACGAGGGGTAGATTAGTAACGTAATCAACTTGCAACATTGTTATCTACATTTTGTACCAATGAATTTTGATTTTTATTCAATAAACCGCCATTCTAAAGATAAATGTTGTAGCCTCATCGCGTTCTGAATAAATGCGAGTATGAAACTCAAACATCGCAATCCATTTGAGATCGTCAAATTTTTCGTGTTACAGAATAATTTGTCCGCATTGAAAGCAGCAGCTGTACAAGTACAGCATTCATATCACTTCATGAAAAACTCGAACGGATAAATGGGATCATTTACTCCCATATATCTCGGCGCTCCTTATTGTGAATATCGTGGACGATATTATTGGATGTAAAAACGATTTGCTGCGCGAAATGTAAGGGTGAGGGCAGATAAGGCGTTTGAGTTAGGTTCTTTGGACCTGGGGCGGGCCCTGCGTCCTCGCTCCCATTCATCACCTATTTTTTAACCGACTTAAATAACAAGGAGGCTCTCAATTTCTTTGAAACTTTTTTACTTGTATCGATTACTAGCTGCATTTTTTTCTTTATTTTTAAATGGCTTACACAGTTTTAATCGCTAAACCAAGTCGAATGTGGACTACTTTCACTAAACAATGTATTATGTTTGACTGTTTAAAGATACGTGCCAAATATCTATTAATTTTTAAAAGCATGCAAAAGTCAATATAAAATGCTATCTTCCAACTTTTTTTTTTCTTCTTTTTGTAAGGTATATAGTAAGGTATCTTTATTCCAATATAGTCAGTGTTTTGTCGAACCTCATTCGTTTCATTTATCTCCTAACCACCCGACCTTACAATAGTTACAAATTTTAAACAACACCTTATTTAAAATGTTACACGTGAACATGACATCAGTCACGAAAAAAAATATTTAATGACTCATTATTCGAAGTGCTCGTTGCTACCTGGCTATTCTCTGTTATGACATTGATATCCTTTTTCAACCCGACACCCTGGCCGCGGTTACTACGCGGTGGTCTATAAGTTTTGCGATAACGATTATTATAATTACCGCGATAATAATTGCTATTACTATAACCATGTGGTACCTGTTGCCGATGACCCCGATGCTGGTGTGCATTTTTTGCACCACCTCTTGCGCCGAAATTTCGTTGACCTCGGTAACCTCGTTGGGCTCGCCCACCCTGGTAATGCGACTGTCTATACGTACCTATAAGTTCTGGTGAGCCACTGGGACCGAGTTTCTCCTCGTCTTGAGCTGCCTGGATTGCTTCTGTTAAAGAAGAAAAGTTACGCGCAGCAATTATGGTGCTTAATCGACGATCCCGCAAACCATCCGCAAATCGCTCGATTGCTAATTTCTCATTTATGGGTTTCAATAAGGCATACTTGGCTGAATCACTGTCAGCTTGCGATATTGTCAAATCTACAAAGAGTTCTGACATCTCTTTGCCGTAATCTGTAATTGTTTTACTCTCTTGTTTACAAAACTGTAATTTTGACTGAATAGCAAAGTAACTTTTTTCAGGTAGTAGTAATTTACGCATATCCTTTGTAAGCTCTTCTACAGTCTCATATTTTGGAGACAATAATAACTTTGCACGCTGGGATAACCTGCTTTTCAATATAAACTGAATTAGTCTGTTTTTACATGCCGGTGTGTCTAACATCGTATCGTAATATTCGATATTTTCAATCAGTTGCTTAGTGTTATTAATGCTATCATCCATGACGGTCATGAGATGTAGCACAGTTTTTAAATCGAATGAATCCGTCGCCATGGTTTGTTGTGGAATATCTTTCTCTTCTGTTAAACTGCACAAAGAAATTATTTCTAAAAATAACCTATCGAACTCTTCACAAATCTTTTTAATTAATGTAATTTCGGAACTTGTATAATTTTTTAAGTTTTCTTTATAGATTTCTAAGAACTTATTGTTCTTGACTAAAACAGAAGAATTTGCCTCTGATCTCTGAAATCCTTCCTTGTCGGCGGCGGCTAGGACCAATTTTTATCAAGTAGCTTCTTATAACTTTTAACTCGTTTAATATTATACTTAAATCGTCAGCCATAACACACTAGACTTTAAATTAGTCACCAGTGCTTGTTCTAAGCTACGTATTTCGTGTATTTGTAATTTCAAGAAAATGCACATAATACCAGCGCAGCGGTGGCCCAGTGGTGGCGGCCCCGACTTACTAACAGTAAGTCGTGGGTTCGAACCTAGACAGGCGCATTACTTTGTGTAATTTATTTCATCACCACTGCTCTCAAAACGGTAAAGGAAAACATCGTGAGGAAACCGGCATGTCCTAGAACCAAAAATTCGAAGACATGTGACATCTACCAATCCGCACTGGGCCCGCGTGGTGGATTATAGCCCATTCCCTCTCATTGAGAGGAGGCCGTGTCCCAGCAGTGGGAACATTATAGGCTGATGATGATGATGATGATGCACATAATAATTCTGCAGAAACTATTAGTTACTTAGAAAATTCTCTTAAAATAAAATATAAATGTAAATATAAAACTTAAATACCATCATCAAGAGACAGGTAGTTCCTAAAATTCACAAAATATGTTGTAAAATAAACCTCATTATTTCCTTGATTCACTTACTATAGTACTTTTGCCACTGATACAGATATTAGGAATGATCACATCACTGCCTACTTCTTCACACCAACACTATACTAGCACGTAAAACGTAGAATTACGAGCCTTGAAGATGCCATGGATTTCGCCGTCGTAGTTATATATCGAGAACTTCTGCCTTGCCAGGCTGCGGCACAGCACCCATGTATGCCTGCTTCCTGCGTAGAATACTGGAGTATCGCTTCAATGTCACTTCATCTATGTGACGCTGTATTTGCTTTTTGTGACAACGATTATAAAGCTTGTATACTATTATTAAAAGACCGATCGCCAATATGGTTCATATCACCACCAAAATTGTATTTGAGGTCTCCTGCAGATGCTGCGTACGAGCTGACAATTACTACCGACTCCAGCGGTCTAAGCAATCACTACTTCTTCCTTGCTGTTTGTGTTTCCCATTTTTCAAAATTATAAATCATGCACGAATACGCAACAGTAAAACACGCTTTGTGCTCAGGGAGCCCAGTGTATTTTTGGTTCATTTTAAAGTCCACATTAACTGCACTGATTGTTAATATATTTTGTCCTTATAAGGTACACACGCGCGCGGGCCCGTGCCGACTACTGTTACTGGCAGGGTCGCCATGTAAGGTCGGGTGTTTAGGAGACAAATGAAACGAATGAGGTTCGAGAATACACTGACTATATTGGAATAAAGATACCTTATTATATACCTTACAACTACTACATCTCAGACCACACTCCATTAGATGACCTCGGCTTTACACTAATTTAGGAAAATACTCACGTAGCAGATATTCTCGTACTTATACAATCCATGCACAGAAAATTCCTGTGCATTCAGTCCACGGCCGCACAAAGGTCCTGCAGGTTGCCTTCCCGCCAACAATGGCTGTTTCCTCGCTAATGCCATGCAAACTGTGACCACTGTGTCCTATCCTGCATTGCAAACTAACAAATGGATCGGAATAGTTTAGAAAGGTGAGTTTTGTACACACAGGATATTTTATACGTATAGCTGTATTGATAAAAATATATTATTTTATTTACAACCAAATTTTTTAACCAAGACTTTAATATGTTTGTAGTGCCTAACTACTATGAAAGCCGCGAGGCTGCGACCAAGGAGGCGGCGTACGTATGTCGCTGGGCGGTGCTGCGGCACTCTATTCTTTTGACTTTTCATTGTGTCTGTCACTTCTTACAATAAATTTTTCATGTCGTGTTATAAGATATTTTCATAATTTCGTGTGATAAAAATATTTTCCAACGTCATTGTAAAGTTTGTAAATTGTACATAAATTTTCATGTAAGTATATAGTTTACACATTTTTTTTTTTTTTTCGGATGGGAAATTATCAAATGACTCACTCTGCTATAGTTACCTAACTCCGAGTTTTTATTCCTGCTCTCCAATCAACTATCGCCCCGGTTGCTTTGCACCTTCCATATATTGAGAGGCCTGCTATTCGCGCCTTCATGTTTATATTTTGTTCCAATATTTATCAGCATGCTTGGAAAACGAAGTAAAAGGGTTTACACATACAAAACCCCACTCCGGAGCTTAAATGTAATGAAATCTTGCCGAAAATCCTGCTTTAACCTTCAAAATTCCTCTGTTTCTTTATTTTTCCAGCAACTTGTTGCAGTAGCAACTAATATTTTTCGGATCATTTCCTCGTCACTTTCCGAACTACCACTTATTATGAAAGCAGCTTTAAGCCCCGTTCTATCATGTGCCTTGTCATGTTCCACATTCAAAAATGATTTCAGACTTATGTGCCCGTCACATTTCTCACGGATATTACCGTGCGGGCTATAACTTGTGCCCTAGTGTGGACGTTGCTTTACATCGTAAATACTGCTTTACAGCGCTATATCGCAGCGCTTGAACAAAGTTTGATTTATGCGCCCTTTGCCGGCGTACAGACGGTAACGCTAACTGAAAAACAAAGTAATATGTGTGTTACATTCTTTTGAACACGTTTTTATGTAAATATAGCAATTCCGTAATTGGTTAGCGAGTAGATTGCTTTTTATACGTGTTAGCGTTTTTTTTGAGTTTATGCAAGTTTTTTTTGTTTAATACTCGTACCATGCGAGGTTACACGCGCACGGTTTATTGCAAGTACATGTTGTTGTATACTTGCGAGTTTATTGCCTAAGTCAGCACATTTTCAACTTCTCGTTAGAAAATAAACTTGTGTAACTCCAAACCTCAAGCGCAAGTTAACCTGACAAGTAAGCAGTAACTAAGAAAAACTTGAACTTTCTACTCGCAGACAACCTCTAACAAGATTTACAAGAAAACTCAGACGATGAAGGTAAATGACACCGCGGCCCGCCGTCAAATCGTAAACCTTCCACAAATCAAAGGAGTTCAAAGATTTTAGTTCGGTTCGTTGCACAGTGGCTTTATGCAGAATTTTGCACTTTCTCTAAGTAGTTTGCCACCTAAAGCGCTGCTCAAAGCGACTTCGATTGCCTTCGCGACACTTCACTTCTCAAATAGATAGTCGCGTAGCGCTACGGTGCTACGGCGTAGCGCGTAGCTTGTTTGTAATAAAATCAACACTTCGTGGATTCTATTAATATTTTTAAAACACGCGTTTTTCTCTGTGGAATTTATTCTGAAAGGTCAAAGTCAAAGTGGAAACGTTTATTGAGAACCAAGTGTACAATGTGGTGTTAAGTTATGTTAGTACTTATGACTTAGCAGCCTTTTACAAGCATTGCAATTTCACATTCGCCTACCCTTCTCATTTTAAATTGGCATTCATTAAACATTGTTATTACGTAATCTTTTAATTTTATATTAGTACAATTCAATCAATAGCTAAAATAATACCTAGTTATGTCAAAAATTAAATGTCAATAATAGTGAATTTAATACAATTAAAATAAATATAATAGTTATGTCAAAATTTAATGTCAATAATTAGTAAATTTAATACAATTATTCAGGAATGTCAATGGTTTATTGTGTGTAATAAAGTACTATTTAACTTCAACTATTATAAAGTACTAAATTATTTTTGAACGCATTTTCTTAAATTAATTATTTCCTACATTGTTCAACTAAATGAACTGGACAACATTTGTTCATCTTCAAACTTCGGGCTGGTACTGAGAAATTCCCAATGGAAAAACTCAACAACACTTTGTTCAACCACATGCCCATGAGTGCCGAGCAGCACTACTGACCACAAGACCAGCGTGCAGCGGGGCAGTTAACAAATAGGTTAACAACATATTACCCAACGCAAATTATATTAATTCCCGATAATGCAGGTAATAATATATATGTTACCGTCAAAACTGTTAATCGGTCAAAACCACTTTTGACTGGTGTCAGTCAAATCCTCATGGAGTTAAAATGCGTTTTCTGCATTAAAAATATGTTGTTTTAGAACGCCTCAGTTGCTTACTAGTCCTAGAATTACATGATATCTTACAAGAGTCACAATAAAAAAAACTCTTAAAATAGTTTTCACCGGTTAATAGTAGTTTTGACTAGTTTTCACCGGTCTAAACTAGTTTAGACTGTGACATATATATGTCGTGGATAACGCCATAAACACTTAACGATGTGACGTGTTATAATTCAACGACACCTACGAAAAGGACCGAATCAAGATGGTGACGACCCTATCGCTCCGCCGTCGCTGTCGTCGTCATATAATTCAATTTATATATGCTCAATATAATTCAATTTCAAATGCAATTTGAATCGCATCATGTATGAAAACGATTTGCCAATAAAATATTTTAGTAAACAAATGCAGGTAGTTATTGAATGTTCGATGATGTTCGAGCAGGAAATAGGACTGCCGTGGCCAGCGCGGCTCGTCACGTGGTAACTATGTCATCTCACTCAAATAGATTTTAGCTGTATTTTAGCGCTTAGTTGGGCGAAAGTTTATGGAATGATTTAGTTGAATGTTTAACACTAAGTGAGAAAAAGTGAGAATAATGGAGAAACAATAATATCAACATTAGTTATTACCTTCCTAGCTATTTATCCACAATTCCGCATGGATTCTTTTTTAATTAAATTTTAATTAAATTTAATTAAATTTTCAGAATGAAAAGTAAAGACGATCAAAGAGAAGAAGGAGAAACTCGTGGCTAAATAACAACAGTCGCTCGGGTCGACCCAAAACGTAGGGAGTTTTTTCTTTCCTTTTTTCAGAAAGTACGTTAAACCGTTGGTCCGGGCTGTCATTTGTAGATCTTTGAAAGTTATGCCCAACTTGTCACTGTTCCTATTTTAACGTCATCAAAAAACAAAATATCACGATTCACAACTGTTTCAACAATTTTTGGCCTAAAAAGTCTGACAACCAGTCTTACCAAGGGGTATCGTATTACACAGTACAGTCAGTATTTTACATGGAGCGACTGCCTATCTGACCAGATAGGCCAGATGGGTCTGACCAGACTGCCTGTCTGACCAGATATGCAGTCGCTCCATGTAAAATGCTGGTATTCAACTGCAACCGGGTAGACTGGAAGACGACCCCAAGATAGTTGGGAAAAGGCTAAGCAGATGTGATGATCCAGAATGGAAAGTACCCTGGACCTCTGAACAGAGAATATTTATCTGTCAAAATGTTACAGCTATTGGTTTTAGAATTACATTCGTGAATTTTTTCGTGTTCTTTTTTTAGTCAAGGTTATTACATTGAGGTCTATTTATTTTGCTGCGGGACTGTTCGAAAGAGATACCGCGGCCCCGAAACACAAAGGGCGATGAAGGAACATGGATGGGTTTTAGTCAGTAAAAGTCTGACACTCCCTCCTGCTCCGCCCAGAGCGGGAGGAGTCATTTGATGATTTCTCATCAGAAAAAAAGAAGATCTATTTATTTTCTAAAATTCAAGTTAACATCACTTTCAACGAAGAAGGGTCACCTGTTTTGGGTGACCAGAGTTTCTCCTAAACGTGATGATTATTGCAACAATCACGTTCAGCCGGTTCATTATATATTTATCAACAGTGTGTAATTATCAATTACTTATAGTTAGGTAATCATTTAACAATTAACAATGTAAATTCGTATTTAAGCAGAATAAGCTCAAAATGCCGATTCGACTAATACCAATGCATTAATTAAAACGTCCATAATGAATAGACAAATAAGCCTTTTGTGTGGTATTTAATGTAGTTGTAACTACTCTAGGGATGATGAATAGTGTCGATACTGTGTTGATTTCTGAAATCGTAACAAACGTCAATCGATAACTTCGTATTATACACATATTTACTAATTTACAATTAAGGAATCTAGTATTTGAAATACCTACTTGTCTAAATTACCAATCAGCCCCTTGATTATTGTTAATTTGCGAAGAAAATCTCAATAAATTTTGAGTAAAGTATACTACTAGTAGAGTAAAGTAGTACTACTCGATAGTCACGGTATTTAATTATTTATTTTAATATAACACTTTTAGCACAGAGTATAGAGACGAACTTAGTACCATAGACTTTTTCTACCAGTCAACCTTTGGGTAATTCATAGACAAACAGAGCAGTGATAGGTGTCAGTCTAAAAATTGAAGATCAGTGCGAGGCACGTCGCTCGGTCATTTATTTCAGAACAATATACATTGTGTAAAAAAATTGTAAAATAAAACAGTACCATCCAAACATAACAATCGGAAAAAAAGAAAACATTTCAAAGATAACAAAAATAACAAATTCAAAATGATAATAATCCATATTCAGTTTCAAATAATGAATAATACAATAGAACAAATGGTCAAATATTGGAAAAATGAAAATTGAATTAGTATTAAAGATCAAGATCAATGATTTAAGACATCTAATTTCCTAAGAATATTGCAATAAATTAAAATAAAATAAATGTGTAAAATGCCTCTTTGGTCTAGTAGCCGCAAGCGCGACTGTTGAGCATGAGGGTTCGATTCCCAGATTTTTCCATCAGGAATTTCCGAGCAGCAGCCATGGAGTCTGGATTTGCGCCCAGTTGAGGGCACTAGGCTCGCCCCCTATAACATGGACTTAAACATAACTGGCGAAATGTGGGTGTACTGTTAGGTACACCTCTGCCCTTCGGGATTACAGGCGTGACGATGTTACTGCAAGAACAGAATTATAACAGAAGTAATTTGTCTTTATAATCGACACTTCTTTCCCAACTACATTAACGTACTACGATTTACTTTGTTTTCATTAAGTCGTGTGTGTGTTGATTGTTTTTGTTTCAAACTAAATAACTGGAATGTTATTGCTCAACGCCGGTTGATTAATTGCCTAATCAAACCGGCTCGCAGCCTGATGGATGTACATTATTCCTAAAATAAGGAATAAATTACTTTGTGCTAAGTCCTTCGAACTTTTATACAACCTTAGTCAACAAAATAGATGGAAAAAGTATTTAATCCTGTAATAGATGATAAATTGTTTGTTAAAGGATAATGTTGAAATCGAATGTGATTTTTAAAACAAAAATATAAGCATAATTAGGTAGAAGACTTTAAAAGTTTGTCAACACATAACAATCAAATAACAATTTAAGGACGAACTCATAAATTAAAGGTTTAAAATATGAGTGAGACAAGCAAGTCAATGACTTTCATGAAAGACTTCTCCAAGGTAGTATATTCAATATACTACCTTGGAGAAGTGATCATAAGAGAGAGAATAGAAAAGTTTGGGTTTTGTCTAGTAATGTCAGAGTTTTTTTTAATGTTGTTTTCTTCAGTAAAGTGTGGAAAGTTTTAAATATATATGTGGATGGATTTAAGAGTAGAGGAAGACCAAAGAAACGATAGATGGACTGAGTGAAGGGTGATACAGCAAGAAAGGAAGTGTCTGATGAGATGACGAGTAATAGTAATGGAAGAAGAAGACATGCTGGGCCGACCCCAAGTAAAGTAAGGGAAGAGAATGATGGCCCAGTCTGCAGTAGGCATACACTCAATATGTACGGGTATCTTTCAGTCTGTATTCGGGTATCTTCATAGCCTGAAATCTCCAAAGGTTTATGCAGAGTTTACCCACAATTTATCAGTAATATTTAAAGTAAATATGTCATAGCGATATATAACTTAAATCTTCTGATTTAGGTAAAAATTGACGACGCCGCCGCCAGACGCCTTGGAGCTTATCTTATTTATACTTTAAGACCAACTCGTCTTCAAATAGTAAGAAGATTTATCTTTCGGGTACTTGGAAACGAATTTCACGGTTTACGGGGCATTTACTGTTGTATAAATAAAACAGTGAGAATAAAAACTTGACTACAACCGATACACTGAGTTATAGACCTGCACTGACATTACTTGGATCATAACTCCAGGTGTTTACTACAATGTAGATAGGTACAGTGATTTATTGTTGTTTTATGATGTTTAGATATTCTTTTCTAAAGAAAGAAAGAAAGAAAGAAAAATCATTTATTAGCCCGCACTGGACAAAACACACAAATTAAAATGGTTAAACTAACACTACAATTAATAAAAATTAAACTAACCAAATCTCTATGCAGCTAAATACCAGTACTTTACATGGAGCGAATGCCTATCGGACCTCCACAACCCAGTTAGTACTGGGTGATACGTTAGCCCTTGGTCAGTGGCCCAAAAAGTCTGACAACCAGTTGTCAGACTTTTTGGGCCACTGACTACCTGTAACGACTGTCGAAGATCTACAAATGACAGCCGGGACTAACAGCACGGTTAAAATGTATAGTACAGAAAAAAATTTACCCATAAAAATTGCTGTTTGGAATGATTTACTAAATACGTGATATTAGTTTATGCTTCGATCTCCCTTCCAACCTGTATACGAAGTAAGGCATCACCACACTGGTTCACAAGTCTAGCAAAGAGTTGTATCACCGGATGCCGTACATACATAGTAAACCGAGTAGCAACTTCTTTTTATTATATCAGTTATAACTAGTACTTGCTTTAAAAACAAATGCCCTGTTAACAGCAGTGCTGATACATGATGATTTAAGAAAACGGGAAAAACCCATACCATTATTTAATATCCACATTGTGAAAGAAAACAAAAATAACCACTTTGCTGTTTCTTCCGTTCGTATGTTAAAACAGCAAATAATTCTTGCATTTGAATCCCAACAAGGTGTGTCCATATATCCAGACCACTGTCCTCCAAGCCATTAAAAACGCCAAAAGCTATTTATATCCGTTATCATTGCTACCGACTTGGTAAATACTAAAACAAGCACGCAAACCGTCGCCCGCCCGCTTAAAATCAACACCATTTAGAAAGTTAATGAAATGTTTAATGAAAACAAATGACACGCGCAATATGAGGGCCGTTTGTCTGAATAACAGAAATCTGTGTCCGTTCGTTACTCGTAATAAAAGATTGTTGCCCAAAATCATTGTTGTTCCAATTACATAAGCCGTACGTTTTCAAAATATATATTTGCTGAAGGATTTCAGGAGATTGGATACAATGTTTTGCATACTAAACATGTTATTGTCTAGAATAAAAGTAGGCCTAAATTGTGTAATTTTGTCTAATAAACAGATTAAGACCGTTTTGAATTTGTAATTTAATCATAAACAACACCCATAGGCAAACTTCTAACAAATAATTAAAATCGTTACTGCTGCGTTAATGCTGTATCAAATATGTCGCACATCATCGTGGCATGTTCAAATGACAATAAAAATAAACACCTCCAAATGGCTTATCACCATGTATGTACAATTATACAAAGAAGTGACGGAAACAGCTTCAGTCTTAACGGCGACTTCCAATGAAGTAGGTTCCAAGGTTATTACAAGCTGATTAAGAGTATGGGCTAGCCTTCACTCCAAAAACAATCAAATTAAAACACTTCTATAACCTTTTCGGCCCCTGCTCAAGTGTCATTGACAATAATATATGATTCCGACTGACTAGGTACTTGTCGATAATCCCTTAAGTTACTTCTTACAAAAGTCACAGTTGGTTAGGTATAGGTACAGTCGAGGACTTTAATTGATGAGCCACTTGGCACTATTTAATTCAAATCGAGTTTAATCGGTGTGAATGTATAAAAATGCAAAATAGGAAAGTAGTGAAAGTGGCTCATCAATTAAAGTCCTCGACTCTACATTGTAATAACAACATGAATTATAGGTACATGTGTGTCCAACACGACCTGAGGCGTACTTCACACATGTCAGCCTATGTTTATGTAACGCACTAATTAATTGTCATTGAAGTGGTCAGGTAAACCTCAAATTAATAGCTTGTAACACTGCGCAACAATGTATCGGTTCAGTAAGTTTGTGGCGTGAATTACCTACTTACTGTCTGTTCGAAAGATATATCGGCTGTTATAAATACAGACGAGATGGTCGTCTGTTATTATAAGAAATATGTTTTAAGATAGTAAATAGTGTTACGTCGTTCCCCTACTTACCTACAGTTATGGTAGTAGGTGCCTTCTAGTTGGTAGGTAGTTAATAGTAGGTAGGTAGGTAAAACGAGTCCCGAATGATGTAGGTACAAATTCGCAAACTACCTACAAAAGAACATCATTGTAATTTCGACCGTACGCCGAGGGCATAAAGTACCTACTACTTTCCTTTGTACAAATTGTGGAAGTTTCTCGAAGGACAATGACCCACTATGGAATTGTTTAGAAGATTCTAGGAAGTCGTGGATATTTCTCGAATGTTCGATCACCATATAAATAGTCGACGTGTTTGCGGGAGCAGGCAGTCTGATTTTGGCTACACAACGAAGCGAATCGAAGTGAACTAGAAGTGCGATATATAAGCGAATAGTGATCAGTAGTGTATTTGTAATTGAGTTTCAAGTGTTTTGTGTTTATTAAAGTTATTTGTTGTTTCTTCGGTAGTTATTAATTTATCCCATACCCAGCTCGTAACAATAGTTTATCACCAAACGGGCATGTTAATTCAAACTTAAATTAGATATAGACGGTGTAGATATAAACGACGCAAAAGGAGTATGTGAGGAATTAGAATCGTAGCAGGTTGTGTTCTGTGGTTTCTGCCTATCCCCATGGGAAAAAGCCGTGAGAATAAGTATGTACAACGGTGTCATGACATCGACGCGAAAATAGTTTCACTTTTTTTTTTAATAAACGACAAAAGTTTACTTACTACACTGGTGGGTCCAGAATCACACAGAATTCAATTCGTTCATTCATTACGCATGAAAAAAACTGTTAGATAATGGAATAAAAGAGAACCTATACGTAGCTCGTAGAATCTTCCATAACCAGTTGGCTCTGACGTCACGTCAGGGCCTGGTATGAAGATGACGTCACTGCTACGCTTGCTACGCCGTAGTACGCGGTTACGGATATACGGCACAAATCTGCGACGCATTGAATTAAGCAAGAAAATTTCTCTGCAGCAGCTCGAAGTTGAAGATTTGTGCTTAATCGATTATAATAGTCTCACCCTGTTTTCATGCGACTAAGATGTACGGTCGAACAAGCTATTTGGTTAACAGTTTAACTAACAAATTAGATTGTAAAATAAAAATTAGATTTAAAAAAAAGAAAAAAAAAGAATGTAAATCAAATAGCTTGTTCGTCCGTACATAACTGGCGAAATGTGAGTACACTTCCACTTAGCCTTTTGTAAATTTCGGGCGTTTTGTTGTGTTTAAGTATATATGGTATAGTCATTTGTATATAAATGAAACCAAATATTCATACAATACAAATTGAAACACAAACTATCCCAAAGATCAACCGCAAATTATCCTAAATCCTCAGGACCTTCGGTGTTCCGAATTAAACACTGGAATAAACTAAAAATTGAGTCAAATTATCCAAATCTGGGGTCAGCATTAAATCAAGGCTTAACAGCTTAGTCTCAAGGGCTGCTTGTTAGACGGCAATTGGTTCCCGACGGACCGACGCTTTTTCCCGCGGAAATTAGGTACATGCGGCGGCCATCTTGCATATCTACGGATACATTTCGTACGAAATAATTTAGTTGATGTAGTCTTTGGTTGTTTAATTAGAAAATTGCTTGTGTAGCTGTGGTAAAAACTTATAGTTTCAGATTCTGTGAATCTCAGGTTTCATGTTATAGCCCCAACGTAGTGCTAAATGTGCACTTTTGGAGGTGAAACTTACCGCAGCTACCAACGAGCTTCTTTAAATGGTCCGAAAAAGCTGTGCTATACACAGGTCGATCTAGCCAAGCGATAAAATCGAATTTTACCAAGTCGAAACGAACATTATTCAGTGTAAATAAACACCATTTTGATAAAATGTAGGTAAATTTCGTTTCTACTTTAAAATTGAACGGGATGTAAAGAGATATTTACTGTTTTAGGGAATTACCTTTGCAGCGCCGCCGCGCGAGGACGGGTAATGGTTCAAAGCATTTTGTTGCATAAAAATCCTAGAACTGCTGCCTGCTTTTAGTATTTAATAAAAAGAACCCCGAAACTTCATAACCGACTGCTAAAAAGGAGGAGGTCACACATTCGGCTGTATTTTCTTTAATAGTTCGTTACCTCAAAAAGTCCTAACTCCTTGATTACTGGTCCGATAATATAACTATATTCACATTGTTTGGGTAGTTTCTTTATTTATTTAAACTTCATGTACAAGGGTGGTACATAGGCGGACTTAATGCCACAAGGCATTCTCTACCAGTCAACCTTTCGGTCAAATAGGATAGCATTGTGATAGAGTACAACAAAAATAAATAAGAAAAATACCGCATTATTTATTCGCATTGTTTCTTTAGTGCGTTATCTTTCAACATTTTTTTTATGATAACTTTTAGTAATAAAGGAAAATGAAAACTCAAAGAATTTGTCTGTAATACCATCATACCATCAACTAAAAAGGATGAAATAAAAACTTTTTTGCAAAAAAAATACCCGACATCCAAAAAAACACTACAAAGTGGAAAAGAGAGTTATTTTCCACTTTTGTGTGTTTTTTTAGGAAATCGTTTATTTATTTTGCAATAAAGTTTTTTTCTTTCAAAATTCTTTGATAGATATTTAGTATAGTAGATATTTAGTTAAGATGACGACACTCGAGAAAAGTTTAAATGCTCATTTTGTACTGACTATTATATTTTATGTACGAAATCTGCAATTATGATACTACTTGAATAGCTTTTATTACATGGGACACAAATGTTACGGGCGAATTGTGGATGTACTGTAGGTAAATCGCCAGGTACACATCTGCCAAATCTTTGGTGTGAATATAAGCGTGATATTAAGTTGCCTCGTTGGTCTAGTGCCGAGCATAAACTCCTTGGTTCGATTCCCAGGTCGGGCAAAATGTTATTGGGTTTTTTCATCGTAAATATCTCAGTGGTTGCCACGGACTGTGGATTTGCGCCCAGTAGCAATAGGGCGATAATTACATGGGACTTAAACATAAGTGTCGAAATGTGGGTGTACTGTCAGGTACACCTCAGACTAACCCTTTGTGGATTACAGGCGTGATGTTATGTTATGTTTAAAGCCCATGAGTGTACTTACCAGTTACATAGAAAATAACAAACAAGAAATCTAGTTCTCTCATTTGAATTACGATGGTAAATAATAAGCCTTATTAGTTATATAAAATAAGACTCTTATAACAATAACATATTTTTCCGAAATAAATCTCCTCTTCTTAGCAAACGTAAAAATAAATCTCAGATTGGCCCAAGTAAATAGGTCTAACTTTATCTTGAATAAAAAATGTTTACCTGGATAAAGTTGTTTATCCAATCATTTTTATATTTATTCAGCCTTTTAGTTAATTTGATCTATATCGTAAACTTTTTGCTTGATTTCTTATCTATTTATGATCTTATAAGAACCTATTTATACCTAAGATGTCACTTACGGGATATCTGTGACATTTTAAGGATAGTTATGAACCGTGAAAGCTTAACACATTGTTTGAGCCTATTTATATCTTTTGATCTACAATATTAAATAACATTATCTTTGTCTTACACTTTATCAAAGAGTAAGGCGAAGCCCTTTTATCGAACAGTCACGGTGAGAATGTGTAACAAATATCTAACAAGAATGTAGCGGTACTACAGCAAAGTGGTACAAAAAGTACTGCAGCGCCATCTATATCTCAAAGAAAGAACTAACATTAAAAAAAATAAAACTTGTATAGAAAAATCTAACACCAACCGTCGGGTAGTAGCCGGATCCTCCCTTTTCCATGACGGATGAAGAACTTTACACCCTGTTTGTTCTTCACCTCTCTAAGACAATTGAATGATTGTACGTGTTGTAGTTTTCACCAATATGCCTTAATCGAGCGTAGCGATGATAACAATGTTTCTGCACAGCTTGTATTAAAGACTTATACTACATATTTAGATAGCTACCATAAGATTTGAAGATACGGACAGTCTTTATTATATGTACAATGGCACTCACATATTTTAATATACACAGGGACTGGTATTACAGAATATATATAACTGAAAAGCTTTAATAAAAGTGAGCCAGCATTCAATCAGCGGTCATTTTAATTCATCTGTCTCAATTAATTTGATCTCCTGAATCCAGCGGGATCTGGCGCGCCATACGGTCTCCCACGGTTTAGCGTTATTTACGATATCAATTCAATAATTAAATTAAATAGAATTTGTTAATTCAGAGCTTTGTACCCAGAGTCCTTTGTATTGGATTTTGTATTTTACTCTGATTTGTAATTTCAAATTAAAATGGCAAGGGACAAGTACGTAGTTTCAAAAGTAATTGACGAATACAATCACGATAAAATATTTACGATTACGTCAATCAAACCGTATATAAATCCACAAGCTTAATCACTCACAACTTTCTCCCCAAACAAACATACTTAATTAACTTTACAAAACACTCGAGTAATCTAATAAAACAGCTTGAACAAACCAAAAACCCCAATTCTCCCACTAATAAACTGTTAACGTATCTTAAGATTATCTAAACAATTAGGTACAAACACAAACAGATTACGTTTCCCGCGGTAACACTCAACCCACCAATGCTCAACAGTCTACCGCCTGCCGGCAATAACATTAACATCGAACTAGGTGAAGCGTACTCGCGAATACGCTGCTTGAGCGGTCTTGAGCGGCCAATTATCGAATCAAAATCATTTACCCGTAGTCCCGCCCGTTCCCCATACGTGAAGCGCTGAAGGGTTGAAGATGTACCGCTGACAGCGCGACGATTACCGGCGAATCTAGGATTTCACTTACGTGGCTTAAGATAGATCGGGCGGAATAGGGTTATTAGTCGAATATTGGTAAATGAACGGTGAAATGATTTATGCTAATCGAAATCCTCGGTTTGGAAGTTAGCAAACATTATAAGTTCTACATTTTAGGTTAATTTATACTTACAAAACAGGTAATCCTCGTTTGCAGCCCCGGAGTCTGGATTTATACCCGGTTAACGGCAATAGGTTAGCCCATATTATATGATTGGGATAAAAAAATAAATGATGTAATATAGGTGTTCTGTACATCCCTGCTCACCTTCGCAGAATACTGGCGTGATGGTATATGAGCATCAGGGCACGTCTTAGCAGAGGAATCAGCATTAAGCTGAGCGCGAAGTACAATGCAAATTTGTGCACCCGCAGTGAATCAATAGTCACCTTGACACCCATTTTGAAGCCACCTTGAGCGCTTGAGCACTTAGAACTATCTGCGCGCTTCAGATAAGAACTCTGATCCTCGAGGTGGTTTAATTGATGGACAGCGTAGTTATGCAATAAATTCATTTATTTAATTGCTAATTATTTTATCTCCTGTTTAACCCGCTTAGGGAACGGAGTTTCAAAAATCCTTCCTTAGTTCTATACGCCTTTGCTACAAAAAAAGCTCTTGTGCAAAATTTGAAGATTTTATACCTATGTGGTGAGGGCTGTGTAGTGTCGGTCAGAGTATTTGATTTTTACGATAAAGATTGAATGTGCCAACCCTCGTCTATCTAATAAATATGGCAAAATTATTACGACTCATCTTTTCAACAGACTCGTACGCTAGGTACACAAATAAATAAGTCTTTTTTTTACAATTTGTTAGAGTATACTTTAAACAATATAAATTGCAAAGATTCGAATAAACAGTAAACAAGTCTGGCGATTGGAATAAAGTTGCGAGTACAACAGTCGCTTCATTCATAAATCCTACGCGTGTCGACAGTGACTGAGCTGATGATTTGAAAAATGGTGTGTCTGATGTGGACGCAACAAAACACTAAAACACTAAGCCGAAAAAGCGTAGATAGTCTGCGTCAGCTTAAAAAGCACGCTTAGCTGAACACTTGCCAAGCCACGCGTGGGCGGCCAGCCACGCGCGAAATGAACAGAGCGCATGTAACTTTGCACATTCCTTCATAAGTATCCGCAGTTTGGAATTACTCTTTGAAAGTCTAGAAGAACCGTTTTATGGCTACATTCACATTATAATCCAAATCAAAATTCCTTACTATAAAGGCAATGACAAGAACGATCTAAGTACGAGTAAGCTGCGAACCGTCTGCGTTAGATACGCATACGTAAACGGTACCGTTTTGGTTATAGTATGACGGCCACACAAAGGTGACACGACCCGCATCCACAACTTTATCTCGTAAATCCTTTTATAAGAAACCAGCGTACTCTTCGTTGCAAAAAAATACAACTTTTTGCCTCCATTTTGGTTGACAACAAAATCTTCAAAGTTACGGATGAACTTTCCAAGGTAATGTTCAACCAAAATTCCAACCTGCGAAATTCGTCTAAATAAAAACTTTAGCTTTTGCTTTGAGATCATCCAGAATTCTACCGGAAAGTTCGATCCCTAACAGCCCTTATCCTTAATACAATAAAACTAGGATAAACGAACCAAATTGAGACAGGTAGGTAATCAATAAACCGAATCAGTAGAAACAGTCCCTTCTCGAATTGAGTCGAGACACGCCGCGACGTTTGCCTCCGTCCTTCGCACATACATGACCAAAAACTCCATACGACAAATAGAACCTCCACAGCTACATAATACACCTCCACAGATCACCTATTCATGGCACAAAGCGGCCGCTGCCTGGACCAGAATAACAAAATGAATCCTGCCACATATCCCGTGCACCGTCCTTTATCGAATTGACCTTCGATTTGTTCAATTGAAACATAGAATCGGGAACGCGGTGAACGAAAAGGATTGTGACATATTATTTCTAGCTTCTTTATAACATGTTGAAGGCAGTCTTGAGTAGGCAAAATTTGATCGCTGTTATAGACTCATAACATGTTTAAGTAAGTAATACAGCGTATATCTACCATAACTATGAGAATCTCGTGACTAAATAATAACAGCCGCTCGGATTAATTTTCAGGTTAAGCCGCGCTTGCCTAGGTTGGTCTGTGGATGGGTGACCACCCATTACATATTGAGTTTCTCCCGTCCCTCGGAAAGCACGTTAAGTCGTTGGTCCCGGCTGTCATTTGTAGATCTTTGACAGTCGTTACAGGTAGTGAGTGGGTCGAAATTCTGACAACCAGTCTTGCTAAGGGGGTATCATGTGATAAATGATAAATGATAAATGATAAATGATAAATGATGTTTATTTTGCAAGTAGGTTTTTACAAACACTTTTACACGTCATTTTTTTTTAAACTAGATGGGGCCGGTGTTTCGTACCTGACTACTCTGAGAAGAAACAGCCGAAACAAACTCAGAGGTCATAGTCTCTTTTGAAGTCCAGACATAATTTTGCTCAATTCACATGAGGACTATGCAGAATAGTGTCTGAGATGGTCTTTTGAAGAAAGAACCACACAGATTTGAGTGGACCTGTCCAGTCAGTGCAAGCATTTGTCAGTTATCATGTAGCTCGACTTATAACTCAAGGAGCTCAACGAAACGACGAACAATACCAAAGAAAGGACATTTGGGTAGGTCGCTTATAGTACTCAAACTGCCAGACAGTAGTGGGAAAAAAAAAAGAAAACAAACAAAAATATATAAAAATGAAACCCACATGGTCCCCACATTCACAATAATCAAATAAAATTAATAATAATTTACAAAATCAATGTCAATAAAAATCACAAAAATCATAAATGTCAATAATAATAAAAAAGTAAGATAAGTAAATATTCCTGTCATATCAGTAGGTAAATGTAACATAAAATAAAATAAAAAGTAAAAAATAATAAAATACTGAAATAAGTATTCATGTCAAATCATTCAATGTCAGAGTGTATAAAAGTAAGGAATTAATAATAAACAAGCGTAGTCCGAAATTTCGACATTCACAGAGCAAATTTCATTGGAGCAGCTTAATCCCAAGCCTTTTTATCTTCGAGATAGTTGTTAACATGATAGTAGGCTTTCAAGCACAGCTTCCGTTTTATAAACGATTTGAATTTATTTAGGCTTAGTGCTTGAATTTGGCTCGGAAGTTTATTGTAAAAACGTATACATTGGCATCTGAACGTACCCCCTATTTTTTTTGAGCCTCGTTACAGGAACAACAAACTTGTGTTTGTTCCTCGTAATGTAAAATACATTGTTACAAATTGGCTAGTCAGATGATGATATTTCACCATAACTATCGATAACTCATTTAGTGTTCCCCCTTTCCAAGGTTCAAGGTCAAAAACGATACTTTACGAACCTTATTTGAATAAAAATACACGTTTACGATGTGTATTAAGCAATGAAAAGTTATACTATCGAGCAAAACTACTCGCTTCCGCATCGTTAAGGGGTAGCTCGAGTACTATTTGACAGAAAACATCCCATCAAATTGATCTCACACTATCACAAAATTGCCTTTACTGTTAATATCGTAAAGCACGTCTTAACATAACAAAGTGTCGTATCAGTACGACGTCAGTACATTATGTGATACGAAGGGAAGAGCGACAAACAAAGTAATATCGCAGACATTGACCCTGAAAGTGTGTTTTTGGCCTTGTGCCAAGGGCTCCGGGGTTGCTCAGACACTTAAGTAGACACTTCTTATTGGTTTAATTCTTTTTTGCTGTTTTGTTTGGTTATAAATTGAGTTAAGAAAAGAATTAGTTTCACTTCTGTTTATTTTTAACTGACTTCTAAAAACGGAGGAGGTTATGTTTCACACCACCATCTTTTGTTTTTTTTTCTTGTATTACACCGATTCCTTCGTGATTACGGAGCCGATTTACGAGATTCTTTTGAGTTTCATTTGGTAGAGGAAGCCCGCGTGGTGGTCACATATTGCTTGAGTAGTTTATGAATTAGCTCCTTTAATACGAATTTTTTTTTCTTGGCCTATGTTCACGACGTGATGGTCCGTTAAATCTTCTAGTTATAATGTAAAATTGATTCATACTACAACTAAAAGGGTAAATAACCGTCTTCAAAAAAAAATGAAAAAAAAATGAAAATTAACTTTACTTTCGGAAGTCCGTAACTTTGTTTGTTTCATTGACTTTATTGTCATTGAAAGTAAAGTTATTTTAGACTTTTTTTGTGTTTTTTGGAACTCTGTTTTATGGTAAAAATGTTTTCGTTTTATTTATAGAACCAGAAAGTAATTGTTTAAAATATTTTGAAAACATTTCGCGTTCTTTTTAGGGATATTGGGTCAATCTTTTTTCGTTTGTCATTTATCTCCATTTTGTTTGTGGTGGCGGAAAAAATAAAACAATCCAATCAACTATGAAATTTTGCAAACCTTAACGCTTATTCATCTTCTTAAGTCTCTTCATTGTTTTGTCTAAACCTAAGTATAAAAATAATAATAAAAAAACAAAACGAAACAAAAGTCGGTTTACGGACGATAATTTTACGCACCAACGTCATTTTTCATGATATTTGTGATTTTAACTTAAAAAACAAAATGTCATCTCCCTTTTCACCCCCTTAAGGATTGAAATTCTAATAACACCGTTGCGTTAGCTTCCAACCATACGCCGAGATAATAAATTTTGTGATTTTTACTTCGAAAATTAAGGACTTTCCATACACAACTTCATCCCCTTTTTTAACCCTTTGGGGGTGGAATTAACAAAAACGCTGAGACACTTATAAATTAATTTTCAATCGTCAGCCTAAACACAATATTTTAAGATCCTAACTTTAAAACTGACGGACTTTCATACAAAGAAAAAAAAAATATTCGACGTCAGTTAATAAAGCACACAAACAATAATTAAAAAAAGAGATACAAAATAAGGAGGAAAACATAATAGGTGCTGAGTACTGTGCATACAAACTTTCATCCCCTATTTAACTCCCTTAGGGGTTAAATTTCGAAAAATCCTTAATTATTCCTTGTCTACATTATAAAGGAAACCACTGTGCAAAATTTCACTTTTCTAGGTTCAAGGGTTTGGACTGGGTTCGGTGATCGGAACGGTGTGACACTTTTTCGTGCGTGCAGCCGGTGTTCATCGATTTATAGGACTAAGACGTAATCACGTGTCAAAAAAAAAACAACTTTTACGTAGTTTTTTCTTGACGTAGTTTTTACATTGCTTAGCCCCGTACCTATGAACAAAAAGTAAATATTTATAATACGATATTTATCTTGTAGTTTAGTAATTGCATGATGTTAGTACTTTCATAAGTTAAAATTCTTAACTTTGCTTTCTTTGACCGTTTTTACTTTGTTTTAAATTTTAAATAATGCTTGGAAATGTTTGCTTAAGTAATTACTTAAACTCGAGTTTGACTTGACATAGATCTATACAGGTGATAGTGTCTAACTGAGGTATGAGGGAAAGATAAAATTTAATGTCTCACAAAAAAACTTTTAGCAAAAAATAAAACCGACTTCAAAAAACACAAAAAAGTGAAAAATAACTTTAGCTTCAGAAGTCAGTGACCCTGTCACCTGACTTCTGAAGCTAAAGTTATTTTTCACTTTTTTGTGTTTTTTGAAGTCGGTTTTATTTTTAGCAAAAAAGTTTATATTCTTCACTTTTTAGTGGTTTACATGTGCTACACTATTTACAGCGTACCGGCGTGATGTTATGTTATGAACCGGTGTTAAAAATAAACAGATGAGATTTCAGCAATCCCAGTATACATTTGCTATCATTTATTGAGGAGTTCGGTTGCCTACGTTCTAGTTCTAAATCAAATCTTCACCAAATTGAATTGGGATCACTTCGAGAAAGTTCTCTTCCAAAACTACCCAAATCGCTTCAAGTGTGCTTATAAAATTTGAAGAGTTCTCTCTATATCTCCAGGATCCCATCATCAGATCCTGATTTGATGATCATGGGACCACCCTTTCAAACAAAAAAAAAAACCAAATCGGTCCAGCCATCTTCGAGTAATCGTTGAACATACATAAAAAAAAAAGGATCGGACGCATTGAGAACCTCCTCCTTTTTGAAGTCGGTTAAAAATAAAAGAAAAGGCTACTTAAGTAGGTATGTACCTACTTGTCGAAAGTGGCGTTGCTGACTGAAACTCCAAAGTTTTTTATGTGTATTATTTCTCTATCGGTACGAAACGAAACGATCGTAAAAATCAAATCACATCAAATCTAAGGGAAAAGAAAAATAGAATGAAATGAAAAACAAATGAATGCAATGGAAGACAAAAGGATATATAAATTAACATTTAAGTATTTCCTTATTACGGTTAACGAAGTGTAGATATAAAAACAACACTACAAAATTACATTTATTTCCCTTTGCCTCAAGCAACTATCAATTTGCATTAAAAAAATACATCGGTAGAGAAAATCTCGATGTTATTTCCTTGGTACAACATGGTATGTTTTGTTCTACAGAATAATCAACATCTGGGGCAGCTGCTGCAGGTGCTGAAAACCTCAAACGGCGCATACAATAATTTAATTGGTAATTATGTGTTTGAGCCGTTTGGGGTTGAAACACTAGGGCCATGGGGTCCGAGTGCCCACCTAGTATTTCGGGAAATCGCCAAACGGTTGGTCGACTCTTCACGTGACCAGAGGGCGGGCCTATTTTTTGGCCAAAGAATCAGCATTGCCATCCAACGTGGCAATGCTGCCAGCCTTCTGGGCACTTTTCCTGTTGACAGCGATGTGGACGAATTTTTCGACGCCCTGTAACCATTTTTTTTTTTGATATTTGTAAAATATTTTTATTTCTTTTTATAGTGTTAGTGTGTAAATAATGTAAATATATACATCTGGTGTTTCTTAACTTAATTCTGCGCAAGAATACTAAAGTCCTCAATCTGGCGTAAACGTGTCTCAGTTTATGCAAAACGACGCTGTCACTACTACTCAGATTTTACAGATGTTATTTGAGACTACTCACAAACGAAGATCAAAATTGAAGCTACTGTCTGACAGGTTCACAATGTATACATCATTCTTATCGTTCTCCTACCTATATCCCCATTTATTTGTGGTCGCCGCAGCATGTCTTCTTCTTCCATACTTCTCTATCTCTCGTCATCTCAGTAATCACCTCCTTTCTAGCCATTTCATCCTTCACATAGTCCATCCATCGTTTCTTTGGTGGTATTATTTCAATTAAAAACATGTTTTTGTTCCAAAGGTACTACTTAAATAGAATATTAACAAGTCGTCGTTGTTATGGACGGTGTGGGTTATAGAATGTTAGCAGTAATTGAAACTAGGCTTCAGAAGTTTTCAGGGCAGGAAATTTGCTAAAATGAAAGGTTTTCTAAAACACGTTGTAGCTTATGATTAAGGAAACTTGTGAATTAACTGAAACCTTGACGAACAGAGGCTGCATTTAATCCCTATTACGATTAAAGAGAAAATATTTGCTGTGATAAAGAAGCTGGGCCTGATTAATTTTCATTTTCAAAGAACATAAAACTACTTCTAGATTTTTGATAGCTAGGTATGTGTATAAACAGCCTACTGATCATCAGGGTCATTGACTTGATAATTACGAACCCTGCTATTGACCGACTCGCCTCATCCCTTATCTTACAATGTCAGATTTATCTCAGTCCCCGTAGCTACAAGGCTGCTACCGCCGCTATGTTGCAGCAACTCATCAACATGCGTGTCGCGAGGCCGCTACAAACAATGTGGCTTCGCGTCGCCGTGAAGTGATATGATGACAAGCGCTTGAATACTAACTACCACTCGTTTTAGACGGGTGTTAAAGTTCGTTTACATCCGTACGGACAAGTTGCGGACACGGCTCTGAACACGGACGCTTTCATACAAGTAGGTACAGAAACAGAAACTGGTACGGACATAAACCGGTGTCTCTACCTATACTTCAGTAAATATTACAGTGGTATCTGTCAGTTTCTGGTGTACGAAGCCGTGTGCGTATTTGTAACCGACTTTTAAAAAAAGCTTCTTTTTTGTTTGTTACTGTCGGTGGCAATAAAATTAATAAAACAAAAAAGTCACCGTTTGCAGTGTCATTTTGGATGTCAGTTGTTTTTTTTTTCAATAATGTTTTCTCATTCTCATTTGATGGAACCTTAAGATGGAGGAGTAATTTTTGCCGTGTGGCATTAACTCCGCCTGTACCAATAATGTACAGAGGTTTACATAAATTATTTAAAGTACGAGTAGGCGTTGGAAATTTTTAGAGAAGAAAATATGTTGAACAACGGGACCTACGTTTTATTCTACGATGACTCGTTTTAAGGAACATACTTGTTGCTTATCTTCGTCCTAAATCAACTTAAACTTTCAAGAATATAAAATTCCTATTTTCTAAGGTAAAATAAGCATTAAGTAATTACAACGTAGATAGATGATAAGTAATTCTAACAGACAGTATACTCAATGCCTAAAAGGAACAGAGAGAATATTGGTGAAAAAACAGAAAACTTAAATGATTTTCAATTTTATAATCTCTATTACGACTATTTTGTTTGCAATCTTCAATGTTACCCACACACAAAACCTAATATTCAATTTCCTCACAAAGTTGCGAAGATACAGTGCAGAGTAAGGTAATTTTCCTCAGAGTAAAAATGTTGTAAAACTTTCTCTCGTCCGTTAAAGATACATCCCTTGCAAAATTTCATTTTAGTGGGTTCAGCTGTTTAGGAAAGACGTTGATAAATGAGTTAGTAAGTCACCCTGAAATTAGTCTGTCTTACATACACTTTATGTGTAAACAAGAAAATGTTATTTTACAACGTTTGATGTATCGCAATTCTATCTTAGCTATTGCTCGAGTTTTTGGAGTACCAGCTTACGTTTCTAAGTATTGATATCCGAGAAGCTATATAAATATAATTATCGCTGGACATTACACACAGCGCCATCTAGTGCCACACTAAGCAACGAGGCTTGTGTCGTGGACACCAGATAGTTGATATACTACATAGATACTTTTTGTTTGTAAATACATACTTATTATACATATAAACATCCATGACTAGGAAACAAATGTCCATGCTCATCACACAAACATTTGCTCCTACCGGGATTCGAACCCGAGACCCTAAGAACGTAAGGCAGCCTCACTACCGCTGCGCCAATCGGATCGTCAATATAATATATACCTTTGGAAACTCTATACGGAAGGTGGAGACGTTTCAAACGTCTTATCTTAACGAAGTCGAAAGGCACTTATTCTCCCAGTCAATGCGATATTTTTTTTGTTCTACACCATACCTGGAAACCTTCTAGTTGCGAAGATATGGGGGGTCAAAGTTCCATTTTTTGACAAGTTTTATTTTATACAAGTTTTTAATGTAAGATTTTTACTTTTAACACCTCCACGACCCCCGTACTATTCAATCCATCCATCAGCACAATGTTTTGAGTGCGTTACATTGAGTTCTACCACAAAACATGATTTTTCACCCGTCGTTTCCCAGCAATAATTTTTGCGTAAAGTTACTTAGTTTGATGTACAGAATGCTTGGTTGACGGTTTCATGATGAGGTAGTTTACACCCTGTATAGGCCGTACAGTAACCCAACACGTGGCTCAGTGCTGGTTGGTCGATGTCCATGTCACGTTTTCGAATAGAGATCTTATTCACATAATGATATGGCTTAACGAGCACAGATAAGCCAATTTTACGATCGGTAAAGGGCAGCCACCCGTCTAAGAAGAGAATGGAACTGGCTAACGTGGCTATGCCCCGATCGATCTGCACGGTTCCTGAACAGAATAATCCAATCTTCCCACACTCGGTAAGAACCAGTTTAAATTCAATTGTATTAACCGAAAACGATTCAATTCCTGCGCATTCCTCGTCCAATTGAAGTGTGATTCCCGTAAGCTGGTTACTTTCAATCTGCTCAATATTGTGCGTGCTCTTCGAAGGAATCCACAGATTACCACGGCTCAGCGACGTAAATCGGTTTACTACAACCCGAATCACGGTATCACAAATCCAATAGAACGACTTACCTTTACCATTTAACTGTCGAGACAATTTTCGATAGCGTATTCGATGGGCCACTCGTATAAGATAAAAAGGAGTTTGTTTATATTAAAACTAGACACGGCAAAAAATAAAATCACACAAACACGTCAGTGGACAAATCAGTGGAGATGTAAAACAAATATAAGCTGGGATCAAGAAACTGGGTTCTCGCCACCAAACAATGGAACCAATTGCGACTAACACTTGTCTTTGGCACAGTAACTGGATACAAAAGGGTTCCTTCTGCTTGGCAGAGACCAAGAGTGATTATTTGTTTATTTATTTATTACAACGGTTATACACAGTAACAGTAATTAATTAATTAATTTCTTATGTATTATGTATACTACAATTTTATCTGGATAGGTACAGCATTAATATACATTACGACTAGGAATAATTATAGACAAAACTCGTACATGATTAGGACGAGCCGTGAGTACAATGCGACTTGCCAGGAGGTTGAGATCGACATCTTTAATACGAGCGTGTCTAAATTGAAAAAGACCCTTTGCAACCACTTCTTCGACAACCTTTGAATTGTCAATTTGTGTCCAATTTTTTTTTTTTCTTTCTATTGGTTTTTCTATAATGTTTTTGTGTGTACTAATCCTTACCACTGTATTTTAGTTAAGTTATTCTTGTTCGATTTAACTATTGTATAAAACTATTTGTGAAAACTTGTAATTGGCCATATTGTTGTTATTAACTAAACTATTGTGTCTCCTAGCTGTAAGTTTTCCGAAAATAATAAAATAAAATTAAATAAATAAATTAAAAGAAAAAAGAAAATACATTTTGTTAGGTTGCAAATTATTAGGACATATTATTCTCTGCCAAGGAGCAGAAGTATAGTAATATCTGAATATAATGATGGTTCCGCGTACGCCGGACGATCAGTTGTGACTTGCGGGCAATTATAGCCACGCTCCAAAATTCGCAATACCTTCTCATAATAATAATATGCTTATTAATTAATACAAAGGATGTTTCTATAATCCTCTTGACAGCACAATAAACTTTATTGGAAGGCCAAAAGGCAGAGGTCAGACGCTACAACGAGAATCTTTCTACAATGAACAGAGTTTATAAATTCGATGAAGGGTCGGACGATTAAATTAATTGAGTCTTGCTATTTTAAGTAATTCTGGTATTTAATCCGGCACTCTCGTATTACCATTAGTTAGGATAATATTAACGAACGCCCGCAGTGCTAAAGTCAACACAATAAACGTTCATTAACTTTACAAAAGTGGCCATGTTTAAATTAACGTTTCGATTTTAATAGTGATTGTGTTAAACGATTGAACTCACAAAATACGCAGAAACCAATTTTAAATAATTGATTTATTTTAAATTGTTTTGTGTGTATTTTTCAACCGAGTAAATTTCCGAATCAAATATGAAGTCCGCCATAGACGATAGGTAATGCATGGCATATGTAGTTTTGCCAGTACGGTTAAACTGTAATACATTGTTAACGGTTTTTTTTTGTAACAATTAATAAATTCTGTAACAATTATAAACTCTACTATTATCAACCACATCGTGTGTTGCCAGTGATGCTATGCTTTCAAATGAACCAACCGACTGGCTTGCATTTACGTATGTGTCCTCTATGGAACCCGGTTTTGCATGCACATTTAAAACTATCTTGCATAACCCAATGTAGGTATGTGGCTTGCTTTAGAGGAATTTGCCTACATTTATGGGCTCGAACGTCAAATGCACAGAAATTACAGACGGCAGCACATCAAGCTACCCGAAACTGCTCCTAATCAACCTTGAACCTAATGTTTAAGCGATAAAGTTGAAAATCTATTAAAGTAACAGTTAATAGTTGCTTCATGTGCTGGCGTCTGTAGTCTGCCCCCCTAGCCAAGTTACAAACGTTTCGTATCGATTCTCTTTCTACAATCGTAAACGCCTCGGCGTAAGCGGCGTAAGCGATTGTAGAAAGCGTTAAATTGGTAGCCAAGTTGACACGACTGAGTCGATCGCTCGTTCTTTAATTTCTATAGAAAAAACCTATACTTTAGTCTATGGTGAGCGTTCTTACCAAAGAGTATAGCGATCAACATTGTAGAAACGATAACATTCTATTCTATCATTTTGAACGATTTAAAGTTGTCTACGGATTTTCTATTCGTTTGTGTTGATCACGTGATTTAACGTTAAGATGAATAGCGTTAACGATTGTAGATTGTCAACTTGGCTAAGCCAAGCTAAACGTTTAGAAATCGAGACCTGACTTGTATACATAGATATTGCTCAGGAAGCCATACAATACAAGTGCCTATTTGTTCCACCCGGAATTGGAGCCAGCGATCCGTGACGCAGAACCTATTCACTCACCGTCACTATCCTATGGTACGATCAATCATTGAGACAAATACTATTCATCAACAGGTTTCTAAAACACATCGGTATATTGCGTGTCCGATGTGCGATGTGTGTACGTGTACTACGTTATGTACGACATGTTTTGTCGTTTACAGACATGTGTCTTGACGTCTATATCTTTTCCATACTGTATATTCCCAAGCGTCTAGTGGTAGGCGTTTCGACGACGAACCGTTTTCAAAGACCGTTTTGTGTTCTGCGACGATGAAACCGTTTTACGTCCTGGGTTCAAACAGTCTTCATTGCACTAACCAGCGTTCGAATTACTTGGTGCGTTTTTTTATTTTACGCCTATGAAAATACAGTCGAAAACGCAATGATTCAACTATCTTTCTCACTAGAGTCACTCGTAGCGTCGTCGCGTCGTTCCGCGTTCGTTTACAAAACAGTCCTTACAATAGTTTTAAGAAAGTGCAACTGTTCTTCAAACCAGTTGCAACGACAACCGTTTTCTGCAACCGTTTTCGTCGTCGCGAAAACGGTTGCGTTTCGTTCGTAAAAAATTCGACAACGACTCACCACTGGCAAGCAGCTAAATGTTAATCGAAAAATACATTCTCAACACAATCCCATGACTTGTTCCGTTAGAATAGACCGAACACGTCCTGCAACGATTCTTATACGGTCTCCATGCATTCAAGTACGCGCTATACACATACAGTGCTAAATATCCTACCTTTTCACAAACCACAGTTAATATCCGCTTAGATTAACCCACGAAGACAAACTATCCCAAACGTGCACAAGATCAACTATACTGGTAGGGCGGAAGAGGTACCAACTCTACGTAAAATGTATGTGTAATATTTCCTTAAATTGAAATTCTCAGTTTGTTCGTGGATCGTGTGCCAGCGAGAGCGAAATATATCGCTATATATCCTGTGAGGGGCGAGCAGGCGAGCTTAAAAGATTTTAGTAATAAGTATCAGTCTGCGACCTCGCCTCGCCTCGCCCCTGCTATCTCACACCGCAGCTTTGTTTTACAATTTGCTGGATTTCTCAAACTGTCTCGTGTAATTACGGTTTTTTGTTTCGGTTAAAGTTTTTGTCCGAAAAATGTTGAAAATTGCGCCTGTGAGTCTGATGCAGAATGTTACAGGAAAATCGCTAAATGATCCGATCAAGTTTTAAATATTCAGGACAAAATGTAATGGTAAACACTTAGTTAGAATTCATTAAGCGACCTACCCAAATGTCCTTTCTTTGGTATTGTTCGTCGTTTCGTTGAGCTCCTTGAGTTATAAGTCGAGCTACACGATAACTGACAAATGCTTGCACTGACTGGACAGGTCCACTCAAATCTGTGTGGTTCTTTCTTCAAAAGACCATCTCAGACACTAATCTGCATAGTCCTCATGTGAATTGAGCAAAATTATGTCTAGACTTCAAAAGAGACCTCTGAGTTTGTTTCGGCTGCTTCTTCTCAGAGTAGTCAGGTACGAAACACCGGCCCCATCTAGTTTTAAAAAGTGACGTGTAAAAGTGTTTGTAAAAAACTACTTGCAAAATAAACATCATTTATCATTTATCATTAAAAATACATTTAATTGATCTACAAAACGAAAGCTCATGTTATTTTACATAATAGAAGCGCTTTGATTCTTTCCTCTTTAATTAAAACGTTAAAAACATTGATTAGCACAGCACAAAGAATAACTATTAGAAACATAATGAAAATAAAACAGTACAGAAGTGCTAAGCTTCCCGGCACGGCTCCGAGCACGGCAGCCAATCTAAAATGCAGATACAATCTGCGGAACTCAATACCAACCGCACACGACGACTCGCTACGTAATTACCTACTATTATTGTAGTTCGAGGGGGACTCTTGCCTAGGAGGATTGGTATGGGGCTGAGTTGAGCTAGATGCGATCATATTTTGGATGGAAGACTTCCGGCTAGAGGACATCTTAATATAATAATAATAATATAATAATATATTTATTCAAATTTAGAATTCGCACGAAACATACAAGTTAAATCTTAAAAATAATGTTGGTAAAACCTGTATCACAGGCGGCATGTTTCTAATAAATACTGCCAAACCCTACCAAACAACAACAACAACTACTGACAACTCAGACCAAATAAAAAACCAAGACAAAAAAAAAAAAAAAAGACAAAAAAGTGAAGCCAGCGCAAAACTAAACTCCGCTCAGTGCATACTTACACGCTCACACGCACACATTTACATCAATTAAACTACGCTCAAAAAAGGCACACATGTTTCCGAAACTGGCATCACTTTATTGTTCGCAGCGCTATTTCTTGGTTTTTTATTTGGTCTGAGGTTGACAACAACAATGTTGGAAAACCGTGGGCTGACAAACGCAGTCAGAGTTCCAAGTATAAATTTAGAGTGTGATTCCCAATGAGAAAGATTAAATTTAGCGTTCATTCAACTGCCTAGCCTTTTCCCAACTATGTTGGGGTCAGCTTTCAGTCTAGCCAGATGAAGCTGAAAACCAGTATTTTACATGGAGCGACTGCTTATCTGATGACCTCCACAACCCAGTTGGTACCGGATAATACGATACACCTTGGTAAGACTGGTTGTCAGACTTTCAGAAATATAAAAAATTGAAAGTTCAATAAATGTCCAATATAATTATGTCGAAGTTGAAGCCTAGGTTCAGTGCACGGCTGTCCACGGCATAAGCTAAAGTAAATTTGGTGTAGGTATAAAATAAGAAGTGAGTGTGCAGATAAGTGAAAAATAATAGCTCCAAGTTAGAAGGAAGCTCTAAACGCTCAACCAGTATGTGTAGGTACCCAAACTAATTCCAAGAAAGTTTTTTAATCTGAAACTTGTGGCACATCCGCACATTGGACGAAGTGTTCTCCGTTCTCAAATGAAACTACCCCCTACTGGGTCAACTCGATTAGACTAAATGTCCAACTTAATGCTCATAGATAGGAGTTATAATTACAATGCTTTTACACTGGCAGCACGTTCTGTGTTTAACTTAAACGCCACATTTAAAGGTAAGCGTTTTGTATGTGGCTACATTTAATTCGCCTTCCGCTGGTATCCGAGGCAAAAGAGACGCACAGCACTATTTACCGAAATTACAGTCTGAATGTACCGAATTTCTAGAATATAAAAAAGATTTTCTTCAGATTATAAACATGAAAATCCGGCACAGTTATTCGTAGCACATTTGTGTACTTTAAACACATAAAGACCTGCTAAAAGATTTTTAATGTAAGTAAAGTGAAACGCGGGGTTACAGTGGAATAGGATACAAAATATTTTATTTGCAACGCTATTACAAGACTCTAACAGCTCTACACTTTTACCTGGAGTTTGCTTTCTTCTTAATCGTCTCAGGATTTGAAGTTCTGGCTAGCTACTACGAATGCCCACGTGGATGAAAACGGTAATTTAACTTCGCCAAAACTTAATGAATGCTAATTCATTCAAATCACACAGGGCACAGATTAGCGGTGGACCAACAGTAGGTACCCAAAACTATTAAAATATTTAAGATCATAGAATGCATTGAGTAATACTATGATGCAACTTTTTTGCCCTTGCAATTCGAATAGAAACCATTAAGGACGAAACGCACAATTTTAAAAATCCGAACGCTCTGTAGCCATTCAAATTTTGCAACGAGATTTTAATACAAAGTATTTTTTAAATTGCACCTGAAGGAGCTCAAGTTATAAACGAATACCGATAAAAAGCCTCCGCAGTTTATGAGCAGTGTAACCAGTGTACGGAGTACCTACCTGACCCCTACAATTGAGGTCGTGTGTGCACTGAGCAGTCTTAACGCGCGAGTAAGTCCAGCTCGCTGGCGAGGCGCCAGCCAGCGCTTTGTCGTCATTTGTACGCAGATTCCGCAACTATTTATGACACTACAAAATCTTAAGAAGTATTTTAAAAATGTGTCTCATGAAAGCCAGTTTTTTTTTAGTTTTTTCTTGACTTTTTAACGATGTGACGGTGCTGAAACCTGCATCTAATGCGCAGTGGCGGTGGGTTTTATCTCTACAGCCTAACTGAATATTTTAAAGTATTGTGAAAGGAACAAATTTTTTGGGGAGGGTTGTACTAGCATAAACTACAAGTTCGTTTGAAACCCGGTAACCCGTTTGATCATATAACCCGTTAATTGAACTGCAAGGGTCAGCTGGCCAATCGCTTCACATAAATAAATTAAATCAATAAATAAAATAAATAATAAATAAAACAACCTCTAGCTGTTTGTATGGCAGCCGAACCCAACACGATAAACTAATTATAAATACAAAATATAAGTTACACAAACTCTATCTTTAGTTAGGAGATACGAATCATCAGTATCATGAAAATTAATTAACTTTAAAATAACATTAAGTCTGCAGCGGAAGGGAGCCGTTACACTTGAGTTAGACACTCTTATTATTATAATGGGCTTAGTTAAGCAGCTATGGGAGAAAGGAAGGTAACTTTGCCTTTGTCATTAACACACAATTTATTGAGGTGTCGGACGTAACTTTTAGTAACGCTGATAAAATGTACAGACAAAGATACTACAGATTTGTGTTGTTGTTAGGTATTATATAACCTTTTGACCGCCATTGTCACATATACGTGACAAGCAAGCGCGTGTCCTGTACGCCAAACGACACAAATATGTGACAAAATGGTACCTATGTGAAATTGTGGATTGGCACGGAGGGCACGCGCTTGCGATTATGCTCTGGCGGTCAAAAAGGTAACCAAAATCGATGATGTATCGTAGGTTCCCCAGACTATCACGAACGTATAGGTACCTACGTAGGTACCCTTTACATACACAAATAGACATAATATAAACTCACCCCTTTTTCCCGTAAAAGTACCCTATAAGATGCACAAAATTATACATATGGATGAAGTATCTAGATGTATAGGTAGCTAGGTACCCAATTCCTATACATTCGTCCATAGTCCATGCTCCAATCTTCCAACAAAATATTTTAATCTTTTTAACGATCGAGAAGTCCATTTGACAAAAATTAAACAGCAGTCAAGGGTCTGGAAATATTAAAGTTCTGGTACCCAACGATAACTTAGGTAGTATTTTCTTCATTTTTCTCATACCCAGAATAACTTAGAAACCAAATAAACTTCAATAAAAGTTTATTAAAATAATATTTTCGCCGTGGAAGTCCAAGAAATTAATAACGTTTCATCCATCTGTCGCGGGTTGTGGCAAGACTACTTAATAAAACTAAGATGGTCTGCTCAACGTCCCGGCAAGCAGTCACTAAGCGGAGAACTGAATTTATTTCAATGTAGAAGCTCTTCGTCTAAATATGCACTGTCTTAGTTAACTGGGCTGTGCTGTACCAAACAGTCTAAGTTAGAGCTGCGTTTGGACAAGGACATAAACTCGAGTTCTAACAGGAATTACGCTTATTAGGTACAGCATTAAATTGTTTTGGACCAAGACTTTCCAATCGCACGCTTTTGAACTTTCTTTGGTGAAATACCTAGGTACAAAGCCTATAACTTTGTTAAAAAACTAACAAAAATCTATGGTTAGGATGATAACATGTACTTACCTAGATATAATGTCATCTATACACACATCAAAAAAAGTTTGTGATCACTAGCCTAAGCTAACATAATTTTTAAAAATTGAACTTTCTCAAGAAAAAATATTTATTGTGTGTTTTCTTTAAATAGAAATACCCTGTTTGAAATTAAAAATAAAACTATTTTTTATAAAAACGTAACAAAAAGTATTTCGATTTTTCAAAGTGATCGCAATTTTTTTTGATGTGTTTATGTACCTACCTAGGTAGTTATTTTTTGGCAGATCTAAACTTACCTAACAAGACAAGGTTGAAGGTCGGCCGTACCTAAGTGCTGAGGTAGGTAGGTACCTGAAAACTTTACACAAAAACTGTTTGCCGTCTTTAAGAAAAGTCCACTAACTATAGACTACTGTAGAGGCTTTATTGGCGGTACTCAGTAAAAGCGTCTTTATCCCGGGACTTCGTAAGACCCAACAATTAAAAATAGCTGATCAACGAAGTTTGCTCTTACAGAATGGGAGAAGGGCCGCTATTGTGCAAGGTGCAACATCTGGAAACTACTTTAAGTAACTTCGCACCAACTATGAGCTTTAGTAGGTTGGTCTAGGAATGACTTTAGATACCTACTTAATTATTTATGTATCTACTCACTTAGGTTTCCAAATACTTGGACCCTGGACTCCACCAAAGCGGAGACGTGCGGAGAGGTGCGGGTGCATCCACCGAAGTTGTCCGGACATACGTACTGGCTAGACTGGGGCTGAGTGAGATGTGTGTATCTACAGGCTTACTCACGCCCAGTTTAGTGCGATCTAACACGAAAGGCGACCGCCACACGCCACTCCGCACGCCTCTTCTCGTCTCTGCTGTGCGCAGCTGCCTGTTTGGTCCCCGCCGAGTGCAGAGACTAACCTTAACAAATATGAGTACACCTACTAAAGCTAAGCGTAGACGAGAAGTGTAACTAAGGCTGAGGGCAGACTTGAGACAATACTGTCTAATGACACACTATTAACGCACTTAACCCACTGGATTATTAATTTTACAGTGCGGCAATAGTCTGTCTTATGATAGTCTTGTCTCAAGTCTGCGCTCAGCCTAAATAAATTCTATTGGTGGTTTAAGTGGTTTACAATACATTTCTTCTCTCGTTTCGTGATCTCGACTCCGCTTTGGTGGAATCCAAGCGAAATTTACCTACTTAATTAGTAACTAGAATTAGGCAGACTCCTTTTTAGCTAAGTATTTGGAGGTACCTCAATTGTTTTATCGTACCTAAATCAAGATATAAAAAACCGTAAAGACGGTTAAACAGTGTTGGGTCTGTGGTATGGTAACGACCACGACTTACAAGTTGTAGATTGTATAAGGATTGTTGAACTCAGTCAGGTGGTTCACGCTGGCGTTGCGTAAATTATTTTTCAATACACTTCCTCGAAAACTTTTTCTTACCGCACTACGATTAGGTTCAACATGCAATGTACCTATTTCACACGCGAGCGATTTTTTTCATTTTCCAACACGTGTGCGGAAATGAAAATTGCCACAGATAACAATACTACCTACCTATACTTAGTTCAAATTGGTTCAATGCCTATAGTCGGAGGTGAAAGTTTTTTTTTAATTTTGGCAAAGCAATAATGCGTCTTTACGGCGTAAATATTTTTTAATATTCAAATTGTGTTTATAAATAGAATATCATAGATAAACATGGTTATTTAAAACTAATATTTACTTTTAAAAACAAATAAACATTTATTTGTGTTCTAAATTCAAAAATAAAAAAAACTATGTGTTATATTAGGCTGTTTAGCGGCTTCATACCTTTGCTTCTCCTTCAACCTGGCGAAAGCAAATCGCGGAAAAAACGAAAATTAAAATCATAGAGTCTTAGTTATTCATGACAAAAATATTTTTCGTTCTTTTATTTTATTTCTTCAAAAGTGTATTGAAAAACGTCGTTTGATACACGTGGATATTTTGTTATTGCAGTTGTCGGCTCAAAAACACCCTCGCCTGCGGCTCGGGAGTTAATTCCACCTCGGATGCAATAACAAACTTTCTCCACTTGTATCAAAATGTACTATTATCACCAATATTCTCGCAACAGTGAAGAAAAACATTGTGAGAAACGTTAGTTTCTTACGATTTTATGCAATTTGGTTTCAGGTCAATGTCAGGCTGTACGAGTATGTTGACACGTATGGGCGACCCTGGCGCTTCCACCTTATCGTCAGCAATACGGAATATGCATGTTATTTTTTGTTCACTTAAATCAATAAAAACGGTACTATCAACCAAAGAAAAGTGTTAAAAGTTACGTTCAACTACTGCTTGTCGTTTAAAACATTGTGGTGATTAAACATATTCGTTATTTCTTCCTACTCAAATCATACAGATCCAAGATTTAATCAGGATAGGTAGTTTGTGTAAAGCAAAAAGAATTAGTGAAAATGATGAAAAGCTGCAAACATACCTACCTACTTACATAAACTCACGCCTTTTTCCCATGGAGGTAGGCAGAAACTACAGAACGCCATCTACTGCGATCTTTACTTAGATGCTCCTTTTCGTTCGAAATACGAAAAGACTTTTGCGAAATAAAACATTTTTTTCCTAAAAATGCTTTCATACTGGCAACTTAAAAGTATTTTTCAACAACGTTTATTCCATTTCGACTGCCTTATAAATTCGCCAAGCGGGACGCTGAGGAATCCTGCATTATGCAGAGGATTTGAGTGCGTCGGCGCCCGGCGGACGCTCACCCACAGCCTCTATAATTCCCGTTGGAATAGCACGGCACAGTCCTGGTAATATGTTACTATATTGTTTTGAATCAAATACTGACGACAACCCCCTATAATAGTCCAGTCAAATTAGCTCAAACAATACGGGTAAGGTTAAAATAATTCGCATAGAGCTAAAAATCTGTACGACTGTTGGGAACACCATTACAAATGAAATGTTAAAAGTCCCCATCGATCCGACCTTTACAAAAAAAAAATACAATACAATACAATGTCTTTATTTTTTCTCTTCACAAAGGTTCACATAGTTTTCTTAAATATAGTTGTAACAATGACGTCTTAACATAAGGCATAATATATGCTCATTTGTGAGAGACTGGCGTCCATACTAGGATAGCCTGTGTGACGGATCCCCAGGCTCTCACCTCGAATTAACTGTAATTTACAAAATATAATATAATAGCTAATTTGAATACATAGATAAATGATTTATTGCAGAAGGGAAAAAGGCAGACTAACTTAATTAACGCAAACAGATTAAAATTAGATATGGTGTAGTGTAATAAGTGTGAAGTATAGTGTCCTGTGAAGTGTGCAGGTGAAGTGTGTGAGGAGAGGTAGGATGAGTGTGGGCGTAAATGTGTCGGGTGATACATTCGTGAACTAGAAAATGATTATTAAATATCACGAGGGTACAAGAAGTAACTGCTCTGTAGTGTCATAGTCTAATTTTTGCAAACAGGTTGAGACTTTTATCTTGCAATGCTTATTTGGTAGTAAATAAACTGACAGACTTTTATTAACTTTGTTGTACAATTAGTTTGCAAGAAAACCGAAATGCCGACGGGAGAAAGCGGTGTGGAACTGAGTAGTAGGACAAACTGCGTGTTTATGTCGCTTTCCACCAAAAAGACTAGGATCACAGGGAAGAGAAGAATGCCTGCGCAATATGGTGTTTAAGATGAACAGTTGCCGTACAGTTAATACTCCAGTTCGCTCATATAGTTCTTTGGTGGGAAATAAGAAAGGCAAGAAATTACTGACCTTTAAAACGGCCCTTTGCGAACGTTCAATCCAGAGCATTGATGTTTTAGTTGCACCACCCCACACCGTTATACAGTAAGAGATCAGCGATTGGCACAACGCAAAATAAACTGTTCTCATTACGCCAGTGTCCGCAACATGTCGAAGATTTTTAAAAACAAACATTAATTTCCGGATTCTTGAGGAAAGAGAATTGATGTGTTGGTGAAAGCTGAGAGTGCTATCTAGAATGACTCCCAGGTACTTGATAGATTCTGTACGCTGGAGGTGGGGACACTAGCAATGAGCACTATGGGAAGAAATGCACGAGGATGTTTGAGCGGTAGTTTTGAAATTATCAAGTGAACAAGGTTTTTCAATGAAAAAGGAAATATATTTTGTCTTATCCACATTGAGAGCGATTTTATTCCTAGCTAGCCATGACAACACTAAATTAAAGCCTGTCTGCGCGTAGCAGTATACTTCGGGCCAGGTGTCAGCTTCAAACAAAAGCGCTGTGTCATCGGCGAAAGTTATGATCCTTCCACCGGGCATCTTGAGCTCACAGAGGTCGTTGATGTAAGTCAGAAATAATGGGGGACCTAGAATGCTACCCTGTGGCACGCCATGCACGACGGGAAGGACACTACTAGTCTATTCATTCACCCTGACCCTCTGGAATCTGTTGGTGAGGTAGTCAGAAAAAAGGTCAAGCTGTGTACCTCTTACACCAATGTTCTCTAATTTCTTCAGTAACAGTGGGACGGAGACTGTATCAAAGGCTTTGGCCAGGTCCATGAAGATTACAATGACTTTTTTATTCACATCCAGTTTATCAGAAACAAACTTAGTAAGATCACGAATGGCATCGCTGGTCGACATACCAGATCGAAAGCCGTACTGAGAAGGAGATAGCAATGAATTGTTTTCCAGGTAATCGACCAGGCGATTTTGCATGATCCTTTCCAGAATCTTAGACAAAGCCGGAAGGATGGAAATTGGTCTAGTTGTTGACACAGGCTCCATCGCCACTTTTGAAGATGGGGCGAATCTCGACCATTTTCCAGGCATTTGGAAATTTGCCAGAGTCAATGGCGAGGTTGCAGATAAATAAGATTGGAGAAATGAGAACATGTCTATATCTCTTCAAAATGCTGGTAGAAATGTTGTCATAGCCAACAACGCAACTAACTAGACTTCAGACTATGAATTATATTTTCGATCTCTTCCAAGTCCGTGGGGAAAAACACCATCGAGTTAGAATGAGGCTGGTGCGGAAGCGACGGGATATTGTTACCCGAATAACAGCGGTCAGCAATATTTTTGCCGATGTTAACGAAAAATTCATTGATTATGTTAGTCGAGGAAATAGGATCATTGGTATTAATGAACTATGTGGCTTCGATTTTAGATGTTTTCGAGTGGGTAATGTCTTTTATTTTGTTTCATAGCTTTTTGTTATTAGTTTTAGCAGCAGTCTCAAGTTCTGATTTGTCATGTCCCCTTTTTATCTTTTTTAAAAGTTCAATATTCAAGATCAAAGGTCGCGTAAATGGGTTTTTTGCATTTTTCAGCGAAACGGTAAGTTTTATCATAAAAATATGTTTAACAAAATTGTAGTAGGTCGTGCAATTATCTATAATAACTGATTTTATACTTTTTCCTATAAATAACCATTTCTGAGATATAGCTGTTCAAAAAGATGAAAAAGTTGTGTTCTTCATAATAATCAAACGTTTCCACGCCGACGGTGAAGTGGTGTACCTACCTGACGTCTTTTTCTTAACGTGGTTACCCCGGTGAGCCTATTCCTTACCTGGTAACCTTGCATGTCTAATTTGACTGGGCTATAAGATCTCTTTGGTAAATGCAGTGTTCCCAATTTGTGTTAGATAAGAACTAATATAATAAAATAATAATAATTTATTATTATTATTAATAATCATTTTATTATCAGGCAACTAAGGCCCATAGATAAAACACACAAAATAACATTTAACTAAGTCATGTAACATAGACATAGCATAACATCACGCCTCCAATCCCACAAGAGGTAGGCAAAGGTGTACCTACTAATCACCCTCATTTCGCCAGTTATATTTAAGTCCCATGTAATAGGGGCGAGCCTACTCCCAACAACTGAGAAATTCTTGATGGTAAAACCGAATATCTCTTTGCCTAAACCGGGAATCGTCCCAGGACCTCTTGCTCAGCAGTCGTGCTTGCGGCCACTAAAGTAACGAAGCAGTTTGTTTACAATCTTCCGATAATAGACCCTAACAAGCGTCTGTAAAGTCAGATCCACTCTACGGATTGTCCACACTAAAAGAGCGCATCGATGACGTTACGAATGCGCACCCATAGGTACTCGTACTTTATGCTCTTTTTACATGGACAAAGTGTTAGAGAACATAATTATCTATGGCGTTTGTTGTTTATGATATGATTATCTGTGGTCTTATGTCAATACTCTTCTATGTATGGTCGGAATAAAAGAATATGTGTTACGAAGATGTGAAGATTTTAATTAATGCAAATCCTTCCAATCCGATATCAAAAGTAACTGAAGTATAGCTATTTCTATTAGGTTATGGGCCCAGAAGTCCAATTCAGTCAGATTGACGCAGTTTAGGGCAGTTTTTTTAAGTACAGAAACTTAAACATGGCGATGTCCGACAAAATTGTGCGGAACCCTTTACCGGTATTGGAAGGAGGCAATTTCGGGAACTGGTTGTTCCGAGTACTAGCTGCGATGGATGAGCATCAGTGTCGAGAAACCGTAAGTTCAGAAAAAGATGAAGCAATTAAAAAATTTAAAGATGAGTTTGCATTCATGAAAGCTGATTCTAAGGCTAAAAACTTAATAATTCAGTCTTTACAAGACAAGCATATAGAATATATCAGAGAGGCACAGACAGCTAAAGAAATGATTGAAAATTTAAAGAAAATATTTGAGCGGAAAAGTGTCCTGTCAAGTCTTTACTTAAGAAAACAACTTATTCAATTAAAGTGTAAAAAAGGACAAAAGCTGGAGGAACATTTTCATAATTTTGACAAGATTATTAGAGATCTTGAGACCTCAGGAAAGAAATTTGATGAAGCAGACAAAGTATGTCACCTGCTACTTAGCATGGCAGACTCCTATCAGCCAACTATTACTGCATTGGAGACAACAAATATAGAGCTAACTTTAGACTATACAAAAAGTAAACTCCTGGATGCTGAATTAAAGATGGCAGATGAGACAGCATTCCATAGTTCAGGAAACTGTTCATTCACAGGCGAGGCAGTAAAATGCTACACATGTGGTAAAACGGGTCATTTTGCTCGCAACTGTCGAGGAAGGAACCATAGAGGAATAACTCGTGGAAGACGTGCCCGTGGTAAAAGTAATTTTCAGAGAAGGCCAGAAAGCAACATAACCAGTGAAAAGACAGAAAACTTTTCATTTATTGCTTATGCTTCAAGCGCTACAGAAGATAATGAGATGATAACATTTGTGGTTGACTCTGGCTCCACATATAACATGATTGATGAAAGATACAGCAAATTTATGAAAGATATTCAAACAATTGAAGTAATACATATTAGAGTTGCAAATGGAAATACAATACAGATAAATAAAAAAGGAAAATTGATGTTAAAAACAAAAGAAGGAATTACAGTAACTATTGAATGCTTAATTGGAAATAATTTGTCACACAATTTAATTTCAGTCAGAAAACTGAATATAGCAGGAAGTACAGTAACTTTTAAGAAAAATATAGTAATAATAAACACACCAAGTGGACAGATTCAAGGTAAATGTAATGGAAGCCTGTTTACTATTGATCTCAACATCATACAAGGAAATGCTATGACAGCCGAGAACAGCAACTTGTGGCATCAGAGAATGGCTCATTTGAACCATGCAGGTATGAGAATATTGGGACTTTCTATCAGTAATGCGAAGTGTGATATTTGTCATAGAGCCAAAGGTACAAGAATCCCTTTTAGTGAAGTATGTCACCCAAAGTCTAAAGAAATTGGAGAGCTTATTTACTGTGACATTGGAGGCCCCATAACACCGCTGACAGCAAATGGAGAGAGATTTTATTTAACCATCATTGATGACTTCTCACATTTTACAGAAGTTTACATATTAAAGTATAAAAGTGAAGCGAAGAAGTATATTATTAATTATGTCAACAGAATGAAAAATAGAAGAATAAATAAATAAAAAAAATGAATAAATATACAAAGGATAAGAACGGACAATGGTGGTGAATTTGTAGACAGAGAGCTGAAAGAATTCTGTGAAAAAGAAGGAATAAGTCAGGAATTCACATGCCCCTACACTCCACAACAGAACGGTGTAGCGGAGCGCATGAATCGTACGCTATGTGACAGAATCAGAGCCTTATTAATACAGAGTAATTTACCAAAGTACTTGTGGAATGAGGCACTTAGATGTGCTACTTATGCTCTGAACAGGTCACCAACTCAAGCCTTAAGAGGGGACACACCAGCAAGCATATTTCTAGGTAAAACGAATTTAAAAAATATGAAAGTGTTTGGTAGTAAGGCATGGTACACAAATCTACCTAAACAAGGGAAATTAGAGCCAAGAGCTACAGAAGCAAGGATGGTCGGTTATAGTGGAAATGGTTACAGATTGTGGAACCCCCAAAGTAATGAGATTGTGATATCAAGGGATGTAAAATTTGACGAGTCAAAGTATAAGTATGAAGAAGAGATATCTACAGAGACTACAAAGGAGGTCATACTCTATGATACAGAAGATGAAAACATTCAACAACAGCAAGAAGTAACAGAAACACAGAAAGAACCAGAAAGATCTATTCAGAAAAATGCACAAGAAAAAGAGAGTATTGAAAATGAGAATGTAGAAGTAAATAAAAGGAACAGAAAATTACCAGCAAAGTTAAGCGATTATGAGATGTATTTAGCATATGCTCTTATTTCAGAAGAAGATCCAATTACATATGAAGAAGCTATAGAGAAAGATCATGAATGGAAAGATGCAATTAGTAAGGAAATAAAGTCATTAGAAGAACAAAATACATGGATTGAAACTAAACTTCCAGAAGGAAAGAAAGCCATTAGTACAAAGTGGGTTTTTAAAACAAAATCTGACGGTACAAGAAAAGCAAGATTAGTTGCAAGAGGTTTTCAGCAAGAGACTTATGATAATGTTTACTCACCAGTTGCAAAGATATCTACAATAAGATTAGGTCTGTCACACGCACTAAATCGTGATTTGAGTATCAGACAGCTAGATATACCCTCAGCCTTTCTAAATGGTCAGTTGGATTCAGAGGTATACATCAAAGTACCTAAAGGTGTGAAAGTAACAGATAATGAAAAAGTATTGAAACTACAGAAGTCTCTTTATGGGCTAAAGGAATCACCTCGTTGTTGGAATGACAAAATGAATAGCTTTTGCGAATCAATAAACATGAAAAGGTCAAAGTATGATGTGTGTCTATATACAAGAGAGAATTTATGGCTTATACTTTTTGTCGATGACATTTTACTATTTGGAAACTTGGAAAATATAGAAGAAACAGTACAACTTTTGAAACAAGAATTTAAAGCTAAAGATTTAGGAAATATCTCAACATTTTTGGGCATAGACATAGAGAGAAAAGAAAACACAATAAAGTTATCACAGAAGAAATTTATTGATAGTTTGATAGAGAGATACAGTATGAGTGAATGTAAAGAGGCAAGTACACCAATGGAGGTTGGATTTAATACTGAAAAAGGTCCAGTGATTGATGTGCCATATCGTGAACTCGTAGGCAGTCTTATTTACCTGTCGTTAAGCACTAGACCAGACATTACATATGCTACCTCTTACCTGAGCAGATACCTGGATAAACCTACAGAAATACTGTGGAAAGCTGGAAAAAGAATAATTCGTTACCTGAAAGGAACAAAAGATATGAAGTTAACATTTAAGAAGAATGAAGATAGTAATCTTTGTATTTCAGCCTTTACAGATGCTGATTGGGCTGGAGATAAGCATGACCGAAAAAGTACCAGTGGCATGGCTGTATATCATGGCTACAATTTGATTTCATGGTCATCCAAGAAACAGCAGACTGTTGCACTCTCAACAGCAGAGGCCGAATATGTTGCAGCAGCTGTGTGTACTTCAGAAATGTTATTTATAAAAGGACTTGTTAGTGAATTTGAAGAAGGCTACAAGGCAGTGATTTATGTAGACAATCAAAGTGCAATTAAAATGATGTTAAACTATGAGAACACTAGACGATCCAAACATATCGATATAAGAGTGCATTTTGTTAAAGACATTATTGCTAAGAAGTTAGTGCAAATACACTATGTTAAGAGTGAAGATAATATTGCGGATATAATGACCAAGTCTTTATGTGGTGAAAAATTTGTATTTTTCAGGAAGAAGTTATGTATTTTGTGTTAGGTATAAAACTACCTGTTTGTTTATTGCTATGTCAGATCTGTTTTGTTCTTTTAGTTGTAATGTTAAAAATCAGTTATCTTGAGTCAAGCAATTGTACCAATTTCAAGTTGTTAGAAATGGTACAAAAATTGTTATTTGGTAGAAGTTTAGATGTTGTGTTTTGATTATAATTTTTTTGTTTAATTAGACTTGAAATTGAAGGGGGGTGTTAGAGAACATAATTATCTATGGCGTTTGTTGTTTATGATATGATTATCTGTGGTCTTATGTCAATACTCTTCTATGTATGGTCGGAATAAAAGAATATGTGTTACGAAGATGTGAAGATTTTAATTAATGCAAATCCTTCCAATCCGATATCAAAAGTAACTGAAGTATAGCTATTTCTATTACAAAGGGATTGAAAACCGGCAACAATTTGGGTTCTGGTTCTTCATTTAGGTTCTTATAAAGGTTCCTCTTTTCGGTACGGTTCCTATTCCGGTATCGGTTCTGGTTTGGGTTCCGATGTACCGGTTCCTAGAACCTTTAAATCGGATGATATTATACCGGAAGAGGGGATGTGTGTTCGGAGCAGGGATTGAATAACCGAAATTAACTGACATTCGTGCCTGGGCAGCCAGACAAAGCAGGTTGTTTTGCTATTTTGCCGCCATTCATGTTTCCGCGTCTACTTTGTTTGTCAAAATAAAGGTTCCACTTTAGGATTTAGGTTCTAGTTCCTGTTCCGGTATAGGTACCGTAACCCCAAAATACCGGTACCTATTAAACCGGTATTTTGGAACCGTATTCAAACCCGGGCACAAACTGACGAACGCTGTCGATCAAAACGACAATTGACAATAATAATTGACATATGTGCGCCGGCCAGGTATTAATTGTCGTGTTGATTTATTTCAGATATTATTTCAATTAGGACAATGTCGATAATAGTTTGACAGTGGAAAATGGTCTGCGCTGCGCTCCGTCCTATGTGCGCCTTAGGCCCAGTGCAAACCGCTGGAGGCGCAGCGTAGCGCATTTGAAGACAACAATTTAATATACACCTTAACTACCTTGATACACGGTCAATATAAGAATAAATTCGCACGCGGTACTCGAGTGCCCTCCAGCTACTACAAAAGCATGCGCGCGACCATATATCATGGTAGTTAAGGTTTATATTAAATTGTTGTCTTCACATGCGCTCCGCTGCGCCTCCAGCGGTGCGCTGGGCCTTACGGTTCTGCGAGATGTCTTTACTTCTACCGTGTAAGATTTCAAAGTTGGACTAACTGCATTTAGGGACCTTACGCATTAGGCACGCTACTTTCTTTTTTCACGGACTTTCCAGTCGCGGTTGGGTGGGTACCTACGCGAAATGTGAGAGGTCCCTTAACCTCCTTTGTTAACACTGAACATACGTCAATAAAGGAACAAGAACAACAATAAACAAATTTGTACAATGTTTTTTTACATTGTTTTTTTTTAAGGAATATTTAAAACAAATGTAAAGAGATAATTCTATGAAACAAAAAAGTTAATAACACAACATTGATATAATTTAATATAGAAATCTTAAACAATATGGCTTGGTATAAATATTATATTTCATAATTTTATTAATAATTCATTGCAAAGTTACTTAGTTTTAGTTTATCCTTATTCCTATTTTTTACATGAGATTGCTTAAGTTTTGAAATTCATCTTGAGATTTGTGCAGTACCAGATGCTTAGTGAGAAAATGTGCTATAGTTATAAAAATTGAAATTTTTTACCTAGAAATATCATTTAGAAATAGGACACTAATGTTAAAGATAAAATTAGGTATTTCTATTAGATCCATATCACTCATGTAAAGGTAGGTATCCATATCTCGAAAGGTCATCTATTATTGCTTTAACAATTTCCTTGTATTTTTTCACAGCCATCTCCTTTTCGTCTATGGTATTCAAAACATTCTTGCTCCTGACATGACCCTCCGTTTGCAAACCACTCGACAACCACAATGCAGTATTGGCTGTTATCAAACAAGCCGGTGAAACTACCTTCAAATCATTTTCAAACATTTGACGAGAATATATTTTTTCAGACTCCAAGTTAAAGTCTTTCAGAGTTGTTTCAAATGTTTGGTAATACATGTCCAAGAAGTCATGGAAATATCTTTCTCTTAAATTAGTGCATGTGCTACTAATGATGAGGTACATGGTGTCATATGCAGGACTACATATTCGGGCTGTTTGGTAGTCTATGATACAGGCTGACACAGGCTTGTTACCCTGGAAACAGAAAAATAGTTATACATTTCATTGCACCAAAACAATAAGCAGACAATATATTTTTATTTTGAAAGACCCAATCCCCATTTATATTAACCCAAAGTTACCCTAAACAAACAAACCTCATATTTATAAAGAATGTTTTCTTTCCACATGTCTCCATGGCAAATACATGTATTTTGTACTGAATCAACTGCTGCTTTAAAATATTGGGCACAGTTTTGTCTCAACTTTTGTAATAGTGGTATATACTCTGTGCCTTCAAACTTTTTTAATGCTTTGTTTAATCTATCTTGCATTATTTCTATGTACCTTAGGTTTGTGTCTAAGAGTAAAGGCTCACAAGTTGTGGAGATTTCTTCATACAGCTTAGTGTTTTCATTTTTAAGAACAAATGACAAAACATGTAGCCTAGCAAGAGACTTTAAAGAAATAAGTGTGTGATCCAGGTCGAGGAACATTTTATGAGTGTAAGGTTGATAGCCATCCCTGCACATGTCCTGTAGAGCTATGACCTCCTTGCAAAATTCTTTCTCAACGAAGTAACAACGAGGCATGATGTACTGCGACTTTATCGGCGCATGCTTCTGCAGTTTTTGGTACTTTTTGAGCACAAAAGAATACACAAAGATTTCTCTGGCGAACATTATTGATACCGCGCCACTCACTCGATACTGCTCATTAGTTGGGGCCAATTTTAAAACTAGATGAACTCTAACTTCCTTCCCGCCGCGTTTACCAGACAAAACAACTGGAGTTAATATTCCAAAGTAGTTCTGCGCGATACTTTCAAACTTTACTTGGTTATGACTCCAACCATGTATGTCAAGCGCAGCTGCTATTTTGTTTAAAATTGTACCCAAATAGTCTTCTGATATCCCGGACATGATGTTATTTCATTATTTCACTTGGTAAAGTTGGACAGTTAACCAAAGCGTCTAATATAAATATAAAATACGGTAACCAAAACTTTGGCCTCCATTCCTCCAACAAGCAAAATGTAAACAATCTGATATCTGATTGGACTTTTAACTGTCACTGTCATACCGTTCGGTAATTAATTGTCACAGATAATCTTAATTGTGATAAAATACAATAAAACCTACCCTACACATGCGCGTTTCTGCGTTTCCACGTTTCTGCGTCCATGTATTAATTAAAACTCATATCGCAATTTCGCAGGACGCAGAAACGTGCCTGTGTGGGGGAGGCTTTATTGTAAGCAAAATATATTGATCATTTTGATGTCGTCGAGACGGATTACCCATTTCACTTTTACATAAAATAACTTCACATAAGTACGGACGCGACGCGGTAGCTGTGACCGAGTGGCGTTCAAGGACCGGTAAAAGAAATGTTAGTCGTCCCGCGGCGCGATGGACAGGTGACATTTTTGCCATCGGGGAAAAACCGGGATAAGTCTTTTATAGGAGTGAATTCAGTCTGTAGATAGTGTGAAGTACGAACGGAGCCGGCGCGGCACCGCCGCGACGAGGTGGCGTGATGATGCGTATCACGAAGGCTGGTTCAAAATGGAAAAGAGAGTCTGGAAGGATATGGACGGGCGTTTGTCGAACACCTGAATATGGTCTACCGTCCATGTTTATTTATTTATTTATTTATTATTTATTAAAACTTTATGCACATAATGTACAAAGGCGGACTTAATTCCTTGGGAATTTTCTACCAGTCTACCTTAGGGTGATGCAGAGACAAAACAGTAGGTGTAAGTACAGAATTTTCTTTTGTTATTCGCGTCACTAAGATATAATATATCCAAAGAAACCAAACTAGGTATTTTTATTTCTCAGCTAATCTGCCAAAAAATCAAATCCTTTTTAAAACCAAAACATTCAACAAGATGTATATCAAAACATTTAAATTTTTCGCGTGACCGACTATCAAACTTCAGCTTAAAGAAACATTGGTTTCTAATTTTTATTAGTTACCTAATTCGAAACCGAGCAGCGGTGGCCCAGTGGTAGCGGCCCCGACTTACGAACAATAAGTCGTGGCTTCGAACCCAGACAGGCGCATTACTTTGTGTAATTTATTTCATCACCACTGATCTCAAAACGGTGAAGGAAAACATCGTGAGGAAACCGGCATGTTCTAGAACCAAAAATTCGAAGACATGTGCCTCATCTACCAATCCGCACTGGGCCCGCGTGTTGGATTAGGTATAGCCCATTCCCTCTCATTGAGAGGAGGCCGTGTCCCAGCTGTGGGAACATTATAGGCCGATGATGATGATGATGATGATCAAAATATTCTAAGCCGTTGAAATATCAATTAAAATACTGGGTTTCGAAGGGTCAACCGTTAAAATTCAAATGAATGCAAAACGAAACTGAATAGGAGCCTTCAATTTTGATTTTCTGCTAGCTTTCACCATCGTCTTGTACCTAGTTTATAGAATATATCTACTTGATAAGGTTGGTTATAACTATTGTGTAGATAAAGAATTGTAAGAAACTGAAAAGTTTTTCAAGATAAAACTTATCAATAAAAAGTGGCTAAGCTGGACTAATAAAAATATAAGCAGCTGGCAAAAATTATTGCAGCGGATTACGTTAAGCTTTACAGAAACACGTGGGACAGCAGTTTTATAGCAAGCACAACTACACGCACGGGAAAATTGCTCCGTAATGGTGTCGCACTATAACGAGATCTTAAAGCAATGTCACGCCCGGATAATCTTGCTGATATTGTGCTATCAAACAAATTATCCTGAGAGTTTTTAAGTTTTACACTGTTGACCTTAGAATATGGAGTGAGCTAATGCGTAATACGGTAGAGATTCGATAAAACCGTACAGGGAGCGACCCTAAATAAAAGACACGAAAATACGGTTTTGATTCACAGCCGGTTTATTGGAACTTTGCCCGGTAAATGATGATACGGTCATCCCCTATCTTTAGTAGGTAGCGCAGCCGCTTCTATCGTTCGTGGAATGAGCAAATCCTTTTCGGTTATATTTTGAAAAAGTTGGTACCTACATCTAGCAACTTTATTCACCAAAGACCAAAGTATATTAATTTTGATTTTGATTATCATCCTGTAGTGCTATTACGTATCTCTGTTGACAGCTCGAAATGATAGTAACTGGGCTCAGTGTCCATCAATTAACTGTCAAAAGGTTTCGTATTATGTATGAGCAGTCGAAATCAAATATGACGTCATTGGTTGTCATCGTGGCCGATAGTCACCGTAGTCTGTAACTCATTTTGACAGACGTTTTCGTATCGATACATATATTATTTCGATTATGTAAGCATAGTGGACAACAAATGTGGTGGGCAACTGGTGGAACTAATGGCGCTAGCAGCGCATGAACCAAACATCGTCATTGGTTGAAAATCTGTCAATGTCATTTTATATTTCAAAATAGATTGACCTCATTGGTCAGATTGGGTTTAAGCTATGGACGCGCCATCTATAATCAGCTTTGACCAGCCTTTGACCTTTGACCCCATTGATGACAACTGAGTTTGAAGTGGCTTTGCCGTGAAAGTTTTGAGCGTGAAAGACGTTACACCGTACCCGGGCTGTTAGTCACCGTCAAGTGATATCCACTCAGTGCGATACGTAATACTAATATTATGACATTTTCGGTTGTCATCAAAGTTCAGTGTACAACCGAAGCTTGATAGTCACTGGATATCAGAAAGATACGTAATAGGCCTATCGGTCACGCTACACAAAGTTTTACCTATACCGAGATTTTAGAACGCGATTATGGAAGAAGACATGCTGCGCAAACCCTACATGAATGAGAGGTTTTCTTTTTGAGGGATTAATAAAAAATAGTTTCCAAGAACTCTCTAGATGGCGTTGAACTGACTACGTTACTTGGTGCCAAAGCCAAAACGCTTGGAAAAAAAACATTGCGTCACGTCACATACGCTCGTTGACTGACACTTTCGTTTGCATAAGCTTCCGAATATAACCTATAGTCCAGTCAAATTAGCTCAAAAAATAGGGGTAAGGTTACAATAATTCGCATAGAGCTAAAACTTGGTACGATTGTTGGGAACTCCATTACAAATGAAATGTCAAAAGTCCCCATCGATCCGACCTTTGCAAAAAATAAAATATTCAAGGTCAAAGGTCGTGTAAATGGGTTTTTGCATTTTTCAACCAAAACGGTAAGTATTATCATAAAAATATGTTTGACGAAACTGTAATCTATATTAACTGATTATATACTTTTTCCTAAGAATCACCATTTCTGAGATATAGCTGTTCAAAAAGTTTAAAATGTTGTCAGAATCAGAATCAGAATCAGAATGTTTATTTGTCAACATAGGTAATTACAGAGTGTGTGAGATGTTACATTTTCGTATGTGCTCTATGTTTTGCCATTTGGCGTACAAATATTATCATCAATTTAAATAAAATTCAGTTAATTACTTGCAACAAATACTTACAATAAATAAAATTATAACAATACATTCATTAAAATTATAAAAATCAAAGCAAGTCGATCAATAAATATTGTGTTCTTCATATTAATCAAACATTTGCACGCCACCGGTGAAGTGGTGTTTTTTTTTTCGGATGGGAAATCATCAAATGACTTCTCCCGCTCTGGGTGGAGCAGGAGGGAGTGTCAGACTTTAACTGACTAAAACCCATCCATGTTCCTTCATCGCCCTTTGTGTTCCGGGGCCACGGTATCTCTTTCGAACAGTTCTGCAACCCCGGCAGGCATCGGTCCTTACGGACCCCTTCCTTTTTGCTAACTCTCTTTGAGGCGCGCGTGGAACACGAACGCGCCGTCGACACGGCCTGTCATCATGAGACGGACGGACGGCGAGCTAGCTCATAGCCCACCGTCTACAGGCCCGCGCCTACGGTGGCCCCCGACGCCCGGGGCGTCTCCCGCGGCGGCCGGGACGCTGTGAGGTTCTCTCCCACTCACGTTCCGCCACCTCCTTCTCTAGCATTACTGCTTTGCAGAAGGAGGTGAGGGCGTCCTATTCCGTCTCGCTCCGGACCATGGCTTGGCTCCAAGAGCCATTCATGTAGGCGCGCGAGGACTATCGCCTCGGGAGATCGTGCGGTACCCCCGGGCCAGCCTTACGGCTACCACCTTTTGGGGCGCTTTCAGGTAGTGGGCGGCTCGCCGCCTCAATGAACGCGCCCACACCGGGGCCCCGTAAAGGGCCATAGACCGCACGACTCCCGCCTAGATAGAGCTTCCAGCATGAGGCGTTCGGTCCCTCCAGGTTGGGCAGGAGCCGCCTGAAGGCAGCCCCAGTCCGTTCCAGTTTGGGGGCCAAACGTCGGAAGTGCTCCACGAAGTTCCACCGGCTGTCGAGGACGAGTCCTAGGTACTTCAAAGTCGACTCGACACCGATGGATCTTGGGTCGTCTGCATAGCAAACCACGCTGGCCGCTAGGGAGGTCGGCGCGCAGCACCCAGTCGTAACCGATGTTCCACAAGGACGGCCCTAGAACCGACCCCTGCGGAACACCGCACGACATCTCTCGCCGGTTCCATTCTCCGCTGCGACCGGGGTAGATGACGGCTCTATCAGTCAGGTAGTCCCCGACCACACGACGAAGATAGGTTGGCACCCGGTAATACCGGAGTGCCTCCCTAATGCAGCCGCCAGGACAACCTCACCCCAGGACACTGCATCCTCCGTCGTGAGGGCTCTCACGCGCATGATGGCGTCCACCGTAGAGCGCCCCTTACGGAAACTAAACTGGTGTTCCGCCAGATCCGGCCCCGTCCCCGCAAGGTGCTCGGCGAGGCGGTTTGCAAGGACTCTTTCAAAGAGCTTGCCCACCTCGTCGAGCAACACTATGGGCCGGTACCGGTAACAACACAGATGAAACATTGGACAGAGGAAATTGAAAAATAACAGCAACACATGCACAGAACTGAGAAAATGTAGATTTGAACATACAATACATCACATGAAAGCAGGAAGCAAAATGATAAGGTAATACTTAATGATACTATTCTCATTACGGTAGGCGCTTAGTAAGTTGTCACGAACGATCCGCAACCTAAGCTTGACAATGAAATTCTTGGGTTTGGTATCCTGCTGGCGTGCGTGTGGGACTCTATATACATAGAGTATCTATACAGATATGATGTCATTATGCCACAATGGCACTACATATCGACTCCATGATTGTCACAAAGTTTTCATTGCGCTTTTCTGGCAGATTACAGACCTCTATCTTGAACAGCATGGAACAACAGGCACGCCAGCCTTTTGTTCCATGGAGTCTATTTTTGCTTCCAGTGTGGCCCTTTGTTCGCTACTATTGCTGGCGATTTCATAAAAGCGCTTCACGTATTCCCTGTGTACGGCTTTCACGGCGTCTAAGCGACACTTCATAACCTCATATTCCGCGTTGAAGAATTTAAGGGATTTTTCAACCTCAGAGTTGGACTTTTGAATGGAGATATTCTGATGCCTCAATTCAGAAACGTCGGTCACTAATTTATTGAGGATTTTATCCTGATCAGCCTTCCAAGAACTCAGCATGTTCTTCAGTTCCTCGAATCCGCCATCTGTCTCTGTACTGCTGTCATCACCTCGAAAACCTTGTAATTACATTAATAATTGAACCAAACAGGTTACTATCTGAAACCGAGGTGGCAGGAGAAAGATCGGGCTCTGACCGAGTTTGCGGTAAAACACAGGCGTTTGAAGTCTTCGGGGGAGAACGAAGCGTGCGATGCATGGTTAGCAATATGAGGCAATTCGAATTCTGAAAACAGCAGTGTTGGTAATTTAAATGTTCTCCCTGCATTGGGGTAATTTTTCTAGGCTGGCAACTTTGATTAATGCCAAATGTCGAATTAGCTTAAAAGGCTAGGTACCGGGCCCCTTATTCACAACGCTAAAGCTTCGATTCGGAAAGTAGTATGTCTATCTTTTTTTGACATTATGAAATCAAGCGAGATAGACATACGACTTTCCGAATCGAAAATCAAATCGAAGCGTTGTGAATAGCTAGCTATGCAGGACAGGAAAAAGTAGAAGACTTTTGTTATGACAGTGACAGTTGACACCGATGACAGCCGGCGAGGAATGAAAACACGAAGGGTGAAGTGTAGTACAACCAGCAACTATTTAAAATGGGGGTACTCGAAGATATTTTTGCAACGTACTTACAAAAAGCACGACTAGTTTTTTTGCGTTTTCTCCCACAACACATTAATGGTTATCGCCACAAACAATGTCACATAAGCACAGTAGTGTTATTCGCACAATCAGTATACATTTGTCAAGAATGCACTTTGTTTATACTACTTTTCACATTAAAAACACGGAGACACTATGAGTTACGTGTTGACGATTTGACAGTTTTTTGAGGTTTTTGCCATGGTGTCTGGATTTGCGCCATTTGGCCATTTGGGTTGATGGCAATAGGCTCGCCCCCTATTTTATGGGACTTAAACATAACTGGCGAATTGTGTATGTACCTACTATTAGATACACTTCTGCCTAACCCTTCGGGGATTACAGGCGTGATGTTATGTTATATAAGTAATGGTAATCCAGTATAGATAAAACGTAGAGCCTTAATTTAAATACAAAGTCTGAATCGAATGAAGTCGTTCGAATCTGTGAGTCTATATACGAAAGAATTGAAGTGATTTGTCCAATTCGTACGAGTACCTACCTACATCACTTGCAGAACCTTTAGCTTTCTCTAGAGAGCTCATTTATATTGGGAGTTCAGCTCCCTACCAATGAGCCGCGGTCCCTGCCTACTGTATTGATTTGAATAATCTCGAATTTAGTAGGGAAAATTTGGTTTCTAGTATGTAGCTGAAAACGTGAATAAAACATCTCGACTGATTGGCATATTCTAATTCTAAGTACCTGTGCTGTGGTTTAAAAGGTATTGAGAGATATTGTGACAGTAAAACGATTTTTGTTTTATTCATTTATTTATTGGTCTAAGTATAAAGATTATCAACTTAGACATACACTCGATGATATTCTAATAAACAGATATGTTATACACCTACAAATCAACCGAGAAAAGTGTTCCGCGCGGCAGCGGCAGCTCACATACACGCAGTGACGCAGAATAAAGGCAATACGACCCAATTGGGCCGTTTTCGAGTCTACACGATTGCGCGCTCACAACATATCTGTTTACTAGAATATCATTGCCTACACTACATTTTAGCGACCTTCGTTCGCGTGAAATGGGGAAGGCAGGTCAAAGCTGATTGTAGATGGCGCGTCCATAGCTTAGACCCAATCTAACCAATGAGGTCAATCTATTTTGAAATATAAAATGACATTGAGAGATTTTCAACCAATGACGATGTTTGGTTCATGCGCTGCTAGCGCCATTAGTTCCACCAGTTGTCCACCCCATTATTATAAAAATACTATTTTTGGTTTTTGCAACATTTTTCATTGATGCTACGTTCCTATTAGTTGTAGCATGATGTTATATAGCCTATACCCTTCCTCATTAAATGGGCTATCCAACACTAAAATAATTTTCAATTCGAACCAGTAGTACCTGAGATTAGCGCGTTCAACCAAATAAACTCTTTAGCTTTAAAATATTAGTAATGATAACTAAGTACATAATAGAGCTTTCTCCTGTCATCGCTTATAGGTAGAAAATAATTGATTTATGATGACAACCATGAATGGTTATCAAGTGTAATGTCTGCAGGCTCTTCGACCCATCAAATGAAAGTGAAATGGTTTCGAAGTTAGAAACCAATGTTTCTGTAAGCCGAAGTTTGATAGTCGGTCACGTGAAAAATTCAAATGTTCACGAAGTTGCCAGATAAACAGCAATAAATTTTTACGATTGCAATAAAAAAAAAACTCGAGTTACCTATTTTATAAAGACAATAGAAGATAGCAAAAAATGTTGGTGTGACTTATTACAAGGTAACCTACAAATATAAATATTCTGCTGTTGCTACAATGTAAAGTCGATTGCTAATCCACTTAACTTTCTTATTGTAAACCTCAACATCTTACTTTAGTATCTACCTGTCAGGATTCAGGACGCAGTAAAACTTTTATTCCGGATTTTCGTTATACAAATTTTCCAAAATCTTGCGGAAAAGTTTTAAGAGAAAATCTAGTAAATATTGAAGTTAAGTAAACACGAGCAAAGATGCCACACATAGGGAACCTGTTTCTTAGAATGAGGTTGTATTCCTATCTACTTAAATAGCATGCATAAATGCTATTCTATGTTTCGTGCTTCGGGTACAATTGTTTCGACGTAGTTTGTCTGTAGGGGTAGATACCTTTCGCCTGAAGTATTAAGTTAACGCTTTTTTTTGAGTGTCTGTACCTGTACCTTGTTCAATGGGTGTAAAATAACCCTGAAATAAGCCATATATGGTTCTTCCCGTCATTGCCGTAATAGGGAATATGCATGTATTTTTTTCTTCACTTACCTAAATCAATAAAATACAGTGTCAGCAACCCAAGAATCGTATTAAAAGAAAAGTTCAACTACTGCTTGTAGGTAGCTCAAAATAATATTAAACTCCTGCAATTTTCTATGACAGTTCAAACGTCCGTGACTGTCGGGGCCATGATGTGACGTCATATATCATACCTCAATCTGCCTTGTTTACATAAATTTTTCCTGCCATAATAAAGTAATTTTACTAATTGTATGTGCTTTATTCAAGCAAAAATTGCGATAACGATATTATAATCAAATCTTAGTGAAACTTTACCTACTTTTCAAATAGTGTTTTTTTTGACACAGACTTTGACGTCACTACCGGCGTTATCAAGGATGACGCGTTTTTAGAGTGCGTTCCGTTTCACCAAAAACATGCTACTTATAACAATAAATTGTAAAATTAGTGATGTTTTAGAAACTTAAACAAGGGTACCTACCACAATGTTTTTATGGACCAATACAGTTTACAGTTTTGTATTTCTTGCATATTCCCTATTGTTTTGTTGTGGAAAATATATGGGAACCTTATAGTTACGGAGACATTGAAGGTCAAAGTACCAACTTTTCCAAGTGTAAAATACGATATACTTATATTACCTCTATGACCGCTGTACTCAATGCATCTACCAACACAATGTTTTGAGTGCATTACATTGAGTAATAACGTAAACCGTGATTTTTTCACCGCGTTTCCCATCTATCATTTTTGCCTACACTTACTTATATATCAGCATATACTGATATATCAGCATACACAGGTTTTTGATAGACGGTTTCGTGAAGAGTCCGTTTACAACTTGTATGTAGGACGGATTTAAAACATTACTTAGCGTCCTGCAAAAGGACGTCAAAGTAAGTAGACAACTTCATAAGTATACATCTAAATGATCCCCTTCATTTTAATAATGTCATAAAGGTGTACCGGAAATGACCATTTTAAATCCGGAAATATAGGATCAGCTTTCTCGGAAATCACGAATCACGTCGCACGATTGCGTTGCTTAGTCGCTATGTTTTAAAATCAGATAATTATGTTGAGCTTCACACACGTGAGACTGATGAAATCAACAGTCTTTTCAACCACGTAGGTTGTAATCCAAGTACCGTTTATTTTATTTTCATGTATTTTATACAGGGTGTAAAAGATCTCATCACGAAGCCGTCAACCAAGCATTCTGTACATCAAACTAAGTAACTTTACGCAAAAATTATTGCTGGGAAACGACTTTTTTTTTTGGGGTGAAAAATCATTTTTTGTGATAGAACTCAATGTAACGCACTCAAAACATTGTGCTGATGGATGGATTTAATTGTACGGGGGTCGTGGAGGTGTTTAAAGTAAAAATCTTACATTAAAAACTTGTATTAAAAAAAACCTTGTCAAAAAGTTGGAACTTTGACCCCCAATATATCCGTAACTAGAAGGTTCCCAGGTAAGGTGTAGAACAAAAAAATGATCGTAATGACGGGGAGAACAAGTGCCTTTCGGCTTCGTTAAGAGGTGTTTTACACCCTTTATGTAATCCAAATATTTATAGTGTCTTGGCTTCCGATTTTTTTTTCTCAGGTGACCACTGAAAACCAGTGATGTGCTGTGAGCCCCTCATAGCACAGTATCATGCTGAGTGGTAAGTTGGTACCCTGCTTGTCAGTTGTCAACTTTTTTTGTTTAAATGTTTATTTATTTTTTTGTCATTTTATATGCACGTCATGTCTCTGTTACAAATAAATGGTTTTTTTTTCTCTATTCTTATACTAACTAACCCTTCAATCAAATTAAGGTAAATTATTGTGCTAGCTGGAGTAGTGAACGTAATAAAGCTACTATATTAGTTGGCCATTTCATCATTTTGGTTAGATAGGTACGTGAGTCGAATAATCAATGTGCCTAACAACCTATGTTGATTATGAAGCGTCGTACAAAAGACAATCTAAATTATGTCATTCTGAAACTTAAAATCTTTTTAAATCTACTTTTTTTTTCATACCCAATGTGCAACGTTGTTTGGGGATTAGGTACCTACAGCCTAGAAATGAGCCGAATGAATGGTTCATCCTATTTTTAATAGTATAGCAGAATTTATTATAATAGAAAAAAGTGATTTATTTCAATTAAAAAAAAAAAAAAAAAAAATGAGTTTAAATTTTAAATAAAAAATACTTATTAGTTGCAAAAGATTGAGTTAAAACATATTTTAGGGATGCATCAGTCAGCCATAGGACGCAAGTAACAAGTGGATTATTAATAGGACTTCATTAAAGAACAAAGTACAGTATTTGTGATTACGAGCTACTACTATAATCTCCTTTTACCCACGAAAAGGGCACAGAATTAATAGTCAGCCCCTAAATCTAACTAATTAACCTTATGTAGGAACCTTTATAAATCAAAAGATTTGCTTAAAGTTCAGTTGACTATCTCTACATACTAAAGAGAGTGGGTCAGATGTAAATTATTAAAATTATATCTAGCCTGTATTGTCCCACTGCTGGGCAAAGGCCTCCCTTCATTCACCAACAACGGTCACGATTCTGTGCTACTTCTTTCCAATTCTCTAGAAAGACATCCAGTTCGACAGACATGTCCTGTCCAGTCCCATTTAAGTTGGGCAGCCTTTTGAGCCACGTCAACGATTTGCGTTTTGGAGCGCAGTGTAGTGTTACGAATACGATCTAGGTCAGGTGGCCTACCATGACGTCTTAAAGCAGGATCGTTTTAATCTTGTTCCAGTGTGGGAAAGAGATAGCGCTAGACATCCTCTATAGCTCCGTCTCTTACCCACACTGGAACAAAATTAAAACGATCCAGCTTTAACACGTCATGGTAGGCTACCAGATGTAAAACTAAACAAAATCACAGATAATATAATTATATGTTATTTTACGAGTATTAGAAATATCTCAGTAGCAGCCCGGAACCTAGATTAGTGCTCGTTTAATGGCAATAGGCTCTCCCCCTATTCATGGAACTAAAACATAATTGGTGCAATGTGTGTGTACCATAGTTACACCCTGTGGTTACACCTCTGCCTAACTCTTCAGGGACCCAGGCGTGATAATGCTTGTTGTTCTATCCAGATCAAATCAAATTAAGTGAGGCCCTATACCACTCAAGCGGTGAAAAATAGAAACTAAATAAAGTCGACTCATTTAAGTAGTCTTACAAAACCCTCCGCATTTCAGGTAAAGGATGGAATAAGTATTCCCGCTTACCATTAAGCTTCCATTATGACAAAGTAAATATTTAAGAAATGTTAAACATTCCGTTCTAAGAATGATGCGAAAACGTCTGGAAGAGAAATCTCCTCCGCCCGCGCCTCTGTGCGGGTATCTTTCAGTCTTTTTATTTATTTTCCCCTAACTATACACTTAAGAACGGGAATTAAAGTAAAACAGAGAGAATAAATATGACCAACCAAAATATTTGAAGTTATTAATAGATCTGAAGAAAGTGAGATCACTAATTTATTTTCATAACTCGACTAAAAATCTCTACTCAAAAATTTTGATTTATAGTCTTCGCATGGAACTATTAAGTACTAATGTAAGCTGCTTGGACCTTCTTTACTCAGTGACTGTTTACTCTAAAGTTTTCAAGGATTTGTGTGAGTTATGAAGTTTGTGATTGTTTTGAGATCATGATCATCGCGAGTCCAACTTTGTTTGAACACGCGGACTCAACGCGTGATCAATTCGTGATGAGGAAGTCCGACAATCGTGAAATATGCCCGTACATAGATCTATGTTTTTATGGATCATTGAAATTATTACGGAAGAGGTATAGCTGATCGGTTTGAGCCAACCTTTAAAGAGTTAGTGCAAAATTAAATCTTCACAGATCTTCTTCTACACTTAAACACAACAAAACGCCCAAAATTTACAAAAGGCGCTAAGTGGAAGTGAAGTACCTTAACGGATTAACAGGTACAGGCAACTGATTTATGAGTTGCTGTAGAGCATCTCTCCAGCAACCCCCAAGTAAAATTTTAATAATTTTACTTAGACACTAATTTCCATGGACATTTTCATTTTCAGGTTTTTTAAAAAACTTCACTACATATTATAAAACAAAGTCCCCCGCTGCGTCTGTCTGTCCCTATGTAGGTATGCTTAGATCTTTAAAACAACGCAACGGATTTTGATGCGGGTTTTTTAATAGATAGAGTGATTCAAGAGGAAGGTTTTAGTATATTATTTGTCAAGCGGGCGAAGCCGCGGGCATCAGCTAGTTAATAATAATTAAGCACAACATATCCACATTATATACATTTTCTAAAAGGGGATTATAATTAAAGTTATTTGGGCCATCGAAATTGGTGAGCCACAGAAATTTTATTATTGCCACCGAAATTGTATTGGTGACACAGAAATTGTGCGTGTGCACTGTAATTGTGAATTACTAAAAACTGTTTTTTTTTAATAATTTGTTATGAAAGATAAGAATGAAAAAACTGATGTAATACGAATAATTTTGATAAGCATTTATAAAAACACAACGTGGTGTACTATTGCTTAAATCAGTCTTACAAAATTAGCAATCAAGGAACTAATTATGTTTTTTACTACTATGTTGAGGTAAAATTTACTTATAATTATTTATTATACTTATTTTCGTACAAGCTCGCGTGGGACCGCCAGAGCCCCTCAGCGCCGGAGCCGTGACAGAAACCATGCCTGTTGCAAGTTGCATACTGCATGCTTACTTGCTGCATGTTTGCTTGCTGCATACTTGCTTGAATGCTGCATGCTTGCTTGCATGCATGGTGTATGCTTGTTTGCATGCTTCTTACAGCGAAAAAAACCCACATATGTTCGCAATCAACTATGTTCAAAACAAATACATATGTTATGTACTACCTGACCCGCGCAACTTCAACCTTAAAAAATAGAATAGAATACTCTTTATTATGTACACCATTAAAATTACAGATACAAAATAAAGTAAAACATACAAGGGGTGACACAAATAGATATATATAACGTATAGCCTTTCTCGATAAATGGGCTATCCAACACTAAACGTTGTTTTTAACTTGAACCAGCAGTTCCTAAAATTAGCGCCAACCAACCAAACAAACAAACTATTCTCCTTTATAATAAGTATAGATTCAAGTGGGTAACAATTAAACTTCTCAGAAATATTTGCATTCATCGCTAAAATATTCTACTCTGTTTTTCCAATTAGAGGCTTCCCTCGACAGCCTTACGTTTTCATACTTAGACACTCGATGATAGTCTAACCCTAGCTAGGTCGAAAGTTCTCATCAAGGTGCATGAAATGAGCTCAAACACGATATAGCTGCTGTAAACTTTTGAACACCTCTTGCAACTGCCATTCGTCTCCATCGTTAGACCTATTAATGATGGTCATACTCCAGGCAGGTCTTTAGTTCTCACTAAGGTGCATGAACTGAAGCCAATCACAACATAGCTGCTGCAAACTGTTTAGGACCTCTTGCCACTGCCTTCTGTCTCCGTCGTTAGACCGTTGATGACAGTTCAGCCAAGTCTAAAGTTCTCATCAAGGTGCATGAAATGAGCCGAAACACGATATAGCTGCTGTATACTTTTGGGGTCCTCTTGCTACTGTCTTCCGTCACCATCGTCAGACCTTCGATGAAAGCCATACTCTTGTTAGGTCTAAAGTTCTCATCAAGGTGCATAAAATGAGCCCAACACGACATAGCTGCTGTAAACTCTAGCGGACCCTTTGCAACTGCCTTCCGTCTCCATCGTCAGTCGTCATCGTACATAAATAAATTATACGCGTTGAATTGAGAATCTCCTGAATTTGTTTCGTGGGCATAACACCAAATCTGAGGCAACTAACTCGGGCGAGAGTCATTCTTTCACGAAAAATCTTAACAACGCTCTTCAGAAAATAGAGTGAAATGAACAACGCCATCTATCGACTCCGAAGTTAAATTGATAAAATATAATTCATGGAAAGCGGTCTAACACACACTATATTGGCTATGTACATTTTTAAAGCAGCGTCATATAGACTAATTTAGAGTACGCTAGTAGTGCTATTGTAACTTTTTTTACAAGACGGTCATTAGATTTAAAAGTTAACTTGTGAGCACATGTTTAGTCAGTAGTACCATTTTGGTTGAATAGATGTCGCTGCGTGTATCTTACATTTTGATGCTCTCAATGCTGGTCCTGCTCCACAACCATAGGGGAAAACTAATTGAGAAAATTATTGTGGCAGCTGCAGAAGATTGTAAAAATATCCTTGCTTTGTCTAGACTCCATCTCTTTGTATTGTATAATTGCATAGCACATGATAGTGTGACTTGTGTGAGTACCATGTACTGTAAAGCATTTGCATTCTGTTATCATTCTTTGACTTGAATATGCCTTGGTGGCTGAGAGAATGTCATGCTCACTCAAATGTCTCGCTGATGGTGGCGGGTGTGCCGGGTCATTTAGTTCCCTTCAATATGGTTGAGTTGAATGGCGCTGACACATGCGACATGTTCGTGTACGGGCGCTGTCAGTTGGGACTGGTCATCTCTTAGCTGCCACGGTTCATTTTAATTACTTTATTTTTAATTTGTTGATTTAATATTTTACTCTGGACGCTCTTAATGTTGACGTCTTTCTACATCGTTCTCACATATATGTATAATCTCAACATGAATGATGTAACCAAGATTTTGTAACAAAAATTGTATATAAAAGAGTGTCCATGGAGTTTCTTGCCCGTTCTTCTCCATAGAGATCTACGCTAGGGAATGGGCAACTCCAGTACTTTCTCAAGTTATTAGTATTTTTATTTTTATTTTCTCAAATTGTTAGTATTTGTCTTGTGACTGGGACTGTAGCTTTGTTTTTTTCTTTTTATTTTGCATTTTTGACATTCAAAAGTGCCGTAATGGTCTAATTGAAAATAAATGCTTTGAGTTTGAGTTTGATGATAAGTTCTTCTTGAGAGAACGCAATGTGCAATAGAACTTTCCATTCCCCTGATGTTTTTGATCAATCAAAGCTTCCAAGATGGCCAATTTCCAGACGCACTTAAAGTAGCTTTAGTAAAACCAGTGCATAAAAAAGGTGACAAGCATACCCCTAGCAATTATAGGCCCATAGCACTGCTACCAACCTTTTCCAAAATATTTGAAAAAGCTATGTGTAATCAGCTATATAAATTCTTAGAAAAGTTTAATATTCTTGACGACGCACAAAATGGATTTAGAAAATGTAGATCAACAACATTAGCAGTTTATAAATATGTTCAACAAGCGCTACAACATATAAACGACAAACAATATGTAATTGGGCTACTACTAGATATGACAAAAGCTTACGACAAGGTCCTTTATGATATCTTACTTACTAAACTATATGGTTGTGGTGTACGAGGACCAGCTTATTCGTGGTTTAAATCATATTTACAAAATAGGACACAAATAGTACAAATTGAAAATTACGACCATGATAAAAATGAGATCAAAAATATTAGGTCACCAGAAAGACAAATTACTTGCTCAATCCCTCAAGGAAGCGTATTAGGATGCCCACTATTTTTAATCTACATTAACGACCTTCCCAAAATATTAGATAAAGAAAACGCTTTACCAGTACTATTTGCAGACGATATTTCAATATTAATCAAGTGTGGAAACGTAAACAATCCTAGTCTACAAATACAAAATACACTCCAAACTGTAGATACTTGGCTCCAGATCCACAACTTGGAAATCAATAGCAATAAAACTAAAATAATACAATTTAGATCATATAAAAAACCACCTCTTAATATAAAAACAACATTCAAAAACACGCAAATAGAAGAAGTTAATACATTTAGCCTCCTTGGCATATATATTGACACACACATTAACTGGAAGTCACATATAGAACATATAAAAATCAAACTCTCCAGATTCACATACGCACTTTTTCAAATTAAACAAAGCACTAACACACAAACAGCTATGGCTGCTTACTACGCATACGCATACTCCTGGCTGCGATATGGCGTCATGCTATGGGGAAATAGTGTTAACGTAGAGGAACTATTCCTAATACAAAAAAAGTGTTTGAGAATTCTAGCCCAAATTGATAATACGGAGACCTGTAAACCATACTTTATAAAGTATCAGATGCTAACTCTGCCGTCAATATACATACTTGACATTTGCGTATTTGTTTTCAAAAATATCGACAACTTCACCAAAATTGAGGATACACACAACGTCAACACTCGCCATAAAAAGAGGTTATGCGCTCCATCCTCAAGAATTAAAATGTTAAGTAATAGCCCATACTATATGGCAATAAAAATATATAATAAGCTGCCCAACATGTTTAAAACTGAAAAATCTTTAATAATATTTCAAAAAAGGCTAAAACTATACCTTATCCAAAAATGTTTCTATTCAGTAAAAGAATATTTAGAGTCTAGCTTAAAATAACGATTTTCTCTCATGTACAAAAGTGGCGATCTGTCCTATCTGTCCAAACAGTAAGATTGAGTCTACCCTATTTAACTACATATAAAATTAAAATTTGTACTACCTGAAAAGGATTACATTGACATTCCTAATAATTGTATTACATTCACTATTATTGACATTAAATGCTGACATAACTACTATATAGAATTGTATTATCACTATCATTGACATTTAATTTTTTGACATAACTAGGTATTATTATCGCTATTGAATTGTACTAATTTAAAATATAAAGATTACGTAATAACAATGTTTAATGCATGCTAATTTAAAGTGAGAAGAGCAGACGAATATGAAATTGCAATGCTTGTAAAAGGCTGCTAAGTCATAAGTACTAACATAACTTAACACCACATTGTACACTTGGTTCGCAATAAATGTTTTGACTTTGACTTTGACTTTGAACACTTTAAGTTCATTTTTATCATTTGATAGAAAGCACCGATGGTTTTAGTTTTTGTTTCATTACAATGAAACAAAAACTAAAACCATCTCTAAGTTATGCCCAATATTTGTGCATTAATTCAACCACATTTGCTTTATAATTTACACGTGATGCTGTAACAAAAGACCCAGCACAGACATACAGACACACAGACAAAAAAAAATAAAAAAGGTAAAAATGGGTTCTGTTAGTGATCTTTTAACAACCCTAATATTTTTTTTCTAAATATTTTCATTGTACAGAAACGCTACGGCATGAAATACACTGACCTGCAAAAATAAGTATCACACTTTTAAAATTGCAATAACTTTTTTAATACACAAGATATACTTTCGAAACAAAAAGGACTCGAGAAAGAGTTTAATTTTGTACATAAAAACTAATAAAGCTGATAAAAATTGCTATAAAACGTTTTTTTATTTTAAATCTCTAACTTCTATAGTTTTGAAAAAATTGAAATTTTAGTGTAGTACTTAGGTTTGCAGGCCGGTGTAGTTGAACCAAAACAAAGACAAACCAAACAACGATGATGACAAATATTTCAAAGCAAATTAGTAGTAATAGCAAAATATCGCAGAACAGAAATGAGCTTGAACGTGTTTCGCTTATGTAACCTCAGGTTTTTCACTATTCTGCACCTACTGTGATTGATTCATGAGTTCGATTTTTGAAACATTTTTTTCTTACCTTTCAGCAAAAGCCAGCATCGCCCTGCATACTGAAAACTACTGGCCTCCTAGAAATTGGCATAAAAACTTTAGAACGAACCTCATTTCATTACCTTTTAGCAGACGCCTGCATATTACTGAAACATACTGGCCACCTAGAAATTCGCATATAAACTGAAGATACTCAAGGAACTTCCAAATTCTAATTTCAATGTAAATTATGCAATAACGCGTTGCCATAAGATTCAATTTAGATCTTTAATTTTTTTCATACAAACATTAAACACCCTTATTTAGACCCTTAAGGGCCGAATATCGTAAAACCTTTTCTTAGTGAGCACCTAGAAGCCGAAAGGAACATTCAGGCCCACATTCATGTCTCTAACTTCAAAAACATAGGACTTTCATACAAACTTTGACACCCCTTTTCAACCCCTTGGGGTGCGAATTTTAAAAAATCCTTTCTTAATGCGCGCTTGCACTCCATAGAGAGTGCTTGTGCCAAATTTCAGACCTCACGGCCCAGTAGTTTTCGAGATTTTGTGATGAGTTGTCAGTCAGTCTGTCAGTCAGTTAGTCAGTGAGTGGACTTCTCTTTTATATATGTAGATTACCTGCTTCAAAAGAAATGGTTTTTTTTCCAATCGTTGAAATAAATTGGTATACCCAATTATGGTATGTCTAACATTTTAGGAGTTAATTATTATGCTTCTTTGTTATGCCAATAAAAATATGTTATAATATCAATTTAAATTAATTAATTTATGCTTAAAAAAATTATGTGTAAGCTGTTATGCGTAACTAATGTTAAGCGAAAATATAATTAGGAGTAACAAAAGTATGCTAAGTTGACTGATCACCGAAATAGCAAAATTTCGTTCCGAGTACACTGAAATCACGTACTTACATTTTTCGGGAAGACGTGGCGATATGGTGCACTACCGTTCTTACTGCGCGTAAGCGCACGACTTTCTCTTGCCGGGCAGGGATTTATTGTTCGTTTAAACTCATTGGTGGAAGCTCAGTAGGCCTATTACGTATCTTTCTGATATCCAGCGACTATCAAGCTTCGGTCGTACACCGATCTTTGATGACAACCGAGAATCTCATAATATTGGTATTACGTATCGCACTGAGTGGATATCACTTTACGGTGACTAACAGCCCGGGTACGGTGTAACGTCTTTCACGAAACAATGACGTCATATTTGATCGCGACTGGGCATACATAATACGAAACTAACCTTTTGACAGCTAATTGATGGACACTGAGCCCAATTACTATAATTTTGGGCTGTCAACAGAGATACGTAATAGCCCTACAGGACGGATAAACAAAATGACCATAGAAATTAGTAATTTAGCTCGGAAAAAACTACCGTTGACATGTACTCATTAACTATGAGTCTAAACATTCAAAAATAATTAGCTTCTTGTAGGTCAACTATTATTTAACGCAATCAAAATACATTTTCCTATATGTTGGAGATTATCTTCCTGAGAGGTAAATGCTGTGTATGAAAGTGATTGTGAACAAGACACAGAAATTGATAATTCGTCATTTACCGTTTTTTTCTTAAAAAGTAATAGTCTTATAAATATAATTTAAGTGGCTTCATTAAGATTCACGACACTTTAATACTGAGAAAAAAAATCGTTTCTCGTTATTATTTCCTTCAACTGAATGTTTTTCTGCAGCTAATTAAAACCAGCCAGTGCTGCACTTCTACCACAGATTAGCAAAATAACTTATAAGTTCGTCTTCGTACTTCCATTCTAGAACATTTAATCAGTATAAGATTCGCCTCTCGAGACAACTTAAGCTCTGTATTCTTGAACAGCCACTATAACATGTCTCTACAATAAATCTTGTTGCACAGAACAATGTGGGGTTTTTGCTGTTTCGTGTGAAATGAATCGAATTGTAACTTCATTCGGAAATGTAACTGTAACTTTGAGTTAGGCAGTTTTGCAGAAGAACAATGTTAAACTTGAAAAAATAAATAAAAAAACCATGTAGATATAGGTACCCGACTAATCGGGTACCTATATCTACGTAGTAGTAACACTTCTAACGTACCCGTAGACTTTTGGGGATATGAAGAACAGGGTGTAAAGTTCTCCATTCGCCATAGAAAAGGGAAGATCCTGCAACCAGACGGGTGTTGTGTCTGTTGTGGTGGGTACTGTCCGACAGTTGTTGTCGGGTTCTTCGTCGCGATGTTCCCACTGCTGGGACAAAAGTAACTGTACGAGCTACGCTGTACATTGACCATTCGGTAGTTTGTACGTCATACTCATTTTATGCATATCGATATTGTTTAGGTGTGCATTTCTGTAACTTAGTATATAATCGTATCAGTATAATTCAGTAGCAATAAATCCATCAAGGGAATCACTTGTCTACTCATTTACATAACATAACATACCTTACAAGTCTACATAACAAGAATAACAAGTACATAACATTTTCACTGTTGGGAGTTACGCCCCAACATTTGGTCCTTCGAGCAATTTTGTGTTGTGTGATCGACATCTTTTACGGTCGCGAATCGGTTGGACTGGTCTCTCACCCTTGTGAGAGACCAGTCCAACCGATTCGCGACCGTAAAAGATGTGCCTTCTCAATTGGTAACTGGGGCGACTCCTTAGTCGCCCCAGTTACCAATTGAGAAGGCGCATATCGTAAAAGGGAAAGGTTACCCAATACAAAGAACCAGGAGTGTGGAGCAATAGTCTACTACTCTGAACCAGAACAAGAGTTCAACAGACAACATGACGTCATCAGCAAATACTTACGAGAATTAGCGCGAACTGTACGAGAACATCAAGAAAATCGGAATCAACATCAAAAAGGATGGCTGGGACAGGAAGAACTCGGACTACTTCAAACGGCGTTTGCAGATGCTGGAAAACTTATGGAGTGATTTTCAGTTCAACCATGACCGTCTGTCTACAGAAGTGGGTGTGAATCATCTTTATTTCACAAGTAATTTATATAAAACAGCGTTACAGTGTTATAAAGAAGTTAAGGAGTTAATCCTCTTGCAACATGAACAAGTGTCGACGCACAAACGGTCCGTAGGACCCTCGGTGCAACCGCCACCGCTCGGAGCTACCTCTCAACAAGAGACAGCAGATACATCGAGCAAAACAGAACAACATGAGAGCGAGGAGGGAGAAGAAACCTGTAACCCAAAAGAGAACAACGGTAATAACAACATGGATCAAACGCCTCCTCGTCAACAACAAAGCCCTAACAAGAGGGATACAGGGTCCAATAGTAAGCTGGACGATTTATTACGCAAACAATCGGCCAACTTCGAGGCCTTCATGAGAGCAGTCGCCATCACTCAAGTGGAATTTATCTCTGAAAAATGGGAATTTCAAGATGCGTTGCAAACATTACAAGCGCGTTGGTCGGCTATTGACAGTCTTCATTGGGAGATAGATTGCGAACTCAACGGGGACAAGAATACTATATATGAAGAGCGCTATACAAGATTTGAAAACCAATATCTTGATCTGAAGAAGGCGTTAAATACAAAGATGTGGTCCGGAGCTTATCGAGAAAAAACAACACCAAAATTAGAAATACCGGTCTTTCACGGCAAATTTAATCAGTGGATACCATTCAGAGACCTTTTCATGGAAGCCATCCATAACAACTCATCCTTGTCAAATGCGCAGAAAATGCAATTTTTGAAAAGCAAGGTCCAAGGAGAAGCTGAACGGCTGATACAACACCTACAGATAAGCTCGGATAACTATCTAGTGTGTTGGGACATTCTCAACAACCGCTATAACAATAAGAAACTTATATTTACATCGCACATCAACATGCTCTTCAACCTGCCAACCATGCAACAACAATCATTAGCACCAATTAAGAAAATACATGACGTCACAATCGAATGTGTGCACGCCATCAAGAATTTAGAAGTGGATGTCAGAACCTGAGATCCGCTACTAGTACATATTTTGGCGCAAAAGCTGGACGCCGGGACATATTCAGATTACATTGAATCACTTAAGAACTCGCGAGAATTACCTACATTAAAGGAGTTTCTAGACTACCTAGAAGCGAAGTTCACTTCAATGGAATCGTCGCAGCGTAAACAAGACAGCTATCAGAAATCAAGTTCTGGAACAAATCAGCATCAAGAAGCAGCCCATAACAAGAAACATAACAATCATAACATGAATCAAGCGGTTAGTAACAACAAGGTTACGAAATCCTACCATGCATCAACATTTATTTGTCCACTCTGCAACTACGAGCATGGCCTCTATTTTTGTGCATAGTTTTTGAAATGTCGAATGACGAATAACGTAGTACAATAAACAAATTGCAAGTATGCATTAATTGTCTGTACAGCTACAAAGGCAAAAAATGTACATCAAGCAACCGATGTCGCAAGTGCAAAGCTAAGCACCACACGTTAATGCACGAAGCCGCTGCCAAAACAATGAACCAACCAATTCTTCATCTCACGTCTCTCAAAATAATGAAGTTTCGGAGATTCTATTAGCAACCGCCATTGTTAAGGTAGTGGGAGCTGATGGAACTCAGTACAACATGCGAGCTCTTGTCGATCAAGGGTCTCAGATATCATTGATAACAGAACGCGCTGCTCAACTTCTTGGAAACAAACGCCAGAAATGCAAAGGAGTTGTCTCTGGAATTGGGGAAAAGGAGAGCAATTGCAAGAGCATAATAACAATTTCATGCAGCTCTGCCGTCAGCGTCTATACGTTCAGTAAAACCGTATACATTATGAAAAACTTAATCAAGAATCTACCAAACAAAACTTCCGCTAAACCATCATGGCCTCAGATACAAAATATCAGCTTGGCGGATCCGGATTTAAATAGCAGCCGTCCAGTAGATCTGCTATTTGGAGCAGACATTTACTCCCAGATCATGCTAGGAGGAATGATCAGAAGCGATGACGTCAATCAGCCTATCGCACAACAAACTCAAATAGGATGGTTACTATGCGGAAACGTCCGAACATTTCATTGCAACGTAGTATTGAACAATCTGGAGGACATGATACAGTTTTGGGATTCCGAAGATACGAGTATTAAGGATCAAGCCCATTTTTCGGAGGAAGATGAAAAATGCATAGAGTACTACGCAAAAACAACACAACGTTTGGAAAAAGGGAGATACGAAATGAGACTACCCATGAAACATGACTGGGAGCACAAACTGGTCTCTTCCAAACAGATTGCAATTGCGCAATTCAAAACATTAGAACGAAGATTGGGAAAACAACAAGAATTATTAAAAGCCTATAAAGAATTTATGGCAGAGTACATTGACTTAGGTCACATGAAACAATCAACATGTAACAAGACACTCGACTGCTACTTGCCGCACCACAGCGTCGAACGCGCTGAGTCAACAACAACCAAGTACAGGATGGTGTTTAATGCTAAAACATCTACAGGATGGAGTTTGAACGACCTTATGTACAAAGGTCCAAATTTACAGCAAGATTTGCAAACAACATTGATACAGTGGAGGCAATACAAATACGCCTATACAGCTGATATTGAAAAGATGTACAGACAAATTTTAGTGGCCCACTGTGACCAAAACCTACAACAGATTGTAGGGCGAGAATCGCCGGAACAACCTCTAAGTTCCTTTCAACTCGCCACAGTAACATATGGCACCAAGGCAGCGCCGTTCTTGGCCATAATGACATTACGAAGATTGGCAGAGGACGAGCGTCAACATTTTCCGGAAGCTTCAAAGGTAGTGGAGGGGTCATTTTACGTCGATAATCTCGTTCACGGATCCCATACCCTTGAACAAGCACAAGAGCTAATTTCGGAACTAAAACTACTACTTACGAGCGGTGGGTTTAACCTCAGAAAATGGTCATCAAACGAACCTGCACTCTTGGAAAACGCTACAATACAACATAACAATGAAAACACTATTTTCAATTTCAAAACGGATCAAACATCAAAAACATTGGGCTTATGCTGGAATCCGACAGAGGACAAATTCACATTCCAATGTTCGATTTCAAGCGTCAACAAAAACACACAAAACGCAGCTTATTAGCTGAAATATCAAAACTGTTTGACCCACTTGGCTGGCTGGCTTCCGTATCCTAGCATACACAAGGAATGGTGCAAAATACAAGCAGACATAGCGGCGATAAACTTGTGTGAAGTACCAAGATGGCTCAGATGGGATGGGAAACAAGCAATAGAACTACATGGCTTCAGTGACGCCTCCCTGGATGCCTATGCGTGTGTCATTTACGCACGAGTTCACCCGTCAACAATCGTCACACTTGTCGCTGCAAAATCTTAAATTGTGCCACACAGAAAAGTAACAACGTTGCCTAGGCTGGAACTAAATGGAGCACATCTACTTTCCAAATTAATGTAGAAGATTAAGGAGTCCTTACATCAACATGATATTCGAGTCTATGGCTGGACTGACTCTATGGTGGCCCTGGGTTGGATACAAGGCGACCCATCACAATGGAAAACATACGTAGAGAATCGAGTCCAAAAAATGAACTCTGTAATACCGCGCTCATGTTGGGGTAATTCCAATTTGTCAAGTCAATCGAAAATCCTGCTGACGCCGCAAGCCGAGGCCAGTACACCGGTCAACTGAAAGGAAACAAACTATGGTGGCAAGGTCCTATGTGGCTGTCATCGTTTGAAACAAAAAACCAAGTCAAAAAGGTCTGGACACGTCAGATCAAGATATAAAAACAGCAGCAAAGAAACAAGTCAATGCTGCCCAAGTCAATACAGAAACAACCAACATTATCGAACAATTATTACAAAAACATAGCTCAATTAATCATGTCATTCGAATAGTCGCATGGATACAAAGAGCATTGAACTTAAAACTTGGAACGGTGGATTCGAAACATCGGCAATTACCAAGTTATCTTACGTTGCAAGAAATAAATCGTGCAACTAAAACAATTGTGAAACAAACCCAACAAAAGGTATTTGAAACGGATATGATTCATTTACGAAAACACGGCAGAGTGGCATCGAATAGCAAATTACTACCTCTCAATCCTTACATTGATCAAGAAGGTTTGCTAAGAGTTGGGGGAAGATTGAACAACGCAACAGTAACAGAAGAAATGAAACATCCGATGATCATTCCCTACGACAGCCATCTAACGCATTTACTCATCGATCAAGCCCATCAAATGACGTTTCATGGAGGACCGCGACTCACTTTATCGCACCTTCGTCAAAAATACTGGATCATCAGTGGCGTGCGAGTAACGAAGATGCAAGTCAGAAGATGCGTAACGTGCCGCAAAATAAGTCCAACAAAACAACAACAAATCATGGGTGAACTACCGAGTGCAAGAGTAAACCCTGCCCCGCCATTCTACCATACAGGAGTGGACTACACGGGATTCGTCGAAGTCAAGATGAATAAAGGCAGAGGGGCTAAAACAACAAAAGGTTACATAATATGGCTATGTAACCTGGCATCTTTATTTGCATGGTAACAAAGGCAGTACACATTGAATTAGTCAGTGGCGTGCAGTGGTATTCCACGAAGGGTAGGCCACGAAATAATGAAAGCAAAAAAAATTTCGTCTGCGCCATCTTGGATTTTCGAAAACGACACCCATGAAGAAAAAACCGAAAATTTTCGTCAGCGCCATTTTGGATTTTCATTTTGACCTCATTTTCATTATCAGCGACCCCAAAAACCACGATAATGACACCCATGAAGAAAAAACTGAAAATTTTCGTCGGCGCCATTTTGGATTTTCATTTTGACCTCATTTTCATTATCAGCGACCCCTAAAACCTCGAAAACGACACCCATGAAGAAAAAACTGAAAATTTTCATCGGTGCCATCTTGGATTTTCATTTAGACCTCATTTTCATCATCAGCGACCACAAAAACCACAAAAATGACATCCATGAAGAAAAAACTGAAAATTTTCATCGGCGCCATCTTGGATTTTCATTTTGACCTTATTTTCATCATCAGCAACCACAAAAACCACGAAAATGACACCCATAAAGAAAAAACTAAAAAAAATTCATCAGCGTCATCTTGGATTTTAATTTTGACCTCATTTTCATTATCAGCGACCCCAAAAACCTCGAAAACGACACCCATGAAGAAAAAACTGAAAATTTTCATCGGCGCCATCTTGGATTTTCATTTTGACCTCATTTTCATCATCAGCGACCACAAAAACCTCGAAGACGACACCCATGAAGAAAAAAATTTAAAATTTTCATCAGCGCCATCTTGGATTTTCATTTTGACCTCATTTTCATCATCAGCGACCACAAAAACCTCGAAAACGACACCCATGAAGAAAAAACTGAAAATTTTCATCGGCGCCATCTTGGATTTTCATTTTGACCTCATTTTCATCATCAGCGACCACAAAAACCACGAAAATGACACCCATGAAGAAAAAACTGAAAATTTTCATCGGCGCCATCTTGGATTTTCATTTTGACCTCATTTTCATCATCAGCGACCACAAAAACCACGAAAATGACACCCATGAAGAAAAAACTGAAAATTTTCGTCGGCGCCATCTTGGATTTTCATTTTGACCTCATTTTCATTATAACCAACCCCAAAAACCACGAAAACGACACCCATGAAGAAAAATATAATATCAATAATATGATTAATTATTATAATAATAATACGCGCCAATAACCCCCAGGAATCATTATTTTAATCAACACACACCCTAGCACTGGCCTGCAAATTGCAAAAAACGTAAGGAAATTTGAATTACGCGGGCTAAAGAACATCCACCTTGAATCCTGGCCTTGTGTTGTAGCAGCCAATCATAGCCCAGCTACACTCGCAGGAGTTACCGCCCAAAAATGGCTGCAATCTATACATGTGTGCGGTTCATACACACGAAAATATGCACCAATTTGCCGCTGTGTGCGTAAATTTATCAATGGGTTTTAGGCCAGCAGAATATTTGCCTATAAGATGCGTCCGGCGGGTGAGCGTCGAGCTTCGTAGCAACTTCCAGTACAGTGTTAGTTACGTAACACGGGCGCGAAAAATTGCTCTAAGTATTCGAACAGGAGTTTGAACTTTTTTTAATATTTTGTACAAAGTGTTATTTTATTACTTAGTTCATTTGTTATAATAATTGCCCCAGTTGGTAGGGTAGGCTTTGTCTAATTGCCTCTTCGTAGCGCACGCCCATGTGAATTAGTGTCTGATCTTCCCAGCTCTGCATTTTTTGCAGCCCTAAACAGAATGGCAGCAAGGAGAGGAGCCCCCCGCCATTTATATAGCGATAATGGCACGAACTTTATCGGCGCTAATCGACTGTTAATGGAACAATACGGGGAAATAGAAAACAGCTACAGGAACGAAGAATTACAGAAAAAAGTCACCGAGATGGCCATACAGTGGGTGGCCACAATCCACCCACTGTATGGCCATCTCGGTGACTTCTAACGAGCCGTGAGAAGCTTGAAACACCATTTGAAAAGAGTGGTGGGTGAGCAAAGGTTAACATTCGAGGAGTTCACCACTATCTTAACAAATCTAGAAGCTTGTCTCAACTCCAGACCTCTGTGTGCGCTGAGTGAAAATGTAGAAAATCTCGACTGTCTGACGCCAGCACACTTTCTAACAGGAAGGTCAGGATTGACTGTCATCGAAACAAGAGAAGACGCCCGAACAAGATGGGGGCTGACTAGAAAAATGTACTCAGAAATTTGGAAGAAAAGGAAAAATTTGTATCTGTGCCAATTGTTAGCAAGAACAAAGTGGCAAAGGCCGCAGAGCAACCTGAAAGTTGGTGACTTGGTTGTTATTAGTGACGACCAGCGGCCCGCAGGAAAATGGTTGATGGGTCGAATAACAGACCTTCATCCGGGAGACGACGGGTATGTTCGAGTCGTAACCCTGAAAACAAAAAACGGCCTCATAAAGAGACCCGTAACAAAGCTATCTATTTTACCAATAGACGGCGAGGAAAACTCCAAACCACAAAACACCGAAAAAGAACGCAAAAAAACAAGCAACATACGAGGAAACAACAAAATGTCAACAAACTGCAAAAACAAGCAACATCAACTTCATCGGATTAGTGATGACCCTGCTATACCTACTGAATCCAGCAACCGCGACAACAAACACAACAAACTTTATCGAATTGCAACGAGGCCTATATTTCGATAAAGCAACCGACATGAAATTGATTTGCGACGAGTGGAAGATAGTTGCCTATTACGTAGTCAAACCCTATTGGCATGGTACAGCAGTGTTCACTAAATTCAATGATCATCTCGAAAACATATGTTCAACATTGAATCAGAAGACCCAATGTGACATTCTTGCATTACAATTACGTCACTCGTTCGGTGAACTCGAACACTACAACCGCTTATTGCTGAATCCGCAAGGTCGGGTAAACATAAGAAGCAAACGCAGCTTTAACAACGGTGTCGGTTCAATCGCACGTTCCCTGTTCGGAGTATTGGATGACCAATTCGCCGAACAATATCAACGAGACATTGAACTCATCAAATAAAATGAGAAACATCTGGCTCTATTATTGAAAAATTAGACAACTATCATAGAAGCCGAATACAACATCCTTAGAAGATCGGAAGAAACAATACAAACTATTCAACCAACATCTGCTGAACCTGGACAAACTAACGAGTAACCTTCAGCAAAAGATTGAGTCTCAAGAATTATCAATCGAATTTGTGATGTCAGCAATCGCGGCAAACAGCTTTATAGAGCACCTTAGAAATGTTCAAGAGATACTGTTGGACACCGTAACCAACATTTACAATGGCAAGATGAACTTACACCTTATTGCGCCAGAACAGCTACGAGATGTATTGAACGTCATATCAGGCCAGCTGCAAAGGATGTAGCACTTCCCATCAGGAACATTCAAGAAGATTTTTTCCGCTGGTATCATCTTCTACAAGTGAAAGCAAGATTGTCAGAGAGATATCTTATCATTGAGATAATGGGTGCCGCTAATCAGCAGAGACAATTATGAGGTTTACCACATTATACCCGTCCCAAAAAGGAACGGCAGCGAAATGGTTACCCTATAGTAGTACCTACAGCGAAACTATTAGCCATCAACATACAAAAGGATTCTTACCTCCCGATGACTACATCTGACCTACATCGATGTATTGATCACGAAAGTACAACTCTGTTGTGCCCCATGAGGAAACCAGTATACCACATGAAATAAGACGAGAGCCTCTGCAAGAGAAGCAAAGACTCGCCTGACTGCAAAACAAAACAAGAGAACTGTCGAGACACGTTGGTGGAACTTAACAACATAAATAGCTACCTATACTTTTGCTGCGACGCGTGCAAAATACGCGTTGTATGCGGAAATCAAGTTTCAACAGAAGTACTTAGCAACGCAGGGGTAATGACACTTGGTAGCGACTGCACTATCTATAGTGAGACGTTCACTGTTCATTCCCAAAGGCAATTTATGGATACAATTCGTGCCAAAGTCGAAGAAGTCATGATGGTATTTCCTCCTATCAATCGGATCATCAACATATCTGTTCTGTTTGTAAAGCAAGAACCCAAAACTGAGACGATAATGGAACAGAGCTCATTACTGCGAGATCTGGGAAAACAAATAGAACAGATGAAAGTCGCGACAGCAGATGGAATAATATCAGATCGGGCAACATATCACGATGTCCACCAATACGTTGTCATATACGTATTGGCAGCAGCAGCAGCGATAGCAGGTGCCATATATGCATATTACCGACTTCGGAAACACTGCAGGGGTCAACAGAAACCTATAGCACCACCTGTTCCGAATCCAGCGCCACGAAGGAGGTCGACTGCGAGCATCGTAGACGTCGTAATGCAGTTATCGAGTGCACACACACTTAATAAGGCAACTTCGCCTATTGCGCGTTGTCATGTTATTGTATAAGGCTTGGATTATTTAACTTATTTTTAGATTGTATCCCCTTTTTACATTTTAAATTTTAACATAACATTTAACATTTTTATGTACTGTTACATTTTGTGAGTGGGCAATATGTACGAGCTACGCTATACATTGACCATTCGGTAGTTTGTACGTCATACTCATTTTATGCATATCGATATTGTTTAGGTGTGCATTTCTGTAACTTAGTATATAATCGTATCAGTATAATTCAGTAGCAATAAATCCATCAAGGGAATCACTTGTCTACTCATTTACATAACATAACATACCTTACAAGTCTACATAACAAGAATAACAAGTACATAACATTTTCACTGTTAGGAGTTACGCCCCAACAGTCACTCAAACTAAAAGCGCTTTTTATTTTACAGCATCCAGCTTCCAAGGTCGGCAATAGACAGTGGCCAAATACTTTCTCCACACATTCCCCTCGGAACCCTAGGGACGAGAATAGTCCAACGTCATCATCGTCCGGGACGAGGTGACGCAATCTCGTCCGGGGAGGGTGACGCAGGCCGTGATGTAACCCATATTACATCGAGCGCACAACCGCGCCGTGAATATTAACGAACCTCTTGGGTGAGGTCCGGATACACTGGCGGTCATGGTGAATTTTGAAGAAGGTTAAGAGTAAACTGGGTTTGTGAAGTTCGAGGTCAAGTTTTTGATTCAGCGAATTTTGTTTTGTTTTGGGTTAAATGCCGTTAACACAACAAAATAATTTAAATTGATAGATTTCAACCACCTGAAACAAGTAATAACTTAATAAGTTACTAACCTGTCACGTTGACTGCCTCTTTGGTCTAGAGGTCGCAAGTGAGACTGCCGAGTTTGAGGTCCTGGGTTCGATTCCCAGGTCGGGCCAAGTGTTATTGGGTTTATCCATCAGGAATTTCTCAGTAGCAGCCACGGAGTCTGGATTTGCGCCCGGTCGATAGCAATAGGCTCGCCCCCTATTACCTACATGGGACTTACACTTAAACATAATTGGCCAAATGTGGGTATCAGGTACACTGCTGCCTGACCGTTCGGGGGTTCAGGTATGATGTTATGTAAATTTCCCACTAATATTGCCTAATGTTTTAAGTGTCATCAAGTTAGCACAAGACATTTTGGATAAAAAATATATATACTTAGGCAGATATTATTTTTGTTCGCCCGAAAATGTCATAATAGGGATCATTTATAAACATCCCTTTTCATAGAAACTGCTTTGTACGAGTTCTCAGTCAACTAGGCTTGAAAACAATCACCATTTTCATTACAAGTTGCAAAGGAAATGGAAAATTGTAAATAAGTAGGACTAGGTACCTATTAAATGTGTCTTAGGCAGCAGGCAGTGTACTATAAGCCTTAGGGATTTGCTTGTAGTTTTACAATGGATATTCACAATAGTCTACATTGCGAACAATACGTAAGAACGAGGCAACGGAAATGGCTGAAAAACATCTTTTAATAAATATATCGGAGGGAAATATTCCTCTCTAGACCCGTGATATTAAAACCGGAGAACTTTTATGTTTATATATCTTTCATACTATGGAGCTTGTGGCTAAGTCAATCTTCAGGTTAAGCCGCGCTTGCCTAGGTTGGTCCATGGATGGGTGGTAACCCATTACGTACCAAGTTTCCTGCGTGTCTCGGAAAGCACGATAAGCCGTTGGTCCCGGCTGTCATTCGTAGATCTTTGAACATCGTTACAGGTAGTCAGTGGCCCGAAGTCTGACAGCCAGTCTTACCAAGGAGGGAGGTCAGATAGGCAGTCACTCCATGTTAAATACTGGTATTAAGCTGCATCCGGTTAGACTGAAAGCCGACCTCAACATAACATATTTGGGAAAAGGTTAAGCAGATGATGAACTTTCAAATAAATGTATGAAAGTTGTTGATTTTTCTTTTAGTTTTTTTTTGCCATCAATTCACTTTGCTCACTACTTTTAAATTAGAACAACTTCCCACGATCATTTACGGAGAAGCCTTTATGCTAAAACTTTCAGAATAAATCGCTTCTGACTTTTTCATTAATTATAACTCTGCCAATTAAATTACGCAGAGACGCGTCGGTGTTAATTTTTTTTTCTATAGTCTAAATCCTTGAGCAAATTGTACAGCATAAATCTCTTGAGAATACAGGGCTAGATTTAATACATCAGAGTAAAGTTGGCGTGGAACGGAATTTATATCAAAACATGTAGTCAAAAGTGCATATAAGTCAGGTTGAGCGAACATTTTGTGCATAGTACGGCGTAAGCGGACTAATGCAGCCTGGTCTGGAGTGAAACCGTCGCGGTGCCACACTTATGAATATTTATAACACTCGACTCGACTTCACAAATGAAATTTTCAGAGTATTTTTCTCTTACAATAGGTAACAAGATCGCCGGAGACATTTCTACGGATGTGCCCTGACAATGAAGACATACTCTCGACTTGGGTAAGTACTCGATTCACTGAAAATATCATTTGAATATTGCCACCCACACGTTAGAATATTATTGTTTACTGTAAATTATTATTTACAGTAAACAATAATCCACCAGCCTACAACAAGTTCTTATAATATCTTTGATTTGGTGGTATTTAATATTTGGGCACAATAATAATACCCAGTTCCCACGCAAACAAATTCCAATTAATATTTGACTACGTAGGTGTAGTATTGAAATTCCTAAATTACGATCAAGAGGAATACCAAATGTGCCCAATTCTAAATACCTTTAATATTGAATGTTTCGTAAATAAAATATTAAAATAACCAATAGGTCTATTAATGTTATATCAAAGAATTTTGAAGATGGGGATCTTCAATATTCTCAACCCTTCGCAAAACCCCTGGTTTACACAAAAAATATATCTATGAATGTATGTTTGACACGATTTCCTAAAAGTACAATTCGCACCAACACAGTGTAAATTGTTTCCACGACGCGGCCCGCTCGCACAGATTGAAAACTAAACCTATTCGGTTCACGTCGAGCCAGTCTATTTGTCGTAAGTGGCTCACTAGCGAGTAGTCGCCTATTTGTTTTTATTACAATACACCCGTTCTGAAATCCCCCTATACGTCCTTGTTACTGGCTGGAACTTTCCGACGCTACATTAAAAGCTTTGCCACTTTAATTCACGTGGTATACGAGTTTATATTACCTGTTGGATTATCGCTCCTCAGATTCTTTTGTTTGTTATTCCGTTTTTAAATAAGCACCTGCTACGATAGTTTATTTGATGATCATAACACGGACTCGAAATGATCGTTAGACACGTTCCCGCCATCATTAACGTTTCACTGTATAAATAAATAAGTGTAAGCATAAACTAAAACCTGGATAATCCTATTTGTGTGATAATACAAAAGCAAACAGTGCATGAGATCGACTGCCCGTCGGTCAGACTTTCCGTCCGCAATTCCGCATCATGTTCCCTGTGTGAATTTATCCTTACAACACTCCTACCCCACTCTATAATGCATATTTTCATGCATGCCTGCCTGCTAAGTGCTACACACCTGACCTTTCTGAATATCTATGGCTGAACATCATTGATATAGACAAGGTTCTTCACGGGTTATGGATAAACACATGCAAAGGTATTATAAGACCAAACAAAATTGATAATGATGAGTGTGAGCACTGTGAGCCACTCAGACGACACTGAGCTCAATTTTCCAAACGAACGAACTTTATCAGTACCTAGAGACAAACGTCTGCTGTTTATGAGGACAACACAATAGAAACAGAAGAACAACAATCAACAGAATAATAATCTCGGCAACTTCAATCAATGCTTTGACGAAGTCATAAGTCAACAAAGGAGTTAGCTTGTTTCTTTACTTATTCCCGGTTGTAATGTCATTGAAAAGTTTTAATTTGACAACCCTGATGAAAAGCGTCGACAGCGTTGTTGCACATCCTTAATAATAAAAAGAAGTATACTATCGTTGAAATCTTTTGCAGCTCGTAGCACCGTCTACGCGGCTACGCACCTCTACGAAAGCGCTACGACAATGTCAATGGTCTCAAGGAAGCCTGAGGCGAATACTTAAAAGGTTTTAGCGATATCCCCCTATCTGTACCTACATACCTATAACACTTGAACCAGAACATTCGAAGACAAGTCCCGCCAATTAGACGCCAAACTTTACCTACTAGAAACTTCTTAATGGCCTCGCTGGCTCCTACACAAAATCAAATTGTATAAAACAGCTCAAATTCACTGTATAATTTTAATTAAGGTATATATTATATTATATTATATGGTTTTGTACTGTTACGAGAGTAAGATGACATTTTAATAGTTTAAGTAGTTAGTTTATAAGTTCTAATGAGCCTTCAGAACCACATAAAATAAAAGGTAGGTATAATAAGATAGAATAAAAGTAAAAAATAATATGACAAAAAATATTGACTAATTGAACAGTGAAAACCGAACAACTGAACATTCTGTCGAACGAATACCGATGTGTTTGTGGTATCTGTCCTAGACTAAAGCAAGGCAAATACGTCAATCCTACAACAATCGTACGCTAGAGGAGCCCCTCTAGTCGAGACGGAGCAATTAGAGCTGCGCCGGTCTCCGGCACACTGCCAGATCTAACGAGCCGATTGCTGGCAACTTATACTAGAGTATTTGTCTAAAAAACGAACATGCTTTGACGTTTAAAAGTAAATCGAATCTTATTGGTTCTTTTTTTGCCTTCACTGGCTGGTGAAATAACTACGACTATAATGAAGTAAGCATTGTTTTGATGTTTATTGAAAACAAAGACATTCAAATAATTGAAAACTAAATTGGATATGTAGATAAATTTCCTGGTTTTTGCCCGTATGTCCTATAAAATATAACGCATTGAAGTAGATAAGTAAAAAGTTTATAAAAGAAGGTAGTACAGTCATTGGAAAGTAAATGAGTAAAATATGATAGCGTGACGGTTGACAGAGCAAGAATGGAAGAAAACAACGTGTTGCACCGACCCCAGGTAACATGGGCAGGAAGCTGGTGATGATGAAACACATTCTCCTGACATAAATGCTTGGCCGCTTTTTCCGAACAGTACTTTTCTGCAAGCTACAAGTACGCATCTTGAAAATACATTTTATAAAGTCCCGCCTGTTTAATATTACCCGGGGAAGTTGAAACTTTTGTGACGACGTTATTCTGCAGTCTATTCTACCGACTTCATAATTTTGTACTTACTTAGTTCTCGCAAGTACATCTTACACAGTATTGTTATACTAAAAATAGGTACCGTCTTATGCTACAACTACAGTACTTTGATATTACCATAATGTACAGTTGAACTGCGTTAGTACAAGTGTGCAACAATGTCTAAAATGATACCACATTTAATTTAATAAATTATGAGATTTGAATACTTGGCTGCATATCGACAATTTGAGTTTGTTTACTCTTGTAAAAAGACAAGGTCATAATTAGAGACCGGATTATATGCAAATGCATACTTATGCATTTGCAAATTGTAGTGTTTTTTGAAGATAATGCATATTTTAGCTATAATCGGGATATCTTGCATAACTAACTAACTTAACTGGAAAAATGCAAAAAAGCACATAAACTCAAATAGTGCCCAATGAAGCAGATCGATTGGTTTCAAGTTATAAAAATATTTTAATTTATTAGAAGGCTCAATCGTACTACAATTAATACAAATAATTAGGAACCGAATTCGGTTTTCAAAAAAAAATCTAGTCGAAAATGCAGTACCTACGAGTAAATTAAATTAAAAAAAAATAGTTTGTAGCATGTAATTATTTCAATTTTATGTTGCAGATTTTTGCACTTTTGTTGCATATTTGAGCATTTATGGTGCATATTTGCATACATGTTTCGACCATTTTATGTTGCATAAAATCCGGTCTCTAGTCATAAAAAAGGTAGCGAAACTACGCAGAAATAGACATGTAAACATGATCGATCATAAATAACAGAAAAATATAGTTTTTGTATCTAGATGGAGAGCGAGCGCTACCTGTGTAATTTACTAACTGAGAGTTGCACTACTTATCACTATCTGCAGTTTTACTACCTAATTTAATTTAAACCTCCATGAGTAAAATGTTTTACATCATTTATGGTGTGTTCAGTGAAAGTTAAACTAACAATGAAACCTCATGTGGCTCCGCACAGTAACAGTTTAATGGATGCCTGCGGTCCGTTTGTGTTTCTGCAGGTTTCTCGAACTACTTACACAGAATGCACAACTACACAAGTACAACCTATTTAGATATAAATTCTTATACATAGTACGAAATTAATGAGAGAATAACTCAATAACACATTGCCCCCAGCCATTTCTTTGCCATCAGTACCTCCCTTTCCCGAACTATGTTGGGGACGGCTTCTAGTGAAACCAAATGCAGCTGAATAAAAAGTATTTTACATGGAGCGACTGCCTATCTGACCTCCACAACCCAGTTAGTACTGGCTAATACGATACTCTTTGGTAAGAATGGTAAGACTGGTTGTCAGACTTTGGAGCCACTGACTACCTGTAACGACTGTCAAAGATCTACAAATGACAGCCGGGACCAACGATTATGTGTATATTTGATGTTTATTAATCATGGAGCGGACCGGCCGGCGGCGACGGATATTGTTAGTTCCGCATCTGACACGCCCGGAGACATCCCAGATATATTACGAGTATATTGAATACGTTAACACTCGCATAACTAACTCGGGATTAATTTGATTAAGGTGGCTTTCCGAATAAAATATTACGTTATTCTGTAGAACCAAATAAAAAAAGCCAAATAAAACTGCTTAAAAATCACGAACATCGGCCCAGTAATCACTAATAATACGGTTTACATTCATAAAATACATATACACGCACATAGAGCCTCCTCCTTTTTGGAAGTCGGTTCATTACAAAAAGTATGCGCCTGCCTGAGTTCAAACCGACCTTCAACATGTCATGGGCAAATGGGCATGACCTAGCCAGTTACCTATTAAATAAATGATTCTACCGTAGTGGCCAATTGATATTGACATTCATTTTGTTTCAATAACTCTTTCTCTCGTCGCCTTGACCATGTCATTCGGTTTGCTGTACCTTGAGTTGACCGTGACATATCCATACTAATGTGTTTACTTACATTCGCTTCTCTTTTCCGATAGAAAGTAGGCACCCCGACAGTTATATTTATTGAGAGTAAATACTACATACTACCAGGATAGAAAGTATCCTAAGTGTTAATCCAGATTATAAACTATCTGTTTGCCAAACATCCGAATCCGTTCAATAGTTTTTGCGTGATTCCATCCATCCTCACAAACTTACGCATTTATAATAGTAGTAAAAATAAGATAATGAGCATTGTCCATGTTAGGGCCTGTACAATATCCTGGTATATTTATGGTGTTAGCTATATAGGGTCCAGTTAAGCCCAATGTCGGTTCTATAAACAAGTTTAAAAACATGTTATTTTTACACAAGGATTTGTCTCTAGCGCAATATCTAATCTATCCAGTACGCACACCATCGCATCCATATCAATACTATAGTTAATTTAATATCGTAGATACTGCGGTTCTGCAATAAACCTATAAGGGGCCGTGATAATACCAGTCGTCCCTCACTGAGTTACAGTGGTGAGCAAAAACTCCATGCGCCTTCCCTGAATGGGAAATTTATCCTCTGGGACAGATACGATAAATACAGGTTTTACCACTAACCGTTTCTGTGGGAAAGGCATTAGTGTTTATTATTTGAAGATGTTTTAGGACCCAAAAGACTGTGAGAGTTGAATATGAGATCTAATAAATGAAGATTTAAAAGTAACTACGACCATTATCATCACATCGTTGGTCTCGACTGTCATTTGTAGATCTTTGATAGTCGTTACAGGTAGTCCTAGTGTCCTGAAACTCTGACTACCAGTCTTACCAGGAGTATCGTATTACCCAGTATTAACTGGGTTGAGGAGGTCAGATAGGTTGTTGACTGGAAGCCGACCCCAACATAGTTGGAAACAAGCTAGGCTAGGATGATGAGTATTCGTCATCGTTCAATCAATAGTGTAATTCACTCTAAAATAACCTTCTTGATAGTGCGAGCGGGAAATAACGATCTAGGCTGAAGAAGAATAATTCATAATTAACAAAGAATACTAGCTGTCACCCCGTGCGTCTTTAATCCCGATATCTTAGTCCCGGGTTATAACAAAGGCGCTGCAATTTTCAAACTTCGTATACTTCAATACGTAAACATTTATATTATTTTGAGAACCATACGTTTTGAAAACAGGCTCCTTTGAGTATCTTCCATAGTTTGGCTCACGACGTCCTTATATGTCTGGCTGGGTGATTTATTGACAGCCGTTTCATACTTATTAGAGTCTACAAAGAAATTAAATTATACATAGTTCTCTATGGCCCTGTTGTAAATCTTTCTTGTAATGTGGCAATTCGTTTTATACGGCAGCTATAGAGCATTTCTACTGTGGTATTTCATTCTTAGTACTGTGTCTAATGTCGTAAAAGATCCTGAAATAAATGAACCCAACAGTGTCGATTGGTGCGGACGGGCCCATTGGAAAAAATATCATCTCAGCCGGGTCATGGTTCCGTCCTGTCAAGGAAAGGCAAAAAGGTTCCCACTAATCCTTAATGAACCTTGACTGGCTTTTAGGTAAGATCGATGCTTCACCTCTATTGGATACGATTACTTCGCGTATTGCTACTTAACTTGTTCAGAATATATTTGTGAAAACAGTTTTTGAGTAATTGTAGTACTTAATGATCAGCAGACTCGATCTTATTTTACTGTCTGTTTTATTTAGCACAAAAAACACATGCCAGTTGCCAGCACAGGTACCATAGTATTCAAATGAGTACACAAGTTAGCAGTCAAAAAGAGGTTTTATTCGAAATACTTTAAAAGAGACAAAACTAGATTTTTTTCAGGTAGTGTTTAATTATTTTTCTATAGGTAAAATATTCAGCTATAGTTATTGTATTTATCTAGACTTCAGATGCCAGATGCCCGATGCCCATGCATGTTATTTCAATGTTAAATTATTTGCATCATATTCAGTACAATCAAATAAACACCATTATTTTGCACACATCCACACGTCACCTACAATAAAATAATTTCTAGTTAATATAAATCCAGCCGTAGTTGACTAGGTTATCTGACACATCATTACATTCTCCCCCGAGGGACCGTTCACCGCTGATAGTCGGAATTAACTATAATACGTGGTACCAGAAAACTTATTTCTTACATAGGTACTTGACTCCGAGAATCCTACGAGTACCTACTTATAACACGTCCCATTGTACTAACATAATCTTCTCTGTATCTCGGTCTATGAAACTTATTCTCGCTCAAATATTAGTCGTCTTAAGGCCAGGATTTATGAGGAAGTGGTTCTAAAGAAGTGTGATTTATTCTTGTTAGTGTTTCTGGTTGATATTTATGTTTAACTAACTAAGTAGCTTTTGCACGCGGTTTAGCTCACGTTACATTATTTTATGATAATTATGGAATTTCCTTTTTTGTTGTGTGTTAATATGTCCTACTATCGCGATAAATAATGAATAGGTACCTAACTATCTCAATATAGTATCCTATTTGATATCCATGAAAACTCTAGTCCATGTTGTTGATTTTATTGCCAAGAATCATTGCTATTATATATAAGTATGTATCATATGTATGGCCGATGGGCCGAAGAGTTCTGGAGTGGTGACCGCGAACCGGAAGACGTTGCGTTGGAAGGCCTCCCACTAGGTGAACCGATGACCTGGTGAAGGTTGCGGGAATCCGCTGGATGCGAGTCGCACGGGACTGGTCATTGTGGCGACACTTGGGGGAAGCCTATGTCCAGCAGTGGACGTCTTTCGGCTGAAATTATGATGATGATAAGTATGTAAATTATAATTTAATTATTATCAGTATAAAATTTACAAAATGATGTATTTATTTGTACTTAAAAGGGTGTAAAAATACCCTTAACGAAGCCGAAAGAAACATGTTCTCCCCGTCATTGCGATATTTTTTTTGTTCTAGAAATCTAGACCAGACCTGGGAACGTTCTAGTTACGGAGATATTGGGGGTCGAAGTTTCAAGATTTTCACAGGTTTTTTTTTTATACATATTCTTAATGTTGGATTTTTATTTTACACACCTCCACGACCCCCGTACTCATTCAATCCATCCATCCGCATTCAATCCATCCATTAGCACAATGTTTTGAGTGTGGTACATTGAGCTCTAACGTAAAACGTGATTTACCACCCGAAAAAAAAAAGTCGTTTCCCAGCGATAATTTTTGCGCAAAGTTACTGAGTTTGATGTACATAATGCTTGGTTGACGGCTTCGTGATGGGTCCGTTTACACCCGGTATGTTATCTCGTCCTGTGAGTCTGCATCAGTATACACACATATAGATGCGGTAACATGAAATCTCGTTCACTATTTTCAGCATATTTCCAAACAAACAAGTAAGCGAATGACAAAGTAGTATGACACAATATCTTCACGTCATCCATGGCAGATGTTATTAAGTTTGCGATGCTAGGTATACTTCGCCCATAACTTTCAGTAACAAAGACTTGGGAAGCTGACGTCGCTAACAAACTTTTAAATAACACAGTACGGGATAATTCGTTCATTTTATTACTACGTGGTTGTAAGTACTATGCACTGCATACGCTTAAAGTGCATCCTCCGGATCTTTCATAAATATTATTTTAGCTTATTTTTTAAGCACGACTTCGACTTATTAATTAGTAAAGATATTCTGTGGTACGAGTACGGGCTGGAAAATGTCTGATTTTTTTCACAATAGGAAAATCTGTAAAAGACTTGTTCCCAAAGATTTTTTTTGAAGACGTAACCAAGATATAGATATAGAGATTAAGATGTAACCAAGCACACAACGCTGCGGGCCTAAAATATCCGCTTTAGCAGAATCATAATAATGAATCACTTTAAAAAAATTAAATTCTTCAAATGGACTAACTTACCTACTTAACTAACTTACTTACTTGTTTTAATTTTTTAACGTGATTCATATTATGATTCTGCTAAAGAGGCCATTTTAGACCCCCGGATCACTTTCCTCGCGCTGAGGAAAAGTAAAAATATAAAAAACCTAAGATTTGCCATAGCCTCGAAACTTTGGTACCTACGAGTACCTAAGTATTGGTCGAAAAATCCTAGCTTGTTTATTGTAAGGGAAGAAATTTTGTACCCAAAAAAATTAACTAATGTTGAGCTATGACACTGAATGCCAGGTTATCAGACAATGTAATTGTTTTACTAAAACATAAAATAACTAAAACATGATTAATCCACTCGAAAAACAAAATCTCAAAAGGCTACACAACCCCGAACTTTTTAAAAGAAAAAATATTTTATTGGGCACCCAAAAAAAACAACTTTCCGGTTTAGTCACAAAAGGCAGGCTACTCATGGTTTTCATATAAACGCAACCAATATCTACGGATATAAATCTTACGGAGGGAATATTATCAATGAACGAGAGGATCAAACCTGAGAGCGAGTGTGACTGACGGGGACCACTCGAAGCGAGACTTGCTGAGATTTCAATATGCCAGCCTCCGTCGCATCTCTCCATATTACGACCGAAAAAATTTACGGTACTTTTCCGTACGCAGTGCAAAATCGCGTGATGTAGGTGAAAAACTCTGGTAATATTACACCTTCGAGTACCAGATGTATATTGAGGGATTTGTCTGACATTAAAGTATTGGAAGTAACTTTGTGGAAATGTGTTTTGCACGTAATGTTAAAGCATCATAGAGATCAAGGTTTTTATAACTGTAATCAAACAGAACACTCGTAAAAACAGAATTACATGGATGATCAACATTTGGATAAAATATATCCTCACTGCAGTGATAGTCGTATTTCCCCGAGTCCGGCCTTATTTCATGTAATCCAAGATAAACCTACCAATAAACGTAGAGGCCTGTTTGAAGAGCATCCACAAGATATAGGTCCGCCCCTAGGAGAGCAATCATGAAGAAAGGTTGGCCGCAGGGCTTTCTTAAGCCGCTCACAATCAAATTTAGCTGCATCGCGGCCGGGTTAATCGAGGATTAGGTAAATTGGCCCGGATACACTGATGGGAAAATCTCCCTTCATTTTCCAAGGTTGGTAATAATAATGAGATTAACATCTTCAGGATATTGCTGCAACGATATCGTAAATCTTCGGGCATTTTATTGCTGGCAGTTCATTATTGTAACTTCCTTATTTATAAAAAATGTTTTTGACAAGGGTTTTAACGGTTTTAATTTCATTCAAATTCCAACTTTATGAGTAAATGTCAGAAACAACTAACAAGACAATAATATGGTAATGAACTACATACACGTGGCTGTATCTTAGCTATACGGCCTTCCATCAACAATTAGCGACTAATTGTTGATCGAAGTATACGGCAGTGTTCGACCCTGTCTTACACAAATGTCGATTCAATTGCACATTTTCAACGTGGATGTTTACTCTGGAATTAAATATTTACGAAAGCTTCCAACTAGTTCATACAAGGTGGAATGGTCAAGTTCAATTGTTTGAATTCTACGTCTCCTAAGAAACTAGCAAGCCACAAGCCAGCTCCTGCCACGTGTCGCCATGTACCCTAAACTTACACCTGCAAGAGATGACAGATGACGTATTGTCGAACACACTGTAACCTAATGAAGGTCTCGCTCAAGGTGACGCAACCAATGAAAATTTAATGCAAGGTCAACTCAGTGCTTACGTAGCCACAATCAACTTGTCAGCCTTTGAAATATGATGATGTGCCGCCGCCTTTCTTGACTCGTTAGGCTTCCTCCTTTAGTAAAAACTCTATTCAGTCAGTGTGGAACATCAATGTTCAGACGGCGGTCATAAACTGAAAAGATACGCCGCAAAGATGTCGTTCTATACCAGTAACAGTTTGTTTCCAACGACTGTATCAATTCCGAATGGGTTTCCTGTTCAAATGAATGAAAGGCCGAAAAATAAAATCATTTTTTTGGATGTTACTCCTGCTCGGTCGCCGGCACACCCGATTCCGTCAAATGCTGTTGCTCCAAAGAGAAACAACCTCGTAGAACCAATAATCTCGAATGATATTATCTATGAGAACATCAAACCGGTGTTTACCATACTGAGAGTTATGGGAGTCCTACCGATAACGAGACCATCGTCGTGTGTCAACCAGTTCCAGATAGCGTCAACCTCGATGCTGTACTCCATCCTCGTGTTCTGTTCTTTGGTCAGCTACGTGCTATATCTGTCTCTGCACAAAGTTCAGATCCTACGAACAGCGGAAGGCAAGTTCGAGGAAGCTGTTATTGAATATCTATTTACGGTGTACTTGTTCCCGATGATCGTGATCCCCATCTTGTGGTACGAAACGAGAAAAATCGCAAATGTCCTCAATGGATGGGTGGATTTTGAGGTAAGATTTCCTTAAAGTAACTCTATGCTGATAATAGTGCTAATGCCCATGCCCGTCTTGGGTTAAATGTAGTTTTGGTTACAAATACGGCTCAGTGTACCTACGATCTACGGTCTCCGTGGGCGTGACTATATTTTACTACAAAATAAAATTCATTCTAGTTCTAATCATTTACACCTATACTTATCAGGTGGTCTACAAGCAGTTATCAGGTCGTACGCTCCCGATGAAGCTGTACAAGAAATCTTTGGCCATTGCTGTCATCATTCCGATCCTATCAACTACCACGGTCTTCGTGACCCACGTCACAATGGTTCACTTCAAGCCCTTGCAACTGGTGCCCTATGTGTTCCTGGAGATCCTGACCTACATGCTCGGCGGATACTGGTATCTACTCTGCGAGACATTGAGCATCTGTGCTAATATCTTAGCTGAAGATTTCCAAAGCGTAAGTTACATTTGTTTAATGTGAACTTCTTGCTCATTATTTATTGATTCAATTTGGTTCCAATTAACTCGACACCCAGAGAAATACGTTTAATATAATATTTATACCAGGAGATACCTCCAGGTTGATTGTTCCCTATAACTAATGTTCCATTTGTTGCAGGCGCTCCGCCACATTGGCCCGGCAGGCAAAGTCGCTGAGTACCGTGCCCTGTGGCTCCGATTAAGCAAGCTCTCCCGAGACACAGGCATTGCCAACTGCTACACGTTTACCTTCGTCAACCTCTACCTCTTCCTGATCATTACCCTCTCTATCTACGGGCTGCTGAGTCAGATCTCCGAGGGTTTCGGTATCAAAGACATTGGTCTTGCGTTGACGGCGGTATGCAGTATCTTTCTGCTGTTCTTTATTTGCGACGAAGCTCATTACGCTTCTCATAATGTAAGTACCTATCTGTCAAAAAACTACAAAGGTAAGTTAAGGGTGCTCTGTCTTCGCATTTGGCGTTGGTATAAAGGCAAGCGTTATCCTATGGACGACGACTTAAACTTTAAACAACCATCCTTTGGCATTTTATGTATTATAACCAAACCTAACCTGGTACTTTCACCACAGGTGCGAACAAACTTTCAAAAGAAGCTGCTGATGGTAGAACTGTCCTGGATGAACACTGACGCTCAGACCGAAGTGAACATGTTCCTGCGAGCCACCGAAATGAACCCCTCACAGATAAGCCTAGGAGGGTTCTTTAATGTCAACAGGACTCTTTTCAAATCAGTACGTAACACTGTAAAAATTTATATACAATTCAGTATTCAGATTAGGTTGAACACCCCGGCTTCGATTTTTTAAGCTACTGATTTGACAAACATATTATACCTAAGTTATCTTAATTCGTAACTAAGTAATCCAAAAGAACAGGAAATTAAAAGATCATACTATGATATATACCTACTATGGTGTTGTCGTTACTTATGTAGGTAACTACTTCTCCCAGCCTAACATTTTCTTACGATTACTAACTTACTCGGCTGAACTTTTGATACCTTAATTTCGTTACACATTGAGACATTGGTTCATGTTGACGGTATTGACGGCGTTCAAGAGCTGTAGATAGAGCTGCAAGGGCATTAGGGCATAATTCAACGCTTCAGAAACCTTGTTGCTTGCACTTTTAAGCGGCTCGATTGTCTTCGATCTACTATACTATCCAATTAAAGCTTGTGTAGCTATTGTACGTAGGTACTATCGAGGACAACCCGCCTGATCACCACTAAGCTAATTTATGCTTGCACTTTTAACATAGAAACGCTCTCTAACCCCGCCCTGTTGGCTTTGTATAGAAATAATAAATGAAAAGATACCGATCAGCCGAGTGCACTGACGACGCATGCCAAACGAGAGTTATTGTTATTTTGCGCGCCAAAGTTGACGCTTTCCTAATAGGCCTAAACTTTAAGGGGGCGTGCCTCGGAACCTCCGCATGATTTAAGCGAAAAAAAAATTAACTAATCAAGCGGAAAAGACCACGACTGTACATATATGGTATTGATTGAATGCCTTTTATTCAATGCTGTTACTATTAACACATTGCGGGACACTTGACTATTTTGCAAATATCATAATAGGACACTTCAAAATTCCATACATTTTATCATATCGTCTACAACCGTACTACCATTTACATTTATTTCAATTTTTTTGATACAACAAATACGGCCACAGACGTTGACGCCTTTCTTACTTTTGCATCATGTTTTTATCCCAATAAGTAAAAAAACAGCACTACTGTATGACACAACACACGTAATAGTCAAACTAAATTAGATTATACAAAATAAGCTTTATTTATCTTGTTTTTGCTGACAAAAATCACACACCTAGCACACACGCCGCCGTGACACTAATATCAACATCACTGTACTTGTATGGCTTAGTCTACGCCTGTCGGCGGTGTGAATGTGTTGTTTTGGTGCATAAAAACTGCGTATGTGTGTGTTGAAAGATGACTCGAAAAGAGTTTGCCGTGACACCTACAAACGAATGAAGTCGCGTGATGTGGCACTAGAACTAGATCATGTACGTCCTAGGAATGTTATGGGCAAGCAACGGCTATCGACGGTTTGCCAAATGACATGAAATAAAGTTCACCGACCGTAGCCGTACTGTCACGTAATGATATACCGAGATAACGTCGAGAGGCGGTTTGTCCCGCAATGTGTTAAACACAAGTTTTGAAATAAATCTTTCTTCACAGTTGCTGGCAACCATGGTGACATACCTAGTAGTACTGCTGCAATTCCAAATCAGTATTCCCGATGACTCACAGAGTCACGAAAAAGGACAGGAAGAGCCTCTCAACATCACCAGTGCCACAACCGAAGCGATGACGACGACCACTACAGTCATGACAACAATTCTCACCACGCTTGCCAAAAAGAGGAGAAAAAATTGATTTAATTTTTCATCTTTCGTTAAAGCTTCGTTTTGGCATAGACATTACTTAAACTTTAAGAAAAGTTACATTGAGTTGATTCCTTACGAAATCCAATAGCTACAACAACGTAGAATCTTCTTGAGCTTGTTTTATGAATGATAAGTTGTTTATTGTTGGATTTTGTCATCGGTTAATAAATTATAAAACATAAAAGTGCCTTTTTTTACCGTTGCGGTGAAAGGGAAAGCGCCTGGGTAGCCCTCCAAAATAAAATTTTCTTACATATTTTGCAAGTTGCAGGGCAGTGCCGGTGTTGTATGTTGATCGCAAACGTAACAAATATGGCTTTACAGAGTTATAATGACTATTTCATGAAAAAGTCACTCAATAGGATTAAATTAACATAGGTATAACCCTATCGCTGGACCTCGCGTTTATGACTTTTATAACATTAGAAGTCCAAACGTAACAATGAAATGTTCAAAAATAGCACGAAAATATCACGACATATATCGGCAACGCAAGTGCTTGTTTTTGAATATCTCATGTTACCTTTGGATTTTTATTGTTTTAAAAGTCTAACAGAAAGATACGTAATAGGCCGTCCAGAGATAATGTAACCGGGTTGTAACATACGTGTTACGGTCGCGAATCATATTTTATAACAAACAGCCTGACACTGACCTGCAAATTGCAAGAAAACTTACGATAATTTGAATTTTGCGGGCTACCCTAGCGCTTGTCTCTTATTGGTTTATCCCGATTGTCTTACTCAGGTTTGTGGTCTATATTTTTATTGGGCTTTAGGGTTCATGTTTTTACTGCATTTAGAATTCTGAGACTGATTGCGCTCTAGAATCCTCGAATAGTCAAAATTATAGATTTTTGCACAAAACTATAAACAAAGCGGAAGTGCTTGGAGTAGGTTACCATAGAAAATCCAGCATATACGCTAGGAACTCTCTGGAACTCGGCCGTCTATGACAATAATGAAAAAAACAATTTTGTCTATGACGTGTATGACGTGACGTTTCTATTAGTTATCTGTTGCGAGCGTTATGTATTGAGAGAATTTTCCGGACTTTTAACTGTTTCTTGAAGTTATTCGTTTTCCTGATAGGACAATAGAAAGTAAAAACATCTATTCAAATTGTAACTGGAATCTTTGTTAGTAACACACAATGGTCGACTACAGCAAGTGGAAGGACATAGAAGTAAGTACCTAATGCAAACCATTCAAAATTATCTTCACCGTTGTCTAAACTCCTACGTTTTAACCTGGATTGTCAACCCATTTTAGATATCCGATGATGAAGACGAGACCCACCCTAACATCGACACTCCGTCGCTATTTCGCTGGCGGCACCAAGCACGAGTCGAACGCATGGAAGAGCGGCGTAAAGAAAGAGATGAATTCATCCAAAAAAAGACCGAAAACTTCAGAATGATCAATGAAACTAGGAAAAAAATCAACGAAGCAAGCCCTGACAGTCCCGATTTTGGTTCTTTGAAGAAAGCTTTAGCCGAGCTAGAAAAAGAAGAGAAACAATTGCAACAAAAAGATGATGATCTCAAGAAGAAAGAGAAACAGACTCCGTGGAATGTGGACACGATCAGTGAGCCGGGCTTCACCAAAACCGTCATAAACACCAAGCCTGTCAGACCCAAAGATGAAAACTTGACTGAGGAGGAGAAAGAAGCTAAAATGAAAAAGTTTATCAAAGAAAATGAAAAGCTTCTGAAGCAGTTTGGTATGCTGCGACGTTACGAGGACTCGCGAGCGTGCCTACAAGAGCATAGTCAACTTGTGTGTGAGGAGACAGCCAACTATCTTGTCATCTGGTGCATCAACTTGGAAATGGAAGAGGTCAGTATTATACCGCATTTGTGCATGAATATGTTGTTATCAATAATTTGCTTGTCTTGTATATCATTGTTTGCTGCAATGCATTTGTACCTACTTTAAGATTTTAATTTTTTGTTATTTTCAGAAACATGATTTGATGGCTCATGTAGCTCATCAGACTATCTGCATGCAGTACATATTGGAGCTGTCAAAACAACTGGATGTGGACCCCAGGGCTTGTGTCAGCTCATTCTTTTCAAAGTAAATAACTTGAGCTAAATTGTTATTATATAAACCTATAGGGATATTTTCCTAATTATTCCTTGGTTTTATAGGATCCAAATTGCAGAGAAGACATACAAAGACTCATTTGATGATGAATTGGAGCAGTTTAAGGCAAGGATCAAGAAGCGAGCTGCTGAGAAAATTGCTGAGGCTATCAGAGAGCAGGAGGAAGAGGAACGGACAGCCCGGCTCGGACCTGGTGGGCTGGACCCCGTTGAGGTTTATGAAGAGTTACCCGATGTAAGTAGAAAGAGTTTATGACATGCTGTAGTTATGAATAAACATTTTTCTGACACATTGATGCTCAGATGCTAAAGTGACCTGGACCAACTTGTTTTTGCAATGTCATTATTACAGGAACTGAAGAAATGCTTTGATGCCCAAGATGTGCCATTGCTCCAAGCAACAATTGCTAAAATGCCAGAGCAAGAAGCCATTTACTTCATGAAGAGATGTGTAGATGCAGGTCTTTGGGTTCCTGGCAAGAACAGTGATGATGAACCAACTATGAAGGAGAATGCTACAGGCTCCTCGCTACCTGCTGGTGATGCTCCCGTCCCCACCTCCTCAGCAAGCACTGATGATCTTGACTGAGACACAATCAAAGCGTGCTAGTATTTAGGCATAAGTCTGCTGAAGATCATTGAAATGCTAGAAACAGAATTTTGGCATTTTCCATTATGACACATGGACATAAGTTAGATTAAGTTTATGTTAAATAGTATTAATAATTTTGTATCTTCAAATTATAAGTGAGTTCTGATAAATGAGAATGCTGAATGCATAATACTTGTGTTAGACTTCTCCAGGAATTAAATGATTTGTTAAGTACCGCCATGAATAACACACTTGTCACAGCAGAATTTGTAAAAGTCATGCAGTGTACAATATTTTACTAACAACAATTATTTTACCCCATATGAGAATTTACGATATGAAATGATATATATATCTCTAGAAATGTTTTATTTATCACTTATTTAATAGTCCTGCTAATGGTGTTTTCTGGTAGGAAAACAATGCACCTAGCAGTCAAACTGTGCTATAGATTGCTACCAACTCTACCCATGGAGTCAGTTCTAGGGAAATACTGGCAACAAAATGTCTGGATTGTGGTCAGATAGGCAGTCGCTCCATGTAAAACGCTGGTATTTCAGCTGCATCAACCCCAACATACTTGGGAAAAGGCTAAGCAGATGATGATGATGACGTGTCTTCATCTGTTCATGGTGGTAAGGACTTTCTCTCGCCAGCTATTTTTCTGTATCAATAGGATTGTCAACTGAAAAAATCTAACTAGTCCGACAGATTTTAAAAAAAATATTTGAACCATTTTTTTGACGAAGATACGACGCTTTTGAAATTCTCAATACGTCACGCCGTGGTATAATTTTTAGTGCGTTGTGACGTCACGAGACCCCACTCCCGAGTTTTGATGCGTTTTATCTTTGTCAATATTCATTGATGTACAACAAAAAAAAAATGTATCCGTTATTTTCCAGTACTCTGACGGACTAAATAGATTTGCAATTTATTGATGGTAGAAACTATCCTATTATTGTAGAAGTTTCTGTAACTGCACTAAACATAACACGTATGTTGAGTCCATTGGATAACCGAAGTATACTTAATGAAATACTGTGCATATTATCGCAGAACCTAATAAGATCATTAATAAACGGTGGAAGTGAATTCGCACTAAATTATTTATTCGTTTCCACTTTATAGTTTCTATAGCGTTATCTATAACATAAAAACAATTTGCTTTGTAAATGTGTTGTATAAATTCACATTTTTGCGTGGAAAAGGTGTGGCTGACACTGGCAGAGCCACCATCAGGGATTTTAATTTTGATAACACAAAAATTTAGTCGCTAATTAGTCGAAATTAGTCGCTAAATATCAGATTTGATCGGTCACTGGTTCAAAAGATATAAGGGTTTATAGGTGGCCCTGCTGGAGAGAGCCACATTAATATCTCAAAAACTAGGGCACCTAGCGAAGATCTGTTTTCTCCCATATTTACTCGCTAATTAGTCGAAATTAGTCGCCAAATATCAGAATTGGTCGGTCACTGGTTCAAAAGATATAAGGGTTTATAGGTGTCCCTGCTGGAGAGAGCTTACCCCAGCAGGGCCACATTTATATTTCAAAAACTAGGGCACCTAGCGAAGATCTGTTTTGTCCCATATTTACTCGCTAATTAGTCGAAATTAGTCAATGATACTAATTGTTGACAAATGATTGCTAATTGTTGATCCGTTTTTTGGCGCGAGACAAAGAAGGTAAGAACGGGAGAACAGACGAGAACTTGTGTTGACTCCACACTCGCATGTTTCTCAGTAGCGAGCGACTCGCCGATTAGAAGAGTTGTGCGTGGTATTGTATAAGCATCAATATGAGCCGGATTTGGACGAACGAACTAGAATTAATATTTCTAGAATATTTTCTAGCAAAACTGATTTTGGGGAATACAAATTTAAAAAAATATAAACTATATTTATTATTTAAATATATAAAAATTATACCTAATAGGCATGACGACAGTATCAAAAAATTGCAAATCTATTTAGTCCGTCAGTAATAGTATTGGAAATTAATGTAGGTACACGTATTTTTTGTTTTTGTAAATCAATGAATATTGACAAAGATAAAACGCATCAAAACTCGGGAGTGGGGGCTCGTGACGTCAGAACTAGGTAAAAATTATACCTAGGCGTGACGTATTGAGAATTTTAAAAGCGTCATAACTTCGTCAATTTTGGTTTACGTAACAAAAGAAAAAACACGGGTCAAATATTTTTTGATAATATAACTGACGGACTAATTAGTTTTTTTTTGTCGTCTCGCCTATTATATATATATTATTATATATCTAAATTTATATAAATAATAAATATGCAAATGCGCACAGCAATTAGCTTCTCGCAATAGTTATTTCTGCGTCCATCGTCATCGAGCGTGAGAATAAAATTGTAATGAGAACCTTGCGAGTGTGTACCCACAGAAGTTCTCGCCGAGATTCTCAGCGAGGATCTCGCGTGAATGTGGAGCGCGCTTGATACGATATTTGACGATTTTCAAGACTTGGACAAGTTTATTTTTGGATTTCAAACCTAAGAACTTTAATAAATGTAGGGGTCAATGATCGCTAATCGTATTTTTTTTAACGACCTTTAAAAAACATACAAACTTATTAGTTTTGTTAAGTAGTCCACAACCGCAAGAAGTTTATTTCAGAGATTCTTAGAATTCCATTATTTTTTTACCGTTTCAGCTTATCATCTCTGACAGGATCACGGCGCAGCGTTCCCGTTACATACACGTATTGCGTGCGCGAGTCGCGGTAACAATTCCTACATGCACAGTATGGCTTAGAGAGTACCAAGCCCCGTATTCTAGAACTAAAAATAATATGTAAAATTAAAATGAGTTTAAAATAGAATGATATTGGTGCCGATTCCCTTGTTTACAAACTAAACCAAATTTAAGTTCAGTGCATCTTTTTCTTTCTATTTCATTAAGAAAAGGACAGAAGATAAATTTTAGTTACGTTCTGTCAAATTAATCAGCGCCATACAACTTTTAGACGCGATTAAAAAGTTGACTACTAAAATTACATCAAATTACGTCAGGTGCTGACTAATTTGACAGGATTAAACTAATTTTATCTTCTGTCCTTTTCATAATGAAATAGAAAGAAAAAGATGCATTCAACTTATATTTAGTTTAGTTTGTGAACAAGGGAATCGGCACCATTACCAAAACTAAGCATCATTTCAGAGTACAGCTTTTTTGCTTGCATAACTTTTGACTCGTGATAGTTACTATATGTACAATGAAGGGTATTTTTGCTATCGCCATAAGCACACTTGGTTGCTAAGGGTTTGCGAACAATGAGTTTCTTCGTCAAATAAAAGAGTGTATCTTTTTTTAAACTTGTACTTTTTATATAACAAAACTACAATAGGTGTATGAGAGAGGACGCGGCGGGGACGCTACGTGAGCACATGCGGTGGAAGTTGCGGCCGCCCCTCCAACTTGCTGTAGTCCAAGTGGAATTCCTTCGCCACCTAATGACATAACATCATATTGTAACATATCATACAAAAATCAACATAATCCATTCAAATCAGGCTGATTAACAGCACTTTTTGTACACACGGTACATCGTAAGTTAAAATATGGCCCTACAAAAGGGCTATATTTTAACTTACGATGTACCGTGTGGTCGTCTTTTATGCAGGAAGAAAAAAGTACACAAGGTAACACGTCAAGCTATAAATTTCCAGTATAACAAGACCTCGCTTTGTATACATTTCCCGTACAATGAGAGATCCACATAAACATGTTTTGTATAGCTTGATTGGTCGTCGTGCGTACATCGCTATGAAGCAGGCAAGAAAACGGTAAAAAGCGCAGTGCTATACATTTTAAAGTATGAACGTATATTGTGAAGTTTTTGCCATTCTATTATGCGTCATGCAAAATGCCTAAGATGTATCTTCATGCTTTCTTATGATAACATGTCATGCCACATGCATATAGTATAAATCTAAATAAACGCCAATAGTACCTTACGCCAGTTGTGCGCATCAAAGAAGTAATAGGTGCCGCGCTCGTACGTTGAGGTCTTCTCCACCATAGGCATGCCGGGCGCTTGAGAGATCCACACCTTTTCCTCCATGTGATACCGCCATTCTCGATTATAGCTGAAAAAAAAAAAGGTAAGAATTATGCATTAGGTACAAATGAGTTACCAAACATTCATTTTGGATACATATTCTGTGGAAATGGTTCCATTTTGATGCCTAGCAGAGTGATTTGCTTCTTTTCACCTTTACTAGTCGCGATTGATTGTAATAGATACTTCTTTCAGTATCACACGACACCAAGTGCAGCTGATTTGCATTGGATTACCTAACACATACGGTTATAGTCTAACTTGCAATAATTCTGATCAAATAGCTTATTGAGAAAATAATTTGTCACAGGTGAGTGTAGTACACGTGAAACCCATATAAACGCGGTTTATGAAGCTTGTCGAATTGCGAGCTACTTCTCTTGTGCCGGCGACGCTGCCACCCGTCACCGGTACGGAGCATAGGGCAGCAGGCCAGATGGATGGGCATCACTCCACCTGTCGATCATTGTTGAACAAACAGTCAAAAAGTGGACAGGTGTGTTTTGTGTGTATTTTTATTTTGATACTTATCAACGTGATAATAGGTTAGGTTTTATGCTTTTGACAGACCTATTTTTAAATTATTGATGGTCATACAATACTGTTTTGTTGGACTATCTACTTCAGAGTTTTGTATGCGCCCGTGCGTAGACAGACGAACCTATCTTAATGATAAAATCAACCTGTTGATATAGCCATAGTGTATATTATTACATACAACTTAGTAAAAACATGAGATTGACTCACAGTTCGGCTGCAGCTGCAATTTGCAACACGTCACCCACGAAACAGTAGAACAAATAAAATAAGAGGTCTTCCTTATATCGACTCAGTCGTAGAGGCGCTAACTTTTCTCTAATTGAACCATTGATTAGATATTCGGGAGGCACATGATAGTCCATATCCTGTGGTCTGAAACAAATTAAAAAAAACATCAGTTTTCAATTCTACATTGGTTTTCTTCCAGGGAAGTTTCCAATGATAAGTCATCATAATTGTTTACATGAAATACTGAAATAACGTCCTGAGGCCAGTGTTCACTAATAAATAAATCTTGCCTAAAACACTGATTTGAAGATAAAACTATATTTATTACCTGCACGGCGTATCCGCCCAAGGGCCAGCAAAAGTGAGATAAAGGTTGTCTGGTGAATTTAGGTTCAGTCCGAGCGCAGTGAGATCCTGCCCTAATGCCAGCGACACTAAACTGGGATCCGATTCCGCCGCGCGAATAAACGTCAACAGTCCCACAATACCAAACTGGTTTGGTATCATTGTCTCTGGTATATTCGTTACTTTACCTAAAACATTACACATTATAATTTAACACACTGTCAGAACAAAAATACTATTTTTAATGGAATATTATCTGGACTATATATTAAAACTGCTAAAACAACCAATGCATGCATTTTAATATATTTCCAGCACTTATTTAGTATACACACCGTAGAATTCCGTATGTGCTCCTTGACTGATAACTTTAAGGACAAAAAAATTACATGTCAGGTGCAAATTATTCAGTTTAATTTACTACTAAATCAAAATCCACAGATAGACCTTTTAAATATGGCATGCATTAATTATAATAAACACAAAATAGATAAACACATTTGTGTTATTAATTAGAAATGCAGCACAATATTTCATTCATTTGCAGGACATGTTAAAAAATGCATTTCACATAATTATTTTTTCTTTTTAGTTAACAAATCTGAACCCAAAAATGCGTATACTTATATATTAGTGGACAAATCTCAATAAGAAGTTACACAGGCTTGTTATTTAGTATGTATTTTTGTGTTGATATTTACCATCGGGTGAGGTTTGTATGCCTTTCCGGGGCTTGTCGTTGGTGTGGTTGCTGAAGTCGGGCGGAGGGGGCAGCGGGCCGGGCGGCGGCAGGGGCGCTGCGCCGCCCGCGCTCGACGTGCCGGGGAGCGCCGGGAAGTCCTCCGACGACATCGTGAACTCTGACTGCTCCGATGTAGGCTGCTTCACCATACCCACTGTCACAAGTTACCAACAACTAATTATACACTAGTCTAGTATTAGAAACAATGTTACTACATGAATATCAGTCCAATCTTGTCACTACTTCCACTGAAGTTAACGAATTCAACAAATGATGATATTCTTTTTATATCTAAGAAAATGGATAATATTTTAGATATAAACTGACAGCAAGTTGTTTTCTCAAAGATCCCTTTTTTTGTAATATTAAAATTTTTGATCAGTTTTGTCCTGGATAAGGTAACTAACCGTAAGGTTTAGAGCCGGGTGGCGGTGGCGCGGCGGCGGGAGCCTGGTCGCCGGCCCCCCGCGCCGTGAGCGACGGGAACTCGCTGAGGTCCAGCAGCGGAGGCGTCGACGTGTCGCCGCCCTCGCCGAACACCGAGTGGTAGTTGCTGCTGGTGTTGAACCGAGACAGGTTGCCCATACTCGACTGAAGACAACAGTTATACACAATCACTCAACATGAAACCGTGTCGAAACATTTCTGAATGTAGATCGTGAAATGATTACTTTACATCCGTGATTCCCAAAGTGGTCCAAGTGGACCCCCAGGGGTCCACGGAGACCCGTCGGAGGTCTACGATCGTGAAAAAAAAGGGGATTCACAAGTTGTAAGTGGGGGGTCCACGAAAATTTACCTGGTTTATACAAAAGAACAAAAATGTTATCTTAGCTTTATCTATCAATGTAGGCAGGTAATAAGCTACTCGAAAAGGTTAAAAAAAATCAAATGTTCTGGTGATGACAGGTTGAATTTCGGTGATTATGGTCGTATTGAGACTTTAAAAAAAGCATTTCGAAGCTATAAGATACTAATTTTTAGATTTTTTGCCATAAAAATTTAAGGAGTCTTCATGCAATCCTAAGAAATAGCGCGAAAAAATAATATATCAAAATATTTGGTCCACGGGCTTGAAACAAATGCAGCAGGGGGATCCACCGAAACCATACATTTTTTAAAGTGGTCTACCAGTAAAAAAAGTTTGGTAACCTCTGATTTACATCATCATTTTACACAGAAAACACTACTTCACATCTTAAAAGCTAGAAATTTTTGCTTCTTATTTCACATGAAACAATAAAATTATGAATTAAAGAGTTGAAACTCGAATGCAACTCTATTTGAATACAAATATTGACACAAATCTTGCTAGGTTTATTTGATAACCAAAGTAGCCACCATTGATGTTTGAATAACATTTTTCAGGTTTTTCTGAGAATAATAAGATGTATAATTTTGCACATTCTAATAATAATCAAATGACTCACAAATTATTTTAACAATGCCAAATTAACAAGCAATTCAATAAAAAAATATTCTAAAGTAGTCTCAGAGATAATTTCATCTAACTGTAGTGTAGGTACCTAAGTAGTTTTTTCTCTCCTCTACCCACATTTATCAACTATGATAGTATTGAAAAGAAAATGAGATTCTCACCATGGAATTTGAGTTAGGCTGCGATAACGCGTTTGGTATGGGTACCCTGCGGTCGGCAAATGCCCGCTGACCGAATAGTGTTGATCGCGATGCCATAGAGGGCGGAGCGCCCCCGGGCATGGCGGTGGAATTCCGACCGGGCGACAATGCGCCTCCGAACGTGGGCGTCACATGGCCCGATACGCCGCCCACCAGCCCCGAGCTCACGCGACCGCCCACTCCGCCGCTCGCTAGGCTTCTAGGTGCTTGTTGGAAATTCAAGTTTGCCATAACCTGCAAATGTTAATTTACCTGTTTCATATGAAATCTTAGCACCACACTTCTCACACTACAGAAATTATAAAAATACAGTTTACACTTTACTGAATCTTCTTTATATAAGCCACTTGTATATTCTAGCCAGTGACCGACTCAGACAACATCTATCAATAAAATGGTGATTTTACTAGACTAGTAATTACTGTGTGACAATTTATACTTCTGAATAACAAAACATAATCCTAAAATAGCATTATAATTATAGGAAAAACTAACGATTGTTTACTAAGTGCTGCTCATACCAATTATACATCTAAAAGCAGTTGTTTTCCTTGAGACAGTTTGTCTCTCGGGTGTAATGTTGCATTTACTAAGATGATACAATGGTGATTGTGTTTGTAATACAAATCTCTCTACATTGGTAGACTGTTATTGCACTGATGACTCTATGTTTTATGGGATATGATGTCAAATATTTCATTATTATAAGTCTGAATAATAAAAGAAGTCACAAGTTATATATACATTCACATGAATACTAACATTTCATACAAAGAACTAAAGAATGTCTGTTCCAAAAGTCTTCCAACTTGATATATTTTGAATACCCACTTTCCAATATCTTGCGTGGACATGAGTGTATTGCATTCAGCTGTATAAAGCATTTACTTGAGCTAAGCAAACCCTAAATGGAAAATATTTAATTTTTTTAGCCATTTGTTCAACACATTTCTTAGGACATGGTTTAAAATATGGTAGGTCAAAACAACTCACAGTGAACTGTTGTACACATTAAAGATATTAGCCACACAGAAACTATACTAGATGATTTATATAAAAACCAATGCAAATATGTATACATCAGGGGTTTTCAGTAAAATATACAATACCTTACGGTAAAACTTTGTGTTGACTGAACAACTATCAGTTCAAACCTGATGTGTTTACGAAAAGAGACCAAATGAATTTTATACATACGCATTGAGGTGTTCAACGCAAAGATAGGAATACGAGATAACGTTGGCTAATAACAACAAATGCAGTTGGTATTATACATTTAATCAGTATCTTATGGTTTGGATAATCGTCCCCTGTCAAACAATGGCGACCCCTGTTTTTGGTACACTCGATTCTCCAAAAATTACAAAAAAAAAATTACCTAATGTGTCGACGTCAGTCCTTGTTCCACTATTTTATTACCAGTACAAATAGTTCATAATCGAGTATTATCTGCCGGAACAAATAAATTCACTCCAATGAAATAAACAAAAGTTTGTTGACTGTCCAATTTAGACGACGATTTTAGTGCATTCAAAAATTTTTAGACGAACTAATAAGATGCCCAAAATCGTCTATGCATGAAACACTGCTATAAAACGCTGAAAACTTTATACATCTTTACGTCACTTATAAATATTTTAACAATTTCACTCAGTTTTGTCGAACGCCACATTACCCTAAACAACTGGCGGCCATATTGTTGAAAGCGGACGGAAAACTGTAACAATTTTCGCTCTAGTAACTTATTAATTAACTGAACCAGCCACGTTAAAAAGGGGAAATCAAGACCACTTTTCAATTTTTATTTTAAATTTTAATATGATTTATGAATTTCAATATAACTGTAATTTAAAAAATCAAGCAAAATAAATAAATAGTTTTTAGTTTGACTCATGTGGCCAACACTCAATTTAATTACCACAAGTAAAAAAAAAAGAAAAACTAAAACACTACTTTAGTTTATGATCCTCAGTAAAATAAAACTTCACGTGGGCACAAAATAATAACTTCATCCAATGTTTTACAAAATTATGGTATATACAGTTTAGAAGTTGTAAAATTATTCATCTTTCCTTGCAATAACTCTCAATTAAAATGACAGAAATGCGATAAATCTTCAAAACACATTTCGAATCGTAAATGTTATTGTTGAATAAAATGATAAAATACAACAAAGCACTTGCTATATTTTTTGACAAGTATTTCTTGGCGTGGCTGTGCGCCACTGTCTCCTAGAGTATGTGTTCTGTGGCCACTGTGCTTGAAACCAGTGTTGCCACTGTATAGATCTTAACCAAATACAGGGTAAAAACGGCATTTTATTCTGTACATCTCGATGATGTCTTTGATTGAACTTATAGAAAATGTTTACGGTGTTTAAACGTTGTTAACTTAGGTACCTATTTTTTTAAACTAAACAGTATTTTTCGTGATTAATTCGTAAGTACCTATATAAGCACAATTCAAGTGTAATTTATTGTAGCTACATCTACTACACCTATATTTCATCTATCAATTTTATATATTTGAATGTCCATCAATGTATAAACACACACATACCTACATGAGTTATGTGGGTAAATTATATCGTGAAGCTATCAACACTTGCCAGTCATTGCCGCCACCATCGCATTTACAGATTTCAGCGGTATATTCGGCTCATTTCTTCACTTTCTTACTTTTGATCACGTTAGGCATCACTTTAGACCTTAGTTTATTATTTTAATAAAATTTTGTGCATCGTCAAAGTGACATTTCAAGATGGCCGTTTTTTTTTAGTTCCAAAAGTGCCGCCCGCCATCTTATACTGGTGGCACTGTACAAGGAGTAAAGCCCAAGTGCTTATGTTCTGATTTTTGAAATCTCTATACTGGTTTGTTGTTCAAGAAGGGTCGAAATAGGCAATTCTAAGCTGCATAAATTGTATAGTCTAAAAAATAGGGGAACCGGTTGTACCTTGGATATAGTTGTACCTAGAACTCTAGATTTTTTTAAAAATCCCGTGCTTGTAGGAACCGTTTTCTAGTATTCAAAATGGTATTTGTCAAAACTAAAGTGAAGTTAGTTGCGATTTGCTGGCGCCGTGTGAGCACAGTCAAAACAGAATTTATTATTATTCGGCATGTGACGATGCACAGCATCGGTAAGAGGGCGCTAGGTTCCTTCTATCTGGCAGAATCTAATTGAGTTTATTTGGAATATAATGGACGCTGAAAATGCATACATTTTAGATCAATATTGCTTTTGAATATCGTTTTTTTTTTGCGTCGATTCAATTTTTATTTCAATATTCTAATCAATCTACAACCTTGAGGACTATATGACCAGTACATATATATATTTTTTAGATTTTTTCGTGTTACCAGTTTGATACAAATGGCAGGAGAAAACATAATGTTTAACGTTTGCTTGAAATTGGCTATCGGAAAATTGCTATTTCTCGTAATATTAACAATTGTAACAAAATTCTAATCAATCTACGAACTAAAACTAAGCCAGATTTATGATTCTTCATTGAAATATTATGCCATTATCGTTATATAACAAACAAATATCGAAGACTTGGAAAAGTACGTATTTTTGGTCAAACGCCCAAAATATGTGAGCGCGCTCTTAAGTTGGTTGAGTGTCAGATCCTGATCTCAACCACAAGTGGATTTCAAAAGCTTGTTATGTGAAGTTGTTGCGATGTTGTACCTTAGCCACCCAGCTTACGATGTACCTCGGTCACTGGACAAGGTAATAGATTTTCATTTTTATCACTAAAGCATTAAGTTCAAGGTTGATTGGGAAAATTTGACATTTACGGGATTTTTTTTCGGCAATTTGAAAAAGAAGTAACATGTTCCAGAAATTGAAAAATATTGAGATTGTTGTTAAATACTATATAATTTCAAAATAGTAATTGAAAGTACTGTACTTTCTTTAATTTATATTTGTTCTAACTTCTAAGTTTTTTTAATGATTTTTTTTTTTTTATTCCAACGATTATAATGGATGTTTTGATATAATTTATATAATAAAATTTATATATAAAGGGATAAGAATAAAAAAAAGTATTGGTTGCAAGTTAAAACTACGTGATTCGATGCCAAAATATTGTAAACAATACAAGCAGCACAAGATAGAAGCACAAGATAGAAGGGTGAAGATTTTTTAAAAAACAATACTTTTACTTAAATATTGTCGTTAATCACTGTAAATAAAGTAAATTGCAAATGCTAATATGATTAACTAATTATTACTTATATTATTTCAACAAAAAATAAACAAATTTTAGATAATCAAAGTGTTTATCTCAATTTGCAGCTGCTCCATCCAAGGTACAACACACACGCTCTAAGGTAAATCTAAATAAGATAAGATAAGATAAGATAAAGATTTATTTCTCGCCACAATACATAGGTACATTATTGGGTTTCGTGAACAATACATGCGTTTTTTTTATATTGTGGGAGACTGGTGCCTAAGCTAGGCGAAAGCCTGTATTTCAGGACACCAGGTCTCCACCCCTTTGGAAGTATGTACATTTGAACAGAATTATGCACTCGTACACAAATTAATACGGTAAGTAATATTGAGCAAAAGACAAAAGATTATAAAAATACACAAATCAAAACAGTGGTGATTATGATTACTAATTATACAATCAGGGTTAGTACGTGTGTATGCGGAAGTGAAGGATGTAATGTGTGTGTGAGTGATGGGTGTGTGTATGTGATGGGTGTGTGTGTGTGTGTGATGGGCGTGTGTGTGAGTAAGGAAAACGGAAAATTGTTAATAGCTGGATGCACAGAATTGTGATGTATCTAGATAGTATCCTTCGACACGCAAGTTATTTCGGGGCAGCTAGAAGTTTTTCCGTAGCGTCATAGCTTAACTCCAGAAGCCAGCTCGTAATTTTCGATTTACACTTGGTTTTGGCAAGTTCATAGATCGGGAGCGTCCTATTTATTTTGTTATAGAGAAAACGACCAAGGTAACAGAAAAAACGTTTCGAGAACATGGTAGTTAGTCGTTTTCCATGGCGATCTACTGGGTCAAAACGTCTTTTATTTAAGAGTGAGGAGTTAAAGATAAGGAGTTCATGCTGTTTTAAGGCTGTTTGTAAAACAAACAACTGACGTACAGTTAGGACTTTAGCCTCTTTATATAAAATTGATGTGGGATATCTAAATGGTAGAAAAGAAGATACCTTCAAAATAGCTCTCTGCGCTCTTTCCAGTTGCAATATTGTGTATTTAGGTGCACCGCCCCAGGACGTTATACAGTAAGTTAATAAAGACTGGGCGAGGGCAAAGTAAATCGTTTTTATCAGCTTGACGTCAGCTACACTTCTGAGGGTCTTAAAAACAAATATTAATTTACGTAGTCTATTGCTGAGGGTGTTGATGTGTTCATTAAATCTCAGGTTGCAATCAAGTATAATTCCTAGGTACTTTAGACTAGTTACTTTTTGTAGGCGGGTGCAATCTAAAGTATTTTGATTTGAGCAAGAGTGGGCCACTATAGAATATAATGGTGTCGTTTGAGATACGTGTGTCGACTTTAGGGTAAAGGCAATATACTTTGTTTTGTCTGTGTTTAGTGTAAGTACGTTGCTGTGTAGCCACCTCATTACAGCGTCAAAACCTGCCTGTGCATGCGTGTAAACTTCATGCCATGAATTTGCGCTAAAGAGAAGAGCAGTGTCATCTGCAAAAGATACAATTTTACCATTGGGGACAGTGAGCATACCCAGCTCGTTAATGTATATGAGAAAAAGAGTCGGCCCAAGTACGCTACCTTGTGGCACACCATAGGTGACGGTGCGCTCTTCACTGACGATATCATCCACCTTAACGATCTGTGTACGCTCACTCAGGTAGTCCTCAAAAAGTTTGAGTTGAATCCCCCGTACGCCTATTTTTTCCATCTTGTGAATGAGCAAGGGTACAGAAACAGTGTCAAACGCTTTGGCAAGGTCCAGAAAGATACCCAAGACCTTCTGCCCTCCATCCATGTTTGTGACAACAAAGTTAGTCAGATCATGAACAGCATCAGACGTCGATCTACCAGCCCGAAAGCCATATTGTGAGTGTGACAATATGTTGAACTTTTCTAAGTAATCAACGAGCCTTTTGTTCATGATCTTCTCTAGAATTTTAGATAAAGCAGGGAGTACAGCAATAGGTCTATAGTTGTTAACACTGTTTCTGTCACCACTCTTAAAAATAGGATGAATGATGGATTTTTTGAATGGTTTGGGAAATTGTCCTAGTTTGAGAGCGAGATTGCAAATGTATGTTAGTGGCGGTACAACTATAGCCACATACTTTTTTAGTAGACCAGTAGAAATTCTATCCCACCCCGCAGAGCAGTCGTTACGTAGAGACATTATAAGATTAGCTACTTCATTTTCGTCCGTAGGTAATAGTGACATAGAATGTGTCAAGCTGTTGTTGATTGCCTGTGGTGTTTCAAGAGTTGGGCTAGAGACTATTTTTTCTGCCAGATTTTTGCCAATTTCTGCAAAAAATTTGTTTGCCAGATTAACAGATTGCAGCGGTGTAGGTGACGTATTTAATAATTGAGATGAGCTGTTTTTCCTATTAGTACGATTGGATATTGTGTTAATGGCTGCCCAGATTTTTTTAGTATTAGTGCCTGCATCGCTAATTTCTTTTTTTTCAAATTCTTGTTTAGTCTTTTTCAGTATCCTGTTGCAGAAGTTTCTGTATCTAGTAAAAGTTGTTTTTAAAATTTCGTTTTCAGGTGACTTTTTAGATTTTTTGTGTAGGTTATCTCTGTGCCTAATACATCTGAGGAGGCCCGGTGTTAGCCATGGTTTTAAGATTTTTTTCCGATTTGCTATTTTAACTATTTTTGAATTAGAATCAATCACCTGTGTTATAAGGCTGATCATCAGTTCTGCAGCTATGTGAGGGTTTTCAGTTCGATAAACCGGTTCAAAGTCAATTTGGTTAAATGCAGCGTCTAGTAGGTCATAATTGGTTCGAATAGATGTTTTTTTTACACAAATTTTAGGCATTTTTTGACTAGAAACAGTAACGTAGTATCATGATCAGTCAGTGCAGAGTGGGCAACATAAGTTAACGCAGGTAGGGTAGTTTTTAAAATAAAGTGGTCAAGGCAAGCTTGAAGTCGCGTGGGCAGAGTGTGTGCTGGTAATAAGCCATGTGAAGCAAGTAGATTTAGGTAGCTATGTTTGGTTGAGTCAAGACACTGATCATTGATGTTTATGTTTAAATCGCCGGTGATAATTATGTTTTTATAGTTTGCGATACTTAATAGGATCATATCAAGTGAGTTAAGAAAGTTGGTAATATCTTTGTTGGCCGGCCGTCGATAGATAGCCAATAGGATAGTGCTGACATCGATTTTTATTAGTAGGCAATTAGCGTCTTCAATCGATGGTTCTTCCACGGACACGTTCAGATTTTTATTGACATAGACAACTACCCCCTCATTTTGTGTAAGATTGTTATCAGTTTGGAAGTTGTTATACCCTTGGAGGTCTGGAATATACGTAGTATTAAGAAGCCAGCATTCCGTTAAAGTTATTACGTCCCATTCGACCTTTGTTCTGGCGAGAACAGTGTGTAGCCCTGCCATATTTTTTGTGATACTTCTAATATTTTGGTTAAGGATTTTGAGCGAATGATTTTGATTGAGGTTGGGTGGGACACAGTTATCTAAATCACAGATAAATGAGTCAGACACAGAGACAGAATCTATGTTGTTTATATTATTTTGTGTATTATCGAATTATAGTTGTTTTTATTAACATTTGCTTTTTTTGTGTATTGCTGGGTTTTGGGCAATTCATTCTATTAGCACTACTAGGGCATGTTAGGACATGGACAATGAGTGCCACTAGATCAGAATTTACAGAACAGTTTTTCATTTCTAATGAGTGTTGTGCTTTGAAAACATCCGTGAGTAATGAAACAATTGTATATTTTGTGTATATATGTAGTTGTATTGTAGATGTGTTATAATTGTAGGTGAAGTATTGTAGATGTGTTTGTAGGTAAATAAGTGGGTTAGTTATTAATGTTTGTACATTTAGAACTAACGACAATAGCAGATTGCAGTTAGTAGTTGTATTCAAATATGTATGACAACTTTGTAGGTATTTGTAAACAGATAAGGTAATAACAGATTTTAACATAGGTACATAACATATTAACAGGTAAAGGAGAACATTTTTAGAGAATATGGTATGGACAAGTACTAGTCATTTAGTTTTTTCGTGACGTAATTTGGCCAGGTCATCTTCAGATTTTATGAGCCGGCTAGGCATCCCTTCTTTTTCGCGTACATATACCTTCCCGTTTGCAGTCCAGCATTGTTGATACTCACTGCTTTTTATAAACTCTCTGGAGAGATAGTACAGGCGTTTGGCTGCAGAAGTTAAGGCTTCCGATACATAGATCGGTTTCATAGGCCCTGCAGCTTGCAAATGGGTAGTGTTAAGTCGATTGTGTATATTTTGTTTGTTAAAGTTTTTAGTGGACTGTATAAATTTTTCTTTCAGTGATGCGGATGAGAATTCAACAATGATTGTATCCATTGGGTGTTTTTTGGTTCTTAAGCGAAACACATTTTTGACCTCAAATGGCGACACTGGTTGGTTAATAATAGTACCGAGTTCTTCGATTAACGCAGTCAGGGACTCTTTGGTCTCAGGGTTTGAGGTTGGGATATTTTTTATTTCAATTGTTGCAGCTTTTAGGTTTCTCTCCAAAAGATCTACCTTCAGTTCTAGTGTTTTTATAATTCTCTGGTTGTCTTTACACTCCGTCTGTAGTTTATTTATTTCTACCATGGCAACATCGTATTTATCGGACCGGATCTGGTTTGTTGTACCTCGTTTTCACTTTTTTTTTCAAGTGACTAGTGTTCCCGGATTTTAACAATATACATAGATTTATGAATAAATTATGTAATGAATTAAATGATCTTTACATACATGCATGCATACTGGATAGGTGTAGCTAGCACCATTAATTAAAAAAAAAACATACTCTCTAATTATTTAAACAAATAAATAAATTGAAACTGTCTGTTATTTATTTCAAAATAACAGGGCAGTAAGGGGAACTAACTACCTTAACCGTTGCAGCTACACGAAAATGGTCATATGAGACTATCCATAATATTTCGTGAAATTTTGATATATTCACAGATTTTCGAAAAAATGAACAGTCAAGAAAATCGCCTATTTTACACAAAACATTTTATGATGCCAATCGATTTTTCAAATAATCAAAGAGTTAAATCGGACCAACCCAGGTTGGAGTAGGTAATAAAAAAGTCAAAAATTGCAAAAAACTATAACATACATTTTATTTGGTCAATCCTGTTTCTGATCAAAAACTCACTCGAAATCATTGCAAGGTCTTGAAAGAATTTGAAAAACTTAAATACAAAAAAAATATTAAAAGACAAAATTGGTCACAAAGACGTTAAGGCTGATGCTCCAGGGTAGCCCGCGTAATTCAAATTTTCTTACGTTTTTTGCAATTTGCAGGCCACTGCTAGATTGTACAGAATTATAATCATCAAAATCATCAATACAACCCTCCAAGTTCATAAAGGTCGAGGAACGATTTTTTCAAGGTCAAAGTCATTGCTAGACCTTTATGAACTTGGAGGGTTGTATTGATGATTTTGATGATTATACTTCTGTAACTACATACGTCTTACAATCGCGAACAATATTTTAATCAACATACAACCTTTCACTGGCCTGCAAATTGCAAAAAACGTAAGAAAATTTGAATTTCGCAGGTTGGTCGGAGCATTCACCTTAAGTATCTTTATATTTTTTGCGTTTTCGGACTTTTTAATACACCAACGTCAGATGACAGACACACACAAAGCACTATCTAGCTATTATTACACTAAAAGTGTCTAAAGAGGGTATTTTCACCATGTGGCCCCTAATAGGATAGGCCCACGCTCAAACAGTAGATTTTTACAATCAGTATTTATTAATTGATTCACGTGAGCCGTGAGCATTTTTATTTGATTCTGACTCGAGTAATCTTATACTCTTATCAGTGTCCAATACGATACTACTCGCCTAAACTGTCTATGGTATGGAGTGAAATTTTAGATTACTTGGTAACACCGGGATCATATGATTGTTCAATGAAGGAGCACGTCTGATAGGCGTCGACTTACTTCTTCGAGCCAGTTTTTAGTTTTCTGGCTCTTTATCGGTTGTTTTTCGTGTTAGTGGTGCTAAATATTAACCTACAGCCATGGCGCTCAGCGACTCCGATGTCCAAAAGCAGGTATGCTTATGAAATTTAAGAGGAGCGTAAATCTGTCGACATGGATTTTTGTCAGAATAATTGATCGAAAATGAGGCACTTGCCGACTCTGTTCCAAATTATCTCTGAAGGTGGAATGGACTTAAAATCCATCTTACTCTTCTATTATGGTTTCATTGAATGAAAAATGGCATTATTTGTTACTAGATCAAGCATATGATGGCCTTCATCGAACAAGAGGCCAATGAAAAAGCTGAGGAAATCGATGCAAAGGCTGAGGAGGAGTTCAACATTGAGAAGGGCCGTCTGGTGCAGCAGCAGCGGCTCAAGATCATGGAGTACTACGAGAAGAAAGAGAAGCAGGTTGAACTCCAGAAGAAGATGTAGGTTACCCTTTGTACACTTACAACAACCAAAGTATCTAACACTTTCTTGACCCTGCTAGCAGCTAGAACTTTTCAGATGTTGAGTAAAATCATTCTGCCTAGTGTGATCATACACCGGCAGTAATTCATGAAAGTTTGCATTGTTGCTAATAAATACATCTAAAGACATATCCTCTGAGTATCAAATACTTCATTGCATTCAACCTAAAAGGCTTTCCTTGCCATACTTTTATTTTAGTGTCTTACAAGAGCTTGGTTCTAATCAATTGAACATGGCCTTGAACAACAGTTTCCTTCAATATCAAGACTTCTGCTTTAACGTGTGGTTAGTGACTAACCTGGTGTCAAATTTTTTATAATATTGAGACTATTCCACAACTATTGCATGAAAGAACACTATCATTTTTAACTGCATCAGAACTTAGAATCAATATAACATTGAATCTCTTTGGTCTCATGATTTTGCTAAGCCGTGATTATTCGTGACAAGATCTTTCAGTCAATACAATTTGTTTGTTATACAAATTTTAAGGTTTCTAGTGAGTTATCTTCAAAATACACTGATCATTCCAGTTTTTATAAAATCTTTATCAGTACCATTTCTGGGTCATGTGATCAGTTACATATTAGTTCATCAATGAAGTGTTAATTTTTTTAACATACAAATCAAAGAAATCACTAAGTATCTAATATACTATAATACTACTCTATTTTTTTGTAGGCAACATCTTTTTAGGTTGTTTTGCTTTTCATTTGAATTTATTTTGTAGTGAAATAAAATTGTCACATGACCATAGTACCATAAACAATAGTAGCAATCATGTTACACTTTTAAATTCTGAACAATACTTATCGCAGTTTTAAAGAGGTTTAAACAAATTCTGGAAAAGAATGTTGTTTATTTAATTGAAAAATGATTTACGTAATTCACTTGTTATTTTCTTCATAAGTCTTACATGTAGTACTAAACAGAATATAGTGATAACAATGATTACATAGAAGTTATCTCAATTGATAAGATTTAAAGTTTACCTTTTTTTGAGGAATAGTACAGTTTCAGAAAAATGGCCATAGTTTCTTTTTACATCACCCACATAATCGGCACCATATGGACATTCTTATACATAAATATATGGGCACTGGGCAACACAAGCTGACTTGGTCCAAAATTAGAAGACTATGTTTACATCCTCTTTTTTTTTAACTAAAGTTTAATTCTGCAAATACAATAGGAAACACTTAGTTTGTTTACTGAAGGATATACTTTTCAAAACCTTAGTAACTTGTGAATAGTACTTTACATTTTCAATATTTTTTAACAGCCAATCCTCCAACATGCTGAACCAGGCCCGTCTGAAGGTACTCAAAGTACGTGAAGACCACGTACGCAACGTCCTGGACGAGGCCCGTACGCGTCTGGCTGATATACCCAAAGACGAGAAGCTGTATAAAGAACTGCTGACCACCCTTACTGTGCAGGCCCTCTTCCAGGTTTGTATGGCTCTTTAGTGTTATGATCATCCACATTCAATATTATTTAACTTCATACTGTTCATGGATTCCACTAGAGCACCTTATGCTGGACAATAATTTATCAGCGATTATTGCTGACTTTCATCACGAGGAACAGTACCGCCGCTCATAAATATATATATATTTTTTTAATCTTGTCACTAAAGCCAAACATAACTTAACCCTTTTTTTAGTCACACCCTATACTTTTTTGTCGATGAAAAATACATAAACATTCTGAAGAACATGTATGCTAACAGCACTAGTAAGGTAAAACTAGAAACAATAGGGGACCCAATCAAGATCGAAAGAGGCGTGAGACAAGGAGACCCCATCTCACCTAAACTCTTCATAGCTGTTTTGGAAACTGTCTTTAGGAAGCTAGACTGGACTCACAAAGGTATTAAAATAGGCAAGAGATACCTTAACCATGTAAGGTTCGCAGACGATATCGTCATACTGGCCGAAACACCACACACTCTAGAGGAAATGATTTGTTCATTAGCCACGGAAAGCTCCAAGGTAGGTCAGTCAGGAAATGAATGCAAACAAGACTAGAGTAATGACGAATAGTTATGAAAAACCAATATGGGCAAGGGACATAGAATATGTAAAAACTTATACATACCTAGGAAAACAAGTGACATTCAGCAAAACAAATAATGAAGAAGAAATACAAAGGAGAGTAAACATCACATGGCAAAAATATTGGTCACTAAAAGAAATCCTAAAAGGCCACTACTCCTTGAATCTCAAGAGAGTAGTAATGGACACTTGTATACTACCCTGCCTATTATACGGCTGCCAAACATGGGTCCACACCGACAGAACCAAGAAAAAAATTACAACCACCCAGAGGGCATTGGAGAGGAGCATGCTAGGAATAAGAAATATTCACAAGGTGCGAAGTACAAAAATCAGGGGAAAGACTATGCTGACAGATGCTCTAACACAAGCACTAGCACTAAAGTGGCGGTGAGCAGGACATATCGCAAGGCTCACTGACGACAGATGGGCGATACGAGCCACTAACTGGAAAGGACCACCAGGGAAAAGAAAGGTTGGAAGACCATACAAACGATGGGCAGACGACATAGCCCAGACTGCTGGCACAAACTGGCGGACCCTTGCCAAAGATCGGGAGACTTGGAAACGGATGGAGGAGGCCTTTACCCGATATGGGACTACATCTCCAAAAGATACCCAAACAAATAACACTACTAACTAGAATAAGACGAACACTAACACAACTAACACTTATTGCATTTAAATAAAGTAGTACTTAATATAAAAATGTTAAATATTGTGAGATGAGAAATAAAAGGCTTATTATTATTATTATTATATACTTTTATGAAATCTCAAAAAATGATTTGTAATGCAACCACCATAAACTGTACATTTCAGCTGATGGAGCCCGCAGTTACGCTCCGCGTTCGTCAGGCAGACAAAGGCCTGGTGGAGTCTGTCCTCAAAACAGCCCAGGAGGATTACAAGGCTAAGATCAAGAAGGATACCGCCCTGAAGATCGACGCCGACAACTGGCTGTCGCCCGACACCACTGGTGGAATCGAACTGGTCGCCCTAAAGGGGCGCATCAAGGTATGAACACTCCTTTTTCAATAGTTTTTTAATAAATTAAATGTCAGGCGTATATTGACGACACGTGAACGTAACGAAATAGTCTTCGTAATGCAAAACAGCTGTACAACAAGAAAAGCAAATGTACAGCCGTGCACCTACTTACCCTATCTTGATTCCTGTATCGCTCATACCGCGTGGAACTGCGCTTCACCATCATGTATAAAAATATCATTATTTTTATGATTTCTTGTTTAGATTTGTTAGCGAATGTCGCACTGATGAAGTGAAACTTTAGTGTTATAGTGGAATGGTCACGCTTGATAAGCTATATTGTTTAGTTACACCTGGGTGTGAGAATAATTGTGTTGTTCGCTCATGTTTGTCGTAATAAGGCAGTGTCAAAGTAACGTGTGTTTGTTCAGATCTGCAACACCCTGGAGTCTCGCCTGGAGCTAATAGCCCAGCAACTGCTGCCGGAGATCCGTACCGCCCTCTTCGGCCCCAACCCTAACCGTAAATTCACCGACTAAACATTAGGAGGTGACCTTTAATCACTTGTTACTACTAACAATTTATTTAAAGTTCATAATTTGTAGAACTAAAATAATATTATGATAAGTGTTTTCCTTTGCCTAATTAATTATATCGCAATAATGCGTACAATTTTATCGCTGTTTAGTGTGTAATCTGATGAGAGTTCCCGTTAAGTCGCCAGAAATGTACAACTGACAATGTGTGATCATGTGAGTTTCTGATTCCTGGGAATGTACCACCAGATAGCTTGTAATCTATACTGTGCATTAGTTTCGCCTGCTTCAATAATGTCAACACCTGCTTACTGAGCATAAAATATTTTATTATAACAATTCATTCATATAGCATAATGTTATATCTATTTTAGAGGATGTAGTTTATAGGATTTGGAGATGGTTTAATTAAGATGTTACCATTTATTAGGTCATGCTAATAACCATAATATAAAGTTGATACTGGACTTTGCAGCAACTTGTCCTGCAGTATTACTATAGCACAAGAACACGCAATGGTAGATCGGCGTTATTTCTATGTGAAACATATACTTGTATTTTAATAATAACCTTCCTTCTATGTATTATGATCGTTGTTATTGAATGTTTTGGATAAATAGTGTTCGTCTGTACCATTCATGTTATCAGTAAGGAATCATTGAGTGCTGTAAGGTTGTCGTGTGACGGCAGCATCTCACGCTATGTTCACTCAAATCGACGTAAAGATTTGACTGTGCGCAGTGTGGCGTGACACTTGAACCTTGCAGCACACCAACACATTCCTACTTGTGTTTATCCTGGCAATCTAACATTCTGGCTTGCTTTTGACAGTGGCTACACAGAGCACCATAGCTCTAGTAACCTACTATATATATTATTCCCATACAGCACTGTTAAAATCCTTATGTAAATATATAGATGTGTTGAAAATAGTATTTCATTTTAAAATAATACCCACACACTTAACCTTCACTATATAAAATCAATCAATACAATAATGGAGTAATCAGTATTTATTTCATGTCACATGAAGATGATTCAATAAACTACACAACAATATCACTATGTATTATAAAACGGGTAATTTATGGGCAATAATAACGGCATCAAAACTGTAATATTTCGGAAAAAGTACCATCCTAATGGCAATTACTGTTTATTAATTTAAACCACTTCAATGGTAATAATAACTAGCTAATCTTATACAAAACGAGTATTCTTAGACATTCAATTAGTACCACATTTAGTTGATAGAACATACTAAAGTAATACTTAAATAAATGAGGCGTCAAATCCAAGAGCAAACAACTTTTCTGCAAACCTTACAATTAATCACAACTATAAAAGGCCATACCCTGTAGTTTACAGCACATCGAGAATGGGGGCTATCGCGCATGAAATCGCCGCTAGAGGCGTTCGTGTAGAGTAAGGTCTTCCGAAATGTCAGCAGATGTCATACATACAGTGTTCGCGCGTTGCGTGCTTTTTATCACATATACTAATACTCACGATTGTGTTCTAGACTGAGCCATTCCTGATTAATTATGTCTTGAAGATTTTAAGTAGCAACTTAGCTTCTTATTTGTTAGTACTTGGAGGTAAAATGATTTTTAAATGTTTCATGTTTGCTAATTTTAGGGAGAATACTGTAAATATGTACCTAAAGTTTACACTATGTTGTTATACGTAATAAAATGAACTTTATAGGAACTTTAAAGTATAAAATAGAATTATTGACAAGACCTTACTCGACAGTGGCGCCACCTAGTGAGCTCAAAAACGATAGCCCTCATCTAAGGAATGTAATCTTTAATAGTGCACCAAACAGTTAGGCCTTAAATGTAATGGCAGTGTTTTATTAGTAGCACTTCTGTAAGGCAGTGTCCTAACTCCTTATTAAATGGCCCTTTGTCGTAAGGAGCTCCTCGTTGAAGGTGCTACCACAGACAATCAATTAATTAATTACTAAATAGCTAAGTTGAGCTTAGTAAATTCTTCCCAATATCATAAACTAAGTCACAGCAACGATTCAAATTCTAACTACTTGAGGACGAACAACACCAACATAGGTCTCGGTTATTCAGTGCGAGTTGAAAAATATAGTACAGGTTCTGTATTTAGATGGCGCTGTTTACGCGTTTTCATTTAAAAGTTCAAAGGAAACAAATTACTACTGCAACCACAGATAGAAACAACATTGTGACTGCAACTTTACTATAGATCACTGCAGAATTCACTCGCACTTTATAAACAGCCCACCCTTTGAACGCCACCGGCTCGGAGGGCGTGCCAAGGCACAGAATTTTAAGAAGTTCAAGTTATACAGGTAGGTGTTAATACCTACTTTGTTTTGTAATTTTGTGTACCGTATGTTTTGTCGGCTATTACCGTCGCGTCGTTTAGCACTTTTATTTTTTTCCGGCTGTATACACAAATCGACATGACAGTGGCGTTCAAAAGGATTCAACAATTAATTCTAAAGCGGTTTACACGACAAGATGTGAGACATCAGGCGTGTAGGCCGGCAGGTATCTTGGCACACGCGGCTCATCGCGGCGACGGGCGCCCCTGTCCACCGCCAGGCTGATAGTGCCGGCTTCCTTCACCCCGTTGGACTTGGCCCTGCGCTGCGACGGCATGATTGCAGCTCGCAGAGTCTTGCGTTTCTGAAAAGTTTCAATAGTCACCCAACTGTCCCTGTACACCACAGAGGAGTAAACAAGTGGAGTGATATAGCAACAAAATAATGTTCCTCGTTTCCAAATCTATCAAATATGAGTACGACGAAAGGTATGAAGTTCCATGCAACCCTCAGAACGCTACAGCAATGAGCTAAATCCTAGAGCGATCCTAATTGATGGTATCTCTCCATTTGTCTAGTAATCTGTGCTGTACAGTCACGAACAAATCATGAATAACACAATGACATCTACTTACAACAGCAATAGAGCTATTACCGTGTCCAGCGAGTTGGTGTATAAGCTCCACAAAGCAGCGGGGACTTATTGTGATCAAAATTAACAATGTACATGAACATGAAAAGTGTTTATTTTGAATATAAGTTAAATATTGGTCGTTAACAATATTTATCTACGTCGCGCGTCGGGGATGGCGAACCCCAATAAGCAGACTAACACTAAATTGAGTAAGTATTCTACTAATATTCTTAACAACATATTGTTATTTGCTATTGAGTATGAAAAGATTGACTAAAATTATTTGAGTAGCAACGGTTCGCAATCCCTGAGCTACATACAAGTGCATATCAGTCGTCAGTGGGGCCACAAGCCACGGTCTATATTTTACTCTCAAACGGCTGTTTGACGTTATCGAAGTGTTCCACATCCATGGCTTCCGCCTTGGCTCTGTTTACCTCGACAGCTCCGCGCCACCGGTCGGCAGCGTGGCGCGCGATCTCCATCCTCTTCTGTTTCTTGATCTGGTGTCGTTTGTACACCACCTCGATCACTATCAGTACTATGCCGCCTATTATACCGGCTAACACAAGTATGAACACCCCTGCCATGTTTTTCAACCCTAAGGTGTTCGGTGTCTTCTCATTCTCTTCACAGTTAAGCATGTTGTTTCGGAGGATCCATAAGTTGTCCAGAGATTCCATTATGCCGCCTGAAATTTACATGGAATATATTTTTATGTTTCAGTAAACCGATCGCCTACAGAGTTCTAATAAAGATAGAATAGATACATACTTTCATGGAAGTCCAATATAGCGAGTGTAACAAGGTCTGCCCAAGGAGAGCCCTTCTGTAATCCAACGCCGTAGCCCGAACGACCAAACAGTTCTCCAGCAGTCACTAGCTCACAATCCTGAGCGGCCTCGAATTCCAAGCGAGATGAGTCCCAAATGAACGCCATTAGTTTACTGCAACCATGGAGCAGAATAAGACAACAGGCAAAAAAAAACTAAGTTAAAAACGTATAAAAAATAGGCTACATCAATCTCCTAAACTACATGACCAGTTTTGAATTGTTCTTTCCATGGTCTAAATTGAACTACTAAAAAAAAGTTCATGAATATTCTATATTGTCTATGTCTACGTAACTGCAACTACAGAAACAAAGTATAATGTGAACCCACCCGTGCTTAACATCTTCGATAGCTTGCTCAGCATTATCATAATTATTCGCTTCCATCGTGCGGTACATGTTCGACAATTCAACTTGTCGTCTAAAATACATATCAACAGCGGATCCCTTAACCGTAGCGCATGTCAGATTCTCCATGGTATTGCGAAGCTAAAGATAATAAAAAATAAAGCATTAGCTACTGTCTAAACTAGTCTATGCTTCTACGTTAGCCCGAAAATATTAATCAGTGAAGTTGTACCTCCCCCTCAAACTGCACCATCGAACAGTCCTAGGGAAATATTGCTACAATCAATTAATCTTGGTATGTGGTCTGATTGATGGATAGGTACTTGGTAAATAAGTGATTAATAGTCAAGAAGTTAGCCCCTGGTAACGCTGCCGTCACTATTTTTGATGACATCCAAATATCCCGAAACCTCACTGCGTCTAACTAAACTAATAATTTGATATCGATGCATCGTTATCTTTAATTAGGAATGAAATAAAATGAACGTACCCTTGCGTCGTTTATTCCGGTGAGCTTGGTCTTAGGGCGTTCGAGCACGAGGAAGGCAGCCAGGTTGGCAGTGTAGGACGCAACGATAATCATTGCGAATCCTGCCCACACCATGCCCAACACCCGTGCAGAGAAACTGCGAGGAGTGCCTGAAACAAAACGGAACAATCATACGGTCGCGATTCGGGATGCTGCATGTCTTGAAAATCACCCATGGAACCCTCCGATTTGGAAAGCCTTATAAATTTAATCTGATGTCAAGTAATTTACTTGGTTTTTGTTTTTCCCAGAAACCACGGAGTAATAAAAGCCAACGTTACAAGTTAACATGAGATTTTCCATTAGTTAGAGAATAAAGAATCGGTAATAATTTGATCTCACCTTCACCAATACCGCTGTTCAGAAGCACGCCCCAAGCGAACCAGATAGCGCTAGAGAGATTCAAAGCATCTTCTTCAGTCCCATCAATATTGGCTAGCTTGAATCGTCCAAAGGGCGAGAATCTATCCAAGAGGTACAGCACTAGCGCCACCACGTGCACAGAGACCATCACTAAGATCCAGAGTGTGTTGGAAAACGGTTGCAAGAAAGATACCAGCGTTGATGATCGTGATGGCTGAAAGTTTGATTGAAAATATTAGATTTTGGCCAATTTTGACTTGATGAACACCCGGTTTTTGAAAGGCATCATTACCAATATAATTCGCAAACCGACTGTTTACCACGTTTTAGAAACCATACACCCGCTGTGTATGGTCTATAAAACTTGGTAAACAGTCGGTTTTTTTAATGGTTTTTTGTTTTTTATTTAAACGAAACTAGGCGTAGCCTAACTTTTTTGCCATTAATGGCATTGGAATGGGTTAGATTCCGACCTCTTTAGATGCGGATACTGGTCATTACCTACTTGTCGAAAAAAACACGAAATTACGATGGATGCCATTTGAATTTTATTTTTAATTTATTTTTTCTTTACGTTAAAAAGGGCTATAGGCGGCTATAGGTACCTACATACGTTTTTGACATAGTTCTGCCAGTACCAACCTAACTATACATTTAACATCGAACAAAACCTTTTTCAAAATTCTTTAAATATATTAAACCAACATCAATGTAAGCTTAATAAATTATAAATAAATAGCAATAAATTCAAACAATAATATTAATAACGCCCCCCCTCTCAAATCAATCTGTTAACAAACACAAACATATTTATTCGTTAATGCCCCGTTGGTCTCGTGGTTGCAAATGCAACTTCTGAGCGTGGTGTCCTGGGTTCGATTTCCGGGTTGGGCTAAGCTAGTTGGTTCCTAAGTGTCATTAGGATTTTCCATTAGGATGTTCTCAGTACCAGCCCGGAGATTGGAAGTATGCGGTATGATATGCCTCCGAGTCTCGTAAAGCACTTTAAGCGGTTGGTCCTGCGCCTGATCTCTCTCCGGTCGTGTCGGATTGCCATCCCATCGGACTATGAGAGTATAGGAACAGAGAGACCTGTGCCTGTGCTCTACAATTTTTCCCGCGCCTATGGCTAATCTGATCTCCGAGATTAGCCACCATGATCGAACCGAAAACGGTCTTAAAGATTTGTAACATAATTATTATATAGAGACTCAGAAAGTACAAATCTATGGAAATCTGTTACAGTGATACATACCTTTTTCTCCAAGATTGTAATACCTTGATATTTGAAAGGCTTACTAAATTCAATGAACTCAGCTCGTTCAGGATTAATAGTCAAAGGAGCCACTATCATGTCAGCACGTTCATAAACCAACTCTCCTGAAAATTCGCAAACGTTTTATAATTTAATTTTATTGATACATTTAATTGCCTCGTCGGTGAAGTGGTCACACGTGCTGAGTATGAGTTCCTGGGTTCAAATGGTAGTGGGTAAGGCAAAATGGTTTTGGTTTTTCCATCAGGAACTTTTCATCTAGGACTCTGGATTCATAGAAGATTCGCCCTTCGAAGATTGTGTTATATTACCTAATTCTGTATTTATTTCTTTTAATTACTTACTACATTTTTTTTCCGGCATGGCATCTCGCTGTTTTACTAATGAGGCTGGCCTCTGCTTAACCAGACTACCTACCTCCAGCCAGGGTATATTATGGCGTTGATTGTCCTTGGCCTAATTATGTAGGTAGTTGGGTAGCTTACTCAACTTACCTATAAGCCCTGTCCATTCCTTCTTGGCTCCCGGTTGGGAGAAGTTGCGTATGATATAGTTTCCGAATTGACCGTCCGGTGACAGGGCCAGGGAATAGGTAAAGTTTATCGCCTTTGACAGATGTTTTAGAAGATCCATGCAGAAACCCTTGCAGCAGTAAAGTTGGTCTGAAACAGTAAAAAAATGGTTTTAATAGACAAAGATTTACCTAAATCGTAAAGTAGATGGTTCCAGTATCCAGGCGACAGAAGTTCAGTTACTTACTGAATCAGTCGAGTGAGGTTTATTCTAATAGACGGCGCAAAGGTAGGTCAGAACTCAGGTCAGTATTCAGAACTCAGGGCCTAGTGTTATAGATATTTGGCCCAAAATATTCATGCCATACCTATAATTTGTTCACTTTATCTGTTAATTTATAGGTAGGTACTAACCATCTAACCCGGCTTCGCACGGGTGCAATTTACTAACAACCACCAGTTCTTGTAAGAGAAACCATTCCAGAAAAGTTTTCAATATGACATTTAAATATTAAAATTCTAATGTAACAAGCTGTGACATAATTTTTTCCGACACCTCCAACAATTCAACAATTTATCAGCCAATTTACAGAAAACTTCAATGAATTATACACCTAAACCTTCCTTAGGAATCACTCCGTCCATTGGTGAAAACCGTTTGTAAATCCGTTCGGCAGTTTTTCGAGTTCATACAGAGAGATATACGCGGCTAATTTATTTTATAATCTATCAAAAAAGAAGTCTTGACCGTCGTAGATTTCACACAATCAGCAGTTTATAGTGGAGAGGTGGATATCGAAAAACCTTTTAAACGTTCAATTTCTCCAAAACAATCCAGTTAATCGCCAAGTTATCGGGTCAAAATTATTGCAAATTAGCTATATTATAGTGTATATGTGTGAGACTGTGAGTGCTATGAAGTGATTTTTAGGAATTAATCTAAAAATACTATGATTTCCCTTTTAACAGGCACATTTGTAACTCTAGCCTCCGTTCATACCTATTAAACACAAACATAATATTGAGATAGAGTACCTGTATCCTCAGTAGCATTGTAATGAGGACAAGGGATCTCTTCAGGAGTACAGTCACCGCCATCGTCAATACGACGAGTATAAACGAAAGGCTTCTCCTCAATCGTCAATACCTGAAGTTACAAAAATATATTTACCTCTTTCTATCTTACATAATATAAGTAGCTATGTTGTCTCTGTTTATCACACTGTTGATTAATATCACCTTGAGATGCGTCGGTATCATGAACCCTTCCGGTTTCGAAGTACTGCGGCCCATCCATATTATCTCTTGCTCTTTTAGTTCCAGTCTCATCTTCTGAGTTTCCTAAAAAAATAAAAATATAAAAGTGCTGAAGTTTCTTCCCCAGCATTTGCAGCCGGTATAGAACCGGTGCCGGAGCCGGTGTAATTTTCAGGCAATTTTGGCACAAAAGTAAGAATCCTGCTTTATTTAACCGACTTCAAAACAAACTTCAAACTAAGACTTCAAAAATAAAAACACAAAGAAAAAAAAAAAGGAAAAACACAATAAAGTGAAAAATAACTTTAACTTCAGAAGCCGGTGACAAAAACACCAAATCAATCAAACAAAGGTCAAGCTTCGAAGTCAGTGACCTTTGATTGCTAAAGTTTTTTTAATTTTTTTGATTTCGAGAAAATACGGGCGTCTTGATATATCGTAAATCTGCTGTCATCTCACCGTATAGTAAAAATATTTGCCAACAGCAACATGTTCCCCCTGGGCCCTCACATTGACCATGTCATACTCCGCATGCACTCGATCTCCATGGTCATCAAAGGCCACGTGGCCAGTCGCCCCGTTCTCCAACCGTTGCTTCCTGACGTAATCAAATAGCAGACGACCTGTAGTCCAGATAGACCCTGAGTTGTCGCAGTCTGATGGAGGAGCGTGAATCTCTTCTGAAGTATTCATGTCGCGAATGGCTGATGCCAGGACGTAACTGAAATTGAACAAACATAAGTATAGGCTCGGCAGCAACAGCAATAAACCAATCTATAACGCAATTTTATAATAAATAGATATGTCTTGAAATAAATGTCGTAGGTTTAAGTCCATTCATACGAGTACGTAGAATACAACCTCCTTCGGGCTGATTGTCAAAAAAATTGCAGGAACTGGCTTCTTTTCCTCAAGTTATTCAGTGAAATGCCATTAATGTTTTCTTTTTAATTCATTTTTTTTACAAAAAATATGGCCTTTCATTTTTTTTTTCCTCTAATTTGGCCTACTTTAAAATTTGTTCTTGTTGATAGAACCTTCTTCTTAGTCATTATTAATATTTTTCATTTTTTTTTTCTAATTTTTCAGATTCACAGTTCTACATTATGAGTAGATAAGTAGAATCCACGTTTGTTTTTATTGTCCTTATTATCTTAGCCTTCATTTTCAAAGTTAAAGTTTTTAATTTGATAAAGCGAATTTGAACTTACATAGAATCCTGAATGTGCGCGTGTTCGTTTGTCGCATTGACAAGTCGTAGTCCCAGTAATCCCTCGGGTGCGTTGGCAGCATCCAGGGCTTGCTCCGTCACCATCCACACGTAGCCGACGGTCGTCATGTTAAGAAACGTTGCGTCGCGGAATATTATCTCTGCATCCGTTTTGCTAAGGAAAACATAATTATTAACTACTAGCTTCTTCCAGCGGCTTCGCCCGCGTGAAGTTTTATAATAGACGAGACGAAAAAAAAAATCTAATTAGTCCGTCAGTTAGATTATCAAAAAATATTTGACTCGTGTTTTTTCTTTTGTTACGTAAACCAAAATTGACGAAGTTAGGACGCTTTTAGAATTCTCAATACGTCACGCCTTGGTATATTTTTTAGCTAGTTCTGTCACGAGCTCTCACTCCCGAGTTTTGATGCGTTTTATCATTGTCAGTATTCATTGATTTACAAAAACAAAAAATACGTGTCCATTAATTTCCAATACTCTAACTGACGGACTAAATAGATTTGCAATTGTTTTGATACTGTCGCTATGTGTTAATCCAGGTTATAAACTATCTGTGTGCAAAACTTCATCCAAATCCGTTCAGTAGTTTTTACGTGAAAGAGTAACAAACATCCATACATCCATACCCACAAACTTTCGCATTTATAATTGTATATTTACATAGTAGGAAACATTTATTCCACAACATCTTTAGTTTAGAACATTTAGAACGAGACAGTCGGTGCAATATTTAATCACAATTTCATTGCACTTGCTCCTGCAGTGCATAATGCTGTGACCGTAAAAGAGGTTCAGGGTGAAGACGATCCTTAAGTCAATACAGCGGTGTATTGACTTAAGGATCGTGGTATATTGGATGAAAGGGTTGTGTTTAAATATGGTGATGTAGTATTGGAGATGAGTATGGGAGAGTGTGGTGGCGAGAAAGGTGGAGCATGGGATTTTAAAGATGAGGTGTGTTAGTGAAAATAGGGATATGAGGGTGTGTAATGTAGTGCTGATGGTCGATGATAGAATGTGATGGTGGGATGGATATGGATGGTAGTATCTGTGGTAGTTGGATGTGGGTGTGTGGGCCGGAAATGGTGGTGTGCATTTGTATTGTATGTGGCGTATATAGCCAAAAAAGGGGGGTGTAGGATAGGAGGTTTAAGTATGAGTAAAATGAAACTGTAACATACCTGGCATACATAAGGAACACCCTAGCCTGAGCACCTTTGACATCCATGAGCCGATCGCTAAAGGAATCCAGTCCTGGTTCAAATTCTATCACCTGCTCCACCACTACTTTCCGATCCACATCCTCATCCACACTTTGAGAAGTCGTCTGGAACCTGTGGACAAAGGTCAGTAAGTATCTTGATATTCAAAGATATTGAAGGCCAAAATAGGTCAAAATTCCAAGAATTACACATTTTTTGTTTTTATATTTTTTTTATTTTAGAATAATAATTCTAAGAACTCTTTTACAAAATAGGCTTTGAATTTAATTTCACAGAATTACTACTTAGGCATACACACATACTTCTAGAATATGTTTGTCAACTTACCGTCCCAAAATAGCTCGACCATCAGTATCAGAACTATGAATGAATATGACCTTCATATAATTGAAGTGTTTCAACACATCCACCCATACGTCAGCTTGGTGGGAATATGGCGGGACTGTCCGAAGGAATGATACGTGGATGTTCTTGTCGGAGAAGGCGGAGTCTCTTGAAGATATGCCGATGACTGGGATGTGGTAGAAGCCACTCGTGTAAGATACGGCTGCTGGGGAGAGATCCCCAGTCAGTGGGTGGGACACTACGATCGCGTACACCTAGAAAGTGATCAACCATTGTATCGATCCTTTTAAGGTGCAGTCAAACCAACCAGACCGAATTCCGGACACCGCACTTTGATCAATAATGAACTGTAATACCGGAATCTGTCAAAATCCGGTGTCTGCATCCAGTCCGGAGTCTAGTTATAGGTACTGTGGTTTAGGTCCGTCGATTGACTGCACCTTTTCCGATAAATGCTTCAGTTTGATCGATTTTAATACTTACTCGATGAGCAATCAGGTCCTTGCAAACATTCAGCGCTGTTTTTATAGGATTCGGATCCATGAGCATTGAATAGTCGTGATATGTAACTCCTCGAGGTACATATTGATCTTTGAAGTTAAGGTTCTGTGAACAAGTTATTGAATAAGTACTTAATATGGGTAATTATGTTGGTTTCTGATAAAAACTGGCTCTTGCTGGAAATTTCTTTTATATACGCATATCAAAGGAAATGTAAATTGCCATTAACTGCGATGAATTAAAACGTTTGTAATGGGCACACGTTAGTTACGCTTTGTAGGTATAATAATGACGGAGAAAATTTAACATGTTCTAAGGGACGTTGCATGTGCTGTTGGATTTTCAGCTCTCAGCGCTGAGTTCAACGTTACTAATCAAACAACGTGCAAATGTCCCTAATGGCATTTAAACATTTCTACCGTCGATATTATGGTGCCCTTTGATGACATAGAGCATAATTATGTATCATTAATTGACATGCCAGATGGTAATACAGTATGCGCAGTTTAGCACTAGGTAGTAGGTATTTAGGTAATTATGATTCTACCTGTAAGTACACATACAGGTACGTCTTCTGTAATTTACAGGATCTTTCTTCTAAAGTGATACTTAAAAATACCGTAATTTTTCATAATTCATGAAAAACTATACCTACAGTTCGTTTCATTTCCGATACTTTTAACAGTTCCCACACCGAATTTAGATACTTACCTACAACATACATTTAGGGGACCTACCGCCACCTCTTAAAGAAAAGTAAAAGGGAAGAGAAATACACTGAAGTAAGATGACAGTAAACTTGTTTAAGTGGATCAATTTGCTCAAGAACTTACTGATATAGTGTCCTTGTAGAAAGCAACAGACTCGTTGCTGGAGAGCACCCCGCCAACGTTGTAGTAGGTGGGGTTCGAGAACCGGCGCCGGTCGATGTCCGGCGCCGCCGCCACCAACTGGCCAGCGCAGTACAGCATCGCGACAAGGACGTAGTGCAACCACATCATGGGATCTGCGCAAGGACTGGAGTTAGTAGATGTTCACAGCTTAATCAACCCACCCTCTGCTTGTACGCAGGCCGAGATTAAGTTTCTTGCCTCTTCTAGATTCTCCATAGATCCTTCTCGGTATAGAGATCTACGTTTTGGAATGGGCTTATAGGCACAGTACTTCCATATTTATTATGCCTTGTGACTGTAACTACATTTTGTTGTCGTCTTTGTTTCGAAAATTCAAAAGTGCCTGTAACTGGCCTACTTCAAATTAATTCTTTTGATTTTGACACGTGCTCAGTGTGGTTTGGTCGACGTCGTATACAGGTTTCATCAAGATGTACTCTTTCACCATTTTGTGACACTGCTCTCAAACTCAAAACGGATAAGGAAGTATAAAATACACAAAGCATAGTGCCTGTCTGGGCTCGAACTCACGACCTCATCGTAGGTAAGTCCAGGCCACAACATCATAATACTACTAAGTCTGCTTTGCCATGGAATGGAACATCGCCAATTATTGGGTGTCCAACTGGCATTATTGTTGCGTATCGTAAATTGGAGGGTGCCGATTGGTATATGTTACTTAGGTGAGGTTGTTTTTGATCTTCTCCACCCACCAGTATCCCTCTTTGCCCCGAAAAGAAGCACGAATAGTTGTGAACGCCGGATTGTGATTTCTTTGTTCACCCAGGAGCTAAAAAGACTACTAGCCTACTTACCTTCCTAGATTTTTTTATTTTTACTTGCCTAATCTTTTTTAGGTTCCGTACTTACCTAATTCCGTTGCCAATTGGGTCAATAATGTCAATATAGGTACGCAACACGCAAAGCGGAATCCATAATTGAACCAGTAACTAAGTATCTACTGTTCACCCACTCTACAAGTAGGTACAGACGGCTATATCAACCTACCCGAAACTGCCAAATTTTCACAATCAACCTTGTACCCAATCATCTGCCTAGAATTTTCCCAACTCTGTTGGGGTCGGCTTCCAGTCTAACCGGATGCAGCTGAATACCAGTATTTAACGTGGAGCGACTGCCTATCTGACACAACCCGTTAGTACTGGGTACCTAATACTGTACCCCTTGGTAAGACTGGTTCCTGTAACGACTATCAAAGATCTACAAATGACAGCAGGGACCAATGGCTTAACGTAAGCAAGTTTCCTTCGTGCCTTGGAAAGCTCCAAGGCACGAAGGAAACTCGGTATTTACTGGGTGATCACCCATCCACAGACCAACCTAGGCAAGCACGGCTTAACCTAAAGATGGACCGAGCGGCTGTTATTATTTAGCCACGAGCTCCTCACAACCCATTACCCCATGCTTCACTATCAACTACATATTATAAAACAAAGTCGCCTATTCTGTCTGTCCCTATTGTATGCTTAGATCTTTAAAACTACGCAACGGATTTTGATGCGGGTTTTTTTAATAGATTGGTAGAGTTATTTAAGAGGAAGGTTTTAGTACCTATATGATTTGTCAAACGGGCGAAGCCGCGGGCAGCAGCTAGTTAGCGATAAAGTTGAAAATCTATTACTTAAGAAATTTGATAGATTGGTGGAGTAGCTTGATGTGTCCGGCGTCTGTAGGTACATTTATGCCTAACTAACTCATCAATCATATTATGTAGGCGAAAGTGCATTGTTTGGTGAAGCGCATCGAGCTGAGTCTAACAGCGTTTCATCATGCATCCCACCCAGCATCAGAGCCCATTGGAGTGAACAGAAACGTATCCGCACAATCTAGTGTATTGTATGAAATTCCACCAGATTACGCGTTGGCGTCCCGATGCTCACTCAGCAAGCGGTCCGCGGCGCGCATGCGTGAGGTACGGCCGCAGCCTGGTTCTTCTGACTGCGCGAATGATGAGATAACGACACAGAACAGAGCACGGCATTCGTCTATTGCAGGCCTGTCCAACATACGGCCCCCGGACAACTTAGGGGCCCGCATAGGTCTAGCTTTCACCGGCCCGCGAGCGATTTAAAACTTTATAAAATTATAAGACAACAATAAATATTGCGCGAACATGGTTAAAAAAAATTCAAAGGTCACTTTGCACTTTTATCTTTTTGGCCCGCTGCAGTTACAAAAATACTAAACTTGGCCCTCCATGAAATTGTTGGACAGCCCTGAGTCTAATGTCTATTAACAATGACAAAATTATAACAGACACCAACTTAATTAGTAAGTACCTACGTAACTTTAAAATTACTAATTTCAAAATCATATATGTAATCCCGCTTGTGTGTAAGCGAGAGTAGTAATTACGTAACAACTCAACTTTAGATTGAGTATGAATATTTCAGACACACCCCTTTACGTGGACCCAATTTGAAATTACACATTATAAGGACGCTAACATACTGGTAAATTTAATCTTACCTTATTGTCCTCTTCTTTAGGCTTGAATTCAGTTCATTTTCGGCATTAAAAGAGTAAAATGCACCGAGTTATAACATTGTTTAATTCGGCAGGGACAGACGAAGGATGCTGCGAAACCGCGATCTGTGGAGCTTCATCCCCTAGTCGCCCCAATTTGAACAGCGCAGGCGTAGGTACCAAATCGATACATTCTAGAATACCTACTAGAAAGTACAGACAATACTATAAAACATTGTATTCGAAACAGCGTTAAAACATAACACATCTGATTGTACTGCAAAAAGCTTCCTTACAATCACGACTTAAAAATGATAGAAAATTTTAAAATCGTTATAGTGAAAATATCTTTTCACGTTTCTACGTTTAAAACATCATTATTCCCTCTTTGCCATCTATTCAGAGAAAACATCATCTTTTCAGTAATTTTACTTAGACCTTGCAGTTAAACATATCATAACATATCGCCTATAATCCCGGAAAGGATATGCAGAGGTGTACTATACGTACAATAGTACCTGTTGCATAATAAATAGCAACGTATTTTTCCTTATGAATGTACCATGTGCCAAATCACACGTCCTATTGGTGCAAACTACAGACATGCGCTAGATTTATAGGTCATGTGTGTCCAAATATAGTTAGGTATCCTTAATAACCCACTACACGTATACGCAGAGTTAGGGTCAATTCATACCGAAGTGGCAGCGGTCGGCAGCGCAGTTTCACTGTCAAGCCATTTTATGCTTTACATATCTCCATTAGGAAATACATAGTATTGTTTGAAAGACGCGCGGCTGCGTTGTGAATTGACCCCAATGTGTCGCTTTGACGGGCCGCGTGACGTCTCGCGGCGCCGCGAGCGCCCGCGCGTCTCTCTAGCTAGCGCATAGCGAGCGAGCGCGCGAGGACGGCGCTACTAATACCGATAGAGCCGAAACGAAGTATGAAAATAAAAAACTTTTTTTTCAAAAAATAAAATCGACTTAAAAAAAAAAACAAACAAAAAAAAACAGAAAGAAAAACACAAAAAAGTGAAAAATTACTTTAGCTTCTATATATAATAAAACCGACTTAAAAAAAAAGCACAAAATAATACCACAAAAAGTGAAAAATAACTAGCTTACGGATTAGCCGTGTGGTATCCGGCAGAGTAGAATAGAACCAACCCATTACACTCACGGGTGTCGTATAAGGCGACTAATGTCTGAGGCAGAACACCTTGCGCCTCCGTAGACCAGAGGATGGGCAGCAGCGTTTTCTGTTAGTCTTTCATTACTGCGATCTCCAATCCGCCTGCCAAGCGTGGAGATTACGGCAAATTCCTCCCATCATGGGAGAGGCTTATGTCCAGCAGTGGACGTTATGGGCTGATGTTGTTGTTGTTGTTGGATGGCCGAACTTCAGAAGTCGGTGACAAAAACACTAAATCAATCAAAGGTCACCGACTTCTGAAGTTTGACCTTTGTTTGATTGATTTGGTGGTTTTATTTTTTGCAAAAAAGTTTTTTAAGTATTTATTTTTCCATTTTTAGTTGTTCCCAAATTAGTCGCCATGAATTTATTTTACATTATCAACAACACATGTCATGGTAATTAATAGGCTTATTCCCAATGAATGGAACTTGACATAATTTGTTTATTTAATTACAACGGTTGTATTTAATTAAATTAAATCCGGGGACAGTAAGGACACCAATAACTATAGGCCCGTATCCGGGTTGCCGGTTTTCAGCAAGGTGTTTGAAAGGATAATGCTCAATCAAATGCTTAACCATTTTAACACCAATAAAATATTACACGAGCAACAGTATGGTTTCACCAAAGGACGTTGTACAACTGACGCCGGTGTCACTTTATTAAAATACATATTTACTGCGTGGGAAGAGGCACAAGATGCCATAGGAATCTTCTGTGACCTTTCGAAGGCATTTGATTGTGTAAATCACGAAACCCTGATCTTGAAACTTGAGCATTACGGTTTAGGTAAACTTGCGCTCAGTTTAATAAAATCTTATTTGAATGATAGACAGCAGCAGGTACAAATAAATGGAGTCAACTCAATGGGTTTAAATGTAAAAATGGGTGTACCACAAGGTTCGATATTGGGTCCCTTCCTCTTTTTAGTTTATATTAATGACCTACCCCATCTATTTAACAACCATCCGAATATGGTGTTGTTTGCTGACGATACTTCTTTAATATTTAAAATAAACAGACGTGCCACTAATCTTGATGACGTAAATAACGCCCTACTGCAGGTCCACAATTGGTTTACCGCTAATAAAGTACTAAATGGGAAAAAAACTAAATGCATTAGATTTGCTCTACCAAATGGCAAAAGTAGTGATTGTGTCATAATATTGAATCAAGATAAACTAGAATTTGTCGATAAAACGGTTTTCTTGGAAATCACGCTCGACTCAAGGTTACAATGGGGTCCTCATCTAACATCTCTTGCAGGACGGCTGAGCTCAGCAGCATATGCTGTTAGAAAAATCCGTCAATTTACTGATGTTGATACCGCGAGCCTGGTCTATTTCAGTTATTTTCATAGTATTATGTCATACGGTATTTTACTATGGGGACGGGCTGCAGACATCGAGTCTATATTTATTCTGCAGAAAAGAGCCATCAGAGCCATTTATGAATTACGTAGACGCGATTCTCTAAGATAACGGTTAAAGGAAATTAATATCATGACAGTACCTTGTCAATACATCTATGAAAACATCATGTACGTTAGGAAAAATCGGCATTTATTCAGTAAGAGAGGTGACAAACACCACTATAACACTAGAAATAGGGACCAACTAGTTCAGCCAGGTTTCAGGCTTGCTAAAGTGGATTCATCTTTCATGGGGTACTTTTTGAAATGTTACAATAAAATACCTCCCCACATTCTTCAACTGAATGAGACGAAATTTAAATCTTGTATAAAACGCACACTATGTAGGCAAGCATATTATAAGTTGGGGGATTACATTGATGATAAAAATGCTTGGCTAAATGCTGGTCCTGCTCCACAACCAAAGGGGGGGGGCAAATTAATTGATTGTTCGGGTCGGGCATTATTTGAGTCCATCGACACGTAAAGAAGAAGATGAAGAATTGATTCCTATGTTAATGTATTGTGGAAGCTGCAGAAGATTGTAAAAATATACTTGCATTATATAGATTCCAGTTCTTAGTATTATATAATTGCATAGCGCATGTGTGAGTACTTTGTACTGTTCAGCCACCATTTACATTTATTTATCTTTCATTGACTTGAATATGCCTTGGTGGCTGAGAGAATGTCATGCTCACTTAAATGTCTCGCTGATGGTGGCGGGTGTGTCGGGTCATTTAGTTCCCTTCAATATGGTTGAGTTGAATGGCGCCGGTACATGCGTCATGTTTGTGAACGGGCGCTGTCAGTTGGGACTGGTCATCTCTTAGCTGCCAAGGTTCATTTTAATTACTGCCTAACACGATGTAGGCGGGCAAGATTCATTTTAATTAATGCCGCGGCCGCGGGGGCCACGTGGTGGCCCCCGCGGCCACCGTAGGCGCGGGCCTGTGGACGGTGGGCTAGCTCGCCGTCCGTCCGTCTCATGACGACAGGCCGTGACGACGGCGCGTTCGTGTTCCACGCGCGCCTCAAAGAGAGTCAGTAAAAAGGAAGGGGTCCGCAAGGACCGATGCCTGTCGGGGTTGCGGGACTGTTCGAAAGAGATACCGTGGCCCCGGAACACAAAGGGCGATGAAGGAACATGGATGGGTTTTAGTCAGTAAAAGTCTGACACTCCCTCCTGCTCCGCCCAGGGCGGGAGAAGTCATTTGAAGATTTCCCATCCGAAAAAAAAAAAGAAAAAAAGAGGGTGTAAACAACCTCATCACGAAGCCGTCAACCAAGCATTTTGTACATCAAACTAAGTAACCTTACGCAAGAAATTCTTGCTTCCCAAAAAAAAGTCGTTTCCCAGCAATAATTCTTGCCAAGAATTATTGCTGGGAAACGACTTTTTTTTGGGGTGAAAAATCATGTTTTGTGGTAGAACTCAATGTAACGCACTCAAAACATTGTGCTGTTGGATGGATTGAATAGTACGGGGGTCGTGGAGCTGTTTAAAGTAAAAATCTTACATTAAAAACGTGTATTAAAAAAAACATGCGGGGCAGTCTGAGGCCTGCCGATAGAAGTGAAAACTAAGTAACTTGTGAATTGTATCGTCGAGCTATGTGTGTGAGTGTGCGTGTGAAATGTTTTATGTGAAATGTATAATATGTGTTGTTACTAAAACATCATCATCATCTGTCTAGCCTGTCCCCAACTACGTTGGGGTCGGCTTCCAGTCTAACCGGATGCAGCTTAATACCCGTACTACCTGGAGCGACTGCCTATCTGACCTCCACAACCCAGTTAGCACTGGGTAATACGCTACCCCTTAGTAAGACTGGTTGTCAGACTTTCGGCCACTGACTACCTGTAACGACTGTCAAAGATCTACAAATGACAGCCGGGACCAACTGCATAACGTGCTTTCCGAGGGGTCTGGCAACTTTGTTCTACTAACACGATGTAGGCGGGATAGAAAACAAGAAAGAGACAACAACATCAGAGTAAAAGAGATGAATTACATAATGTTGCCACCAAAAATACTATATTTCATACTCTCCAAAATAATGAGCTTATTAATTGATTTTTAAAGTAAACTTCCCTTAACATTACCCTTTGCTATTATTCTGATGCCAGAAAATGTTTGTTAGGAAATATAAAATATTTAAATAATTAATACACAAAACAAAAGGGGAAAATATATAACAACACTAACGTCCGCACGCTGTATTATTTTTAATTTTTACGTTGACATTTGATGTCCACATGTCGCACCATTTTATCTTAATAACAGGGCTCAACAAAGTGTTTGTACATGTTCCAAAACCTAAGTAAAAAAAAATACGTTTATATTATTATTATGAATAACATGATTATAATATAACTATCGACGCTATCAAGCATTATCAATTTGACTTCATTTTTATTATCAGCGACCCCAAAAGCGACGAAAACGACACCCATGAAGAAAAAACCGAAAATTTTCGTCAGTGCCAGTTTGGATTTTCATTTAACCTCATTTTCATTATCAGCGACCTCAAACACCACGAAAACGACACCCATTAAGAAAAAACCGAAAATTTTCGTCGGCGCCATCTTGGATTTTCATAAACTTACGAGTTTTTCATCAAATTAATATATTAATAGCGAAATATCCGTTTTCATTCCCCCTCCCCCGTTCTACCCCGCCCCAGTTGTAGCACTGGTTGCCCGCGCATGCCTATGTGATGCTACGCCGTAGCGGATCGCCTACGAGTTACGAGTGCTACGAAGCGTGACCGCATGTTACGTGACGATGAATTCAATGTTTTTCCTTCACCCAAAAAGTGCTTAACGCGCCTAAAGAAGTTTTCACTTCAAAAAAACTTATCAAAAAGTTGGAACTTTGACCCCCAATATCTCCGTAACTATAAATTTCCTAGGTATAGTGTTAAACAAAAAAAAAAGCGGTCATTTTCTAAAGCTTATCATAAAGTCAATGTCATGTTTTATTATCGCAATAGAGATATTCTCTCCAAAATGTGACACTGTTAGTTACTTATTGTGTTAAACTTAGTTGGTACAGATAAGAAGCAAGAAAAAAAATATATGTTTCTAAAACTCATTAAAGTATATTTTTGTATCTGTAAACTTGCTAACAAATTACAAATAAATAATAATATTAACAAATATATGAGAAGCAGAAGCAACAAAATCTTAAAATTATAAGCTCGTCTTTATTTTGACAGTCTTATAGTTTAACAAATCTAAAATAGCTAGTTTCTTGGTACTGATTTTCCTTTGCAGTCGCTTAAAGGTAAATATTTATGGTGTTTAAGCCCATCCCCAGGCGGCAGGCACCCAGGCTGATGGGGCCCAGGGTTTGGCAGACCACTCCGGTGTCTGCGGGCGCAGGGCGGCGGCAGCGGCCGTGGCGGCGTGCTGGGCAGCTCCAGCAGCTCCAGCCGCACCAGAGCTTTGGATCACGGACAGCTTTAAAGCTTCTAAGTCTGAAAATAAAAGATTCGTTGTGAGTTTGTCGAAAAATCCTGTTTCATACTTCCTATAAAGAGCGTATCTTATGGACACTCGCAGCCACGGAACAGATATCTGTTCTGTGCTTGCAGGACAGAGGTTGGTCGCCCATCAGCTAGGATCTGCTAGATGCACCATTAGCTGAAACATTAACGGAGATTGGGACAGGCTGGAACCGGAAGGTAGTCTTGTTGTTGACAGAAGTTGTGGTGCAAATTAGAGGCATATATTTAGCAGTAGACCGACCGTGATAAGCTGTTTGCTGATTTCATTTATATATGGGCCAAAGTTGCCTGAAAATAAATGGGTGTTGTGGTTGGTGTTGTTGTTATTGTATTGACTTACCAGCGTTCTGCAGCCTAGCGGCCTGGTTGCTCGCGGCGCGTTGTATCGCTTTAGCAGCCGCCGCCTCTCGGGCCGCGGCGATCTTCTGCGCGGCAGCGGCGCGCGCTTTGGCCCCCGCCAGATGCGCCTGCGACTGCACTGCAGCTTGCGCGGCCTCTAGGGCGTGCGCACGGGCGTTCCTTGCTGCCTCCTCACTGGAATCAGACCCACAAAGAACAAATAAAGCGTCCTAAACTTTTGGATAACGAAACAATTGCTACCAAGTAATGGTGTCTTTCCACATTAAATCACGAAAAGAACAAATTCGCTCACGACGCGACGACTTCATGTCTCCATGACTTGCTGACTGACTAACGAAGTTCTGAGCTGTCAAGATTACTGACGACTTGCCGAGCCTCAGATACTTATAACAGAAGCATAACGCACCTCTTGTGAGCTGCGCGAGCGGCGGCAGCTTCCTTGGCGCTGGCAATACTTTGTTGTTCGAGTGCTGCATGCTTGGCCGCAGCGACCTCGTGCTGGGCCGCCATCACTGCCGTCGCCGCTGCCTTGGCAGCCGCAACTGCACCAGCCACGTCTGAGCTGGTGTCTGACGACCATGTACCTAGAAAATGCGGGCGATTTCATTCAAATTGAATTGTCTGTTGTGAGACGATATTTTGCTATCTGGGTGTTTTTTATTATTTATTCCAAATAGATTTTCAACTTTATCGCTGAAGCATTAGGTTCAAGGTTGATCGGGATTTGACAGTCTCGGGTAGCTTGATGTGCTGGCGTCTATATTTGGGCATTCTGTGAAAAATTTTCAAAAGATGCAGCTTTATAGTCGAGTAGACTCACAGTAAAGCAACTATTTCTATTGGGATATCCTAATGCTCATTCATAGTTAACACGTGATTTTGGGTCATCTATGTAGTGAAACGAATAATTTTAAAAATATTACCATGTCCTCCTGCAGGCACCCAGGCCGTCACGGGCCACGCAGCCGGCTCCACACTAATGACGCTCCGCTTGTCTTGGTTGCTGGCAGCGACAGCCACGACCAGACAGATCGACAACACCTGTAGATAGTTACGAAGTTCGGTAACTGTCCCACGGGATCATACTAAAGAGATAAATAGTATCCTACATGTTAATCCAGGTTATAAACTATCTATGTGCCTAATTTCGTAATTATCACAACCACTATCACTATCACAACCACTATCACTATCACAATCACTACCACAATCACAATCGCAATCACGATCACAATCACAATCACAATCACAATCACAATCACAATCACAATCACGATCACTATCACGATCACTATCACGACCACTGTCACGATCACTATCACGATCACTATCACTATCACAATCACTATCACAACCACTATCACGATCACTATCACGATCACTATCACGATCACTATCACGATCACAATCACTACCACAATCACAATAGCAATCACGATCACAATCACAATCACAATCACAATCACAATCACAATCACGATCACTATCACGATCACTATCACGACCACTGTCACGATCACTATCACGATCACTATCACTATCACAATCACTATCACAACCACTATCACGATCACTATCACGATCACTATCACGATCACTATCACGATCACTATCACGATCACTATCACGATCACTATCACGATCACTATCACGATCACTATCACGATCACTATCACGATCACTATCACGATCACTATCATGATCACTATCACGATCACGATCACTATCACGATCACTATCACGATCACTATCACGATCACTATCACTATCACGATCACTATCACGATCACTATCACGATCACTATCACGATCACTATCACGATCACTATCACGATCACTATCACGATCACTATCACGATCACTGTCACGATCACTATCACGATCACTATCACGATCACTATCACGATCACTATCACGATCACTGTCACGATCACTATCACGATCACTATCACGATCACTATCACGATCATTATCACGATCACTATCACGATCACTATCACGATCACTATCACGATCACTATCACAATCACTATCACGATCACTATCACAATCACTATCACAATCACTATCACTATCACAATCACTTCCCGCTCTTAGGGGTTGAATTCTGAAAAACCTGAAACCCGTTTCTACTTATTTATCAATAGGAGTACTCCTGTGAAGTTTCTAATTACATAGTCTAACTAATCTTGTTTCCCCATACAACAAACTCGGAGCCAATTTTGAAAATACCTTTCATAGTGCACCCCTAGACCATTTATGGAACCTTCTTGCCAAATTTGGAATTTGTAGACCCAGCGGTTTGGGCTGTGCGTTGATATGTCAGTCAGTCACTTTCTTCTTTTATATATATTTTAAAAGATTTGAATACAAAGTTTAGCGAATAAACAACTTCAATACAAAACTTCATCCTCCTTTTCGCTCCCTTGTAGGTTGAAATTAAAAAAAAAACAACAACAATGTACGTTGTGTTAGTTTCCAACCATAAGCCGAAATATTAGTGATTTTAACTTAAACAATAAAGAACTTTAAATAAAAACAAAATTTCATCCCCCTTTTCACCCCCTTAAGAGGGCCCTTCCCGGCGCGTCTATCGTCAACGCGAGCATGGTCGAAAAGCTTGTTGTTTCATCCAGAGCCATCGCGGCGATATTTTTTCAACTGCCCTGTCTTACCTAGCCCCGACCCCGCACTACTCGTCAGCCGCGTACCTCATACCGACTAACGCCAGGACATTGAACGAAAAATATTGTTCGAAAATTTATAAAACTGGTTCCAGGAAATATGTGTTTTTTGAATAAGTCTTACAAGTTTGTGAAATAAATATGTATTATTTAAAATCTCCACTATATTTGCAAGGCTTCTATCAGGCTATTTTCTTTAGTTTTACAATTTATGAGTACATTAGGAATGGCCAAATTTGAGGTAAAATTTGAGAAAAACAGCAATTTTTGGAGGCTTGTACTGAATTTGTTCCTACGAATTTTTATTTTTTGTTTCGATAGAAGCCTAGATATAGTGCACAAGATACCTATCAGTTCAAAAAATTTAAAGATATACGAGTATGTGTAATAACTTCATAATCATATTTTAATAATAATAGATTTTTACTTCGAAAATTAAGGACTACACAACTTCATCCCCCATTTTAACCCTTTGGGGGTGGAATTATCAAAAACGCTGAGACACGTGTAAATTAATTTTTAATCGTCAGTCTATCTTAGGATAAATCTGAAATAAATGAATTATTATTATTATTAAACACAAAATTTTAAGATCCTAACTTTAAAACTGACGGACTTTCATACACAACTTCAAACTCAAACTCAAACTCAAAGCATTTATTTCAATTAGACCATTACGGCACTTTTGAATGTCAAAAATACAAAAATGAAAATCAAAGCTACAGTCCCAGTCACAAGGCATAATAACTTGAGAAAGTACTGTAGTTGCCCATTCCCTAGCGTAGATCTCTATGGAGAAGAACGGGCAAGAAACTCCATGGACACTCTTTTAAAATAAAATATTGTTACAAAATCTTGGTTACATCATTAATTTTGAGATTATACATATATGTGAGAACGATGTAGAAAGACGTGCACACTAAGAGCGTCCAGAGTAAAAGATTAGATCAACAATTTACGAATAAAGTAATTAAAATGAACCTTCATCCCCATTTTTAATCCTTCGGGGGTGGAATTACAAAAAACGCCTCGACACGTATTAATTAATTTTTAATCATCAGCCTAAACACAAAATTTGAAGATCCTAACTTTGAAACTGACGATTTTCCTACAAACTTTCATCCCCTATTTAACTCCCTTAAGGGTTGAATTTCTAAAAGGCCTTCCTTATTCCTTGTCTACATTATAAAGGGAACCTCTGTCCAAATTTCAGCTTTCTAGGTCCAAGGATTTGGGCTGGGCGTTGATGAGTCAGTCAGTCAGGAACTGGGGCTCTTGCGGAAACATTATGACAGGACTAGATGGACCATACAGCGTAAGAAACATCAATTTAATTAGGCTAATAGACTGATGGTAAGATATTATCCCCCGACTAAGAGCAGCGGTGGCCCAGTGGTGGCGGCCCCGACTTACGAACAGTAAGTCGTGGGTTCGAACCCAGACAGGCGCATTACTTTGTGTAATTTATTTCATCACCACTGCTCTCAAAACGGTGAAAGAAAACATCGTGAGGAAACCGGCATGTCTTAGAACCAAAAAATTCGAAGACATGTGACATCTACCAATCCGCACTGGGCCCGCGTGGTGGAATAGCCCATTCCCTCTCATAGAGAGGAGGCCTGTGTCCCAGCAGTGGGAACATTAATAGGCTGATGATGATGATGATGATGATGAAGATATTATCTCCATCAAAACTAACATTATGAAAAAAAAACAAATGTAGCTCTATGTACACAAAACACGACAAATGCAACGACAAATAACGTAATGTACGTAATACGTATGTATGTACGATATTGTCAAAGTCGCGGGAAACACCTGGATAAGAGACGCACAGAACGGGAAGTGTGGCAGAAAAAAGGAGAGGCCTAATACCCAGCAGTGGTTGTGCACTCCGAGCTGATAACAGATGATAACAGTACATAGGTTGTCTTTTTTTTCAATATTGTAAACTTACCAAAGTAATAAAACCCATTTTATTGTTGTGAACTGCACGTCTTCACGAGATACTGTGATACGCAACTGATGGTCATGGATCATTTTATATTGTCGAATCCGGAAAAGACTGTACCGTATAGAAAGGGATAATGAACCATAGGTACCAAACTCGCTGTCTAAATGCGAGCAGTACCTATCACCTAATCGCTATTCTTTCACTTTTCTTAGTATCTACCTACAAACGTATTGGGATTGATCTAATTTGCTCTGAGTAGGTATCATTACATATTACTGCCTCGTTGGCCTAGTGACTTCTGAGCATGAAGTCCTGGGTGAGATTGCCAAGTCAGGTAAAGTGTTATTGGGTTTTTCAGTAGCAGCCACGGACTCCGGATGTGTGCCCTGTTGATCGCAATAGGCTCGCCCCTTTTTTATCTATGATGACATGGTTATTAATTACATAACTGGCGAAATGTGGCTGTGCTGTTCTAACGTACCAGGCGGGAGGCGGCAGCGGAGGGTTTGGTGTGTATGCTCTATAATATTATTATGTGGTGTACTTAAGGCTGATGCTCCAGGGTAGCCCGCGAAATTCAAAATTTCTTACGTTTTTTGCAATTTTCAGGCCAGTGCTAGGTTGTATGTTGATTAAAATATGATTTGCGGCTGTAATTCATTAACTGTTAGCGAAGTAGACACAATATTGACAGGAGTGAAAATGGCTCTCAAAATGGATCAATACAACCCTTTATGTTCATCAAAGCCGAGTGAATGATTTTTTCATGAAATAGTCATTCAATCGACTTTCATGAACTTTATGTTATAACTATTATGCGCTGTTACCTACCTTAACAAGAACAACATTTATTTATTGTGGGGTAACTTTAGCCCATACACAGTGTATACGGTCTATATTACCGCTAACATAAATACGAGTATAATGAAATACAATTTATAAATCATCAAGCTGGAAAAGGAAATCGCTGGCTTCCTGCAATTTCTGAAGAACGTATCCGTACCTACTCTAGAATCATGAATCATGCCCAGAGGTTGGACTATTAAATCTCAGAATGATCTCGCTCGCAAATGGAGCGGGATCTAGAGCAGAATTTTCAGCCGCAGCTCAGCCACTGTGCCAACCGCACCGTCATTCTTAGCTGTGTCTTGCGCAATCGTATTGACCAACCCTTTCGGTCTGGTAAATGTATTCAGGGTCCCAGATTTCATTTAGCCCAAGGATTAGATGTGCAAGCTGGATATTTTCCAGGCATACTTTCATCTAAACATAGCATTCTCAAAATTACCTGCCTTAAAATAGACCGTTCGGTCACTGCATGTCACCCAATGATAATCTATCTAAAGATGCTCTGTGGATAATTTAATATATTGTAATAGTAGCATTGATCATAGATATATACGTAGGTATGTCATTGATGTCACCATTTTTTTTTACCATTTTGACAAATTGGATTGTTCAATTAATGAGAAGCAAACGGTGTGAGAATATTGGCTTTTTTCGACGATTTTCTTCTGGCTGGCGGGCTGAACACTGACCAAGACCAAAAAGTGCTTTTTCTCCTTATTGCATCTAACGAATAAATATTTGCCTCCGATTATGAAACTAATTAAGTACGGTCGAACAAGCTATTTGGTTTACATTTTACAATGTAATTTGTGCGTTAAACTGTAAACCAAATAGCTTGTTCGACCGTACATTGTAAACTCCTTGGTCGCCTTGGCCACGACATATAGCTACAATACAACCTTTTTTTTTTTTTTTTTTTTTTTTTCGGATGGGAAATCATCAAATGACTTCTCCCGCTCTGGGCGGAGCAGGAGGGAGTGTCAGACTTTTACTGACTAAAACCCATCCATGTTCCTTCATCGCCCTTTGTGTTCCGGGGTCACGGTATCTCTTTCGAACAGTCCCGCAACCCCGGCAGGCATCGGTCCTTGCGGACCCCTTCCTATTGCTGACTCTCTTTGAGGCGCGCGTGGAACACGAACGCGCCGTCGACACGGCCTGTCGTCATGAGACGGACGGACGGCGAGCTAGCCCATAGCCCACCGTCCACAGGCCCGCGCCTACGGTGGCCCCCGACGCCCGGGGCGTCTCCCGCGGCGGCCGGGACGCTGTGAGGTTCTCTCCCGCTCACGTTCCGCCACCTCCTTCTCTAGCATTACTGCTTCGCAGAAGGAGGTGACGGCGTCCCATTCCGTCTCGCTCCGGACCATGGCTTGCACCAGGGCCGGACGCGAGAGGTCGCCGCCGCCAATCGCCGCTTCGAGGACACGGCGGTGCTCCGCCCACGCGGGGCACACCTCCACCGTGTGCTCCACCGTGTCCTCCGGTCGATCCTCGCAGTGGAAACACCCGTGCGTTTCCTCCCGCCCGATTAGCTACAATACAACCTTAAGTCAGATTTCAGTCTGCCAGTTTATATGCCTGTGAACCCTAAAAAAAGGCTGTGCTGTTGAGAATCAACAGCACAGCCTTTTTTTAGGGTTCCGTACCCAAAGGGTAAAAACGGGACCCTATTATTAAGACTCCACTGTCCATCTGTCTGTCTGTCTGACCACTCACCAGACTGTATCTCATAAACCGTGTTATTTAAACTGTTGAAATTTTCACAGATGATGTATTTCTGTTGCCGCTAAAACACTAAAAACAGAATAAAAAAAAAATTAAGTGGGGCTCCCATACAACAAACGTGATTTTTTTGATAATGGTACGGAACCATTTGTGCGCGAGTCCGATCGCAGTTTGCCGATTTTTTTTTCTTAATAAGCGATATGGTACCTAATACTTCCATGCATTTCCTCCAATTAATTACGGTTGGCAAAACAGCACAAATGTCCAAACCAACTACTTGAAATCTGTGTTACTAGAAAGTCAAAAATTACCGCAAATGCTGCAGTTTGTAATGGGGTGGCTTAGGCAAAGTAAATCTCAGATGGCGCCACTATAGTTGGTCTGGACATTACCACATTTTCAACCAATGACGATGTTTGGGTACCAACTATACTAGCGCCATTAGTTCCACAATTAGCCTCCCCGCTTTACATTTGGCTAAATTCAGTTAGCTAAATGAATTAGACTCTGAATTTAGACAAGTGTAAAGACATTCAGACTGTTAGACACACTAGTTAGACAATCATAGTCATGTCTGCCGATCTAAATCAGTTAGCATGCTGAATTTAGCCAAGTGTAAAGCGATTTAGACAAGAAATGCGTTTAGTTATCTGCTGCCCTCAGCGGAGAAAACTATGAATTCTGTAGTGAAAATTTTCCCAATACTTCCTCACCAATTAAGAAAACGTTAAAGGCAAAAGAATAAAAATAAAAAAGTTTTTGATTATAAATCCTAAAAAAAAGAAAATTTTCTATGATAATTGCATGATTTAATTGTTTGTTTTTGCCCGTTCTTCTCCATAGAGATCTACGCTAGGGAATGGGCAATTACAGTACTTTCCTTTGACACAGCGTTTGATGTTTTGATGGTGCCAGGAGAGTGACAAATACGTACGACACGTTCGGAATTCGCTGTTATCACTGAGTTAGCTAGCTAATTAGACCAAGTGTAAAAAGCAAGCTTTTTTTCGCCAACGCTCAGTGTCTGAATTTAGTGAACTAAATTTAGCCAAATGTAAAGGCCGCAACTTTTCTAAATAAGTACTTTACATTCTCTTCAATACCCTCACAATAAAGAAGAAATCTAAATAAGCAGAACTACGCAGCTATATTTGTTGTTTTTCACGTTTAAAATGATATTACTCCTTCGAAAATGCTATTTATAAATTTCACGTAATTATTATGTAACAAAGAAATGACAATTCATTATATTGTTTTAAAATGATTATTCGTCCGGGGTAGCAAAACCTGTGTATAATCCTTCCCGTTATTCTTTGAAACTTTGTACAGACGCCAATACATCTACTACTCTCTGTCACTTTAATAGATTTTCAACTCTATTGCTAAGTAGAGGAATACAAAGAAACGATGGATAGACTGTACAAAGAATGAAATGGCAAGAAAGGAGGTGTCTAATGGGATGACGAGTAATGGAGAAGTATGGAAGAAGAAGACGTACTGACCAGTGCTGCCAATAAAAAAATCTCGATTCCCCGTGTCAGTGTTGTCAATTCCCCGAAATGCGAATGAATCAAAAAGAAGCGGGGACGCTTCTTTTTGATTCATTCGCGACAAATTGCCCAAAATGTTTTTTTTTTTATAAAAGCACTGTTTTATACAAAATTTGTTTAATATACTACTAAACCTTTATTAAAATACTGTACCTATAACAAAATAAACTAAATACTATTCAAAACAAAGTGCAGTGCAGGTACAAAATAAAAAGTTTTAAATTAAATCTTTAGTGGCCCCTAATTTATTAGGAATAGTTTATTAAATAATACAAAATCGTGTTCAAATGACAGTTTTTTATTTGGAAGTTACCCGACATAAAATAGTTTTAGCCCACCGAAAGAATTGGCTTGGATTCCCCGGAATTACCCAATTTTTGTCATTCCCCGCGGTCTCCCGCGCTTACCCTCAATTTCCCGCAAATCGGGGATTTTACCCGCGATTGGCAGCGCTGGTACTGACACTTACTGACTGGACATTGACAGATTTCAACGAATGAGTAGGGGTGTGACATTCTACATAAAAAAACGATTATTAACTAATCGATTGTATTTCTTAGCCTAAAAAATCGATTATAAATAATAGGTTTTCTTTATAAATATCAATTTTTTATATTAATCGATTTTGTCCTAATTTGTCAAATATAATCCAAACTATAATAATGATCAAAGTTTTATTAAATTAAAAATTCACTACAAAAATTACAAGTTTTAAAATAATCAACACAATTTAAAGTTTTAGAATAATCAACATAGATACAATTTTTTAAATTATTCGATTACAAAACTTTCATTCAACAATGAGCACAGAGCAATGATTATTGAACGTCATAATAACAAACGAATGCAGGTAGGTAACTAAAAAAGTACATTAACTGTTTGATTACGCTTGCTAAGCAAGTTCCGATTTCGTGCTCCTGCTAGACTCCCTCGTACCCCCATTACTCCCTTGTACCCCACTCCACGCAGAACGGTTCTCGGCACAAGTTCTATTGTCCCTCGCCTCTGTAAACAGCTAAACGAATACAGTGATCTTATTGACGTGCATTTCGACTCGCTTGGCAAGTTCCACAGAATAACATTTAGTAGTGTGTAATAATGCATTTCTAAGGCTGTAATTTAAATTAAAATTTGAATTTGATTTTGATTTTTATGTTATTTTCGTTTCGTGTTGCTTTTATGACATTTTAATTGAGAATTTGATTTTGTATTGCATTATTTTGATTGTGTTTTTTTTTGTATTTAAATTGGATTCTGTATTATTTTTTTTTTTTTAATTTTAATTTTAATTTTTTTGGTTTTGTTTTTAATTTTGATTTTGTATTTGATTTTTTAAATTTAATTTTGAATTCGTATTCAATTTTGATTTTGTATTTAATCTTGATTTTGTTTTTTAAATTCTGTATTTAATTTTGATTTCAACTCTGTTCTTATCTGGTTACATTTATTATTTATGGGGCATGCATGCGGTGCTAACATATAAGAAATTGTTATACTAACCTTTGATTTAAGAATCTTAATTTAAACATGTAACAGTATAAACAATAAAATTGTTGGTTGGCCTGAAGTAAATAAATAAAAAATAAATAAATAAATACGTAAATGAATGATGCCACCGTAGTCGCACAGATGGCGTTAATATGATATTGATCAACATATTAGTAATTCGCGGTCCGGGCTTGAGTAGGTAAGACAGACTTAAAATGAAAAAAAATCGATTGCAGATGAAAAAAAGAAATCGATTTATTAATCGATTTTTTGTAATAATTAAATTGCTAATAATTAAAATCGATTTTTATTAAGAAAACATCGATTTTTAATCGAAAATTTCCATAATTGATTATTTTTTCACATCCCTCGATGTTTGGTTCGAGCGATGCTAGCGCCATTAAGGTACAGTTACACATGCTCATTTCAAGCATGAAAGCATGCTTCTATTGAGCAGTTGCTACTTAATAGCATGTGTGTCGGAATGTTGCTCAAAAGCGCGTCTAAACAGGTTTGCTTATTGAGCTTGCTAGTATCGATCAGTCGTCGTTCGCATATAGTTTTTATAACCCGTAGCATCTTCTAGTCGCATTTCTGTAAGCAATTGAGCACTTGCTCCAAAGTCCTGTCTTCTAGATATCCATTTACGGACTCAAATCTTTCTCTTTCTTTCCTTTTTTTGCCGAGCTGATATAAGCTTCTGGATGCATTGCATCGCCAGCAAAAGGATGATCTTATTTAGCTCCATACGGATAGCTGTTTGATTGTCCATGACTTTGTTTGAACTGAAAGAGAGCGAGAAAGCACGCTATAAAAAATGGACATGCCATTTTTTATAGCGTGCTTTCTCGCTCTCTTGTCGTATTTGGAATGTTTGCTTTGAGCATGCTTATTCAGGAGCATACTTAAAACTAGCATGCCTATTTCTAGCAAATGTAAACTGCTCATAAGCATGCTCATATTGAGCATACTCAATAGCACGCTTTTTAGCATGCTATTTTAGAGTATGTGTAACAGTAGGTACCTTTAGTTCCACAGTAGCCATCCCCATACAAAAAACGCAAAGTACGTTTCGAGACTAGCAACATTCAGTTATTGATCAATCAAAATACAAACTTCAAATTCAAACCAAATTGCAATCAGTGTTGCCATTTTAGCATATTATATGCTAAATTTGGCATATTTTGTTCTTCTTTAGCAATTTTTTTTAGCTTTTAGCTTAGGGATTTTTTTTTAAATATATTTTATAAAACATCAAAAGAATGAAAATCACAACCTTTCTTGAAATAAAAATTGAAATCGATACTCGACTTCGCGGCGACCCTGAATGCCATTTTGTACGTCAGATTCGGCCTTAAAGGAGCAGGAAAGTGCTGTTATTCTTACACTGTTCCAGACAATGTACGACTGTATCGAAAACAAAGAGAGTTACGACTCTAGCTCTCAGCCTTCCACATCAGCTTATGTTGATGAATATCAAGACATTGAAATTCTATTCCCCTTATTTCTTTTCTCAATAAATACTGACATTTATTTATGTTGGCCTTTTTTTTGGCACTTAATACAGGTTAGCATATTTTAGGCATTTCTTAAACTAATCTAGCATATTTTGAAGTAGTTGAGTTGGCAACACTGATTGCAATTTGCAACTTCTATCTGTTGTCATGTTCTGTTCACCTGCTTCGAAGACGTCAAAAACCACTGCCTTTAGAGTTTAGAGGCAGTCGTTTGTCTACGACTTTTTTTAATTGCGGTTATTGTTTTTCTAATAATAATCTTAAATTTTTTGTCATTGGATAGGTCAAGGGCTTCTATCTTTAGTTACTAGATAAATTAGGTGAGTAACATTTTGTTTGATGCGATTACGTAAAATGCCGATGGAAAGAATTCAAATTGTATGAAGACGAGACTATTAGAGACAAAAAGAGTGTAATTTATTAAACTTTAAAAAGCTTACCATGTACTGTTAATTATTTATTTATTTTAAATGGTATCAGATTTCAGACGGAAGGTATTCTAACTTGTTTGCAAAGTTATTGATTTTTTATTGGCGAACAGTGCTACAGTTTTTTTTATTAATTAGGAATACTATGATGACATGGTGTAAACACAAGCTCGCTCAATGATAGACTTAAGGCCAACCCAATCATTCGTAGTACATAGAAGCCTATATGGTAGAGTCTAGAGAGCCTAGAGTAATAATTATCGTAAAATATAAAATAGTGTGCGGATTCGCGACCGCGTGAACAGGTAATACACAAAAATAAGTTGTAGATTAAATTTACTAAAAATATCAAGTACTTAACTAAAGCTAGCAGTTACGCTTGACACAAAAAGGTACACTTAGATAATGTTTTAGGAAAGGTTAAAACTAGTTATACCAATTCCGTATTATGTACACTGGACACGAGATGTTTTAAGTGGCTTCAAATATTACTTAGAACTAGTTAATAGAAATGGTATGGTGGTCAGTTGGTCGTCCTAGGGGTAGGTAGTGGTGTTGTTGTGAGCCCCAAACTAAACAGTTACGTCTTTATCTTGGGGGCTCAAAAGTGATAAAGTAGAAGAGTAAGTAATAGAGAGAAGAGTAGTAAGTGTAAAGTTACACTTACAAGTTCACTATTTGTTATAGAATGACACTTTCAGCCTGCAGACCTTGGGTCATGATTTTTAAATTGAACAAAATAGTATGTTTTTTTTGTTGGAGTAGGTAAAATAGGTCCAGTAGTTATTTGCAACCAGAAACCTGCATTTGTTTTCTCCATATTGTTATAATTACTACCCAGTAATAGATTTAATAGTATTTGATACATCTAGTTTTTTTTTTAAACTTCATCTACAATAGTGGTACATAGGCGGACTTAATGCCACAAGGCATTCTCTACCAGTCAATCTTTGGGTTAAATAGGAAAACATAGTGATAGGGTACAAAATAATGTCTGTCTAAAAAAACTAACTTCTACTTCTTCTTCAACCTAAGCTGCCCAATGCTGAGTGTAGGTATCTTCTAAATCTCTCCACTTTTGTGTATTTGATAAATCTTAGGCTAAGAAGGACTTTTATCTTCTGATCTTAGATGGGGTTTTCAATAGTATTGTTGAAAAAGGCAATGCAATGAATGCAATGAATTGCATGATGCAACTATTCTTAATAAACAACTGACAACTATTTGTTTCAACAACTGTTTCCTTCATGTATATAAAATGTGCTGTAAATTGTAATGTCAATGTTTTTTTGTTACAGCTGTAAACAATTAAACATGTCGGGAAAGGAAAAGCCAGGTGATAAGCCACCAGTAGTAAGTCCAATCACACCTCAAGTGTAAGTACTATTTTGTTATAATATTACAGAATAGAATATCTGGCTTAAATCCTGAAGTATTATAAAGTTCCTTATAATCATTATCTGCCTAGCCTTTTCTCAACTATGTTGGGGTTGGCTTCCAGTCCAACCGAATGCATCTCCATGTAAATTCAAAAGATGTATATCCACCTTTAAAGAAAGACTGAAAAAATGATGAATGTACGGTCGAACAAGCTATTTGGTTTACACTTACACACACAAATTACATTGTAAAATGTAAACCAAATAGCTTGTTCGACCGTACTGTGAGAAAGATGCTATTATGGCAAGAAAGGAGGGGCCTGACAAGATGACTAGTAATAGAGAAGTATGGAAGAAGAAGACATGCTGCGCCAACCACAAATAAATTAGGATAAGGGCAGGAGAATAATGATGTAGTGTCCACCTTTTTGAAGTTTACATGAATATAATTCATCTATTCAGATCTTACATGCAACTATTCAAAAACAATAAATATTCTACTTTACAGAATAATTAAACCACTGCCAGCTGTTTGCCTTAATTAAACAAAAAACAAGAGTATGTACATTTAAATGTCATACACCAGAGATTACACACAACACTGTTCATGATCATACAAAGTGTTCTTATTTTTGTTATGAATAACCATAGTGACTAGGTACATTAATATTATGCAAATTTATTTTCTTTATGTTGTCATGAGTTCGTATTACTGAAGAACCTTTTGTGCCAACATATAGAGTTCATTTCGCTGTGGTCCATCAGTTTTAAACACCGCTTCTAAAGCAGTGACCTTCAATACAATCACTTTTGACTGAAGTCTCAATAGTCTATGTATATATTTTGTCCACTTTATTTAAAAACATGTAATCCTAGAAAATATTCTCCAATTAGATGTATGGCCTATTTAACCTACATAATAACTGATATTTTTTAAAAGAAGCAATGTAAATTTTGTGCAAATTGGATAGCTCAAAAATGAAAAATATTTATGGCTTTACATGTTAATAAGTATTTCATACTGCTTCGTTGATCAATACTTTCCAAATAGGCTCTTCCTAATACTCCTATTAGGAAGCGCCTATTTGGAAAGCATTGATCAATGTGAACTATTCCTAGTTCACTACTGGGAGGCAGGTGTTCGTGGGCCTTCACGAAGGTGGTGGATACTTCTCTTGCCATAACTTGCACCACTCTTTAGGTGGCCTGACTTGATTTGTCTGTGTTTAGCTATCTGTCTCTCTCGCACAGGCGAGTTCGGGCGTAAAAAGGTAACAGGAAGACAGAGTTCACTTTCGCATTTATATTATTACTACCAGCAAAGTATTTCTTACAACTTCTTCATGTTCGATAAAACAGTAATTTTATAATATGTAGTAAAAGTATTTAAATTGGTTATAAAAATGCAATGTCTTATCTAAAGGTACTAATATTATAAAGAGGTAAAATTTGTTTGTTAGTTTGTATGTAGCGGGACCAGTAGGCCTATTACGTATCTTTCTGATATCCAGTGACTATCAAGCTTCGGTTGCACACCGAACTTTGATGACAACCGAGAATGTCATAATATTGGTATTACGTATCGCACTGAGTGGATATCACTTTACGGTGACTAACAGCCCGGGTACGGTGTAACGTCTTTCATGAAAGCCACTTCAAACTCAGTTGTCATCAATTTGTTGTCCAATATGCTTATATAATCGAAATAATATAAGTATCGATACGAAAGCGTCTGTTAAAATGAGTTACGGTGACTATCAGCCACGATGACAACCAATAACGTCATATTTGATCGCGACTGGCCATACATAATACGAAACTAACCTATTGACAGTTAATCGATGGACACTGAGCAAAGTTACTATCATTTCGAGCTGTCAACAGAGATACGTAATAGCCCTACAGGGGGTAAGCGTGGTGATAATGGCAAAACCCCCCAAAATTGATACCGCATTACGAAAATGGCCCTTAGTACCCGGCAGCCCGTTTACCCTCGACTACGGCAGCGGTCGAGGTTACGGCGTGGCACGGGGTGCGAAGAATCCCCGGATGGGATCCGGCCGCCTATACCAACGACTGGACCTGGCAACATATATGTATATAACACACGCACACTCCGGACCGACGAGAAGATAGCGGTACTCGAAGAGGAATTGGACAGGCTGCGATGGACTATTGTGGGATTATCTGAAGTCCGAAGAGAGAGGGAGGACACGATAATCCTGAAATCCGGCAACCTGCACTATTTCCGAGAGGGTGACCGGCAATCTCAGAGTGGTGTTGGGTTTATCGTCCACAAGTCCCTTGTTAACAATGTGGTGAAGATCGAGAGTGTGTCGACCAGGGTGACGTACCTTATACTCAGAATATCCTCAAGATATTCGCTGAAGGTCATACAGGTCTACGCTCCAATCTCGGCACACCGCGACGACGAAGTGGAGAGCATGTATAAGGATATCGCTAAAGCCATGTGTGGTCTCAAAACTCACTTCACCGTTGTCATGGGGGACTTCAACGCGAAACTGAGCAAACGAGACGGGGATGAGCTGCAGGTGGGGCAATTTGGAGTTGGACGTCGGAACTACCGGGGCCACCAACTGGCTAGTTTCATGGAGAAGGAGGGCCTCTATATGATGAACTCCTTCTTCAAAAAGCGTGAGCACAGGAAGTGGACCTGGCAGAGCCCCGATGGTGCAACCAAAAACGAGATTGACTTCATTATGTCAACCAAGAAATGCAAATGTTCAATGATGTCTCTGTGATCAATTCCATGATAACCGGGAGCGATCACCGCATGGTAAGAGTCACATTGAACATCAATATCAAGCTAGAAAGGTCTCGACTGATGAAGTCTACGCTCCGTCCAGCACAGATCCAAATCCAAAACCCCGAGAGCTTTTTCAGCTTGAACTCCAGAATCGTTTCGTGTGCCTAGGAAGCTCAGTGGACGAATACAACGATGGGTTTGTGGAAACTGTCCATACGACCGGGTCTAAGTTCTTCAAGACATGTCGTACAGATCAGAACAAGAGACTCTCCGATCAAACTCTCAAGCTCATGAAAAAGCGGCGTGAGATGATCCTGCAGTCTTCAGACGAGGCGTTCAAATACCGGCAGCTCAATAAACGGATCTCTAAATTCTTGAAGAGCGACCTCCGCCACTTTAATACAGAGAGTATTAAAGACGCGATCGAGCGGAACAAAGGCTCCAAGGTCTTTACTAGAGATCTGGCTATTGGGCAGAGCCAGCTCACGAAACTGAAGACCGACTATGGCAGGATCTTATCCGCCAAACCGGAGCTTCTGAGGGAGATCGAGAGCTTCTATGGGCAGTTGTACACGTCAACCAGTAAACCCGTTGTAGATCTAGCAAACGACCCAAGAGCTAGACTGAACCGACACTATACCGAAGACATCCCAGACGTCAGCCTGTACGAGATTAGGATGGCTCTGAAACAGCTTAAAAACAACAAGGCACCGGGTGATGACGGAATTACGGCCGAACTCCTGAAGGCGGGTGGAAAACTGGCACTTAAGACCCTTCAAAAGCTGTTTAATTCCGTCATACTCTAGGGAAAAACGCACTAGGCATGGTGCAGGGGTGTGGTGGTACTCTTCTTCAAGAAGGGTGACAATGCCCATCTGAAGAATTATAGGCCCACCTCACTTCTAAGCCATGTCTACAAGTTGTTTTCAAGAGTCATCACGAATCATCTCGCGCGCAGGTTTGACGATTTCCAGCCTCCCGAACAAGCCGGTTTACGAAAAGGCTTTAGTACCGTGAACCACATACATACGCTGCGGCAGGTTATACAGAAGACCGAAGAGTATAGCCTGCCTCTCTGTTTAGACGCTGCGGCAGGTTATACAGAAGACCGAAGAGTATAGCCTGCCTCTCTGTTTAGCGTTTGTGGACTACGAGAAAGCCTTGGATTTGATCGAGACCTGGGCTGTACTGCAGTCTCTCCAACGGTGCCAAATCAACTACCGGTACATCGAGGTGTTGAAGTGTTTGTATAAAAACGTCACCATGTCAGTTCGACTTTAGGACCAAGCCTCGGAACCTATCCTTCTGCAGCGAGGTGTGAGACAGGGAGACGTCATATCTCCGAAACTGTTCACCGCTGCACTGGAGGATGTCTTCAAGGTTCTGGACTGGAGAGGGCTAGGCATCAACGTCAATGGCGAGTACATCACTCACCTTCGGTTTGCCGACGATATAGTGGTCATGGCTGAGACCATGGAGGTCCTCAGTACAATGCTGGATGACCTTTTTTTTCGGATGGGTAATCATCAAATGACTCCTTCCGCTCTGGGCGGAGCAGGAGGGAGTGTCAGACTTTTACTGACTAAAACCCATCCATGTTCCTTTATCGCCCTTTATGTTCCGGGGCCACGGTATCTCTTTCGAACAGTCTCGCAGCCCCGGCAGGCATCTTCCCTTGCGGACGTAACGCGCCGTCGACACGGCCTGTCGTCATGACACGGACGGACGGCCAGCTAGCCCATAGCCTACGTAGCGGCACCCGACGCCCGGGGCGTCTCCCGCGGTGGCCGGGACGTAAGGCCCTTTTACGTCCCGCCACCTCCTCTAGCATTACTGCTTCGCAGAAGGAGGTGACGGCGCGGCATCCCATTCCGTCTCGCTCCGGACCATGGATTGAACCAGGGCTGGACGCGGGAGGTCGCCGCCGCCAATCGCCGCTAATGCTCGATGACCTCAGTAGAGCTTCCGAAAGAGGGGCTAAAAATGAACATGTACAAAACCAAGGTCATGTTGAATGCCTATGTAACACCCACTCCTATCAAGATCGGAGACACTATACTCGAAGCTGTAGACGATTATGTGTACCTGGGACAAACGGTCCAGTTAGGTAGGTCTAACTTCGAGAAAGAGGTCAATCGTCGGACCGATCAATGTGGCGACACTTGGGGGAGACCTATGTCCAGCAATGGACGTCTTTCGGCTGAAAAGATGATTAAATATCATCTTTAATTGAAAAAAGAAAAAGCAATAGCTCACAATTCTCTTAGCTGTCGCAATTTTTGCGGACGAATTCGCGAGCGAAGGGCTAGTATATTATATAGTTTCTGAACCCGTAATCCGTATTCGTATTACTTAACAAAACTCATATCAGATAAATGCTAGGGGCAAGAGTATGATGATGAAGCCATATCAGATAAATAATCTGATTTGGAGTGATCTCTAGATATACTTGACATGTCAGCAGTTCTGTTTATCTTTTAAGATCTGAAAATTCAAGAAATATGTGTGCTTCCATTTTTTGTTAATCTCTTTGTCGCTCGGCAGGCATTAACCAAGTCGAATACCAATGTTCATGACAGTCTAAAATGGACTTCTGACTTTCGAGCCTTTTCCCTGAATTCGGGACGGCTTCCAGTCCAAGGGGATTATTATATTAAATCCAAGGGGATGGACTGCCACTGCTGGGCAAAGACCTCCCTCCGTTCTTTCCATCGGTCCACTTCTTGCAAATTCGTGAGGAAGACATCATTACTGCATCCGCATGCTTTGTCACCTGCCTTTATGTGAAAGGTGTCCGTGTAGCTGAATTTTGGACCAAACTATGTTTGAAATTTTTGGTATCGGTTCGCCAAGAGAAAGAATGAAGACATCCAAGTGGTCACGCCATCTCCTGCGTGGTTTGCCGCGGACCCGGATGCAAAATAAAACCTGCATAAAAAACTGATTTCGACTGCCTAACTGACTTTACTACACGGTCGGTGAATACTCAATTTTCAATGGAGAAATAAGAACTTTCCACCCTGTTATACCTTTAGTGCGCGGTCCAGGTTCGAGCGGGTCAGCGAGTGGGCGCGTCCTTGCAGAGGTGTTTCAATGGGACACCGCGCGGGGCGGGCTGCTCATTGCTCACTTGATGAGCGCAGTAAATCCAATTGGCGAGCATCAACACACGGCGGGCCACTGCCCGCTCTCGTTGCTGCTCGGCGTCCGGTTTTGATTAGGACGCGTCCGCGCGTGTTCTTTGTAATTTCTTACCAAGTCTCAAGCGTCGAGCAAGATGAACGAGGCATCGTTTCACCACATATTTGGTCCACACCGACGAAAGAGCCAAAACCAAGTATGAAGAGAGCCTCGGCCGCCTCGTTTGCTCGCTAGCTGGCGGTGTTCATGGCCTGCGCTTGACACGCTGACCGCTCTGCTGCCCGCCCCGGCTCCCACCTGGGCTGCCCACTTCGAAATTGCTAGCCTAGTCAATTATCTAGTAATTGACGCAAATAATAAGGCTGCTTCAACCAGTAATTTATAAGGTAATTTTGTGTTTCAGTTTAATACCAAAGATTATTAATGGCGGTATTGCTGGTATTGTGGGAGTCTCCATCGTGTTTCCGTTAGATTTAGTGAAAACGCGACTACAGAACCAAACCGTTGGCCCAAAAGGCGAGAAACAGTATAAAAACATGTGAGTATACGCTAAAAGAAAATAAAAAAAATGTGCTGTTCTCTACTATTTCGAAGATTTACGTGAACACGAATGCCTGAGTTTTTTTTGCGATTTCAGTGTTGTTCATAATGTTGAATACAATGACCCCTTACGAGTTTTGTGGTAAACAAAAACCAAGCTTTTATGTAAAAATGGGGTGTAGTCACGAAGCCAAAAGGCACTGCCTCCCGTAATATTTTTTTTGTTCTGTTTTACGAGACGTTTATGAATGAAATTATGGAGATAACATAACACATTATTTTTCAGGATCGATTGCTTCAGAAAGACATACAGAGCGGAGGGCTACTTCGGCATGTACCGCGGCTCCGGTGTTAACATCCTGCTCATTACGCCAGAGAAAGCCATCAAATTAGCTTGTAATGATATATTCCGTATGCATCTGGCTCTACCTGACGGGTACGTATTTTTTTAACTATTAATCTTATAGGCTCTCGAGCTGGACCATAACCTTGATAAATAATACCCACATAGAGATAACGCGAAGGCGTCAGGTTAGCCCGCAAAATTGTTTTATTTTTTACAATTTTCTACTTAGTATAACGTCGTATGGCAGGATTATGATATATGAGCAAGTAACAAAAATAATTATTAAAATCGTCAATACAACTCTCTCTCAAGGATCTAAGCGAGACACAATAGCTTTTTATTTTTGTCTGTATGTAATTCATAAAATACTAGGGGTTAATGGCAGGACATAACTCAACAGTGCTGCCATCTCGCACGATCTTCGCTTTCAGATTAAACCTCACCACATCACTGACACAATTTGTATTATGTATTGTAGAAGCATACCCATCCCACGTCAGATGCTAGCTGGTGGTATGGCCGGGGCGTGCCAAATCGTCATCACCACGCCTATGGAGCTTTTAAAGATCCAGATGCAGGATGCTGGGCGTCAAGCGGCAGAGGCTAAAGCTGGTTAGTATCGGTCTGACCACTCTGACCAGTGTTGTAATATAGTGAAACTCGTGGTTAATAAAAAAAGGATGCATAAAGGAGATGAACAAAACGTGCCCCAGGAGTGTACAAAAATAAAAGTATTACAAATAATTATAATGAAAATCGTTAAGAATTTTGGAAAATTATTAAGGTACGATAGCAGATTTTGAAAAGAACTCATAATAAAAAGGATTTTTATTTCACTCGAAAAGTAGAAAGTACCCTCAATGCTGCCATACAATATTAACATCATCATCTGCCTAGCCTTTTCCCAACCACTTTAGGGTCGGCTTCCAGTCTAACCGGATGCAGCTGAATATAAGTATTTTACATGAAGCGACTGCCTATCAAACCTTACTGGGTCTGGGTAATACGATACCCCGTGGTAAGACTGGTTGTCAGACTTTTTGGGCCACTTACTACCTGTAACGACTGTCAAAGATCTACAAATGACAGCCGGGACCAACAGTCCTCTAACCATTGACGTCAAGCCCACATTTCACACATCGCTTTTTTATTTTGTTTTTAGCGGGTAAAGAATTCAAGAGGATCTCTGCTTGGCAACTCACCCAGAAACTAGTTTCAGAAAAGGGTATTTTTGGGCTGTACAAGGGCATTGGAGCAACTGCAGCCCGTGACATTTCCTTCAGTGTGGTCTACTTCCCGATGTTCGCCATACTTAGCAAACTGGGAAAGAAACCTGAGGAGCCCACACCACCTTTCTGGTAAAACTAATTAAATTATTACTTAATATGTAGTTTCTATAGTTGCTAAGCTATGTCATTTACCGGAATAAAAAGTATCCTATGTGTTAATCCAAGTTATAAACTATCTGTGTGTAAAATTTCATCCTAATCCTTTCGGTCGTTTTTCCATGGTTGAGACTTATCTAACTACATATTTTATAATATTAGTAGCATGGTGCATAAATGTCAAAATCAAAAGTAAACTAGAAAACAGTGGCAGTAATAGTTGCACCGCCCATGCTTAATAATATGAGTTACTAGCTTATAGCTCGCGGCTTCGCCTGCATGGAGCTCGGTAACTGTCCCAAGGTATCATACTACCGAAATAAAAAGCATCCCATGTGTTAATATTAAAATATAAACTACTAAAATATATTGATATCATGCAAATTAGCCGAGTTATTACAATTTCCGCGGGCGAAGTGGTAATAGTAAGATATATGCTTGGTAACCCGCAGGTGGTCGTTCTTGTCGGGGTGCGCGGCGGGCTCGATCGCGGCCCTCACCGTCAACCCGTTGGACGTGGTGAAGACGCGCCTGCAGACGCTTTCGGTCGGCGGCGATCGGCAATACAGCTCCATCATTGATTGCATTACGTAAGTAAACAAAACATACTTTATAGACTGATCTCTATATTGAAATCGTCGGGAAAGACACCTCAAGCTAAGAGTGCGACCTGAAAGTTGACAACATCGCAAATAGCTGTCAAATCATCATCTGCCTAGCCTATTCCTAACTATGTTGGGGTCGGCTTCCAGCATCAGCAGCAGAATATTAGATAATACATGGAGCGGCTGCCGTCTGACTTCCGCAACCCAGTTATGTACCTGTAAATACTGTCAAGGATTACAAATGACAGCCGGGACCAACAGCTTAACGTGCTTTCCGAAGCACGGAGGATACTCGGTATGTATCGACTGGTCTCCCATCCGTAGGCCTACCTTGTCAAGCGGGGATAACCTTGGAGATCGACCCTTACGACAGTTATTATTTAGCCACAAGCTAATCTAATTTATATCGTCATTGATACTGTCGGGAAATACCGTGCATCCTGAAAGTTGGCAACATCGCAAATAGCTGTAATAATAATGCTGAATTAAATGTAACAGATTCAGTTGAAAAATAAAAGCATTTGGAAACATTCCAATTTTATTTTATACATCTGGAACGTTATCGAACATACTATTCTGTATTCACACTTCCCGAATAGTTACAATTACAAGATTAATATTTTAGTGCGATATAGAGGGATGCTTTGGGGCTATTATAAATGACAGCTCGTGGCTAAATAAAAACAGCTGCTCGGGTCGATCTTTATGTTAAGCCGTGCTTGCTTAGGTGGGTCTGTGACGGGGTGACCACACTTATTATTCTTTTTTTTTTTCCGGATGGGAAATCATCAAATGACTCCTCCAGCTCTGGCCGGAGCAGGAGGGAGTGTCAGACTTTTACTGACTAAAACCCATCCATGTTCCTTCATCGCCCTTTATGTCCCGAGGCCACAGTATCTCTTTCGAACAGTCCCTCAACCCCGGCAGGTGGTGACCGTACATACCGAATTTCCTCCGTGCCTCGGAAAGCACGTTAAGCTGTTGGTCCCGGCTGTCATTTGTAGAAAGTTTCAAATTTGGATTCACATCACCCTAACTAATCTAAAATACAGAACTACATCATGCTTTGCGATTTTAATGTTAATTTTCACTGGGCTAAAGTCTTTACTAGAAGACTGGACAAGAAAGTTTAAAATTAAAATATATTTTTTTAATTCATAAAAATAGGGTGTAAGGCACGCTTGAAAGTTTTACCAAGGAGAGTCGTCATATTATACTGGAAACCGACCCCAACATAGATAGGAAATGGCGAGTTAGATGATGAGTTGATGTTAGTGAAAATAGCATAAAAATATCCATGTTATATTATTTTTGTATCCTAGTTAGAGAGAAATGTTTTCCATATTGTGTACAGATTTCATTCAGTTCTTAGATTATATTGCATTGTGTTACTACCAAAGCTCATTTAAAATGTGTGTTATATAAAACAGTTAAATCTGTATTTTTGTGAAATAAAGTTATTTATTATTATTATTGAATGTACTTGGATGTTTCTAATAGGAAAATATTGAAGTACGAGGGTCCCACTGCGTTCTTCAAAGGCGGCGCTTGCCGTATGATAGTGATCGCGCCGCTGTTCGGTATCGCGCAGACCGTCTACTACATCGGCATCGCGGAGTACCTCCTCGGATACAAACGAACCACCATCGTCTGAATTGTCACAAAACCACGCTTCTTTGCTTATTGGATTATCGATTATTTCTCCATGTGTATGATAAGTTACAACATTTCTATCAGTCTCATTTTAGAGTTGAATGCATTAATAACAATATATGTATCGTTAGGAGGTTCCTCTCTTAAGAGCCCTGACCAACGGTAGCTCGGATCCTGTTCCCTGCGCTGGTGGATTACTATTTTTTTATATTTTTAAATGTTTCTTATGTTGATGAATATTTACATTTTTTAATAATATGTATATAAATGAATAAACGAAAATTTATTTGTTATTATTTAATATACTCAGTAATATCAGTAGTATGAGCATTATGTTCTACATTATTTATTAAATGCTGTAAATTATTTTGATTAGGTAATCTGGTTTTCTTCTTATTTTGTTTGTATTTGACTGTAATTTTTTTACTTTATTTATATACTATTAGATGAAATTATTTCTTGTAATCATGACAATTTCATGAATGTGATGACAGAACAATAGGATATCAGTCATTATGGCAATGGCATAATGTGCAATTTATCTGATCAACTTAGAACTAATAAGAGGTTATTAACCTAGACATTAAGTGCAAGAAGCCTGGTGCTACAAACGGCATCCATTTAATTTTGAACTTTATAAATACGCGCCGTAATTTATTACTATTGCTTTGTGCGCGAGACGACAGAGAAACTGATTTTAGTATCAATAAGTAATTTCTGTACTAAAAAGGTCCAATAATAATGATTTACAATTGCGTTATAGACGTGGCAGAGAATATGGGATGTATCCCACATGTATATTGCAATCAATTGTTGTAGCAATGAACTAATATAGGTATAGTATCTATCAGAATGGTGTGGTCATATTAAATAAAGGGTGTGGTACAGACTATCTAACTACCTCCATGGGACCAAAATAGTAATCGCGAAGAAATAAATCAGCTGTCCCATATAAGACATGGACTATTTTTCAATTTGATAGTCTTTAGCACATTCTTAAAAATTACCACATATTTCAGATACACGGTGTATAATTATAGCATAATTATTATTAGCCAATTACCATCACAGGATCACGTGATACCAATCATTCAGCTTAAAGCAAAGTTTAGCTCAACAATTCTATTTATTTTTGTCTCAATATTAATAACTTATTGATAATAATTTATTGATAACGCTAGTGAAATTATTTTTATTTTTTATTGTTGCAAAATTTTCGTTGTTTTACAATTATTTTATGTAAAAAAATAACGTTTAAATGAACTTGAATTATGAAGAGACTGCTGACTAATAGCAGATTTTGTCCGTGGTTTCAGTACTATGAGAATGTCATCATTATTTTATGTTCGTGGCAAAGGCACTAGCACAAAAATGCCACTTGTGATACCATTGTGACAGCCTATTTGACATAGTATAATTTTTGTGACACATATCTATTTATTGAAAACAATACAACCAAGTGTGAGTTGAAAAGTCTTGAAAGTATATTTTCAATCATAGGTATGTTGTTGTTCACTATATTTGATATTATTCATGTTTTAGGAACGCTTTATAACTTCCTAACATACCATTCTGCTTCCTTTATATGCTATTGCGGTGCTTACAAAAATAAATAGCGGTATATTGTTCCATCACGCTTAACAATTAAGGAACTTATATACAGTGACATCATATGGTGCCTTTAGATTAAGATGGAGAAGAAGACTTCTTCCATGACGATCCTCTCTCTAACAACTACCGTCTCACGCCAAAGTTCTTTTACTTTTAATTTCAAATTAAATTTTAAGCAATTGTTAATGTGGTACTAACATTTTTTTTTGTTCCGCCAATCTTTCCAATTAACTGCTTCCATTTTGTGTAAAAATAATAATAGGTGTGTATAACGATCGTCGAGAATGTGTTTGTAGTTTTACACTAGCTAAATTTGAAACGCAAGCTGTAGAGAAACCGCCGTTTTTACTCGTCTGTAAGTAATTATACCTGAACTATGCATTTAGTATGGTAATGTAAGGATTGTTAGAATATTTAATGTTATTTGGTTGGTGGCTTTGCAGCTCTGTGTAGGTGCCACTTATTAATTCAGATACGGCTAGGTATTTTTTTCAAATTACTTTTAAGATATTACTACATATATTTTATTATTGATTATAGCCAGATTTAGTAAGCTCAGTAGCTGTTTCAGAGCTCTACTTTGTGAGCCTATGTTCAAATATAATTTACTTACTTTTTAATTTTAAACATGGCATTCCCTCTTCTGTCTGCTATCACTTTAACCAATCCGATTGACTTACAACTTATAAAATGTTGCAGCTGTTTAAAATAATGTTTAATAAAATAACGAATGAATTGATATTTGACGATAGGTGTTTCGGAATGTTTTAACTAACTTTTATTGTGTTTAAAATCTATATTTTTTTCAAATCATGTAACACGACCTATGAATTTGTTATTATTGCTTTTAAAACATATGATTTTACGTTATAATTATGTATATCAATATTACATTATAGATTGGAATAAACTAGTCAACTAGAAATATGTCAAACATCTCTAAGTAACTTCCAAAGTAGAAACACAATTACTATGAGACAATAATAAAATCAATGACACTCTAAATATAAACTATTATAGTATATTATAACATTAAAAACATATAATTCAATAAAATTTGACTGTGGAACAGTAAATTATCAGAAACAAGTAGCGGAAAGTAATTATTAATAACCTACTTCAATCTTGTTCTAAAATAGTCCTTCACTTGCCTTCTGGCTAGTAATTACTCCGCAGGGAATTTCTTGTTTTACTGAATTACATCTTGTTTAAATACCTATTAAATAACAACATAAAGGTACTCCCTAATCGGTAGCATTCGCCTGTAATGTAACGTTACAGATTAGAGCAGCGCGCACCTTGTAATGAAGTGAAGGAAAGAACCGAGCATTACAATGCGCACGTTGTAATGATACAATGTGTAATATTATCTTGATACAACTTGTAACATCAATGCGCTCCTATCTACTGGCGGGACGCGGAGCGCTCCCCGCCCCGCCCGCTCATTAGCCTACGTGACAGTGACATGTTACATTACACGCGAATGCTCATCAGTCAGGGAGGTAGTATTGTAATGTAATGTTCAAAGTTGAATCTGTAATGTTACATTACACGCGAATGCTCCTGGTGAGGGAGCACCTTAGCATTAATGTTGGGCTTATAACGATATTAAATGATAATAGCAACAAATTCTGTTGGAAATAACATCAACATCCTGCCTTATGGTGAGGTAGGCGCAACACTGCTATTTCGAGTATTTCTATGACGAATACCATATTGCGCTACTTCGCATGCGCCCCAATTTTCGCATAACGGACAGATAAACCGAAATCAGACGCTTCATCTCCCGTCCATTTTTGCCTTTTATTCGGCATCTTTCACTCGAAAACTACTTAATGAAACGTCTGAACACTGAACTAAAATTAATTAAAAAAAAAATGAACAAGTAAAATGAGCTGTTCATTTTCATTATTAAAAGAACAAAATGAATGTGCTATAAACGCATTTTTTTTTATATATACTAAATGTTAGATCAAATTTAAAGGTTTATTTAACGAAATTATGTTTATTGTAATGTTTATTTATTTATTAAAGTGAGCCCATACATGTAAATTATGTAATATGTCCATCCTATAAACCAACATAATTAATAGGTATTAATTAGTATTTGCTTAGAATGCTCAGATATGTGTATATTACAAATTGATTGTTTGCAAATTAAAGACATACTTTTGTTTTTAAGCATTATTTGTGTTAAAATATATTATATTAAAATTATAATGATAATGATCAAATGCACAGATTTTTGCTACTGGCTTTGTTGCCGTTTAATGAAAAAATTTAATGTACTGTAATTGATTTTGTTTCATTGGAAGCTTGTTGCAATTGATTGCAGATACTGTTCAAGTTTATTTGAGTAGTTAGGTTGATATATATCTAGGTCGGTGTTTAAAGACAATAATATATAAATGTAGTAGTATGTGCCGAGTGTTATAAGATGTTGTCAATTCTAATATTACGAATATTAAATGGTTTAGAGTGGCCAATTATTGTCAAAATCAATTGCAATTAAAAAAAATGCTAAGAAAGGCTTTGAATCAAAAAAGTTTTTTTAAGTGTCTAAAGTTTTGAACCAAATTAATTTCAAGCGTAGTCATACTAGTGTGTTATTTCATAAAAATAAATAACCGAATAAATTAATTACCAATGTATTGTTAAAAATATAAAGTTGAAACAGTAAAAAGTTAAATTATAAACGTTTGATTCATTTTATCCCCGTCTTTTTTATCGTCCTACAAACTGCAATAGCTCCTGTCCTGATTAAAAAAAAAAACTATGTAAAATTTCTGTGGGTTCAGAATGATGTAACCGTTTTAGCATCGGCGTCCCATCCACCTTGTACAACCAAACGTGCTCCCATGTAACTGAAGATATCGAAGCGGCTATTTATTTTCAATTTTGTTTTATGAGTAGGTGGTACCTTTTTTTTTTCGGATGGGAAATCATCAAATGACTTCTCCCGCTCTGGGCGGAACAGGAGAGAGTGTCAGACTTTTACTGACTAAAACCCATCCATGTTCCTTCATCGACCTTTGTGTTCCGGGGCCACGGTATCTCTTTCGAACAGTCCCGCAACCCCTGGGAGTAGGTGGTACCTAATGTTAATATTTGGGTGGTAGTGTAATGTGTAGACGGCGCTTCGTTATGTTACCGCCGCCGCCTTTTTACCCGACTAAGGCAAAGCCAAAATGAAGAGTTATTAGCCGCAAGGGATTAGTTAGACCTAGGGTTGGCCTTATAAATCTTTAAAAACAATAGTATTTTTGGTCAACCATTCTTGAGAAATGAGCAACCACAATATTTACTTATAAGATGTAATGTTATTTAGGAAAAACATGATAAGATGGGTATTTTGTATGGATATTTTTTCGCCCGTTAGCATAAAATACATGTTTTGTTATTTCACGTTTGGCGGGTTCGATTCCCGGTTCAGACAGGCGATTATTTAAAATTTGAACTCTGTTCATTTTCTTTTTCAACTACAGGACTACTTTCTCTTTAATCTTGGCTTTATCTAAAAAGTTCACCAAGTAACACCTGTAAGGATCCTAAACCTGTCCTAGGCAATGTGAACAAAAATTTCGAGATCGCTTCGCTCGCTCTTGGCGCTCTTGCAGCCTACTTCCTCTTGAATCGGTCTTTAAGCCGACCAAGTAACTCTTATAACTAGGGGAGGGTCAAAACAATTGTAATCTGTCCAGACCGCTCGCTTCGCTCGCTTTGCACCTTAGATAAATATCGCTGGACATTAACACACAGCGCCATCCAGTGCCACACTAAGCAACGAGGCTTGTGTCGTGGACACCAGATGATATAGTACATAGATACTTTTTGTTTGTAAATACATTCCTACTATACATATAAACATCCATGACTCGCGAAACAAATGATATCATAATCATAAACCTTTATTTATCTAGACTTCAAAAATTACAGGCGCTGGTATATACACAATCTTAAATAGAGAAAGGTGTCTGATGTAGGACAATCCTGAGGTACAGATCACCTCTCCGGCTTATATAATACTAGCTGTTGCCAGCGGCTTCGCCCGCGTGAAGTTCGGTAACCGTCCCACTGGATCATAATAAAGGGATAAATAGTGTCCGACGTGTTAATCCAGGTTATGAACTATCTGTTTGCCAAATTTCATAATCGTCACAATTATTATCATCACAACCACCGTTATTATCACAATCACCATCACTATCACAATCACCATCATTATCACAATCACCATCATTATCACAATCACCATCATTATCACAATCACCATCATTATCACAATCACCATCATTATCATAATCACCATCATTATCACAATCACTATCATTAACACAATCACCATCATATCACAATCACCATCATTATCACAATCACCATCATTATCACAATCACCATCATTATCACAATCACCATCATTATCACAATCACCATCATTATCACAATCACCGTCATTATCACAATCACCATCACTCTCACAACCACCATCATTATCACAATCACCATCATTATCACAATCACCATCATTATCACAATCACCATCATTATCATAATCACCATCATTATCACAATCACCATCATTATCACAATCACCATCATTAACACAATCACCATCATATCACAATCACCATCATTATCACAATCACCATCATTATCACAATCACCATCATTATCACAATCACCATCACTCTCACAACCACCATCATTATCACAATCACCATCATCATTATCATCGTAATCACAACCATTATCATCGTAATCACAATCATCATCATCACAATCTCCATCCTCGTTATCACAATCATCATTATCACAATCACCATCACTGTCACAATCACTTACTATCACAATCACCATCACAATTACAATCACCATCACCATCGCTATCACCATCACAATCACGAATATGGAGCGAATATTGAAAAACCCTTTCTTAGTGCACCACTAGACCACATAAGGAACCTACTTGCCAAATTTGGAATCTGTAGACCCAGCGGTTTGGGCTGTGCGTTGTTAAGTGAGTTAGTCAGTCAGTTTCTTCTTTTATTTAATTAGATGTAGTCAAGATGTTTTATTTCCTCCCTAAATCAAATAAGTAACATCTATTTCTGAATAACTTTTCTATAGTGGAGAGCTTGATTCTAGAAGGTTTTTCGGCTTGAAGTGAATAAACTTCTAGATTTTTTTAAGCTGTGGGCGAAAACAAAGAATGGCTGGCAACACTAAAACACAAATGTCAAAGTTGTGAACAGCGACGCCGTGTCCTAGCTTGTTGTTTTTTACAGTTTATGAGTTTCTTTATTAAATAAAGAAAACGCATTGAGGTCCGAGTATATCTGTAACAAACAACCTATATAATTGAATCAGAATGGCAACCATAGGCCCAAAGAAGGATGGAGGGCCTAACGTCGACTTTTTTCAGTCACCGGAATCATTAGCACAATTTGACCAAATTCGCGTTTGGCTGCAAAAGAATTGCAAGAAAGTAAGTGGAATTGAATCAAAACTATTAAAATATCACGATTTAACAGTCACTTTGTTATGAATAGATAAAAGAAATGTTGTAAAAGTACACACACTGTACATACAATATTCAGCTATTTTACACTCCAGTTGAAAGCGACCTTTTAATTTGAGTTACTAAAGAAATTGGCTTGAATTTCTTATTTATATTTATTATGGTAACTTTATATTCTTTTTCTATGTAAAAATACATACTTACTGTTCTACAACCTGTATTGTTATTATTTCAGCATGTGCAGACAGATCCACCTACTAAGGAAGGCTTAGCACAACTAGTAATCCAGCTCATTCAGTATCAAGAAAACAAATTGGGAAAAAATGCTTCAGATCCTCCCTTTTTGAGGCTTCCGGTAAGTCCTCTGATAATTTTATTTCTTATTGCACAATGTATTATTTGTGTCCTCTGTCTTAAACAGCTTCTCCATATAATTATTAGGGTTGGCTATCAGTCCAATTACCAAGATACAGATGTAAATGAATTACTGTGTATAATTACTTTGATGGCACAGTGGGTGAGCGATTCACTGCTGAGCTATGTGTCACAGGTTTGATTCCACCCGAACCAAGTATTTGTATGACCTACAGTTAGTTGTGAATGTGAATTCAAATGCTTGTAAACACACAGGATGATACAGGAAAAATTCTTAGTGTGGGGCAATGTTTCTTAAAAAACAAACAAAACTAAACTTTACTTCTAGCAACTTCACCAACCTATTTTTATAAAATTAATATTTGGACTTTCAAGCTCTGATTACTTGTGACAACTCTTGATGATCTTCGTGACACAAAATGGATGGACTGTATAAGATGCTCTTCAAGGCACTGAGGGTGGGACATTCCTTGAACTACCCATCTATAAATGACATGTGGAGAGCAGCGGTGGCCCAGTGGTGGCGGCCCCGACTTACGAGCAATAAGTCGTGGGTTCAAACCCAGGCAGGCGGCATTACTTTGTGTAATTTATTTCATCACCACTGCTCTCAAAACGGTGAAGGAAAACATCGTGAGTAAACTAGTCCTAGAACCAAAAATTCGAAGACATGTGACATCTACCAATCTGCACTGGGCCCGCGTGGTGGATTATAGCCCATACGCAAAATTCGCGCTTTGACGTGGAGTTGCGTACACCAGCCCATTATACAATACAATACATGACATGTGTGAATGCTATTATCTAGGTAAAAGTGGGAAAGAAAATCTGTGCAATGAGATGTATTTGATGGCCTAAAATAGGGAACCAAAGGTCAGCGTCAGGATGGCTGGACCAATAGAGCTATTTGATGTTTCGAAAATACCAAAATGCATTACCTTTCTTCTACTATTTGATACCTAACTTCAAATATTTGCTACCTCGATGGACAGCGAATAAACGCATAAAGAAAGTGGCCAGACATTCTGACGTCAGGTTGGCTGACCACTTCCAAGTTCTCATAGTTTTAGCGTTGTATTAACCGCGTTGTTAATGTAAATATCTACTACCTGGTTGCTACCTTAACATATATTTTTTTCCACAACTCTAAGGTGCTCCTAAAAAAGTTATGAAAGCTCCTATAAATTAACGTTAAATTTAGAAAGTGCCTGCAAAACCATTATTAGCAATATTACGAAAATAAGACTTGGCGTTATTAATTTATGTGCAGGCGTTTTATTGTCTTTAATTAATATCTTTCCGTGTGTATGTACACGGACATGTAAAATATCTCCACCCCTCTCCCCACCTTCGACCTTATAAATGAAACTACATAACAAAACATCACGCCTTGTTGCCCCGAAGGGTTAGGCAGAGGTGTACCTACCCATAGTAGGTACACCCACATTTCGCCAGATATGTTTAAGTCCCATGTAATAGGGGCGAGCCTATTGCCATCAACCGGGCACAAATCATGAAACTACTGAGACTAAAATTTTTAGTCACTCTCCTGTGTAAATGGAAGGCTGTCAAAAATAGAAAAAGAACAAGATATTCGAAATTATTTCATTACGTTAAATAATACATGATTCAAATTAAATATCAAAAATTTCTGTCGATTTTAATTTTGATTCGAAAATGCTGTCGGATTCTAAATATATATTACATTATTTATATTTTCTGCCATAAATGATGCAATGGGCCAACATTTTTATGACTTTTGGTAATTCGATTTGACATGTCATCGTAACATTGAAATGAAGTACCTAATACTAGTAATCAAGTTTACTGTAAATTCATCAAAATGCTTATTGAAAATGCTTCACTGCAAAATATTTATCAGAGTCGAACGGAAATTTTGAAGCAGTATTTTAATACAGAAAATATATCTGACGACAGGATTATTATTAGTTGCGAATGTAATGTGGCGCACATTTTTGATCCGTTCTTTTTGCATAATGATCTTTTTCCTAATATACTTTGGCATAACAGTTTTGGCATAATTTGTTTTGCCATAATAATACTTTGCCAATTTTTTTTTTGGCATACTGTTTATTTTGGCTTAATCATCTTGAAGGCTAATTTGTTTTGGCATAAATTGAATTTTGCATAATGTTACTAGGCATAGTGACTATTAGCATAATAGTATTTAGGCATACAAATTAATATAAATACCGGAATCAAATTTAAGTTATTTTTACATATTTATTTTAAACTAAAAAATCATAGTTGTGATATAAAAGTTAGTGACAGAAACGAATCGCTGCAAAACCGAGTCCACGTAGTCTTGTCTGCCTTACCCCGACAGTGTAATTTAGAATCGCGTAGGCGCGGAGGGGCGAGGCGGCCCGCGAGATGAGGAGCAGGGGGTTGTAACACTCGCCGCCGCATCTGATGTTGGCCGGCTTCGCCGAAGCTGCGGTGGTGAGCGTTAAACACATCTGCGACGATAAGCTCGCGTGGGACCGCCGGAGCCCCGGAGTGCCGGAGCCGTGACAGATACCATGCCTGCTGCATGTTGCATGATGCATGCTTGCTTGCATGCTGCATGCTTGCTTGCATGCTGCATGCTTGCTTGCTTGCTGCATGCTTGCTTGCAGACTGCATGCTTGCTTGCCTACAAATTTTATTACAGCATTATCGTATAAAAATGTGTATTAGTGTCTAAAATTTTAGGAGTTCATAATTATGCCTTTGTTATGCCTATAAAAAGTATGTTTTAATATCATTATGCGTAAATGAATTTATGCTTCGGAATATTATGCTTAATCATTATTATGATTAGAAAAAATATGCGTAAGCTGTTATGCGTAAATAATATTATGCGAAAATATAATTAGGAGTAACAAAAGTATGCCAAGTTATATTAGGTCTTAAAATTTTATGCAAATGGATAGGGAACCAAAATGTTCCATTGCATCATTTATGGTAGAAAATATAAACAATGTAATATATAATTAGAATCCGACAGCATTTTCGAATCAAAATTAAAATCGACAGAAATTTTTGATATTTAATTTGAATCATGTATTATTTAACGTAATGAAATAATTTCGAATATCTTGTTCTTTTTCTATTTTTGACAGCCTTCCATTTACACAGCAGAGTGACTAAAAATTTTAGTCTCAGTAGTTTCATGATTTGTGCCCGGTTGATGGCAATAGGCTCGCCCCTATTACATGGGACTTAAACATATCTGGCGAAATGTGGGTGTACCTACTATGGGTAGGTACACCTCTGCCTAACCCTTCGGGGCAACAAGGCGTGATGTTTTGTTATGTAGTTTCATTTATAAGGTCGAAGGTGGGGAGAGGGGTGGAGATATTTTACATGTCCGTGTACATACACACGGAAAGATATTAATTAAAGACAACAAAAAGCCTGCACATAAATTAATAATGCCAAGTCTTATTTTCGTAATATTGCTAATAATGGTTTTGCAGGCACTTTCTAAATTTAACGTTAATTTATAGGAGCTTTCATAACTTTTTTAGGAGCACCTTAGAGTTGTGGAAAAAAATATATGTTAAGGTAGCAACCAGGTAGTAGACATTTACATTAACAACGCGGTTAATACAACGCTAAAACTATGAGAACTTGGAAGTGGTCAGCCAACCTGACGTCAGAATGTCTGGCCACTTTATTTATGCGTTTATTCGCTGTCCATCGAGGTAGCAAATATTTGAAGTTAAGTATCAAATAGTAGAAGAAAGGTAGTGCATTTTGGTATTTTCGAAACATCAAATAGCTCTATTGGTCCAGCCATTCTGACGCTGACAAACCAAAGGTATAATAAGGTGAAAATAAGATTATATTTACCTGAGTATTTAATATTTGAATCAGAAAAAAAAAGTTGAATTGATTAATTGTTTGTGTAAAACTAGGTTCTAAAGTGACTGTGCACATTTAATTTTGCTTCGTACTTCTTAACAACTACAATTATGAATATTTTTTCTTTGACATTATTTTATTATTTTAATATTCTGCCATCTTAATATACATTCTGTAGATAGTCAACTTGTTACAGTTGAAAGGTGGAGTTCTGTGATACACAGAACATCAGACCATGCACTCTTAGTAATTAGGTTCTTTACTTCAAGCTTGTCGATGGCAATTTACATTGAGTCAGTCCAAAATTTGGCGAAGTAGGTTTCTCCACTAAGCATTATGGATCTGTTGGTACCCTTTGGGTTAGTCCAGTTTCTAGGTCTAGATTAATTTATCATAGATAAACCTATTGTGATTGACAAGTTTCATTAATGACCTTAAAAATAAGTAAACAAACAGTAATGTGGTAATTTATTTGATTTAAAATAACAATTTGTATTATAAAATTAATAATTGGCTGCATTAGCAAAAACAAATTGGTTTTCCGGGAGTCCCTTAGCCCCGGTTCCCTCTATCGCGAATAAGGATCCAGCTTCAGGTTGTGTGTTAAGTTCTGCTTGTGACAGGCCCACCTTGCTGGTTGTCACAAATAGGGTGGACAAGTCGTGACCACCCCACATCACTGATGTTACTTTTGCAGCTGGTAGCCTGTGTTGTTCCAATAGTTTGCCAGCTCTAGAATCAATCTTGATTACCTGGAACAAAAAAATGGGGTTCACATTTAAATTGAATTATTAGAAAAAGGTGACCACTCATTATACAGATGATATCAGATAATGCCAAATGAGTATACTGGACGCATTCCCGAACATCCAGCATGTTCCCAATGCTGGGACACAAGCCTCAAATCTCTAATCTGTCATGCAGGCCCAGTGCGGGTTGGAGTCACGTGTCTTAAAATCCTGTTTTTAGGACACAACAAGGCTTCCCAAGTACTTAGGTGATCTAGATTCAGAATAATGCTGCATGTTTTATATGACTGTATGGATTGGAAAAAATATATTTATGTCTATTAAACACTTGAAACATTTAAAATATTACCTTCCAGCCATTGAAGCAGGCAACCCATAGATTTCCATCAGTATCAATTGTCATTCCATCCGGAAACCCAGTAACATTGTTGGCTTGGAAACTAAACAGTGTCCTTCTGTTGCCTGGAATATGATAAAATCAATAAAATTAGTTACAGCAGTAAAGTATAAATTAAAGTTAGTTTTATGGAGCTTCATAAAAGTTTGAATTTTTATTATTTTGACTTTTAAATTTTATTTTATATTACATTCACAAAACTTAAATACACATGTGTTTTTGTGACTCTTTATATAAGTACAGATAGTTTGGTATAAAAGACCTGGTTATAACCGAAAAAGCTATAGTAAAATATTTGTATGTAGGCCACACAATCTGTTCTGTTCCGTACGGAAATTAAACCTGCGAATCTTCGCAGAGTAACCAATCGTTCAGATACTGAGCAAGACCTTCCGAGACTTGCTGGGTGCCTAGCTTTTATCGCCGTAGCGCGCAGCACTAAGTAAGCCATCTGTCAGTGCGTTCGAGCCTAAGAAAATCATCAATCATCATTAATCGTGATGGTCCATCTTCCAAACGCCTATTATAAAAAAAAAAAAAACTTTGTCATAAAAGGAACAATTACTTACGAATACATCCTTCTTCGAGGTCAAAGTCGAACACATCAATATTCCTGGTAGGGGTATCGATGTAGAACATGAACTTCTTGTCGGCAGTCCACGCGATTCCGTTGGAGATCGACACTGGGCGCACCTTCTCCATAGGGTCTAGGTAATTGTGCTCATCCATCATGTATAACGTAGCTTGATCTTTGTCGACATTGCCATCTACTTCTTGGCCCATTGTACCTAATGTTAATAAGATATGATCAGTAAATTTTATTTCATCGCCAACTAAAAATAAAGGAATTTTATTTTTGAAGTAAACCGGTTTTTTCTTTATGTTTGGGTCAATAAATTGATCGTATTGCATTATTATATCGCGCATCATGACATCATAACGAAAAAACTCAATTATCATGCTAACTTGCTATTCATTATTTGTTGTACTATTTTCAACTTTAGACTGAGCAGCTATTCAAACTCAAACTCAAAGCATTTATTTCAATTAGACCATTACGGCACTTTTGAATGTCAAAAATACAAAAAAGAAAATCAAAGCTACAGTCCCAGTCACAAGGCATAATAACTTGAGAAAGTACTGTAGTTGCCCATTCCCAAGCGTAGATCTCTATGGAGAAGAACGGGCAAGAAACTCCATGGACACTCTTTCAAAATCAAAATATTGTTACAAAATCTTGGTTACATCTTTAATTTTGAGATTATACATATATGTGAGAACGATGTAGAAAGACGTGCACACTAAGAACGTCCAGAGTAAAAGATTAGATCAACAATTTACGAATAAAGTAATTAAAATGAACCTTGGCAGCTAAGAGATGACCAGTCCCAACTGACAGCGCCCGTTCACAAACATGACGCATGTACCGGCGCCATTCAACTCAACCATATTGAAGGGAACTAAATGACCCGACACCATCAGCGAGACATTTAAGTGAGCATGACATTCTCTCAGATTAACCCACGAACCCTTGAATTCTTGAATCTTTCTTAAAAAGTATTTCTGTGTCTACAGGACACCCTAACAATAAATGAAGCAGCAAAAAAAAAAATGTTGCGATTTATAATCTAGCTGTAAGCATAATCAGTGTATAATGTTCCCACTGCTGGGACACCGGCCTCCACTCTAAGAGAGGGAATGGGCCTTAATCCACCACGCTGGCCCAGTGAGTGTTGGTGTAAAGCACATACCAAACCAAAGTCTTCCTTTCGCGTCGACCTTGCCATCATTGCACCTGTTGTTGGGCAGGCCCAAGTCCACCACACTCAGTAGCCTGAGGGCACTGTCGCCGTCCGGTGCGTTCCACGGCAGGAAGTATAGCTCCGTCCTCACTGCTATTAGGATCAGCTGGGGGTAGTCCTTTACCGTTACTACTAACGAGACTGGTCCGTAACCTAGAACATATAGAAAATATTTTTCAAATTCTAAGAGTGTTTTAATGTGGCAATGTGGTCTTCAAACGAGTTAGAAAAGGTTAGGTTCTACGATGAATCGACCTTACATGATTCATTTCCATTCGTTTCGCATTCGGACCTATTTACCTTATCATTTTACAATATGAATATTAAACATAATTAGGTAAATGGATACTGCCTTTTGGTACCTAATCATTTTGAATGACATCACTAATAGGATCAGTGGATATCCGTCTTCTATGGCTTCGTTCGAACATTCGTCTTAAATTCCCTTTGTTAATCCTCTTCCATTCCTCTCCTCAAAGTGCCCAAACCTGTTTAGTGTACTAATATATAGAAACGTAAAACCCGGTAATGGTATGTAACGAGCATACGTGTAACAAATTGGCGCTCGCAATTTGAAAGGCCGAAAGGGACATTGAGTGCGCACTTTCGGCTTCTTGTAAATCCCGCTGGATTTTTTACTTTCAGCGTTAAGTCAGTTCGCGTAAAAGCCACATCGCCTTTATTGTCCTTTATGGCATTTCTTTCCTCCATAAAAATAGTATGAATAAAAAAATAAACTCGCTCCTAGTTTTAAATTTTTTGTGATGTTCAGAAATAGGGGCCGCCTCCACGAGCGAGAGAATCGCGGCGATTCAACGTATTTCTATACGATAATATCGCCGCGATTCTCTCATTCGTGGAGACGGCCCAAAAGAGAGTATAGAAAAACGTGGCAAGGACGATAATATCGTCGCGATTCTCTCGCTCGTTAGAGGCGGCCCCATAAGCGTGCGTACAATACATACCAATTGTTTTAGAGGTGATGTTGGTAGTTTCAGCATCAAATCTGTACACTTGCTGTTCATGTATGTCGACCCAATAAAGTGCATTCTCTGTAGTTGACCAATGGGGGCCCTCGAAGTGTGTACCGCCTCTCTGCACCTGTTTTAAATAATTACTATTTTATTCCGTGTTTTAAGTTTAGTGGAAACGTATTTTTAGTATATTCAGGTACCTATTATTAAACTGTGCTTGAGAGATTCGCAAACAAAATTAATTTTGCAAACTACATTATAAAATTAGAAATATAATTAATTAAGTCCAATTAAAATTAACTTTTCTTATTATAATTAAATCATACATCCTCTTTTCGCCAGTTGTCTTATTTAATAGGGGGCGGAACTATTGTCATTAACCAGATACGATACAAGTAGAGTTTATTAAATTGGAAATATACTGATATTTTTTGGCGCTCTTGATATCATTAAAAAGCTATAATCAGCTCCCACTGCTGGGACAGGGGCCTCCCTTACCCACCTTTTTTTGCAACATCATCTAATGACCCCTCCGGCTCTGGGCGGTGCAGGAGGGAGTGTCAGACTTTTACTGACTAAAACCCATCCATGTTCCTTCATCGCCCTTTGTGTTCCGGGGCCACGGTATCACTTTCGAACAGTCCCGCAGACCCGGCAGGTATCGGCCCTTGTGGACCCCTTCCTTTTGCTGACTCTCTTTGAGGCGTGCGTGGAACACGAACGCGCCGTCGACACGGCCTGCCGTCATGAGACGGACGGACGGCGAGCTAGCCCATAGTTCTCTGTCCACAGTCCCTTACACACCTTTAGCCTCTCGGCTGCATTGTATTGTATGTAACCCACTACGCAGGCTCTTGCCTGTATTGTATGTAACACACTACGCAGGCCCAGCGAGAGGTTGGTGATGGATTTAGCACTAAAGTTCATAATATTAAAAATAAATATAATTAAGTTTCTTCGCGCCTAACAAGTTTCTACAATTTGGTAATTAATTAGGTCCCAAAACTTGTTGTCTGAGCTGCATAATAAATTAAATTAAATAATTAAGATAAATACTTACATTTTTAATGAGCGGTGTATTCTCTCTGTATGCTAAACAATTCACCACTAAAACTGTTAGGATGAACTCCCTAAATAACACGATCATTTTCGTTGAAGTCTAATCTTAATACTTTGAACGTTCAGCGTTCGCGGCGTCTCGCGCGACTGTCACCCACTGCTGGCTAAGTGCTTGTAACCGGTCACTGGTGATCTTGAGCAAGTGAACGTATCTGTACAGTAGTATATAGGTACACAACCTGTATACTAAATATCCACAATATGCGCATATGCCGCCATAATTATGATTGCGTTTGATGTCATTAAGTCGTTACAGAAATACAATGTAGATTTTATCACTATATAAAAAAAAAACTTCAAATAGAACAGTCAATTTCTTGAGTATAAAGGTACCTACTGGTTAATTCGTTAGTAATTTCTGCAGGTTTTTTGAACAAGAAATGTTATAATAAGTCTAGAAAATAGCTTTACGAAAGAGATTTGCTGGAAGATCTAAAGATTTCTCGAACTTGCAATGTTGGGGTTTGCAGCTCTTTTAGATTTAGAGATTAGAATTCAATAGTTTCAAGAATGTCCGCGTGATTGTTCAATAACATCCACATCTTATGATGTTCACTTCAATTCGTATTGTTGTTAATTAGGCTAGGAAGGCCGCGACTTCGATGTCCTGTCACGGCTCAAAACACACGATTCCGCGGAAGTGTGACCTCATACAAGGCCTTTAACCATTATGTGACATCTTAGTAAATTTCTTTAGCTCCTTTTTATTTTCGAACTGTTAAAACTTGTGCCAATTTTGTTTGTGTTTTCTTTGGTAAGTAGTTATAAAAAAAGAAACTTGAACTGATCCCCGCAACCTTCGTTAGCGTGAAATTATAATAAAAATATTACTTCTCTGTTTGTATCGTATTTGGTTACCAATTTCATGGTTTATTATTTTTTTGCATGGAACCTTTTCAGAATCACTCGTGCGTCTGTCTGTCTGTCTGTCCGTCCGTCTGTCACAGCCTGTTTGCTCCTAATCTACTAGACCAAATCAGGTGAAATTAGGTAGGGTGGTGTAATCCTATGACCCAAACACAGATGTGCAAAGTTAATAAATATTTTTTTAAATAAGGGTCAATTAAAAAAAAAGAAAGTTTTGCAAACCTTACTGTGTCATATTATTATATCAAATGATAGGGCTCGTTATGAGGATCTCAAATATATTTTTGTTATTATTGTAAAATAAATAGTTTTGATTTTCAGACAGATTTTTTTCAGAAGACAGTCAGACAAATTAATTATCAAAGAACTGGAGGACAAACTGGAAACTCTAGAACGAAAAACTCGTGGGGTTGGGATAGAAATTCGCAACATACCAAAACAAAATGGAGAAACTAAGGAAACTCTTGTTAGTGAGATTTCTAAATTAGGAGACATTTTAAAAGTAGATATTAACACCAGCAATATAAAAGATATATACAGGTTAAAATCAAAGGATTCTTCAGACCCCATCGTCGTCGATTTCACCACTGTTCTCTTGAAAGAAAAGGTCCTCAAATCTGTAAAATCCTTCAACAAAATTAAACAAAAAGGCAACAAGTTAAACACGACCCAACTAAATCCAAACTACAGTCAAAAACCGATATACATATCAGAGGCCCTCACGCATAAAACCCAGAGACTGTATTACTTAGCCCGTCAATTCCGGAAAAGTCATGGGTACAGCTTCTGCTGGACAGCAAATGGTATTGTTTACCTAAAAAACAACGAAGACTCCACACATATACGGATAAACTGCGACGCTGATTTGGAAAAATTACGAAATAGTGTTAAACCGCTGTGACTAACTGTTGCTCTTGAATACCTATTTTGTCTCATTATTACCTTATCTATAGGATTGCATGTTAATTTTAAGTTTGAATCTGTAGATGATTTTTATGCTTACAAAGTACAACTCAAGGGCCACACTAACCTCCCACATTTATTCAGGGATAGCCAAAATCAATCAAAATACTCCTTAATCATAACAATAGCTGAACTAAACACTACTCCAGAAACACACTCAACTTAATTTTCAATCATACTTCCATTATACAACTCACCTACTCATAAAATTACAATCACAAACACTCTACACTTGAAACATTATACTACTCATAAACACTGTTTTTCTACTTACATACAAATTCTTTCCATAATCGATGTACCTACCATGGCCACAATTCTTGTCTATTACTACTCTATTGTTAACTATTCGATGACGTAAATAATATATCTGAAAATATTGACCAATTATCCGTATCTCACTCACAAATCGTAGACCTAGAGGATTGTCAAAATATTATTACCTCTAATACGGACAACCTAATTATAATGACACAAAATATACGAAGCATTAACCGAAATATGCCCGGCTTAGAGGTTTTACTAGAAAGACTTAAACTAAATTGCGATATAATAATTTTAACAGAGTGTTGGCTTAAAAGTGCAACGGTAATCCCTCATCTATCTGGCTACTCTTATGCAGCAACAAACATAAACCCCATTCAAAATGATGGGGTAGTTATATACTACAAAAAAGGCATTAACCTAACAATAATAGAACCTGAATTTAATGAAAGTAATTGCCTACTAGCCACCGTTGGAAAAAAAGTTGCCATTATGGCTCTATACAGATCGCCTTCCTACACTAAATTGGATCCGTTCATTTTGTCGTTGGATAATATGTTACAATCAGTATCTTCTTTCGAGCACATCATTGTTATAGGCGACATGAATCTTGCGATAAACTCAAATAAAATTAAATCTGAAGGCGAACGCTATCTAACCTTAGCTGCCTCACATGGCTTACTCCCAGCGCACACTTTAGTTACACGCAGCGCTCGCCAAACATGCATTGACCATGTCCTTATAAAAACTAAAGTCTCCTCTATAACCATAGTCCCCAATGCAACACTAACAGATCACCATCCCGTATTATTTTGTTTAAATTTAAAAAAACCACGGCAACATGCAACCTCAACAAAGGCCATAATTAACGACAAAACGTTAACACAAGACATTCTAAATATTAACTTTGATCCCATTTACCAAACAGAAAACCCAAATACTAGTATAGATTACCTAACTAAAAGTTTACAAAAAGCAATAGAAAAGAATACTAAAATCATAACACTTTCTAGACGCCAAAAAATCATTAAGCCCTGGATAACTCCAGGACTTCTACGTTGCATGCGAAACAGAGACCAACTGCACAAAAAGGCAAACATTGATCCGGATAACGAAGTCTTAAAAATTACCTACAAGCGATACAGAAATTTCTGTAACAATCTATTACGAAGGTTAAAAAGAGCATATGAAAAAAACCAAATCCTGGAATCACAAAACGACAATAAAAAATTATGGAAAGTCATCAAAAACATCACACACACAACAAAAACTACACAACACCATAAAGATCTATTAACTCTCTCATCTTCTCCTGACCAATCACTTTACGAAGCAAACAGCTATTTTATTAATGTGGGTAGCTCACTGGCGGATAAAATTTGTCAACAAAATCTTACTTTACGGAATCAACCATCACTGAGTAATACCCAAGATAAAGTTCTAAATGTCCCCTATTCTTTCGTCTTAACTGAGACAGACACATACGAGATTGGACATCTTATCATGGGTCTAAAAACAGAAAGTGCACCAGGATGGGATAACATTAGCAGTAGATTTCTAAAACAACATAAAAATATTCTCGTACACCCCCTGGAGAAAATAATCAACGATTGTTTAAAAACTGGAGTGTTCCCCGATTCCCTTAAACGATCAGAAGTGTGCCCGATCTACAAGAACGGAGACAGAAGTCGTATAAACAATTATAGACCCATTTCCATACTACCCGCAATATCCAAAATTCTAGAAAAAATTATAAACATCCGTCTAGTAAAATACCTCGAAAAATATAAACTGCTTTCAGTAAATCAATACGGGTTTAGGCGAGGGAAATCCACAGAACAGGCAGTGAACAAACTTATAGATTTTATAAGTTCTAATCTGGACAAAGGGAAAAAAATGTCTCTCTATTTTTCTTGACCTGGCAAAGGCATTTGATACGATTTCTGTCTCCCGCTTACTCAATAAATTGGAGGCACTGGGAGTCAGGGGCACCCAGCTTGAACTCTTCAAAAGCTACCTTTCTGGGCGAACTCAGTGTGTTCGAGTGGATAAACACAAAAGTACACACCTTCCTGTTACACACGGCGTGCCTCAGGGAAGTATACTGGGGCCCACCTTATTTCTTGTGTACATAAACGAGCTTACCTGTCTTAAACTCACTAAAGGTGAAATTATCTCTTTTGCGGATGACACCGCGTTGGTGTTTACGGGTGATAGTTGGGAGGAAGTCTTCACTAACGCACAAAATGGCTTTGATGTGACTGAGGGATGGCTGCAGAATAACATACTTACGCTAAACGTAGATAAAACTAAGTATATTTGTTTTAGCATTAGGCAGGCGGTGAATATTCGCGGCGACCTACGAATTGTCTCACATGAGTGCATTTCTGCGGATAGTTGTGCATGCTCACCTCTGGAACGCGTTAATACTCTAAAGTACCTTGGTATTACTTTAGACAAAAACCTTAACTTTAAAGAACATGTCAAAATTCTTTGTACCAGAGTGCGAAAATTAATTTATGTATTTAAAAATCTACGTCATGTCGCTGACCCTGCACTGCTGAAGCGAATATATCAGGCCCTGTGTCAGTCCCTTCTTACCTACTGCATCTCATCCTGGGGAGGTATCTGCAAAACCACGCTAAAGGCAGCTGAGGTCGCCCAGAGAGCCATACTAAAAGTTAGCACGTTTAAACCGATGCGTTTTCCTACTGTTTCACTGTTCCAGTTGTGCGAGGTTTTGACAGTTAGACAGTTATTTATACATAAAATTATCCTGCAACAACATAAAAAACAGCCCTACAACCCAATGTTATTACAGAGACGTCGTAAATATCATGTTTGCGACTATTTAACCACATTTAAAACAACCTTTGGTAAAAGATTTGTAAGGTTTCTAGGCCCTTATCTCTATAATAAGCTTAACAAAACAATAAAAATATATCCCTTGACTGAAAAACAATGCAAATTAATAGTAAGCCAATATTTGCAGAAATTAAGCTACGAGGACACTGAACATCTTCTATCCATACAACTCTAAGAATACGGCTAAGAGCACAGAAAACAAATATACACTCTCTACATAGCTCACCTACATACCCTTACACTCCTGCTTACTCATACCCACACATTCACCACATAATTTTTCTAACACACACGACAACATATACTCTTATGAGTACACCATATACCCACATACACATTCTCATATACACACCACGAACACACACACATATACCCACGCACACCCACTTACACACTCGGTCCATTTAATAGTTGTATTGTACTTACCATAACTTACCTTTAATAAAATTACATTTCAAAAGATTGTTTCCCAAATTTTATTCTGTAGTACTGATTTAGTTATATTATATGTCTCTACTGCTTGGCACCTATTAATGTATTGTAAATACTCGAGGGGAATGGTGCTGATAGCCGAAATACAGGCTATGCCTAGTTCGGCTACAGACGCTGATTTCTTTGCGTAAATTCAATTTGTTGTCACATTGCCATTGTAAAATAGTACTAAGATGTTTGGAAATAAACTATTATTATTATTATATTATTATTATTTTATTCATGAAAGAAGACTATTTATACTTCCGTATTTGGTTACCAATTTCAAGGGCTTTTTTTGCACGGAACCCTTTTTTTAATAAAATAGCTATCTTAAGTTGCTTCTTATAATATTAGCTATCTGCCGGTAAAAGTCCCGTCAGAATCGGTCCAGCCGTTTCGGAGATTAACCGGAACAAACACAAAAATTACACAGACAGACAGACAAAAATAAATAAATATGTTTTTTTGGTGCAAGTACCGTATATACTTTCCTATGCATTCATAAAAATATGTTATTTTGAAATTACAAATGCACACTTCAATTTATTTATTTGTATAGATAGTTGGTTTTGTTTATTAAAGCTCAATACTGAATTATTTATTGCATTCCATAATAATTATGTATTAGGTACAGTCAGCATCAAAAGTTGATGAGCACATTTAGATTTTCAAAATCGCTGTACACCGTATTATACCTAAATCGCTCAACTTGACAAGCGCCAGAAATGAATGATTATCATAAAAGGGCATAAGTAGGTGTCCATCACTTTTCAAAAGTCGCTAAACAAAGTTATAGTAAAAAAAGCATAACATTCTTTGTCTCTAAAGTCTCTGAACAAATTTTTGACAAAAATAGCATAGCATCGTTTATCTCTAAAGTCCTTGAACAAAATGAAACGTTTTTTGAGTTTAATATGTGTGTGTATTTTTTTTCGGTAGGTATATATGTTTGGTATATAAATTAAGTAGACACATGCACATGTAAATCACCGCCCTTTTATTTATTATCAACAAAATTAAATTAAATGGTTCGATAAATAAATACCTACAGTTAATAATTATTATTTGTTTTAATTAAAAATCAAGAAATTTAAACTTTCATAATCAAATCAATGTTTTATAAACAAAAACAAAGTTATTTTTTTATAAATTACAATTATGATTAGGCTTAAACTACTTAGAATTAAAACCTAGTGTGTCCCCCATTGGCAACGATGACATTTTGGAGGCGTTCTCGCATGGAGTTTATCATATTTGGACAAGTATCTCGTCCCCTAAAATATTCCCAGATTTCTATGGCGTGATTTAGTAGATTTTCCCTTGTTCGAGGAGTGCTTTCATCCCAAGTCTGGACCATAAGCCCCCATAAGTTTTCAATGAGGTAAAGGTCCGGGCGGGCTCTTTGGTGGGAATGGAATTAAATAGAAATCTTCTTTTTACATTCAAGGGTAAACAGTTTTTCAAATACCCACAACTGTTTCCCAAAGAATTGAATTAAAAAATTTGTGTGAATTTTGAAAATGAGTCTTATATGTGTGTACATATTCATATCATTCATAAAATAAGTCGACGGTATGAATTTGAACATAATCTGCGTGATTTTGAAAATGAGTTTTATTGCTTTACGAATTAGGTTACAATTCAATCGTAATATAGAAAGCTTAGATAACGTCGACGGAATAAATTTGAAAAATAGGCTTAAAAATGTGCTTACCGCTTGAACCACTTCTAATATTTCTCATTGATACTATGAAAAAAAAAACAAAATTATTTTGGAAAGTTAAATTCGAAATTTACATCCATTTAATTTTTTTTTATATGATTTAGTTTGGATAGGACAAGATTAGATTTATAACTCTGAAGATAGTAACGGCCACTTTTTTAGTTTGCAGTTCAGCTACTTTTGGTAATAAACGTTTACACGCTACGTATCCGAAACAAAGTAATGTTCAGTAACTTTTGTTATCTAGGATGTTAAGTTATTTTTGGACGTTGCCGTGATTACACTAGATAACCAAAACAAGCATTTTATATTGTTCAGTGACTTTTGTAAAACTGAATGCTAAAATGTTTTCGGAAATTATAACGATCAGCAATTTTTGACAAAATGGTGTTCAGTGACCTTTGACGAGAAGTGTTCAGTTAATTTTAAACTTGAATGATGTTCATTCAATACTGGCGCCATATCTTGTTGAGCGATTTATGGGTGATATAGTGTACAGTGATTTTAAAAATCTGAATGTGGTCATCGACTTTTGATGCTGACTGTACATGGTGTTATAAAATAAAAGATCAATGAGTTATGCCCGACTATACTTGCTGCCAGTTAACATCGCAATAGCGGTCATTGCCCTTTCCCTAATATCTCTTCGTACGAACCAAAACAAATAAACCTGCATGTATCGTTTTTCATTAGAAAAAATGTTGAGGATTATGATAGATGACGATTCAAGACTTGAACAGGCTTATTTTTGGGGTCAACGACCGCTATTCTCATCTTAACTGGCACCGGTCACTGTTCCAACTCGTCATCGAAAAATAAAAGATCACGTTTTGTTTAGAAAATATAATATTTAGATTGAAAACATCTTACAAAAACATTGTTTGTAAGATTTTTTTTTAGTGGGCCTTATTTTTATCAGCTTTATTTAAAGTTAGGAAATAAGTATGACAGGTTTGATGCAAACAATTTGCATTCATGAACATAATTATTATGTTCCTGTAGCCTTTCCATGGCCGAGAACTAATATCAACCATACATCCGACATGCGACACATCCTGCTTTGTAAACCGTCTCGCCTAATCGACATTACTTACTTACTTACAATTATCTTGCCCTTATTACTGCACTTAGTTTCCCTCCGTTGTTCTTACTTTCTGATTGCAACACGAATATTGCAAACAGCCATTATGGTGTCGGAATATTGTAATAGTCATTGCTCACGGAGCAAGCCATGAAGGGACATGATTTCATTTTAGTCGAAGTTTTCTTTATAAATGATTTGTCAAACAAAATCGCGATTAACACATAAATGAAGAGTACAGCTTTGATTAAAGTTACCTTTAAATTATAAATGTATTTAAATTGATTATTTTACTTGGATAAGGAAAATATTAACAGCCAACCAAAACATGAAACGGAAGTGCATAAAGCATTGGAATGGCTTACTAATATGTTTTAAACGTATTTTTTTGGGATAAATGTGTGTCCATATGTAACTGTAGTATAATTTTGCAATGCCAAATGGCCCATTGTCTTACAATTGCCACTTGTTGCCTAACATGGTCTACAATGAAGTATTTTAAGAAACATAATAGCTCTGACCATGAACTTGACGTGAGAGTTATATTGTTATTTTTTATAGATATGTGCAAATATCTATCAGAACATTAATCATAATTTAAAGGATTTAATTTTTTGAAGGAGACAGCAAAGTGCAGAATCTTAGAAATATTTTCCTTTTTGTTTGGTCTTGGGTTACTTTGGGTCCGCGGAAAATGATAACCCGTCCCATTTTGCTCTGCCTCCTGAATTTTTATTAATTCTATCATTATATTTGAATAGAATTAAAATTTTGGCTTTCCATTCATGCCATCCTTCATTACAGTAAATATTTATTAGAATTTAGCAATTTAGTGTAAGCTGATTTTGTGTTCGCAGATGAAAGTGTTCATGGACATGAAGCCAGGCGGATCCCTGTGCACGATGCTCGCCACCATGTTCCGTTTCAAGGCGGAGCAGCGGTGGCGCAAGTTCGACTTCCAGGTCGGTAAGGTATGCACTGCCCCGCACGCCGCCTCGCTCACCGCCCGCAGCCCCGCCGTCCCGCCGCCCTGCAGACCTTGCCCCGCACCACGCGGCTCTATAACAATGCATCACTTGACATGTCACGACATGCGTCTGAATACAACCTTTACAACCCTATTTCATGACCAAAGATCGGTAGGTAGAGTATACTTGCCTAAACTTCAACGGAGTAAATTAGATGCCGAGAGGGCTACCCTCTAAGGTCCCAAAATACTATTTAGTTCTGTAATGAAACTGTTAAATTAGAGGATGTATACACATGTTACATCCTTGTCGTTTAGTTAAATATTCTTGACCCATCTTGATCTCTGTTCATAACAATAGGCTATCTCCTTATTGGCGTGATGTTACTACTGCTGTCTTTCAAAGTGCAGAATACGTTTACTTGAGTGACAAATTTGTCTTCTTATAACATAAAGGTCTATTGTCAAGTACCAAATGCGAATATAATCGTGACTAGACTATAGAGGTATCAATAAACAGATGTAAAAATAAATTGGCTATTGATTTTAAAGTTTTTTCTGCCTATTCCATCACATGTCAGACGCATGTTGTCACTGGATCAAATGCACGAAATGAAATGAGGGTATCATATTAACATGAAGGTATAATGTAGAAATTTTAGAAAAAATCCAACAAAATTTTCTTTTACTTTCAAATTTTTATATTAAATTTTTCTTTATTATAAGAATTAGCTCCCTTATCAACTTCTGTTATGTAAGAGCAACTTTAAATGCACAATTTATAAAATAGTTTCTTTAGTGATGTGTTGTTATTGATCACATTTTTCCTAGATCACACACACGGGATCTTTAGAGTAACCCCCGATGACTTCTCTTGCTTGAAGGTAGCAGTCCTCGATACTTTCCATTCTATGTACCATTTCATGCAAGGGTCATAATTTTTGCAGTACTTGTCCTGGGATTGTTGAACTGTGTGTAAATAACGGGCACTTCCAATAACACGTAAACTTGTGTGTGTTTGTGTGATTAATAACCTTTAACTCTTTGTTATGTCACTAATACAATGTGGGATGTTGAATCACTTTTACTGTCTGTATTGCATGTGTTCATTTTATTTTCATCTACAAATCTTGGGATTAGTTCTTAAGAAATATTGATTTTTCAGAGACATTTTTGTTCAAAGTAATTTATTGTTAATGTTATGATAATTTCCTTACTTGTTTACATAACTGCTCACCCAAATTATTCCCAATAAAAAAAAAGATATCAGACGAGGACATTTTCATTTATTTTTTTGGATTACGTTTATAAATTACCAGAGGATGTAGCTTTACGGTTGTAAAAGACCCATCGCAGCGCCGAAATCTACGCATTCTGTACATTCAAGAAAGTATCATGAGCAATAATATCAAAATAGTAAAATGCAAAATGGAACACTCCTGGATTTGCGGCGGGTTTTTTTTTACAGCTATCAAACAAATGCAACTACTTTTTGCTTTACTTTCACTCTTCATAATCTATCATCTAACACTAAACTCGTCTCTGTCCCCTCCCCCCCCCCGTCCAACATTTTCAGAACCCCTCCCGCAAGGACCTGAACGTGCAGATGATGATGGAGATCGAGTCGGCACTACTGGGCGCTGACGTCATCCGCGCGCCCTGTGTCTACATACGGCCCGAAGTTGATAAGGCGACCGCCAACAAACTGAAGGATATTGTCGTCAATCACCAGGGAGAGATTTGCGGTATGCTATATTGATTTTAGGTTAAAGTTTTGAATGAAACTATTAAAGTCCAGCTATGAAAGCAGTGGTGGCCCAGTGGTGGCGGCCCCGACTTACGAACAGTAGGTTGTGGGTTCGAACCCAGACAGGCACATTACTTTGTGTAAATTATTTCATCACCACTGCTCTTAAAACGGTGAAGGAAAATATCGTGAGGAAACCGACATGTCCTAGAGCCAGAAAAAAGCGACATGTGAAAAAGGACAAGTGACAAATACACACCCGCACTGGTGGTTTAAATTTTACTTCCAGCTGTGTTCCAGCAGAGGGAACATTAAAGGCTCATTATGCTATGCTTACGCTTATATTCATTCGCGTAGATTCCCAGAAGCTTGTTAACTTTTGTTATATTTACCTTGTTTTCCGTTTTTTGTATAGTAAGCAACGACCTATAATTGTCGGGCCTTCGCTGTCCCCCCATACTTAAGTACTAATGCTGTAACATAGTAATATTGTAATACCAAATAATATGAAAAGAGTAACTATGGAGTTTCTTGCCGGTTGACCTTTTTCGACGTTTTATGTGCCCATCCAGGCCTATGTGAAATAAAATATTTTGATTTTGTTTTTTTGATCTTATAGAAGACGAAGAGGAAGCGACGCACATCGTGTACCCAACTGTGGATCCCCTGGAGGAGGAGTACGCGCGGCCAGTGTTCCGGCGTGCCAACCACGTGCTGGTGCACTGGTACTACCTGCCCGACAGCCACGACACCTGGGCGCAGACTGAGCTGCCGGTACGTTTGCTCATCATATTAACATATGGACCCCCAGCTAGTTAATATAAATAAATAAATAAATAGCTTGCGGGAGGCCTATGTCCTGCAATAGATTGCGATAGGTTTTATTTGATTCATTGATTAGTTAAAGGGTCCGTTTCCTCCAAGCGATATAGTAATACTGATCATTATCTGCATAGCCTCTTCCAAAATAGGGGTCGGTTTCCAGCCTAATCAGATACAACGGAATACCAGTATTTTACATGGAGCGACTGCCTATCTGACCTCCACAACCCAGTTAATACTGGGCAATACGATATCCCTTAGTAAGACTGGTTGTGAGACTTTCGGGTCACTGACTATCTGTAACGACTCAAAGATCTACAAATGACAGCCGGGACCAACGACTTAACGTGCTTTCCGAGGATTTTTCTGCTTGGTGGAAATGAATGGAATGGATTTATAACTACCCCCAGACAATAGGTAGTCTCTTTGGTAATAGATAGTCTATTGAAATACAACCAAATATGTGCTGTGTAAGTGGTGAAGATTTTGGGGGTAATCTTTTGCAACTTGTGAAGTTCAAAAAGTGTCTGATTTTCATACTTATAAGGCCCCGTTCCCACTATGTCGTGACGATTAATTTATCGTTGGTTTTTAGTTGGCAAAACTCGTGGACGACAGTAATCGTGTCGGACTATATGTCACTATATGAACACCTCCATTTAAATACACAAAAGCCACGACACTTAAAACTACACGATTATCTGTTGTCACGACATAGTGGGAACGGGGCCTTAGTCTACAATAGGTTAGTTTCCACCATCAATAAATTGCAAATTTATTTAGTCCGTCAGTTAGAGTATTAGAAAATAATGGACACTCACTACACTTTTGTTTTTGTAAATCAATGAATATTGACAAAGATAAAACGCATCAAAACTCGGGAGTGGGGACTCGTGACGTCACAACGCACTAACAATTATAGCACGGCGTGACGTATTGAGAATTTTAAAAGCGTCGTATCTTCGTCAATTTTGGTTTACGTAACAAAAGAAAAAATACGTGTCACATATTTTTTTAAAAACTAACTGACGGACTAATTCGATTTTTTCAGGACATAAGCCTATTTGTATGAGTTTTGTTTGGTCCATTAAATATGTCGTTTATAGGTGGACGTGCCCGAGACCGCAAACTGGGAGTGTAACCGCGCGGAGCCGTGGCGCGTGTCGGCGTCGTGGGCGCTCGACCTGCCGCAGTACAACGAGTGGATGAACGAGGAGGACTACGAGCTGGACGCTAACGGCAAGAAGAAGGTAACGCATTACTTACACCTTATGTTTTGTGTTCAGCGCTAGAAGTAGACCTCCTGACCGTTTCACGCACCGAACAGATAAAAGAGGTTAGAAAGGAAATAGTTCCTGATTTGTATTAGAACGCGTGTCGCCGCTTGTCTCCCACTCCTTAACTCCACTACAAGCAAGAGACCCATGCGTACGTGCATTACGCACACAAATAAACTCACACTTAGATCGCGAGCTTGCTATTGATTGTCACACTAACGCAAAAACTGTGCTTGACGTGCTCTCACACACGCTTCGTACGTTGTCACAAAAAGAGCGCGACTGTTAGTCGATTGACATATGCGCGCCTGCCCCACCCGCAAGGCCCTTCTAACCTATTTTATCTGTTCTGTGATTTTATGGTCATCGCGGCCAATTTTCAGCAGAGGCGATTGACGCGATGATATTATAGTTCATAAGTGTGTGGTGCACAGGCACACTCTCTTCCCGCCCTTACAGATTACAGTCAGATGGATCGGCGATCCGACATGACAGAGAGATCAGGGGCTAGCCCAGGCTTAACATGTTTTGCGCTCTACATAGTCAAGGACTATCGCCAACGTGAACTACCCATATACCATTATTTTATTTTTCTAGGTTCACAAACTGCGTCTATCAGTAGACGATCTGATCCCGGGCGGAGAGCCGTCCAGCAAATCCAAGAAGGGAAGCAAAAGGAAGCGTTCGCCCTCACCACCGCCACAGAAGCATGGCAAGAGAAAGAGGTATACACTATACATACTCTGTATTCAAGTAGTCAGGGCTAGGGTCCGAGGTGGTTTGTTGGATATGTCATTACGTTCTACCGAGTTCACTTTTCAACCTTATTACTTAGGGCATAAGGGTGAAAACTGTTCGACGGTCAGTGACCTCGGTAGTACGTTAATCAAAAGCTCCGAAACTCTTGACATGACTACCAGTCTTACCTAGAGTAATTGTAGCTCAATACTGGTATGTAGATTCCCCTGATGACTCACCATTTAGTTCTCGGACAGTTTTTTCCCCATCTTATCTCTTATCAGCACAAAAGTATAATTATAGTATAGTAAATGCCGTAGTTAAAATATTAGGCAATCAGCAAGTTGGTAGCTGGCTGAAGTCCTACCTCTTTGAGGGTATTTTAATACACCACATTCTTTGTGTTTATTAGTCCTGAACGCTAGCACATCCTACTAATATTATTAATGCGAAAGTTTGTGAGTCCGGATGTATATATCTATGGATATTTGTTACTCTTTCACGCAAAAACTACTGAACGGATATGGATGAAATTTTGCACGACAACAACAACAACAACAGATAGTTTATAACCTAGATTAAAACATAGGATAATTTTTATCCTGGTAGTAAGATTCCATGGGCCAATTATCAAACTTCACGCGGGCGAAGCCGCTGGCAGAAAGCTAGTCAATAATAAATCCACTTGGTCAACAGTCGTATCACCAAGCGTCGAGAAAATGACGTGGACGAAGAAGAAGACAACGCATCCCGAGACAACACTGACGTTGCGCCCACGCCTGAGAGCGAACGACCGGCTGAGCGTGAGTACAGCAATCTATTATTTTACACTAGCGATTTGCCCTTGCTTCCTATGGATGGCCACATTATATTACAAACTAAAACCAGATGTATTGCTTAGTTTGTTTCAAAACTTCTCCCAAGCTACAACAGGAAAAAGTGGTAAAGGCGGATATTTTGGGGGACGTGAAATGCTCTTCTGCAATTTTTAATGTTCTAAAAGATTCTCAGCCCAATTTGAAATAATTGACTTTTAATTAGGCATAATTTCGACATGTCTAAGCTATGTCATGTTTGTTGGTATTATTCTACGCATAAACCTTCTGGGAGAAAAACACCAAATGATAAGACCGCATCAAAAATCTGGTGTGTAGTTTTTATACCCTAACCTACAGACAGATGAAAAACTATTTTGTTTTATTTTATTGTCGTTCCCACCGCCTGTAAAATCGACCGTGGGACTTGCAAAAAGCACTTATAATATGGTGATATAACACAATTAGCAGCGGCTGCAAGCGCTTCAGCGGCTGCGAGTGAGCCTCCAGCTGTGAGCGACGCGCCCGCCACTCCCGCGCCGCCGCTGGACGCGCACGACGACTCGCAGGGCAAGCACAGCGACTCCAACACGCAGGTACACTACTACTACAATTCTGTTAAGTCCCATTTCGCTAGTTTGGTCTAGAGTAGGAATCTCTTTTTTCATTTTAGATTTTTTTTGGTCAGGTCTACAAGCCATCCCTTTAAAAAAAAATGTGAGCTGTCGCGGGACGCCTGGCAGATGTGAAAAATCGAAATTATTTTGTACAAGTGATACGTTTAAAAAAAAAAGTCAATTTAAAAAACAAACACAAAATAAAATAAAAACAAAATTACTCGATTCACAAAAAGAAAATCCTTATGCTGGAATCAAACTCGAAGTCACGAGATTGTAACCCTGCGCTATGTGCCCCGAGATCAGCTGGCTTGTTGTAAGTCGTGGCGAATATGTTGATCTTATGCTGCTTCAACAGGTCGGTAATGTTCGGGATTGTTCGGGCCGGGTTCGATCGCCACGCTCGCCACGAAGTTTCATTTGTTTTTTTGGTTTACCCGCGCCTATAGATGTTTCACATCAAAAACTTATCTATATGACGAGCCACCGATGCCCCATAATTTTGCCCAATATAACTCAGACTAGCGGCCGGTATAAAATATTAAGTTAGTAGAAATTACTATTCCAGCTTTTCAAGTTGACTAACCTAAATAAATACTCTCACAGGAGATGCTAACCAAGGAGGAGTTGGAGGACAACGTGACGGACCAGACGCATCACATCGTGGTGCCGTCGTATTCGGCGTGGTTCGACTACAACTCCATACACACCATCGAGAAGCGCGCGCTGCCCGAGTTCTTCAACGGGAAGAACAAGTCCAAGACCCCGGAGATATATCTCGCTTACAGGTTAGTATGAAATTGTGATATTTTTGGCAACCATTCTACTTGGGGTTAGCGCAACACGTTTTTAACCGACGAAAAAAAAACGGAAGAGGTTATCAAGTCGATGAGTATATTTTTTTATGTAATAACTTTTTGAATGACTTTTTACAGAGTAGTCCGATTTTGATAATTATTTTTTTATTGGAAAGGGTATACCCCCAAAGTTGGTCCCATATAAATATTGTCATGATCTGATTATGGACTTTGAAGATAAGGAACGGAACTCTTTAATAATATACAGCAAATCTGTCGTGATTGCTGCAATCGCTTGGATGTTTACACTACACCATAACATAACAATACGCCTGTATGGTCTGAGCCGCTGAGAGGGTACGCAGATGTTCACAGTACACCCACATTTCGACAGTTTGGTACCTATGTTAAGTTCCATTTTATTGCGGAGACGCCTATTACCATGATATGTATTGTTAACAATAAATGAATAGTTAACAATATATTTGTATAGGATAGTACAACTGAAAAAGGAAAAAAATATTGAAAAGAATAAAACCGACCTCAAAAGCACAAAAAAGTGAAAATTAACTTTAGCTTCAGAAGTCGGTGACAAAAAACTAAATCACACAAACAAAAGTCACCGACTTCTGAAGCTAAAGTTATTTTTCCCATTTTTGTGCTTTTGATGTCAGACGTCACGGCATCATTTACTCCTTTCTCCTTCATTTTATTCTTCACACAATCGATCCATCTTTGCTTTGGCCTTCTCCCTCTCGATCCATCAACTTCCGACTTTATACAAAATTCAAATGTTTTTCTTTGATTCAGGAACTTCATGATCGACACATATCGCCTGAACCCAACGGAGTACTTAACCAGTACAGCGTGTCGCCGCAACCTGGCGGGAGACGTGTGCGCTATCATGCGTGTGCACGGCTTCCTCGAGCAGTGGGGACTCGTCAACTATCAGGTGAGAATATCACTGCAGTCCTTTCTGACTTATTTTACCGAACACTTAACTTTATTTCTTACTGGGATACTGGCATTGTGACTTCGACAGACTTGACAGACGCAGCAACGCAACAGAAATAGGCTTGTGTACTGAAAAAATCTAATAAGTCCGTCAGTTAGATTATCAAAAAATATTTGACCCGAATTTTTTCTTTTGTTACTTAAACCAAAATTGACGAAGATACGACGCTTTTAAAATTCTCAATACGTCACGCCGTGCTATAATTTTTAGTGGCATCTGACGTCGTAAGCCCCCACTCTCGACTCCTGACTCTTGTCAATATTCATTGATTTAGAAAAACAGAAAATACGTGTCCATTATTTTTCAATACTCATCTGACGTACTAAATAGATTTGCAATTTATTGATGGTGGAAACTAGCCTATTGTTACGAAATTGAAGATGTCCTGTCATTTTGAATGGAGTTTAATTCATTAGAGCGTAGTTTCCGACGTCATAATGGAAGCGAAGTCGCGGGTAAAAGTTGTTTTTGAATTTTCTCTGAGTTTTAAACGGTTTTTTGTTTATGCTTTTCCAGCTGGAGGCAGAATCTCGGCCGACTGCAATGGGTCCGCCGCCCACGTCGCACTTCCACGTACTGTCCGACACGCCGTCCGGTCTGCAGCCGCTCGTTTCACGGCCCACGCAGCCAAGGCCGGGTAAGAAACAACGTCTTATTTATAAACGCTAAGGTGCTACTTTAAAATACGCGGAGTGGTTTGCCATAATCTGAATTATGTGTGTCATTTTTTTTTAATACTATTTCTATACACTAAATAAATATATATCTATAATTATTTGGTACCACTACGGAGTGGTGGAGTCAAGATTCCCGCAGGGATTTTGTCTATAACTCGTGTGTTCGTGAAAACGTGTACAGTTCTCTCGTCAAAGCATAAGGCTGTCGGCTTTAAATTATAAGTATAGATGGTGATAAAATCTTAATCAAATTTACGTTACCACAAATCGTTAATATTATTGATATTGAAAAAAACAAATAAAAAATTCGTGGCGACCGTGGCGATCCAACCCGGCCCGAACATTGCCGACCTGTTGAAGCAGCATAAAATCTATAAATTCGCCACGATTTACGACAAGCCAGCTAGTCTCGGGGCACAGAGTGCTGGGTTACAATCTCATGACTTCGAGTTCGATTCCAGCATAAGGATTTCCTTTTTGTGAATCGAGTTATTTTGTTTTTATGTGTTTGTTTTTTATTTTTTCGGTACAGCGGAGAACGTCCCGAAGGTGGAGCCTGGCCTGCCGAACGGCGCGGAGGGAGGCGCGGGTGCAGTACCGCCCCCCGCGCCCGTTAAGCCCGAGCCCGCGCTCGACCTGGCCGCCGCGTCCGGACTGAAGCTCGACCAGGTAACTGGGCTTAGCGTGCTAAATGACGGAATGATAGCTACTTAGATATGATGAGGTCGACGGGAGCAGGGAAGAAAACAGATCTTCTGCTGCCTGCCCGGTGGCAGGGTTAGTGCACACGAAGTCTGCCCTAGCCCCTCCACTGTGCCTTCGGCTTTTACGGAACGTTCCCTTTGGTCCAGATTGGACCCCTTGTCAGTATATTTGTCACAGACAATAATATTCCCCGAAGAATAAGAAACTCTTCAGTTCTAGGACTAGTACTAGTAGTTCTACGATTTTGTACCACCTGAAATCGTAGGACTAGTGGGAAAAAATATTCTTATTAGTTCTACCGTATAACTGTTTAGTGAAACTAGTGGGAACGTACCGTACTGAAAGGCACAGGTTTTCTTACCCGGCACCCCCATCTCGTGCTAGTCTCACGTGTTTTCCTCCATTAGTATCTTTTTTTTATATATGTGCGTGTGCTTTAATAACTGACGTCGAATAAATATTTTTCTTTCTTTCTGCATTTATTAAAGTTCTTGAAATCCAAAAATAAGCCTGTTCAAGTCTTGAATCGTCATCTGCAACATTTTTTGTAATGAAAAACGATACACGGTTCATTTGTTTTGGTTCGTACGAAGAGATATTAGGGAAAGGGCAATGACCGCTATTGCGATGTTAACTGGCAGCAAGTATAATACTATATTATCGTTGTTGGTGGCTAGTACCGCGGCGGAGTGCGAGGGCGCGGCTGGACGGAGCAGGAGACGCTGCTGCTGCTGGAGGCGCTGGAGCTGCACCGCGACGACTGGAACCGCGTGGCCGCGCACGTGGGCTCGCGCACGCAGGACGAGTGCATCCTGCACTTCCTGCGCCTGCCCATCGAGGAGCCCTACCTGCACGACGGTACACGATACCTTTTGTAATGTTCACCACTACGCTAAATACGCGCTATGGACCTCGAGTTGCGGACACCAACCCGATATACTACAATACAGAAGTAGACGCGCCACGCCAATATAGCACTGAACGCCGACCTAAATGAACACGCCAGACGTGTCCACTAGCTCTATCTATGAAACGGGTACACTACATAAGTCCGAAAAACTTTATAAGTCTATGTCACAATTCCGAATGTCAAAATACCGAATTTTGAATTCCGAATGGTTAAAACTTCCGTATATAACAACTCCGATTTATCATTAATCCTATTTTCATAATTCCTAAATTCCGAACGTTCATAATTACTATTTTCAAAATACCGAATTTCAAAAGTCCGACTTATAGATAATACAAAACATTAAAAAACGAATCCATAAATATACATTTTTTTACTTACATGTTGAAAATTACACGGCAGGGGGCTTATTAAAGGGGCAAATTATTCATTATGTTTGCGATAGGACGCACCGTTTTGGAGATATAAGCAAATTTAGAACCTGCTACGACTCCATGACGCGCGCTCGCTATTCTCGCTTTTTACATTACACACCCACTTTCTGTCACAAATTTTAATGTCGTCGTCCCTCCGCCTTCGGCCTACGCTCCTCATGCCAGCTAGCAAGACTTTAAGACAATTTTAGCAGTTTATACGAAGTATCGGAATATCGTTTTTCGGACTAACGATCCATCGAACATTTGATTCTTCGGACATATGAGAATCGGACAACAAACAATTCGTATTTATGACTTTCGGAATTATGAATTTCGGGATTTTAAATATTGGACATTATAATTTTTCGAAATATCGAAATCGGGAATTTAGTTTTTCGAACTTTTCAGTTCTATCATGCCTCCAATTTTGAATCTCCGTCAAAATCAGTGATCTTTATTTCCATTACAATACTACTGCCGACCCAAACTTGATCGTTTACTAATTGATAGTTTAACATTCTAAAATTCTCCAGTAACTGGGTTATTCAAAATGTTTGCTTTCAATTCTCAAATTGAAACAAACACCTGTTATAGTCTCCCAAGACTAGGACGGCTGTTTGTATCAAAAAATAATTTTAGAAGTTGTTCTCGTTCCTTATTTGTTTACTCCGTTATATCTCAGGTGGAGTGCTAGGCCCACTAGCGTACCAGCCGATCCCGTTCAGCAAGACAGGCAACCCCGTGATGTCCACGGTCGCGTTCCTAGCGTCCGTGGTGGATCCGCGCATCGCGTCCAAGGCCACGAGGGCAGCCATGGAAGAGTTCGCTGCTATCAAGGTTAGAATATATTATATTTTCTGATAGCCTCAAAAAGTTCAAGTTTGTGCCGCAACCCATTTATTGGTCCGAGAATTTCGTGAAGACCGTAGTAGACGGATTTCGGTTGAATAAGCAAATAAACTTACCTATGATTTATATGTTGCATAGTCGTGAATAGAACATTTTTCGATCTCGGACAGGAGCCGTACTATATTTTCACCGAAGTGGAGACGAGCAGTGCGAAGAAAAGACATGCGAAAATCGACCAATCAAACTTTTAGAAATCCACATTGCCTCTCCTGTGATTTGTCAAATCTAGCACGTTTTCGCAACACTCCACTCGTGTGAGGGCGTATGATTTCTGACAATTTCTGATGGCGCGGCGTAATCAGGTGGCGCCGGTAGCCAGCGTTCTACGTGTATACGCATTAATTCTTGTCGCCTGCTTTGGTGGAAAATAGGAATTAGCTGTGCTGTACATTTGATGAGTTAATATGTAATTGTGTGGTTCAGGACGAGGTGCCCGCGGCCATGATGGAGGCGCACGTGAAGGCGGCGGGCGCGCACGGCCCGGCGGCCGCGCTGCAGGCCACGGGCATCGCCGGCACCGCGCCCGACACCTCGCCCACTGGTAACTGTATTGCTTTTTATATATAAATATGGAATTTAAACATTTTTACCATCGCCACTCGAAAAAGAGCATTTTATTCATCGATAACAGTGAATTACTCACTGAGTGAATAAAAACATTTTAAATTTGGAACGATAAAGCGTGCTGCCAAGAATGGGTTGAATATAACACTGAATTTCGAAAATTGCTTTGAGTAATTGACCAAGGGCTTTACGTACTTTCCGACGCACGGACGAAACTCGGTATGTAATGAATTAGTTCGATTAGATCACCCATCCATAGACTGACCTTGGTAAGCGTGACTTAACCTTGAAGATCGACCCGATTGGCTGTTATTATTAACCCATGATAAAAATAAATACTATACTTCTATTTATTTTCTCGCAGTCAATGGTAAAAAGTAGAGTACACAACTCGTGAAAAAAAAACATCTTGGTCGTTGTATCCCTCGCTCCGCTCAGGATTCTACTTTACTTTACTTTACTTTCCCTTGCTACGCTCGGGATTCTACTCTAGAATCCTTCGCTGCTCTCGGAATCCAACTTAGTCACTAAATTTCCTTTTTTTTCACTTGTTGTATAATCTACTATTTCACACTTTCTGAAAGTCCAGTTATACGCCAATAGTTATAACTTTCTCAAATCTGGAATTGGTCGAACCTATACAAGTTTTTTTTTTGACGCATAGCCAAAATCGCCATCTTGTTATTTCATGAAATAATTGCATAAATTCTTATCAGTGCCCCCTATAAGCTTCATGTGAGACGCTTGTTGTAAATTTTAACTGTTTGTCTACTTCAGGACACCTAATAACTGTCACCTTGACCTGCCACATCACTTACCATGTAAATAACTGTGGTTATAATAAATACTCACAACTTTAATAAATGTCCAGCTGAACCCAAGAAGGAGCCCGGCTCATCTGACATCAAGGCAGAGCCTATGGAAGTGGAGGAAAGCGAGCCCAAAGTAAAGGAAGAGCCGTCAGAAGCCCCCGCCCCCGCCCCCGCCCCCACCCCTGAAGCTGATAAGGAACCTAAGGACGAACCGGCAGCTCAACCTGGTAAGCTATAAACACCATTACTCATTACAACAGACCTATAACTATGGATATTTAATGTATCAGTTACTAGCTTCTGCCCCTAGGCTTCGCCCGCGTGAAGTAACATAATAGGGTAGATGACACCATCATCATTCTCTTGACCTTATCCCACACTCAGGCCCGGTTTCCACCAAAGCGGAGACGAGCGGAGCGGAGAGGAGAAGTGTGAAAACCGACCAATCACATTGGTTGAAATCTACATCGCGTTTCTCGTCTCTCCTGTGATTGGTCGAATCTTGCACATCTCCTCTCCGCTCCGCTCGTCTCCGCTTTGGTGGAAACCGGGCCTTACACTTACACCATAAAAAATAATTCCCAGAGAGATAGGTGTCTCTAAAAAAAACACTTTATTTTGGGCCTGAAAACCCGATTTATTTTCAATTAATTGCCAAATTCGATTTTTAGTTGCTTTGAAATCAATAAATAGTTGAGTCATTGAGTTGAATAAACAGTGACGTCACAGTTGGCTATTGCCATACAAAATCTATGAGAGAACCGCGTTTTGACAGCTCTTAAAAAGTATCTCAATTGATTGGTGTGTCATCTACTCCATTGTCCCACGGGATCTTACTACCCGAATAAAAAGTATCCTATGTGTTAATCCAGGTTATAAACTATATGTGTGCAAAATTTCATCCAAATCCGTTTGGTAGTTTTTGCGTGAAAGATTAACAAACATACACACATACAAACTTTCGCCTTTGTAATATTAGTGTCATTTAAGTGCTTGTGCTTTATAATTCATTATGTCCATTTTTTGCTATTATTTCTCTTATTATTATTTTGTCAAGTCTGTATTAATAAATAATTTCCTGCGTCGATTGGCTGGACTGCCGAGATAGTATTCTAGACATATTATATTACTTATATCTTATTTCCAAATACAGAAAAAACGGAAGCCCCAACGACGGTAGACGCGAAGCTGCAATCCGCAGCCGCTGCAGCGCTGGCCGCGGCCGCTGTCAAAGCGAAGCACCTCGCCGGGGTCGAGGAGAGGAAGATCAAGTCGTTGGTCGCACTGCTGGTGGAGACGCAGATGAAGAAGCTGGAGATCAAACTGCGCCACTTTGAGGAGTTGGAGGCTACTATGGAGAGGGAACGGGAAGGTAAATGAGTTCACCAAATGAAAACCCGAATAATGTTAATCTACAACAATGTCATGATACTAGATAACAATGCAGGTATCAGTGTCAGCATTTTTTAAAAACCTCATGCCTAATTTATTCTAGCTTTTTTAAACGGATAATAAACTATGAATATCAATTATGTTCGTGTGTCCTAGGACTGGAATATCAGCGTCAGCAGTTAATTCAGGAGCGACAACAGTTCCACCTCGAGCAACTGAAGGCCGCAGAGTTCCGCGCGCGGCATCAAGCGCATCAGAGGTAAGCGAAATAGAGCTGTCATGGCGCTTGCGCACTCCGAGACACCAAGCCAGAGCGAGTGCGAGACTGTATAGTTGCCCTCGTCTAGCCTCGGTGTTCCTTGGTGTCGTCGTTCCTTCCGTGTCGGTTTTTTGAATATTGTATTGCCCAATACTAACCGGGCTGTGGAGGTCAGATAGACAGTCGCTCCAAGCTTACAACTTTATAGTAACTCGGAAGTTAGTTGCGAGTGACGGTCTGCGCATTATACCGTCCAGACTATGCGTCGTCTGCGCCCCGCTGTTACTTAAAATTGTGTTCTGCGCACCTTTATGTTAGATGTTCTGAGCCGCCATAAAGTTTGAACCGTTATACTTGCGCTAACCGTCACTTGCAGCTAACTTCCGAACCGCCATAAAGTTTGAACTGAACTATATTCAGCTGCATCCGGTTTGACTGGAAGATGACTCCAACAAAGTTGGGAAAATGCTAGGCTAGATGCTGATGTGTCGAGGGAGGCATAGAAACAGCTCTCGGTCGACCAGCTACCATACCATGCAAGCAACTTCATTCATATCGAGATATGAGGACGTTGAAATTGACCTTGCTCGTAGTTGCACGTAGGCTGTACGTTTAAATGCGGTCAAGTCGACCGTATCAAGACACCATCAGTTTTATCATATTCGCTGCACAACAAAACCGATTGTTTTACTATGTTTGGGGTATAGTGTTTACAAATAAATGCATTTGTGCGACCTTGTGCTTTATTTGTGAGACGATTGTTAGCGTGGTTGTGGGGAACTAAAATGTTAGGTTTGGTTTCACAGTAATTGAAGTTCTTTTTTTTTTTTTTCATTTCATGAAGAAGATATTTTCAAATATTTCATTGACTCGTTGACATTGTTTTGTTATTATAATTTATTTCACATTATATGAGGCACCTGTTTAACCACGCAAATAACTATGGACTATTTTGTCGCTGAAGAAACATTTATAATACTGTAGGCTGTAGGTCTCGTGTCAGTAAAAGAGATATATAAATAGATTTGCAATTTTTTGATACTGTCGTCATGCCTACCACTAACATGTCATGGCGTCTAATGTTACTAAACATCACCTGCACCTTTCTACAGCGAAAGGACTATAGTAAAACATTTCTTATAAACTTATAAAATCAAATAGTTTACCCTATCCCACCGCCGACCATCAACAAAAGCGAGTACGTATTCGGAGGTGTGAATAGTCAAAGATCAACTATATTAATTAGTCCGTCAGTTAAAGTATTGGATATTAATGGACACATATTTTTTGTTTTTGTAAACCAATAAATATTGACAAAGATAAAACGCATCAAAACTCGGGAGTGGGGGCTCGTGACGTCAGAACTAGCTAAAAATGATACCAAGGCGTGACGTATTGAGAATTTTAAAAGCGTCATATCTTCGTCAATTTTGGTTTACGTAACAAAAGAAAAAACACGTGTCAAATATTTTTTGATAATCTAACTGACGGACTAATTCGATTTTTTTTGTCGTCTCGCTTATTCTCACATCAAAAATCTCGTCCTCTTTAATGTTTTCATGTTACTTATTTTAAAATATGGATTTAATACAAAAAATTAAAAACGGTGTCAGTAGGATGAGCTCGTCCTATGTGAATGGTGTAGTAAACATTGTGTGTGTTGTTCAGGATCCAGGCGGAGACCGGAGTCGCGGCCGGCGTGGCGGCGGTGGGCCCGGCGGGCGCGCCGCCCGCGGCGGGCGCGGCGCCGGCCGACGCGCCGCCCGAGCCCACGCCGCCGCCGCACGCCTAGCTCACGCGACCCACGCTCCTACGCCCCACCACTTAGAGCTCAATGTCGGGTGCACATCTGTGCTGATCTCTACACGCGCAGATATGCAGTACTGGGCTGTTGATATGGCACACGGAGTCTTAAAAAACGTTTGGTATTGTACAGCGTCGTCTTTGTCACTCATAATATACTTGCTTGTATTGAAAATTTCTTGTGCCTTATCGACGACCGCGTACTGCGACTTAGTTATTAAGCAAATATTATTTATAAGTTTAGACTTTCAAATTATTATTACTATAAAATAAGATTCTTGTGAACGAATGATCTGTGCGAACGAAGAATGCGGTGTAAGATTGATTCGATTGAGCATTCTTAATCATTTAATTGTAAGTTTACGTCCGTAGAGGTCGCCGCTGAACGGCGCGACGTTTTGAAATAAAAGATATCGAGTCGAATGGTATAGTTTCACTCTGCGCTGACATTTTGTCCCGCGATAACGATCCCGCTAACTGTTTACGTTCACTTTTATTTGTCCCTTCCCTTCGTACGTATCGTTTACGTTTTATTGCTGCGACATGTTTTGGAAACATTTGATGCACAGTTGTACAGAAAACAATCTCTCGTGCACTACTGCACGGAAGTAATTTTATTTTTAATTTCAATTTTAAGATCTAAATAAATATAATGTTTTTGATAATTTATTTGGTTTCTATAATTTATTATTCGTTTGCTTCGGACACCCAGGAAACGCAATCATTTTATAGAATTTCTATGGTAAGTACTTGTTACGCCTGTTCAGTTTTTTTTTTAATTAATACACGACCCTATTTATTATTTATTTAACAGTCAAGTTATTTCTTTAGCTTTCTGGATAAACAAAACTGATAAAATATAAATTCACACGCGTTGTATAAAGGGTGTAAAAAACCTCATAACGAAGCCGAAAAGCACTTGTTCTCCCCGTCATTGGGATATTTTATATATTTTTTTGTTCTAGACCATACCTCTTACTAGTTACGGAGATATTGGGGGTTTTCGCAAGTATTTTCTTTTAATACATGTTTTTAATGAAGATTTTTACTTGAAACACCTCCTCGACCCTCGTACTATTCAATCCATCCATTAGCACAATGTTTTGAGTGCGTTACTTTGAGTTTTACCGTTACTTTGATTTTTCACCCCAAAATAAAAAATCGCTTCCCAGACTTATGCATAAAGTTACTCAGTTTGATGTACAGAATGCTTGGTTGACGGCTTTGTGAAGAGTCCGTCCGTTTACATCCTGTATAATACAGCATGCCTGTTTCCCAAGTATGATTAGGCAAAGATTAATGAAGCAATAATCCATACTTAATGTATACAAATAAATAAAATTGAAATATAAAAAAAATTGTCTGTTTGTAAATAAAAAAAAAAAAAAACAGTTTTTTTTTCCAGAATGCATAAATGAAAATATATATGGTACTTATAACATTTTTTTTTTATTTTTGTCTGTCCGTCTGTCGGTCTGTCTGTTTGTTTCGGCTACTCTCCGAAACGGCTGGAGCGATTTTGACAGCACCTTTACTGCCTGGACCTTAGCTGGTGTTATAAGGATTAATTTACAACTACGCTACTTTTATTTACATTATATAGGGATCCGTACTATCAATTAAAACCCTTGAAATTGTTAACAAAATCCGATTCGATTAGGGAAGTAATATTTTTTTAATAATAATTTCATGCGGACGAATGTTGCGGGCTACAACTAGTCATTAATTACTATTATAAATGCAAAACTACCGCTCTGACTATGTCACATTACGTCTAACCCACATAACCGACCTTTATTAAGTAAAAACATGCAGGCGAAGTCGCAAGCAGTAGTTATGTGAAATAAAATGCAAAACGCGCCTGTCTTCCACGCCAAGCCACAATTACACCTACCATTTTGTCACATATTTGTGTCGTTTGGCTTACAGGGAACGAGCTTGCTTGTCACGTATATGTGACTATGGCGGTCAAATGGTACTTTTACACGCTTTATAATGGCTGTCAAAGATTTTCAAATGTTAATCGACCCGTGCAGCTGCTATTCTTTAGCCGCGAGCTACGTACCTTTATGCTAAACTAGCGGACGTCACGCGGTTTCACCCGCGTAGTTCCCGTTCCCGTGGGAGTACGGGGATAAAATATAGCTGTAAATATAGCTAAAATACTGCTGAAAGAATTTTTCAAATCGGTCCAGTAGTTTTTAAGTTTATTCATTACATAGAAAAATACCAAACTTTCCTCTTGATACAACCATTAGGTATCGTCGCATGACAATCCAGGTACTCCTGCGCTGTTCACCCACGGAGAGAGTCCGGTGTGGGACCCCGAGCAGCAGAGCCTGTACTTTGTGGACGTGAAAGAGAACAACGTGCATCGACTCGACTACGTCTCTGGGAAGATTTTTACTAAGCATATAGGTAAGTTTTATTATATTACATCAATTTTCTTTCAACTTCAAAACAACTTGTGCCTAGAAAAATCCCTATGTAGTGGAACAGGATAAATACTAGGGCATGTCGTGCCTTGAAATCTATCTAAAATTATAAACTAGCCCGCGGCTTCGCCCGCCCGCAAATTATATACTAAAACCTTCCTCTTGAATCACTCTATCTATCAAAAAAACCGCATCAAAATCCTTTGCGTAGTTTTAAAGATCTAAGCATATATAGGGACGGACAGACGCGGCGAAGGAACATTGTTTTATAATATGTAGTGAAGTGATAGTGATGTACCTAGTGATAGTGATGATGCGAAAGTAAGTTTGTTGTTTGTTACCTTTTCACGCCTTAACCACTGAACCGATCATCCTGAAATTTTGCATATACGTTGTCAGGTGTACAGAAACGGACACAGGGTATCTTTCATCCCGAAAAAAAGTACTGTTCCCGAGGAAAACAACAATAACGTTCTTATGATAATAGATGGCGCCACGTGTCTTTGGAATCATAATTTTTATTATTTCAAGCAGACTACAACCCAAAATGACTGTCAAATTCTAAATTAACGCGAGAGAAGCCGCGGGGAAAGAAAGTAGTCCATTTGGAATGACATTGATATATTGTCTGTTTATGTTTGTGATAAAGTTGAAATTGCGAGTATTATTAGTCCTAAATTACTTTTGTTAATTGTTTTTGTAATGTACAATACTATTGTTTCCGATGTTTGCCGATGCACAATAGGTAATTATTCTGCAGCATTGACTTAATTACTGTTGCTGTAATTGGTTACCAGTACCTAGTTATGTATATAGGTACTAATATTATAAAGAGGTATAAATTGTAATTTTAGATTTGTTAGGGGGTATCTTCAGAACTATTGATCTGCCACTAATGGAAAGCTACATTATCCCCGAGTGGCGTACGTTAAAACGTTCCTTTGGGATAATTTCTGACCACAATAAGAGCGGTCGTCGGCACAGAACTAGGCCCAAGAAACGCTCTGGCGTGACGATTTGAACTTGTTCAGGATTGATTGGCCAGAGAAGGCAAAACACCGGAAGAGATGGAAAGGAATGGGGGAGGCCTTTGCCCAACAGTGGGATAGAACAGCCTGATTAAAAAAAAACGGGAGCAAAGCCCGCGGACAAAAGCTTCTCTGTAACATGAACGCACAGGAGAATTTTGCTGCATAATAATAATATGTTGCCTACTTGTATGATGTAGTATCTTCATCCTGAAAAATATTATTAGTACCACCTGTCAAGGGAAGCCATAAAGTACCTACCTAACATTTTATTTTGCCAGAAACTACCTATAGCCACGTTTGTGTGCTTGGCAAGGTGATCAAGTATTAGTGTCATCATCACCTGCCTATCCTTTTCCCAAGTTTTATTGGGGTCGGCTTCCAGTCTAACCGGATGCAGCTGAATAACAGTATTTTACATGGAGCGACTGCCTATCTGACCTCCACAACCCAGTTAGTACTGGGTAATACGATACCCCTTGGTAAGACTGCTTGTCACACTTTTTGGGCCACTGACTACCTGTAACGACTGTCAAAGATCATAAATGACAGCCGGGACCAACTGCTTAACGTGCTTTCCGAGGCACGGAGGAAACTCGGTATGTAATGGGTGGTCACCCATCCACAGACCAACCTAGGCAAGCACGGCTTAACCTAAAGATCAACCCGAGCGGCTGTTATTATTTAGCCACGAGCTCCTATCAAGTAGTAGTGCCTCAAACAAAATTAACCGAAAACGGCTGGGCTGGAAAAAACTAAAACTATTAGATTTTGACCAACACTGTTCTTCTGAACGTTTTATCACTTTTTTTTATTCATGATCATTCCAGGCTACGGCGAAGTGAATGTAGTATCCCTGATCGCGGGTACCCATCGCCTGCTGGTCGCCGCCCGCTCATCCCTGTACCTGTTCGACTGGAACATCGCGGGAGACAACGCAATGCGGCTACTAACCACCGTGGACATGGGCCTGCCAGACAACGTCATCAATGAAGGGAAACCTGACGCTGAAGGACGATTTTGGGCAGGTATAGCTTACAATTTAAACTGATTCTTCTAGTGAAATTATAGGTTTTTCTTTAGAAATCACCATTTATAGGGCAGGACAGTCCACATGACGAATGGACTGTGTGAAGGATGTGAATGGCCAGAATGAAGGTGTTCAATGACACGACGAGTAATAGAAAAGTATCGAAGAAAAAGTCATGATGGGAAGACCACAAATTTTGGATAACGGCAGGAAAATGAAGACAGTCCATATGACGTAGGGACGGTGGATCGAAATATCGGCATGAATGTGCTTCGCTAAATGCCTATCTATTGTATATCATCCCAAAACTGACACTGCACACAAGTCAGAGATATGATCACTTTGATTAGGTACCTACACTGCTCTAATATTTCAAGGTGATGATAATTAATAAAAATAAATTCTTCATGGGTAATTTGCAAAAAAATGCATCTAACTTAAAAAAAAATCATCTATAATTTAAATTTGGTATAATCGTAACAAATTGGATATGTGTCAGACTTTAATGTTCACTGACAAAAATATTTATTCGCTGCGCAGTCAGAGTTGCTTTTGATCGCCTCCATTACTCTAAACTCATCTTTCGTTTCCCCAACAGGTACAAAGGGCCTTCAAACAGGAGACGACGTGGTCCCGGACAAGGCGACGTTCTACAGCGTGGAGCAGGAGAGCTTCACGCATCCGCGCGTGCATCTGCGCCCGGTGTCCATCTCCAACGGCATCGCGTGGTCGCGCAACAACACGGTCTTGTACTACATCGACTCGGCCACGCAGAAGATTGAAGCGTTCGACTTTGATGTGCAGAGGGGCGACTTGAGTATGTAATCTCTGCCATTCCCAACTATGTAGTTTGGTTTCCAGTCTAATCGGATGCAACTGAATGAATACTAGTATTTTACATGGAGCCTATCTGACACCCCTATTATTGAGTGGTATTATTTCTAGTTGCTAGATTTTCTGGCTTGACTCCCCCTAAAGACTGTCAAACATCTGTAAATGACAGCTGGGATCAACGGCCTAGTACCTGAATTCCTCCTACGCTGATGTCGGTTCGGTCGCGTACGTCATCGATAAATATGTAGCAACGTACGCACCGCTGAAGTCTGCGTCGCAGTATGGTGCTATACAGAAAACAATGTGTACTCGTACGCGCGACCGACATCAACGTAAGAGGAATTTAGGCCTAAGAATGCCAAGGCATGGAGGGTCTTAGTATGTTATGATGGATGCTCACCTATTCACGGAATGACCTTGGCAAGCAATGCTTAACCTAGAAGATCGACCCGTGGGGTTAATATCTCTATGACACTAATGTTATAGCGCGTCATAGTTCTTTTGGCGCGTAACAATAGTCGAAACCAACGCCGCCTGTTTGTCTTTTCAATACAATTTCACAATTGTTTATCAGAAGCCCACTTCGGATGTCAAAGCGGCAATGTAATATGTTATGTTAACAGCTGGTCGTCGGACGGTGATAGACATATCAACGTTGGGGTACGAGGAGGCGATACCGGACGGCATGACCATAGACAGCCGCGGGGACCTGTGGGTAGCGCTCATGTTCGGTGGTACTGTAAGTATAGCTTTTATTATAACATCTTTGACTATTATTATCACAAAAATGGTGATCATGATAACATAACAGCATGACTGTAACCACCGAAACGATATAGAATGTATGTACATTTGATCTCGTTATTATGCGTTTCCGCCCTATGGTTGAATATCCATAAAGTCTACTCTAGTAGTTTGTCATCTGTAATACATCGGACTGCTAGGAGCTTAGGAGTCGTGCTTACGACCACTAAAACGAGGCTACCCATTTCATTTTGATCATTTTTCCCACAGATATTACACATAGACCCCGAAACACGGCAAGTAGTGTTCGGTTACAAGCTCCCCGCCTCTCGAGTGACGTCAGTATGCTGGGGCGGGCCCAACCTGGATGAGTTGTTCGTGACGTCATCACGCGACAACGTCGACAGCACCGCCGAGCCGCTAGGAGGCGCTATCTTCACCATACGAGGTACCGGCAGTCGGGGCGTTGAGCCGCATATGTTTAGATTCGATAACGCAGATTATTACTGATCAAATTGTAGCTAATACGTATTTATTGAGGTTTAATAAACTAGTTTTAGTAAATGTTTTTTATTTCTTTTAAATCCTATCTTGATTCTTGTATCATTAGTGATCTTAACCTTTTGATCGCCAGAGCATAAACGCACGCGCGTGCCCTCCACGCGAAACCACAATTGCACCTACCATTTTGTCACATATTGTTGTTTGGCGTACAGGGCTAGCGCTTGCTTCTCACATATGTGACAATAGCGGTCAAAAGGTTAATTATGTGCAGTCAGTTTTCTCTGACAGCAGCAATAAGCCCAATAAACAGCCTTATTGTGACGAGAATAAAAATTGCCGTGATTTTGGCAGATTTGTCAATGGTAACCCATTATCAACCTTATAATAACGAAAATAAAACGCACTGCATAATCAGAGGTCAAGTTACTGTTAAAGTACTAATCACAGCTGCAGGGTCGATTGAGATTAAAACTTCATGCTCTTTTAAAAAGAAAAAAAAAATTACAAGAGTGAAAAAGACTGCTCCAAAAAATATAATGAGAGGTTTTCTTTTTGAGGGATTAAAAAAAATAGTTTCCAAGAACTCTCTATATGGCGTTGAACTGACTACGTTGGTTGGTGCCAAAGCCAAAACGCTTGGAAAAAAAACATTGCGTCACGTCACATACGCTCGTTGACTGACACTTTCGTTTGCTTAAGCTTCCGAATATAACCTAGTTTTCTCGCGCTTTGTTAAAATCAGTTTTTTTACGTTCCGTTCCTTGCAGTAACGTACCAAGTTCAGCGCCATCTATCCAGCGACTAGAGAAGTGCTAAAAAGAAAATCCCTCATTACATCAATAAACTGTTTCGCCGATAAATCAACTGCTTTAATTGCCACCTGCCATGTCACAAGTAAAACTTGGACTTGATAACAAAGAAATTTATAACTGAGTACTTATAGTATTTAATTAAAATAATTAATGGTTTTCGCTAATTGCAGCAATCTTCCTTTTACGAAATGTGCAATAAAAGTAAAAATCCTTTGGAAAGTTCTCTTAGGTATTTTTAGGGTTCCGTACCCAAAGGGTAAAAACGGGACTAAGACTCCACTGTCCGTCTGTCTGTCAGTCACCAGGCTGAATCTCATGAACCGTGATAGCTAGACAGTTGAAATTTTCACAGATGATGTATTTCTGTTGCCGCTATAACAACAAATAATAAAAATAAATTAAAAATTAAAGGGATTCCCCTACTACGATGGTACGGAACCCTTCATGTGCGAGTCCGACTCGCACTTGGCCGGTTTTATATTTATTTAACCCATTAAACCCCAGAGCATAAACGCACTCGCGTGCCGTCCACGCCAAGCCACAATTTCACCTACCATTTTTTATCACATTTGTGTTCGTTAGCGTACAAGGGCATTCAAAAAGTTAAACGTTTAGCACGTATGTGTAGAAAGGCGAACTTAATGCTTTAGGCATTTGTCATTCACGCTAGATGCTTGTAGTACGCAGATGTAGAAACTTTTTCTTGTATGGTACCCCTCAGGCTAATCACTAACCAATAGTGATGGAAAAGATTGGAAGTATTACGGAAGCAATCAATATTAGATTTTTACACGTGTGCATTTTAACGCTAATTAACACTAATATGTCCAGCATGCTTTAATTACCTTTAAATTATATAACTAAAAGCGGAACCGCACAGGTGTAATACCTACATAGGTGAAACACACTCTAAAGACTTACAACCAAAACGTGAATATAAATCATGTTTTCATCACTGTGGTGTTTTGCTGCGATTTATAATTTATATTGTATCACACCGGCTGATTTATATAATGTAAGTGTTTCGTTAATTATTATGTAAGTGGCTAATCACCCGAGAGCAGCCAGTGGTGGCCGCCCCGACTTACGAACAGTAAGTCGTGGGTTCGAACCCAGACAGGCGCATTACTTTGTGTAATTTATTTCATCACCACTGCTCTCAAAACGGTGAAGGAAAACATCGTGAGGAAACCGGCATGTTATTCTAGAACCAAAAATTCGAAGACATGTGACATCTACCAACCCGCACTGGGCCCGCGTGGTAGATTTATAGCCCATTCCCTCTCATTGAGAGGAGGCCGTGTCCCAGCAGTGGGAACATTATAGGCTGATGATGATGATGGCTAATCATCACCCTCTTCATCTAAGTCCTGAATGAAGGACAGCTAAGCTTTGGGTTTGGCCACCCCGCATTCGAACTAAAATGGGGTCTTGGGTACTAAATTAGAGGGTTTTCGTGTCTCAAAACCATCCGCATAAGATCAGGTGCCTATTTAATAAAATAAAAAAAATAAGAACATTTCTTCCCAGGTAAAATACCTATTATCAGACAACTTCAACACATTTGAGTACACGAACCTGACGTTCACGCACGGTGAGAGCCCAGTGTGGGACCATGTCAATGGCATTCTATACTGGGTGGACGTACTCAACCAGGACGTGCATGCGCTGAACTATGCTACCAAGAAGCATAAAGTAAAACATATAAGTAAGTTTTAAGCTATCACGGTTCATAACACAAGGGATAATGCAGGATGCTTCTTGACCTTGACTTGGCAGTCTCCTTAACTTACCATCAGGTACTTTCTGATATAAAGTAAATGTCACAAGTAGAATGATGTGTGTGTGTGTGCGTGTGAGTGTGTCTGTGTGTGTGTAGTAGTGTCTTCCGTGATTATAGTTTATTTTAAACCGCGATCATGGCGCTTGCAACAGCGTCAAAAGAACGGGAATAACTATAATCACGGAAGATAATTATCCTGTAAGTGACATTTTAATTTTATATCAGTAAGTACCTGATGGTAGGTAAGTTAAGGACACTGCCAAGTCAAGGTCAAGAAGCATCCTGCATTAACCCTTGTTGGATTCCATGATTGGACGGACGAGTCCTGGATTGGAGTCAAACGTAGCTTGAGGCGCCCCGCAGTTAAAGGAACCGACCACCTTAAAATGTCCGAGCCAGCCGGACAAGGTAAATGCAAAAGGCGGAAGTTAGGGTGTTAGGGGGAGAGTACTCTGTCCAGCAGTGGACTGTGATACCTTGAGTTGATTGATTGATGATTGGGCGATGACGGACGATAATCTAAGCGGAATTAGTCAAGCACTCAGTCATAGTGCTAGTGCTGATAGAAAATTTATATCAACGGATCCGGTATATTGATAATGTTTAGTGACGCCGGATTACCGGATCCGGTTTTCCGGATTGTGTGTGTATCCAGGTAAACCGTCCAACACAAACGGAGAGAGATCAGGCGCAATGCCAACAGCCTAGCGGCAGGCGGGTATAAAGGACTATTACACACACTTATTCAGCTTATGCCCATTGGAAACAAGACGCGTACGCGTCGCGCGCGCTGAACGGATTGCGTACGCGTCTCATACAAAGTCGTTGTTTTCTAGGGCATAAGCTGAATAAGTGTGAGTAGTCCCTAAGTGGGGTAGAAACGGCATAATAAGATGAAACCATCTTGCAGATTACGGTGAAGTGAACATAGTCATCCCTGTGCACAACAGCAGCCGCCTCCTAGTGGGCGTCAGGAATGAGCTTCACCTGATGGACTGGACGAAGCCCGGGAACTCCGCCCTGAGGATCATGGCGGCTTTTGACCAGGGCCTGCCCGATAACATACTTAACGAAGGGAAAGCAGACGCGTTGGGCCGGTTTTGGGGAGGTAACAGGTTCATTCCTACAATTTCTTGGGTCTTTGTTTGACACATCTGCATCGCTGGTGTGGTTCTTTGAGTTTACGAAAAAGAGACGTGTATCTAGCTTGTTTAACGTTTGAACGCCATTGTCAAAAATAACTACGTAACAAGCAAGCGCGTGCCCTGTACGCCAACGACACAAATATGTGAAAAAAAATGCGGTGCACTACACGAAATAAACAATTATATCATTTTGGAATCCCCAGATCTTTTTGTAGGTATTTGCGGAGAAATTATGGCTTGGCGCGAAGGGCACGCGCGTGCGTTTATGCTCTGGCTTTCAAGAGGTTAAGAACCAAAACCAAGTGAGGAATTGTGAAAGTTATCAATATCATAGTTTCAATGGGAGAAAGAGATGGAGCTATACAGGGCGATTAGCGCTATCTCTTTTTCTCAACGTTATAATGCTGGCTTCAACATTATCCCTTTTTTTTCGGCAACAATGTTTTAAATACAGGGTGGAAACAACATCATCACGAAGCTCAGCCAGCAACCAAGCATTCTGTACATCAAACTAAGTAACTTTACACAAAAATTATTGCTGGGAAACGACTTTTTTTTGGGTTGAAAAATCATGTTTTGTGGTAGAACTCAATGTAACGCACTCAAAACATTGTGCTGATGGATGGATTGATTAGTACGGGGATCGTGGAGGTTTTTAAAGTAAAAATCTTACATAAAAACTTGTATTTAAAAAAAAAAACTTGTCAAAAAGTTGGAACTTTGACCCCCAATATCTCGGTAACTAGTAGGTTCCTAGGTATGGTGTAGAACAAACAAAATATCGCAATGACGAGGAGAACAAGTGCCTTTAGGCTTCGTTAAGAGGTTTTTACACCCTTTATAACCTATTTCTGTCGATGCCAGGCACCAAAGGTCGTCAGAAGGGCAACGAAGTAGTGCTCGACGAGGGATGCCTATACAGCCTGGAGCCGCCCCACTTTGTGCCGCAAGTGCAACTGAAACCAGTGTCCATCTCCAACGGGCTGGTGTGGTCTCTGAACAACACCATACTGTACTACATAGACTCACTTTCGAGGAAGATTGAAGCGTTCGACTTTGATTTAGAGAGGGGACATATAAGTATGTTTTTTTTTTCATAAAGTTGCCTGTACTTTGTAGCTGAAAGTGCCTCTCCGCTCTTCCTGCTTCGATGGACAGGAAGCCTTAATCGGCTCCACCAAAGCGGAGACGAGTAGAACGAAATGGAGGTGTGCAGTATACGGCCAATCACAGGAGAGGTGAGAAAGTTCGCGAAGGGTCTCTTCTCCACTCCGCTTGTCTTCGTTTTGGTGGAAACCGGGCCTAAGAACATTGTTTTATTATATTATTTGCTATTGTTTAAGGCAAACGCCGCACAATCCTGGAAATAGATGAGTACTGGGATAACGATGTTATAGCAGATGGAATGACTATTGACAAAGACGGATTTATCTGGATCGCTATCATGTTCAACGGCTGCGTAAGTATATAATAAAATAAGTAAATCAGGAGTATCGTAGCTGAACCCTTCGTATCGAACGTAGATCTTTCAAAAAAAAACTCAAAAAAACCCAAACAACCAAAAACCAAAGGAGTTATAAGTAGATGACTTCTTATAAAGTTACAACCTATAAAGAAAGATGATGAAGCAGGACTTCTTCCTCTTCCGTGACTGCTAATATTGTTACGAGCTGGCAACAGCACTGTCGTATGTTTTTCTTTTTTTTTCTGTTGTTTCTTTCCACAATTATTTTCAAATATTATATGGCATCTCTGTCAAAATCACAGTGATCTTTATTTTCTGAACAATAAGGTTGCTTTTGGCTAATAAATGTATGCTGCGCATATTTCTGTAGTTGTTTAAGTCCAACTTAAGCCTCCATTCCCACCACAGATAGTCCGCATCAACCCCGACACACGAGAGATAGTGGAACGCTACAAGCTACCAGTCACCCTGACGACCTCCCTGACATGGGGTGGTCCAGAGTTGACTGACCTAATAGTCACATCATCACGAAGAAACATGAAGGCCGACCAACTGAAGCAGCAACCACTGGCTGGCGCGATATTTGTGCTGCACAATATGGGAACCAAAGGAGTTCCGACGAATAAGTTTGTTTTTAGTCATGCTGATGAATATTAGTTGGCTTCTAAAAGTTGGATAGGAAATTATTGGCGTTAAAAATAGTTTGAGGGATATTGAGCCGCTGTTGGATTAGCAGCTTTCGGCACAACACACACACCAACTGCACGTTCAGTGTCTCTCACGTTGATTGTGATGTGTTGTCGTCTCGTGATAAAACATTGAGTTCCATTTCAGTGACAGGCGCCTCACTTGGTATGTTAATTGAGAAATATGCCTTTTAGAACCTTATTTGTTTACTTTTAAGATGTTGAACAACAACTATAATATTGTGCTTTGTTTAATGAAAGATTATAAGTTATAATAAAAACGCGTTTCCTAGCCTAACCTCTGCTTAACAACTGTTTGAATTTCCTTAGATGGCTTATTTCAAGAATGTTTTTGAGGGTTTATTTTACGCTGTCCGAATAGCCAATACTTACCGAATAAATTTAAATATGGAACAGAATTTGTATGAGATTATCTGCGATTATGTTCCCGTTAACTTACTTGAAGTTAACGGGAACATAATCGTAGGTGGTGAAACAGGACTTAAGTTGAATAAAACTAAAGTAATAATTATTAATGAAATAGTTTATTAGAGCACATGAATACAACCAGAGTAATGTAACAAGAGACTGTATAACATTTTAGACTCTATCAGTAAATAACACCTAAACAACATAACGCCACATGACAACAGCGAGGAGTGACTAGAACTGTGACCACATCACACATGCCAACAACGTGGGAACATTACTGCTTCTATCATTTATTTAACAAGATTCATTTTATTTTCAAAATAGTCGAATTTTAAAACGTTCAAGTTAGCGAAAATTTTAATTCAATTTATTAATTTATTAAATAGTAAAAATTTAAATCATCGTAAAATTTTGAGATTCCCACCAAAAATTATGTAAAGATGCGATTTTGTACAACGCTACTTACAATCTAACAAATAGATCAAATTGCATGTGTTACAATAACTTTGTTTAGGCACATTTTTTTCTCATATTATACAAAGAATATTGTAATTAATGAACGATAAAAAGCTCTATTAAACTGACATAACATTTTAACTTATGTATAACCCATACGCACATATACTCATATACTTACACACTTATGTATGTATAATCTGAAATTGCTTAAATTCCTCCTCATAGAGGTATCAAAAGTTTTAATTAGTAGTAAGATAGGTAACAGATGTAGAAGAACAAAACTACTTGTTTGCATTCTCGTTAAAAAAATAAACTTGTTGGTTTTGACTTCATTCCCCTTCATACAATACAATCATTTATATATAATATGCGTCTACAAAACTACATTTGTGGAATATATTTTTAACTTATTTTCAGGCTAAAAATATATAATTATGTAAGTAGGTATGTCTATTAGTTATAAATCTCTTCTTAAAAAGAGCTAACGACAGATAAACAATTCCGCTTCCATATTCCGTAAATATAACACCACTTAGAGTAATTGACACCACCTCAATCACCCTCTATTCACTAAACAAGATGTAGAGCAACTCTTTATTCTCTATGAACGGATACGCACGGCACACTCACACGTCACACGTAGTCATGTAAAATATCAACTATTCGATATAAGAGCACTGGCAGTGGTGTGGCTGTCCAAATACTACGAAATACATTTTTTTTTACATTCCTTTTTTTTATTTATAAAAGGAGCTCGTTAGGAACCTTTACAAGAGATTGCATAGGTCACTCAATTAACATAAGTGTTGCCATATGCAACCATGACCAAAACTTTAAAACTGCAATTTACTTGACAACACCAAAATATTGAAATGTCCCATCTTCAGCGAGCCCCATATCTTTTTAAACGTTTTTAAAATTCAGCAACCCAATGAACACACCAAAATCTTACGCGATAACTTTAATATTATACCTACTTTATATCGATATTGATGTTTTCCGTATTTGTGCTTATAATATAACCCTCTACACATCGCATATATTGCTAGGATAAGGATACCTACATCGGTATCCAGGTAATATAAGTAATTTATACTTGGCTAACTAACATTAAACAATAATAGTGTCTAATGTTTAAATTCTAGTATTGATAATATTCCGTCACATGAATTCCTCATTATTATTAGTTAATAAGATAATAACCATAAAACAATAACATATTAAAATTATGAGCAAACTTTAGGACGTCGTTGCTTTCAACATGATCAATTATATTATCTATAGTGCAAATAATAACGTCGCATATGCATAACATTGTTAAATTAATTTAAATATAATAATCAACAATTATAATTAAATTAGTTTCACTTAGAGCCCATTGCTAAACGTGTTTATTTTAAAAGAATGCGTATTAAAGTAATTATTACACGTTACAGCTATTTTAATATGCATATTGATAAAATTTACACGTTTTCATGCATATATATCCCACGTACATTTTACTTTTTTCATTGAAACCCGGCAATAATCGCTACGCTAATAATACGCTAATCACGAGGAAAATGTTTTAAATACATAGATTATAATTTGAGAAAATATCACAAATATCTACCTCTAACGAAACTATTCCCAACAAATGTCCCGCGTACAGAGAGCTGTAAATAATCACTAACAATAATATCACCGTAAACTTAATCATTGAATGGAACTAGACTTGTTGGTCTATTTTGACGCGCATTGGGGCCGCGTAGTGGATTACAGGGCTATCTCATAGAGGGGAGACCTGTGTGCCAGCGGTGGCAACGTTATAGTATGATGATTATCTGCTGATAGTCATCAGAAGACCATGGTTGTGGTCTGAATATAGTCTTATTTATCAGCAATGACCACAAGGTTAAAAGCTAACACGGTGATCGCTTTTAATGTGCACGTCTTTATAATCTCAACATGAATGATGTAACCAAGACCTTGTAATCATATTTTAATTTAAAACAGTCTCCATGGGGTTTATTTTTCATAGAGATCGATTTACGCTTTGGAATGGGCAACTACAGTACTTTCACAAGTTATTATGCCTTGTGACTGGGACTGTAGCTTCATCCTTTTGTTTTTGACATTCAAAAGTGTCTATAGTGCCTAATTGAAATAAATGCTTTTGGGTTGAGTTAGAACATTGGCGATTTTTTCAAATTCAAATTAGACAGTTTTAGTTCGTTAAAATCACAGCTATACTGGTTTATGCAAAGCAAATATCGGTATTCGACAACTTGCATCATACAATTGAAAAAAATATGAATCGATTTTAGGTTCAAAAACTAAATCGGATTATAGACCGTCAACAAGACTAGTTTCATGTCAACAAAAATACACACTAATAAGTACAAGCTACCTTAACATTTCAAATGGCCGGCACAGCCACCGTCGCCCCTTTCAGAGGCTCTCTCATCCAATTCCTTTACATCATTTGTCAGCTACACCCTGGGCGCGACGAGACCACTCATCATGTCAAAGGTATTGCCGTCAGGTGCCACGGTCACGTCACCGTTGGCAGTACTAACGACCAGCCATCCTGCTTCGTCCAGCCCTTTTATTGTGCCGTCCACTGGGGTCACATCGTCCTTGCTTTTCACGCGTATGGATTCGCCACTGGAAATGGAAATCATAGTTAGTATTTTTTTTTTAATCTAATTAGTCCTTTTTTCTTTTGTTACGTAAACCAATTCCGTGTTGTGTTTATTCCGTATGGTGTCGGACGTAAAAAATAGCAACATCCCATATCTTCCCGTGGGTGTCGTTAGAGGCGACTAAGGGATTACCAGAGAATTTATACCGGACCGACGAGAAGATAGCGGAACTCGAAGAGGAATTGAGCAGGCTGCGATGGAGCATTGTGGGATTATCTGAAGTCCGAAGAAAGGGGAGGACACGATAATCCTGAAATCCGGCAACCTGCTCTATTTCCGAGAGGGAGACCGGCAGTCCCAGGGTGGTGTTGGGTTTTACGTCCACAAGTCCCTTGTGAACAGAGTGGTGAAGATCGAGAGTGTGTCGACCAGGGTGGCGTACCTTATACTCAGAATATCCTAAAGATATTCGCTGAAGGTCATACAGGTCTACACCCCGACTTCGGCACACCCCGACGACGAAGTGGAGACCATGTATGAGGATATCTCTAAAGCCATGCATGGTCTCAAAACTCACTTCACCGTTGTCATGGGGGACTTCAACGCGAAACTGGGCAAACGAGACGGGGATGAGCTGCAGGTGGGGGTTTTATGGAGAAAGGCGGGCCTCTATATGATGAACTCCTTCTTCAAAAAGCGTAAGCACAGGAAGTGGACCTGGCAGAGCCCCGATGGTGCAAACAAAAACGAGATTGACTTCATCATGTCAACCAAGAAGCAAATGTTCAATGATGTCTGTGATCAATTCGGTGAAAACCGGGAGCGATCACCGCATAGTAAGAGGCACATTGAACATAAATATCAAGCTAGAAAGGTCTCGACTGATGAAATCTACGCTCAGTTCAGCACAGATCCAAGTCCAAAACTCAAAGAGCTTTCAGCTTGAACTCTAGAATCGTTTCGAGTGCCTAGAAAGCTCAGTGGACGAATACAACGATGGGTTCGTGGAAACTGTCCATATGACCGGGTCTAAGTTCTTCAAGACACGTCGTACAGATCAGAAAAAGACTCTTCGATCAAACTCTCAAGCTCATAAAGGAGCGGCGTGAGATGATCCTGCAGTCTTCAGACGAGGCGTTGAAATACCGGCAGCTCAATAGACGGATCTCTAAATCCTTGAAGAGCGACCTCGCCCACTTTAATACTGAGCGTATTAAAGACGCAATCGAACGGAACAAAGGCTCCAAGGTATTTACTAGAGGGAGATCTGGCTATTGGGCAGAGCCAGCTCACGAAACTGAAGACCGATGATGGCAGGATCTTATCCGCCAAACCGGAGCTTCTGAGGGAGATCGAGAGCTTCTATGGGCAGCTGTACACGTCAACCAGTAAACCCGTTGTAGATCTAGCAAACGACCCAAGAGCTAGACTGACCCGACACTATACCGAAGACATCCCGGACGTCATCCTGTACGAGATTAGGATGGCTCTGAAACAGCTTAAAAACAACAAGGCACCGGGTGATGACGGAATTACGGCTGAACTCCTGGAGGCGGGTGAAAATCGGTACTTAAGGCCCTTCAGAAGCTGTTTAATTCCGTCATACTTAAGGGAAAAACGCCACAGGCATGGTGCAGGAGTGTGGTGGTACTATTTTTCAAGAAAAGGTGACAATGCGCGTCTGAAGAATTATAGGCCCATCTCACTTCTAAGCCATGTCTACAAGTTGTTTTCAAGAGTCATCACGAACCGTCTCGCGCGCAGGTTTGACGGTTTTCAGCCTCCCGAACAAGCCGGTTTCCGAAAAGGCTTTAGCACCGTGGACCACATACTACTCTGTCAAGAAAGTACCGGAAAAAGATCAATAATACACAAAATGTCTGTTATTCATCCAAATTTATTTTATCACCTTCAAAGTATGCTCCTTTAGAAACGATACACTTGCGCCAACGAATAATCCATTCATCAAAACATTTTTTAAACGCTGCTTCCGGAATTGAGTTCAGTTCTCGCCGCGAATTCTCCTTTATGTCTTCTATCGATTGAAAACGGGTGCCACGACGTGGTAATTTGAGTTTAGGAAAAAGAAAAAAGTCAGCAGGAGCCATATCTGGTGAATATGGTGGTTGCTGGATGGTATCTGTTGAGTGTTTGGTCAAAAATTCGTTCACAATGATAGCGTTGTGCGAAGGCGCATTGTCGTGGTGCAAAATCCAAGAATTTTCTTTCCACAAATCTGGCCTTTTTCGTCGAATTTGCTCTCTTAAACGCCGCATAACGCTCAAATAATATTCTTTATTTACCGTTAGATCTTCCGGTAAGAATTCAGAGTGCACAACACCGCGATAGTCAAAGAAAGCAGTCAACATGACTTTGACTTTTGATCGACTTTGGCGTGGTTTTTTCGGTTTCGGTTCAGTTGGAAGGCGCCACTCCGAAGCTTGTTGACTAGTTTGTATGTCAAACTCGTAAACCCACGTCTCGTCACCAGTAACAATGCGTTTCATGAATGTTGGGTCCGAACTGACTCGTTCTAGCATGTCCTCAGCGACTTTCATGCGATTGAGTTTTTGGAGAAAATTCAGATCTTTTGGGACTAGCCGAGCAGCAACATGTTTCATACCCAAATGATTAGTTAAAATGGTACGGATCGACTCGTGAGATACAGAAAGTTCGGCGGCTATCTCTCTCAGAGTTGAATGGGGATTTTCAGTCACAATTTTCTTCACTTTTGCGATGTTAACTTCAGTTGCAGACGTTGACGGCCTACCAGAGCGAGGCAAATCTTCCATCACATCTCGACCGCTTTTGAACGCTTTGAACCACTCATAAGCACGAGTTTTTGATAAAGTCGATTCACCGTAAGCCTTCTGTAACATTTTCAGTGACTCCGAACACGAAATTCCATTGGCGATGCAAAATTTAAAACAAACTCTTTGTTCGATATTTTTGTCCATTATGAAATTCGCAATACACACTATATATGATATTACTAAAACCAGCACTGTATTTAATATAATTATCAGATGCAACTCAAACTCCGCGCCAAAATGGAAAACAGTTGTGCCAATCTAACAACTACAAAAAAACAAAAATTTGAATTTGGAACCATAAACAAATCATCCATTCCCGATACTTTTTTGACTGAATGTACATACGCTGCAGCAGGTTATACAGAAGACCGAAGAGCCTTTCTGTTTAGCGTTTGTGGACTACGAGAAAGCCTTAGATTCGATCGAGACCTGAGCTGTATTGCAGTCTCTCCAACGGTGCCAAATCGACTACCGGTACATCGAGGTGTTGAAGTGTTTGTACAAAAACGCTTGGGGGAGGCCTATGTCCAGCAGTAGACGTCTTTCGGCTGAAAATTGACGAAGATACAACGCTTTTAAAATTCTCAATACGTCACGCCGTGGTATAATTTTTAATGCGTTATGACGTTCCGAGCCCCCACTCCCGAGTTTTGATGTGTTTTATCTTTGTCAATATTCATTATCATTCACAAAAACAAAAAATACGTGTCCATTATTTTCCAATACCTACTCTGACGGACTAAATAGATTTGCAATTTATTAATGGTGGAAACTAGCCTATTACAGATTGAAGATTCAGAGATAGATTTTTAAGACAACTAGGAAAAATTTTGTTGTCTCATTTCTAGTGATATCATCCTTTTACACAGTTCATCCGTCGTATCTTAGGTCTTACTTTACTGTTACATAGCCTTCTTTCAACTATGTTGGGGTCGGCTTCCAGTCTTACCGGATGCAGGTGACCAGCATTTTTACATGAAGCGACTGTCAATCTGACTTCCACAACCCAGATAATACTGGAAAAAGATCTACAAATGACTGGAAAATACGATCCTCTTGGTAAGATTGGTTTAGACTTTCAGGTCACTGGTATAATGACTCAAAGATCTACTAATGACAGTTGGGACCAACGGCTTAACGGACTTTCCAAGGCACGGAAGAAATTCGGTAGGTTATGGATTGGATAGCCCACTAACCACCCATCCACAGACCGACCTAGGCAAGAGCAGCTTACTCATGAGACTGGTTATTATTTTGCCACGAAAGAAACGAGAACTAATTTTTCTAATCTATGTTTTACTCCTTATAATAATATTGTGATACTCACGTATGCAACCAATACTGGTAATACTGTTCGAGGAAGGCGTCGATCCCGCCGTCAGTGCTCATGTAGTCGAGGATGCGCTCGAGTTGCGAGCAGTACCGCGCCAGGAAGCGCTCGATGGACATCGGCGCGAGAGACGTGCCGTGTGTCTTGTTGTGCTCCGTTATTATGTCGTTCAGGCACACCGTCGGCACGCTGTTCGATATGTTTACACCCGTACCTGAGAATTATTAATTACTTTGAATGTTAGATAGTTTTCATGGTATTTTGAACTACTAAAAAGACGTATGCACGAAACAGACGATTTAAGTTTGACGATGATTTTTTTAAGTACATTGAGGACTTACAGCTAATAAAAAAAAAACAAACAAACATAACAACACGCCTCTAACCCCCGAAGGATTAGACAGAGGTGTACCTAATAGTACACCCACATTTCGCCAGTTATGTTTTTAACTCCCATGTAATAGGGGCAAGTCTATTGCAATCAACCGGGCACAAATCCAGACTATGTAGCTGCTACCGAGATATTCCTGATTGAAGAACCCAATAACACTTTGCCTGACCTGGGAATCGAACCCAGGACCTCACGCTCAGCAGGTTTACACCAACGAGGTCAGGAGGTAGGTAGGGAGGCATTTCGAGTATCTAAAAAGAAATTTTATTGAATTTGAGGAGATTTTTATATCTATAGCCGAAAAAACTTACTGTATTTGAGTTTGACGTAAATTTTAAGTGTTACGAACGACAAACGATGGATGGACTGTGTTAAGAATGATATGACAAGAAAATAAGTGTCTGATGAGATGACGAAAAATAGAGAAGTTTCGAAGCAGAAAACATGCTGCGCCGACCCAAAATGATGATGTTGAACGTTACCTATATTAACGTAGACTTGATCGCCGATACAGTTGGCAGTAGTGATGGTGCCGCCAATCTTTACTTCGCGGCCGAAGTAAATGTCGTTGGGCCACTTTATCCTGTGAAGTAAACGATCTTATTAGAAAAGGACGATGAGGAATTTTGAGGTAACCGATACCAGATAATTCACTCCAATGAATGTTCATTTCAATTATTCCATGTTCAGAACTTCACATGTCATCGATTAAATTACATAATTATGAATATCAATGATGGGGAGCGTCGAATAGCATGTGACTAAAAGAGTGATGAATATAACTGTTGATGGATGGAGAAGGAGAGGCAGACCAAAGAAAATATGGATGAATAGGCTTGTGTCCTGAAAAAATCTAATTAGTCAGTCAGTTAGATTTTCTAAATATATTTGACACGTATTTTTTCTTTTGTTCCGTAAATAAAAATTGACGAAGATACGACGCTTTTAAAATTCTTAATACGTCACGCCGTGCTATTATTTTCAGTGCGTTGTGACGTCACGAGCCCCCACTCTCGAGTTTTGATGCGTTTTATCTTTGTCAATATTCATTGAAATACAAAAACAAAAAATACGTGTCCATTATTTTCCAATACTCTAACTGACGGACTAAATAGATTTGCTTTTTATTGATGGTGGAAACTAGCCTATTGTGTGAGGAATGATATGAAGGAAAAATGGGTAAATGATAGCGTGACGATTGACAGAGGAGATCAGAAGAAAAAAAAAACGCGTTGGACCTCAAGTAACAAGGAACAAGGAAGTTGACGATGAATTATGAATATCATCAAACGTCTATCTGATCACTCTGAAGTCGAGTGAAACATGACGAGTGTCGAAATCCAACATCGTTTCTTCGGTTCACTATCTATACGTTTATCGATCTTTAGGTTAAGCCGTGCTTGCCTAGGTTGGTCTGTGGATGGGTGACCACCCATTACATACCGGGTTTCCTCCTTACTTCGGAAAGCACGTTAAGCCGTTGGTCCCGGCTGTCATTTGCAGATCTTTGACAGTCGTTACAGGTAGTCAGTGACAAAAAAGTCTGACAACCAGTCTTACCAAGGGGTATCGTATTACCCAGTACTAACTGGGTTGTGGAGGTCAGATAGGCAGTCGCTCCATGTAAAATACTAGTATTCAGCTGCATCTGGTTAGACTGCAAGCCGAGACCAACATAGTTGGGAAAAGGCTAGGCAGATGATAATGATTATTCTTAAAAATTAACTTCGAGTGTAAGGTCGGCACAATTAACAAAAAGTAAAGCGCTTGATATCAGTGTTAATGAAATAGTTTACCTAATATCCAAATGTTCATAAGCGGGTTGTGATCGTATAGCCCGCACAGCGGCCAGCGCGGCGGCATGCTGCACCAGAGGTAGATACGGCGAGATCTTCAGCCACACCTACAACAGAATATCACTGTTAATATATTATTAGGAATGCAGAACAAGGTAACGACTGTCGCCAGCAGGCTCACAGTGACCAGGGTCCCAGAAAGTTAATCTACTGATAGTGGGGAGAGAGTTAAAATACTGCCCAAAAAACAGGGATGAGCTGGAAATAGGAGGGTCAAGTGAAGTTCAATGTGTGTGTGTGTGTTGTGTGATTGTGTGTGTGTGTCCTACTAATATTATAATGCGAAAGTTTGTGAGTATGGATGTATGTGTATGTGTGTATGTTTGTTATTCTTTTACGCATAAACTCCTGAACGGATTTGAAAATTTTCTTTGAAATTTTGCACACAAATAGTTTATAACCTGGATTAAAACATATAACATACAACTTTTTATCCCGGTAGTAAGATCCCATGGGACAATTATCAAACTTTACGCGGGCGAAGTCGCTGGCAGAAGCTAGTATTCGATAAATTCAATGTATGTGTCTTGTGTAGGACTGATATATTCGATGGAGCAAACGCGTCCCGGAGTGGAGACCGCTTAAGCGAGTAGCGCCCTCTAGCTACACGGACTCACGACTTCGGTGGCTTACAGTGTGTTGTAACGCAGTTTGGCAGAGGCTATGCTGTCTAGCTGTGCACTGTGATCAACTGAGTTGTGTGTTATGCAGTGTGCAGTAAAGGCTACTCAGACCGGGACGGCATGGCAAGGGATTTAAATTTTTACCAATTGACATTCAAACGTATTGATATAGATATACGACCGTGGCGCGTCTTTCAATGCCGTGCAATGAAATCCCTTTCGATGCCACGGCATCATTTTAAAGCATAGCAATTTATGTCGTATTTTTATACAAATACGGTTGAATGTTCATTGGTAAAAATTTAAATCTATTGCCATGATGCCGTCCCTGTTTGCGTAGGCCTTAATAGTTACCTGCAGCGACATGGCGGCCTGGCCGGGCGGCGAGATCCACAGGTTCCCGGCGCGGCCCCGGCCGGCCGCCTGGCGCCGCGCCACACTGCCCACGCCGTGCGCCAGCGGGGCGCTCGTCACGTGCATCGTGCTCGCCATCACGTCGGCATACACCACCAGGCGGCCCAGGCTTGTCGAACTTAGGTTCTAGGAAAAACGTTCAATATTAAATTGTACAAGGCATTGTTAAAATAACAGGACAAACTTCACAGACGTTCGAAATAAAGTTAAGCTAGTTTTTAAAATAATTAATTAATTGCAAAGCATCTTTACACACGTGATACAAGCAAAGTCCTCACTTCAAAATATTCTAGAGAGCTGGAGAAATATTTGGTCATTTAATACAATTTACACCTGAAGTGAAAGTCATAAAAGCTGTAACTAACACTCACATCATGCTGTCTTGGGTGGATCAGAATGTTGGGCCACAAAAGGGATGGATGAAAGGCGTTTGCATGTGGCTGAGA